>JAZFAV010000008.1:10322500-11572500 GCA_037954035.1 Rosalia funebris
CAAAACAGCTTAAGCTCAACACCAAGGGAGCAACAGCAGGCGACCTCAGTTCCACTTCGGTCTTCTTTTTAAAGAGGGAGGAGTTATCTAACCACCTGGTATATATTTTTATTGTTTCAATGAAGTATTCATATAATAACTAACGTTATAAGTACTCTTTTTAATCTAATAAGCAGAATCAGCAATGATAACGTTTATTATAAATTGTATAAGCCAAACTGATTTAGGTTTACTTATTTCCAGACCTTGTCAAGTGTATTATGTCAAGTAATTAAAAGTGTTCCTCAACAAAAAGTGTTTCTTTCCCCAATAAAACGGAGAAACAAAAGTTGCACTTCGAGGGCGGTCCGATAGAAACTTATTCCTATTCTTGATGAGCAGTACATCTTTCACTGCAGCAATGTTCCGAGACCATTTTATGTGGATCACCTTTACCGCTGTAATGTATCTTCTGCCCTTGCTGATTTTTTTGCACGTAATGGTCCGCTGTTTTCAAACAATGTGCAATCCTCTATAAAATTCTCACTAACTGTTTGTCAATATGTCACTTTTACTGAATAACACACCATTTTATCTAATAATGCTTATAATGGAGAGAATTCTTATATGGAGAGGAATGGCGATAATTAATACCAATAAATTGAGAAAACGGGTAGATTATAAAAAAAATTTTCGGTGTCACCCATTTGAAACTTCTATCTATGTATTCATCGAGACATCCTGTATATTGAAATAATGGTAACGCAATGGCTTTCTGAAACATCGCATTCAGATGTTCTAGTCAGATCTTGTCGTATTTTTTGGTTTATCACTTAATGTGAAATAGCGCCCATTCTAAAACAACCACCTTACGCATATCAGTTTATTCTTAAATATTAACCCTGTCCCGGTTTAAGCTTCCCGAAACACCTCGTACTTTATTTGCCGGACCCTTTTTAGATAAAGCCCTTAATAAAACTTTATCGTGATGGGGGCTCATTGGAGACAGGTATCTCGGAGTTATTTGAGTTCTGGGCAATACAATATTGTGCAGTAGTGGATAAAACGTCGCAGGCGCGTATATCGGGACAAAAGAGGGTTGTTCTGGAATAGAAAATGTAAAATTTGAAAGATGTAGGTTGAGTTTGTTAACCTGAAATTGGGGATGCTTGACAACAGAACGATTTGTGTTAATGCAGATGGATGGAATTATGTAAGTATGAGTGAAATAAGTGACGTTATAAAACAAGTAATATTTTCCTTCATTTATTGGATTTGGTCTTTAAACTAAATCCAAAGTGAAAGTCTTAAAGTAGATAGTCCAAATAGGGAGTAGGGGTTTATTCTGTATCGCATTACCATTGTTTTGATGTATCATTATAACTATTACTAACTCGATTGACCCCTAAACATAAAAAATAAATAAAATTTCACTTTCGTTCTGTTTAGAGTATCGTGATTTCTTTGGAAATTAAAGTACTTAAAAATAACCCTTAAAGTTCTTAAATGTACTTTTATAGTCCTTACTTTTATACAATTCATACTCTATAAAAGTATTTAATCCAAACTCTATGAAAGTAACTGTATCAGAATTTGGTAATATACAGTGAAACCCAATTTTGATGTTCACCATTGGGACCTGGGGAACATGATTTTTAGGAGGAAGAGACAAGTAAGTTTCGTATTTGAAATATACCTAACTTATTATAGTAAATTGTATTGTTCTTCAAATTTCATGGGTTTCAATTTTTCTTCTCTCTTCATAAAATTACTTTCAAACTTCATAGATTTCCACAATATTACAGAATTTTCAAAACATTAATAAAAATAAGTTTGTGACGATATTGAGACAATTGTTATAACATTTTTTTTTAGCCGTGTTCCACTATTTTTATTTATTAAGTAATGGATAGTTTTCTTAAATTACTTCCTTAAAAATAATTTCTCACAAGCATATAATGCATTGTTAGAAAGTTTAGGCGTGTTTTAACAATCTAAAAGTCAAATATGGCTGCTATAAGAAAAACAAGAGTTATAAGTTAACGTGTCTAAATAATGTAAAAATCCAGAACCTGTTCGATCAAACCATTACTTAGCTACAGCGCAAAAGAGAAATCACATAAGTTATTTTTAAATCTCAAAAAGGGTTTTTGTTAGCTGTGATTGCTTAATGGGTTTGCAATCATCCCGAAATAATCCAAGACACATGCCACTTAGCTCTTAGAGTTCCCGAAAGTTCAATTAGAAGCATCGAAATTGGGACGCACAGATTTTCATGTAGGTATACATGCTTCATCTGACTTCTCTCTCATTCCCTCCCCCTCTCTCTCTCTCTCTTTATCTCTCTAGAGCAATCAAATAGAGAAAGTAAAGTGAAATTTACATATGAAGTTGAAACCAATGATCAACGATTCCCACCACTGTGTTCAATACAAAATGGCGAGCCTCAATTTTCTAGTTCATCGCCTACTAAGATTTCCTATCAATAAAGATTTGATAAAGAAAAAGCGCTAATCAGGGACATAGCTGAGTGTAATGCATACTCTGTTGATATGGTTGAAAAAATGATAGGAAACGTAATTTCAAAGAAACATTTCGAAATTCTTCGACATTTCAAACTGAAAGGGAACATCCAGAAAAACATGTATCTATTCCTAACGATTCTCGGTTCACCCGTAATATTAATAAGATTTTTAAAAATATAGGGATGACGGTAGTCTATTCATCAAAAAATAAATTAAAACAACTTTTAGGCAATCCAAAAGATAATATTAATAGAAATGACAGGTCGAGGATTTACGAAATCAGCTGCAACGACTGTAATCAAAGGTATGTCGGATAGACCAGACGATCTATTCAAACCAGGTTCAAAGAGCACATAGTGAATCTCAAATATGGTAGAACAGAAGTCTAGTGTTGCAAAACATGCCTTCGAGAACAACCATAAGATAGATTTTAACAAGTTAAGATAAATTAGGAATTAAACAAATACTAGACAGCTAGACGCATTTGAATGTTTATAAATTGAAAAGTGTAAAAATAGTATGATAATGACAGAGGGCCTATTCCACATAGCCTCCTTTATTGGCTAGTTACTCACGGCTCACCAGGCAGCAACCGTGACTGTTGGAGCTCAATGAGCTGTAATGAACAATAATTTAGGTATAAATAGGATATAGTATAAGATTAGTTTTAATCTTCTCCAGAAGATGCAACCTTGTTGGCGAAGCGCGCTTCGAGTGTAGTGTATAGTGTTTTGGTGTTTCGTGGAAAACTACGTCAGTGTTATTTCTGTTATGCAAACAATTTATTTTTTTCAGACACTAATAAATGTCTATGATATTCCATTCTATTAATCCTTTCCCGCGTATTTCGTCTGATGTTGTTTGTATGTAACTTCATTTGTAATATATATCTTTTCATAGCAATGTTCATAATTCTAGCCTCTAAGGAAACTCTAGTTCTATTCATTAGCAAATTTTACTCTACTTTACTCTAGTAATTTTCTTATTTAGCGCCATCGAATAGGTTTTGAAATACTCGCGTGTTATATCCAAGAAATTGTCCATGTCACTTAACAAACACTCGTAGGTGGGTAGTAAGTACTGTATTTTTATTTTTTAGGGTTCCGCCACTGCATGTCCCCCTAATACAGCCCGTGGAGGCTTTCGCCCGCTTTTAGATTATTGTACGTATAGGAACATACGGCACCTGCGGGACCCCAGCCTTGTCAGATCGCGCTGACCGCCTGCGGGTACTTTCCTAAGAGTTGTTTGCATTATATATCCACAATATGGCCATGTCCGAGGACTATCACACATAAAATAATGGACATTACGACCGTGTTGTTGCGGAACTACCAACTTACGGATATTGCACCAGGACACAGCATCCTATCTACTGATTTTCCTCGACATATCAACTTCTAATCCACCTATTTATGTTGAAACTTACATGAGCTGGGTTAAGTCTTTGTTGTTTTATCGAATAAAATATGGAATTTACTGTCTTAAACCTGGATATATTCTCCAGCGTATGAACGCCGTTTATAAGTTATGGAAGTGAGGCCACAAATACTCTGAAGAGGCGCAAAAGTGGTCGATATTAAGTTTTTAAAGTTTCATTGATTTTCGACGTACCCACTTATGTAAGACACTACGTATTTTGCATATCATATCTGCCTATAGTCGATTCCAATCTGAGGTTCAGTTAACGTACACAAGAACCACATCTTCATTTGCTACCAAGTCCGTATAATGAGAAAAGACTATTTCTTCAATATATTTATTAATCGGTCTTATATATTTACGGGTGGCCTGAACTAATTTTACCTCAAAAGTTTGTCACTATCGATCACATAGAATATACATCATTACCTAGCGAAAAAAAAATTGACAGCAGTATGTATTTATTCTATTGATACATAATTGCACTTTGATTTGCAGTGGTGCTGTTATTTGGAATGTAACATCATTTATACACAGTAACTAAACAGTTTGTATTTTGTCTAATAATTCATTGTTTACTACAATTATTGCAATTAATAATACTCTAGAACTTAGCAAAAAAAGGTATAACAGTAACACCAAATAATGTACTGCAAATCAACAGATTAGCTTTACCCTATTACACATGTTTTCTATTATATTTGTACATAGCCTTCAATAACTTCTCGGCATATTCAGGAAGATTATGGGATACCTTATTTTTATTCCAAGTAGCTGTAAAGTCAAAATGTACTGACCCATAGTTGTTCGCTATGAAAGCCCAAACCCTTTTATTGTTTAGCACATTGGATTAGAATATCTCAGTCAGGGGAAAATTACATGCAGTTTTCATCATGTCGACGAATTTTGTACTAAACACCAAAGGGGTTTATAACAAACAAGCTATCGAATCAGTACATTTTGATTTTACAGCTACTTGGAATAAATATAAGGTATCCCATAATCATCCTGAATATGCCGAGAAATTACTGAAGGCTATGTGCGAATATAATAGCAAACATGTAATAGAGTAAAGCTGATGTGTTGATTTGCAGTACATTTGATATTATTATACCTTGTACATAAATTATGTTACATTCAGATAAAGGCATAATTACAAAAGTACAATCATGCATCAATAGAATACATACTGTTGTCAATATTTTTTTTAGCTAAGTAATGATATACATATATGTGTTTGAAGAATCATTTTCAGGATCCTTCAATCTAACGTATCCCATAGGCAGTTCCATAATGACAGACTTTTGAGGTAAAATTGAATTCAGGCCACCCGTGTATTATCAAATCAAAGCCTTTGTAAATGGTGGTCCAACCATAATGCACTATGTTAATTGTGAGTCACACCTTAACGTCAAGTTTTATACCCAACTTTATTTGACATTTCTTTGTTTCAGTGTTTGACAAATTCAACCATGGAGAGGTACACAATTGAGCAGCGCATTAAGATTGTTGAAGCCTTTTACGAAAATGGGCGTTCGAATCAAAATGCATTTCGTGCATTTCGTGACTCTTTTGGTCAGCATAATCGACCAAATGTGTCCACAATAGGGAGAATTGTGCGCAAATTTCAGCAAACCGGGTCTGTAGGAAATGTGAAAACACCTGTGCATGCTCGTCCAGTTCGTTCTGCGGAAAACATTGCTGTTGTTCGCGATAGTGTAGCAGAAGAGCCGTCAACCTCGACTGGTCGTCGTGCCCAACAATTGAACATCTCACGAACATCACTGATGCGAATTTTGAATAAAGATTTGGATTTACACGCTTACAAGGTTCAATTGACTCAAGAGCTGAAGCCTACTGACCATTTTATACGCCGAATGGGTGGTTGAACAGACAGAAGTGAATGGTGACTTTACAAAGAAACTCATCTTCAGCGACGAGGCACACTTTCACCTCAGTGGATTCGTTAACAAGCAGAATTGTTGCATTTGGGCAAATGAGAATCCACGAGTAATTGTTGAAAAGCCGATACATCCACAAAGAGTGACTGTTTGGTGCGGTTTATGGGCTGGCGGCGTCATCGGGCCGTACTTATTCGAAAATGAGGTCGGCGAAGCAGTTACCGTGAATGGTGTTCGCTATCGCGAGATGATAACGGACTTCTTGTGGCCAGAAATTGAGGATATGGACCTGGATGATATGTGGTTCCAATAGAATGGTGCCACTTGCCACACAGCCAACGAAACAATGGCACTTTTTCGCGAGAAATTCAATGGCCGTGTTATCTCACGTCGTGGCGATGTTAATTGGCCGCCACGATCATGTGATTCGACACCGTTGGACTTCCTTCTTTGGGGATATTTAAAAGAAAAAGTGTACGTCAATAAGCCAAGAACAATTCAAGAGCTAAAGGATGAGATAATTCGGCACATTAACGACATTGAAAATATGGACCATCGGATAGAGGTATGCCACCGAAGCCGTGGCGAGCATTTGGCCGATATTTTGTTTCACACATAATTGTCATAGATCCTTCTATCATAATAAAAAATATTAAGATAATTCTCTGAAAACTTTTTGTTTTATTTACAATTAACATCGTGCGTTTTGGTTGGACCAACTTTTATATGCCCGAGGAGCAAACACACTATTGTTTAAAATATTCTGAAGGTATCACGCTATTTAGAAAACACAATAAAATGCATTCAACACGATGTACTTCTAACAGTACGCACCTGTATCAAAACCGGCACGAGTTATTTCCGTAGTTTATGGCCATTTGACCAATAGCATTGAAGATTTCAGCAAGCCATGAGTCGATCATGCGCTGATCACTATTTGTAGCCTCTGAATTGGGGAGTGGATAATATGAATATACTTTAGTTAAGTCCACATCCATGTTGACATTAACCTATAGTATACTCGAATTTATATGCGAAAATAAGCTGGCATAAACAGTGGTCAGCGCGTAATCGTTTCCCTGAAATCTGTAACGATGTTTGTCAAATGGTCATAAACTGCGGAAAATACTCGTGTCGGTTTTGGTATAACCGTTCATATAGAATAAGTTATAAATAGCGTTCTTCAACGTATGGAAGAAGAAGAGCCAGTCTACAAAACCTTTGAAAATGTTGAATTTCTTTCACGATAATTGACTTTCTTAAGAAACACGTCAAACGATTGTAGAAGTTGTAAAATAGCAAGAAGATGTAACAAGATGCAATCAAATGAAGCACCAGCATACCACCACTGCACCAGACGCAGACGTCTTTCGTCCTGCCAGTAGTTTGTTAATAATTTAATGAATAATGATTGCTAAACATATAAACCCAGTCCTCGAGCAAGCTCGACATTTATCCGTGGCAATCATGGTATCCCTAGCAATGTGTTTCATATAATTGCAGGTAGTTGTTACCTTGTCCTGTATTGCCATGTTTATTATTATTATTATTATTATTATTCCGGAGTATGTTAATTGTCAACATAGGCGAATTTTGCAGCACTTATAGTGTGTATATATATATTTTTTATTCTACTCGTATCTACTATATTCTCATAAAATTAGTGTTTGAATTGCAGTTTCTCGTAGAAGAATAATTGGATTCATTTTTTCCCAACTTCACTATCGACATATATGTCATTAGATCTTATGTTAATCACTTTTGTTAATGTTTCAGTTGTACTTTAAGCCGTCTTATTCAGTAAAAGAATTGGCTCGTCTATTGTTATTGTAGATAAACACTCACTTCCTAGCATAGACGGCATTCCTAATGTATTTTCCATAGCCAGCTTAAGTCAACTCATGTTATGCAGATTAAGAGTCAAGCTTCTTTACAACCGAGCAGAGCCAGTACGGATTTATTTATTTTCGAAAATAAAAGTAACACCACAGCCTACTACACTTGCCTTTTATTACCAGGCCACAGAAATCGGCTCGCAGATCTGCGCTTTATTTTAACTTTAATTTAAGAATAAATAAGCCCCCGGGAATGTCTGCATATTTTAGATAGCGGTCATTATCAACGGTATAGTTTCTGGTATCACACACACACACACTACATGACACCACATGGGCCCTAATTAGAAGGTAAGTGACAGGCATTGTCCGCAGGATCGTAACTCCTCGAGCGGGGACCGTACGTCACCCGCGAAGAAGCGAATTGTGGATTGTGTTCTGTCGTGGCCCGAATAGGCTTGTGTATCTCTGAGGCCGTATCGGGATAAGTTCGCCGATTAACGAACGAAATAAATTTTAACAGGTTGAACGTACGAAACGGAAACATCGTCATAGTTAAGTGAAATCAAAGGGAGTGAAAGAGCGAATATAAATTTAAATTATGAATGAACTGAGACTGGGAAGGCTCTTCCAGGTTGATTAGAAAGAACTATGCAAGTTGACTGACGGTCTGTTAGAAATATTGGGTGTTCTACTCACTATTTTATTTTCTAAATTCCAACATAAACGTATTGACTCATACTCTTATCATCATCATGAGGTCATCAGTTCTAAGACTGGTTGGACGCTAACCTCCAGCTTCTCCTATCTTGTGCTAACCTACGCATTTCGCTAATTGTGCTACAACCTACATCCCTTACTATTTGCGAGCAGTAGTCTAATCTAGGCCTACCTCTGCCTTTTTTCACTCCTATTTCTGCCTCCAATATATCGCGGACTATTCCCCCATGT
Source organism: Rosalia funebris (assembly GCA_037954035.1). Classification (NCBI taxonomy): domain Eukaryota; kingdom Metazoa; phylum Arthropoda; class Insecta; order Coleoptera; family Cerambycidae; genus Rosalia; species Rosalia funebris. The sequence goes on from JAZFAV010000008.1 coordinate 10,331,114, forward strand.
CTCAGCAAGTGGCCTACCATTCTATCTTTTCTCTTCTTTATGTTTTTCCACATACTTATTTTCTCGCTAACTTTCTTTAATACTTTAATACGTTTCTAACATTATCAGTCCACGCTATTTTCATCATTCTTCGGTAACACCACATCTCAAAAGCTTCTAATTTCTTCCTACTTGCTTTCCCTACCGTCCAGGTTTCGCAACCGTATAGTGCCGTGCTCCATACATACGTTTTCAAAAATCTCTTCCTTGTTTTTAAGTTTATTACCCCCGAGCATAAAAGTGCTTTATTTTTGTTAAAAGCTACTCAACCCTGCGCTATTCTTTGTTTTATATCTGTATCGCTCTTTCCATCCCAATTTATTTTACTTCCTAAATAAGTGAAGTCTTTAACTTCCTCCAATCTTTCATTATTAATTTGTACTTTCGTTTTTGCTCTGCTCTCGCGCCCTCTGCACTCTACCACTTTAGTTTTGTTTTTATTCACCCTCATTCCGTATTCCTCTGTCAACACTGCCTTCATTTCGCTCAACGCTGATTTCAATTTCTCTTTACTAGATGCTAATACTGCTATATCATCCGCGAATCTCAGCATTTTTAGTTTCTGTCCCTGTATTTTAATCCCGAAATCCACTCTATATTTTACCACATTAATCGCCTCTTCGATGTACAGATTAAAAATTAGTGGTGATAGCGTACATCCTTGTCTTACTCCTTTCCTAATACCTACTTCCCTTCTTTCCCCTTCTACTTCTATAACAGCAGTTTGCTCTTTATATAGATTGTGTACTACTCTCCTATCTCTATACTTCATTCCTGCGCTCTTTGGTATCTCGAACATTCTTTCCCATCTTACGTTATCAAAAGCTTTTTCTAAATCTATAAATCCTATATAAACTTTCTTTCCTTTTTCTCCTCTATCTTTTACCACATTAATATCCCTGAAGTTCCTCTTAATTATTTTGTAAGCCTCATCGGTCTTACCTACTTGCAGCTTATCTTCTACTTCTTTGCATTTATCCTCTATCCATTGTTCTTTCGCTTTTCTACATTTTCTAATGATTTCCCACTTTATTGCCTTATAAGGTTTCAGTCCTTTTGCATTAAGTTTACACAATTCTTCAACTTAGTTATAATTATATCAAAATGAATGTAATCAATGTGTAGATAAACTAATCGTTTATATGATGATAGTCTTAGCAGTTATCTGAAGAAGAATATCACAATATAATAACATTAATATTTAATCTAAACCATGGTATTTCACGATTATTTTACATTGTGCGTAAAGTTATCTCTTCTGTTACTTGTTCTATTTGAGTTATTTTGAAATACATATCTTATAAGCCCTTCCCGACTACTATGGCTAATAAAATCACAGCCACACTCTGTACACCGCTTACTATATTTTCTCCATTAGAGGCATTATTTGTGGTCAAGTCATTTGTAAATGACAGCCAACAGGCGGTACATTCGGTTGTTTCCTTAACCATGTCTTAAGGGTATTGTGTGCCTGTGCTCTCGTCTACGATCATTTCTCAACCCTCTTAGTCCGCTTCCCCTGGTGGTTAATTAGGATAAGAAAGACCCTTCAGACGTCGACTTCTTACTGCTTTGTCACTCACCACCTTCACAAAGGGATCACCGAATGATGAAAGCGAATTAATTAGGGCCGAAGTTGTCTTTCGGTCTGAAGTTTGATGCCGGCGGCGACGGAGGGGCTGAAGTGTTTGTCCTGCAATCGATAACTTAAAATTGCAAGAAGAGGGGTCGTGGGGTTCATCATTGTGCTTGTTGTTGTTTCGATGATTCACTGTATTCGAATTAATCAACTCTGATGTATAGGTTAACTATCATTAGCAACTATCTCGTTAAGCTGCGTTTCATCAGTTGAAAAATAATGGTGTAGTAAATAATATTATTACGCATAGAAAAAAATTCTGTCTATCGGTTTTTTAAAATTTGTATTAATAAAATTCAAATACAGTACAAATATCAATCAATAAATTGTCTTCTACTGGCTTTCGTTAGCTCTGAGACATTTCATGGCGAAGATGTGTTTGATTTTTCGAAGCCATGAATTCATCAACCACACAGGCCTACAAATTTTGACAATCTGAAAGTTGCTTTGGGTTTAATAAGTGATTATAAGTGAGCTATTTACGCTGAGCTTATCATGTCTACCATCAGCCTTTGCTCCTCACGTAAGGTTTTTGATCAACTGAATAATCAGAATAAATCAAAAACTAAAGGAAAAATTACATTCTAATAAACATTTTATTTTATAATAATTAAAAGACATAGTAAAAAGCAACAACACAAGTAGTTTTGAGTCTAATTTCTTTTTTTCTTTGAATGTATCTCCCTTTTTAACAAAAAACTTCGTTCTATAGTTTTTCTTGTGTAATCATTCTTTGGATGTTCTCTTTTCAGTATCCAGCAGTAATCTGCCATCATCGCCACACCCATCGACCCTGGCACCTCCTTTCCATCTCCTTTATGTCTTGATGGAACCTTTCATCTTGCTTCTCACTAACAGCACTAAGATTTTCTGGAAAGTGATCCATATGAGCTTGCAGAAAATAAATTTTTATGCTCATATTACAACCAAGTTGCTTAAACTTATTCAGCATTTTGTTGACAATTTCCTCATACTGCGGATGTTTATAATTTCCTAATAAATTCATTCTTAATTTCAATTTATCAAAATATACATTCATAAAGCATATCCAAGGTTCTTTTTCAATTTCTGTCATTGTTTGTTCAAATTGTTAGTTTTGCATTAGTTTTCTTGTTTGTGGTCCTACAAAAATGCCTTCCTTTAATTTCGCTTCAGAAAGAGTTAGAAATTTGCCACATAAGTACTTAAAACAATTCCCATTTTTATCTATAGCTTTTAAATATTGCTTCATTAATCCCAAATTAATATGAAGTAGCGGCAAAAGAATTTTTTGCATATCAACTAAATTTACATAAATAACGTTGTTTGAACCAGGTCTTAAGTTAATAGCAAAATATATTCGGGGTATCTCTACAATTTCTAGGCATTATTAAAACAAAATAAAAACACACGGAGCGGCGTCACAAGTAAACGTACACACATTAAAAACGTACTACAGCGACTATGTAAATACTCGAATGATATAAAAGCTCTACTGGCCAAGTCTGTATCGGTAAATCCCCCAATCTTGTGTATACATTTCAAACTGTTTATACACAGGGCCGGGTAAAGATGCAAAATTTTATTCTATAGAACCTCGGTTTTAAAACTACAAATTATTGTACAGTGTACATTTACAAATACTGGTGCATGATGGAAACGAAAAAACAGTGTTTCTATGGTTCATGGTATCTAAATAAGCCAAAAAGTCAAAAAAGTCTGTTCACAAAATCTTTGTTGGGCTATGTTATTTTTCGTACCTCATCTTCATTCCAAAATAGTTTCTCTGCTAAGTTGTTTTATGATTATTGAAAAGATTTGAGCACCATTATCTTCTGCTACTCCCATTGTCTTCGTATATATTTACAGTAATCGAACATAATAATAATTTGAACAGAGAGACTGATATCTTTTGGGTAATACTTGGAGATTCGTTAAGCACAGAAACACATCGATTACTATTTGGGAAAGATGTGGATTCATAGGTAAATTAAATTGGTTTTGAATATTTAAGTTCTCGATTTATTATTCCTGATACCATTTGACAGAATTCTGCGATCGCAATCATCTTCTGTAAGTTGACGAACAATTTATAATATTCGCTACGCAATGCAGGTTTCGAAATAATTACAATGCTCGAGGGCACGGTAGTGTTCCTACTCGGAACACGATTTTACGTACCCTTGCCGAACATTCTGGTGCAATAAGAAGGATAATTGAAGTTATTCCAGCCGACGTGGTACAGCGATACATAGACAGTTTTTCTACTCCTTTACGGAAATACCTTTAAAAAAATGGTCGCCACTTAGATCACGTTATTCCTCGCTCCTAATTGTTGTTCTTTAATATTTTTCATACGATAACAAAATAGCATCTTGTGGCGAATGTTTTGAAAAAAATAAAAAATTACTTTCGTTAAAAAATAACACACTTATTGGTTTTTGAAAATCATCATACATATCTGCCGGACCCTGTAGAAAAATTAGGCACAGCTATCAGATTTTTACCATTTACTGTTGATTCTCTGAAGAATTGTATCGGATTCTGCAACTTCCGGGGTTACAGTAGTGCAGTGAAAGGGAGAGGTGAGATGAACTTTAAAGGGAAGCCAGGCCGTCACCTTTAGATTGAGAAGGGGTTGTCAAAGACGGGATGGAAAGAAACGGGCGCTGTCACGGAATAGCACCATTACAGTATGCCACGATGCCACAAACCACTTATTTCTGACAACCGCCACTATTTATACGCATAATAACACCGCCGACCGCCTCTCGTTAAGCTTCCGCCAACCCGCAGGGCTCGTCTCCTAACCGATAAATTACTTATAAAGATTTATGTAATGGAAAACATATATCATTAGAAAATTACGGCAATTTTGTAAGAAACGCGAATTCAGACAGTGACAAATGCCGGACAGGGGTTAAATGGTGGAACATTTGATCTAAAAACAACGATCAAGTAAAACAATTAGACATTTTGCACCCTTGAAGGGACTTATAGCTGCCTACCAGCACCCTCATTTTTAACACTTTATATTCCTGACAAATGATGCTGCTGGATTTTCAATTGTTGCTCCGCAAGATCATTATTTATAAGTTGAAATGTTGAAATCATTAATTCACCGCTCGTTCTGTTCTGTTATGCCCTAGAATGATTATTATGCCAGCCATAGAATTCATTCTGTCTCTAATTGAGTAATTAGGCTCTAAATATCTCCACTTAAATGTGGCAATGGCGTTTGTCGCAATTTTAATTGAAACCATGCATATAAATATTGTAGTAGAAACCCAATTTGCATATCTACGATAAAGAATTTATTTTATATTACATTACAAGGGATGTAAGTAGGATTTACTTTCTTGAATATGGTTTAAACTTCAATTGGGAATAGGAATTTCTGCTGTGATGTAGATTAGACAACCTAATTCTCCTGGAATGTATATTATATTAGAAGATGGTAGTGGCGGCTATTCAGGTGAAGTAGGTGAAGTGCCTCTTCACCAAATAAATTGAGACTGGGATTTCTTTTTTTATATTTTTGGGATATATAATCATGTCTTTAATATGTACATTCAAATAAATATTGTTATGAAAAACCTATTATATTTTTATGTCAAGCATAATATGCCGCTATGCTACTAAACACTGTGTTTACATTGGAGCGTCCTTTAAATCTTCAATAGTCCATGCGCGCGTTATCTATAATACATGGTGAGTCATGGGAAACGGACGTTTTTAGAGCGAATACTACACAGCTTGTGTCAGGCGTATGTAAGTGGGAGAAATAACAGTAAACACTCCTTGAGTTGCCATTTAGTATCCATCATGCCGCTGTGGACAAGGGAACACCGCGTGTTTGTTTACGACGAGTTTGTAAAAAGTGGAGGTTCAGTGACAATAGTGCAACGTTTTCAGACGGCGTTTCAACATCGGCCGTCATGGTGCCCTCCCTCAGCGGAATACCATTCTTAGATGGGTTAATTCATTGCGACCGACAGGGTCACTGTTTAAAAGGAAATCACCCGGCCCAGTTCGAACGGCTCCAACAGCTGAAAATGTGGATCGAGTTAAGGAAGCCATGAACCGAAGCCCCACTCGTTCTGCTAGACGACATTCTAGGGAACTGCAAATAAGTCAATTCACGATGCAGAGAATTTTACACAAAAACCTTGCATTTCATCCCTATAAAATTATGATGGTTCAGAAGCTAAATGAGAGAGACTATCAGCAACGAATGACTTTTTGTCGAGCAATGCTTCACCTATACGAAGAAAATAAAAATTTGATTATCATAATGAGCGACGAAGCCCATTTTCACCTGGAAGGGGCGGTTAATAAGCGAAACTGTCGATATTGGGCTGCAGATAATCCTCGGGGATTACATGAGAGACCACTACACAGCTCTAAAGCTACAGTTTGGTGCGGTATTGGACGGTGCGGGATTATCGTACCATTTTTTTTTTTTTTGAAGAAAACGAGAAAACGGTGACTGTTAATTCTGATCGCTATGTGAACATGTTTGAAACTTTTTTCTTATCTGAACTTCGCAGACTAAGAATGAATAGGGCAGAGGTGTGGTTTCAACAGGATGGGGCGACCGCTCATACAGCAAGAGCTTTCCTGGCTGTTGTTCGAACTGCATTTCTTAATCGCCTCATTTCACGCTTCGGAGACCTTTCTTGGCCACCGCGCGCGCCCGATCTTTCCATTTGTGATTTTTATCTTTGGGGGTATTTAAAATGAAAGGTATATGAGCGTAAACCCCGTACATTAGAGGACCTGAAGATAGCTATACGTGAAAAAATTGCAGAAATCAACCTAGATACGTTGCGAAACGTAGAATCAAACTTTCGAAAACGACTTCAGCTATGTATACGTGAAAATGGCCGTCATTTATCAGATAATATTTTTCGCACTTAGGCATATAAAATGGCATAGTTCAACGTTTAATTCTTTAAAAATAAAACTTATTTTTTCCTAACATTGCAAGAGTTCTTCTTTGTTGAAAAACGTCCGTTTCCCGTGACTCATCCTGTATGAATAACTCGCAGGTGCAGAGATAAAAATCGAATGTCCTCACATATGCACTGTTCCAGCGGGTTGCCATGGTAACGTGATGTCACGCAATAGCCTACGTCCGTTTAGTCCGCCTTCTCCCTCCATCTAGGTGAAGAGTTTCCCGAGATTTTATAGGGTACCTGCACAATGGACTTGCATCTATTTAATGTACTAATGTGCGGTCTGTTTTTGAATTTGAGCAATGTATTGAATTTGTGTTGTATTTTCATCATTTTTAGACTTGCTTTTTTTGATTGTAATGTGTTGATTGACCAACTGAGTGATCGTATATTTAGTGACTTTTCAACTTTGTATGTGACAATATTAAATGAAACAATAATTTACATTATTTATAATCAATCCAGTTAACGATATTATTTGTAATTTGTTGGAAACGCCGTTCTTTCGCTGGAAAGACGAAGATAAAAGAGACTTTTTACTGGAAGGATGACCTATGACTGTTTTATCAATATTCGTCAAAAAAGAGATTAAGAAATCTGTTAAATCTTATGATGTAAATTTCAAATCTGCTTGGTTCACAAATTATAAATGGTTATGTAGCAGACCAATGTTAAAAAACTATATTGTTGGCCCTGTTTACTATTTTCTAATAAACAATTGGTTTGGAACAGGAATGGATTTGTAGATATTTTAAATATTACGAGGGCATTATATAAACATACCGATTCTGCCCATATATTCTATATGATATCCTGCAAAAAGAATAATTAGATATTAACTTTTGCGTGCATCAAATAAAATAGACACGTGAAATATTGAACAAAAAGAGAAATGATGACTTCTTTGAGACAATTTTTAATAAAGCAAGTAGAATGATGGAGTTGGAAATTACAAAACGACAATACGCTGGTCTATCTAACGAAGCCAATAGTATTAGTACAATATATAAAGCACCTTCTTATGAAATCTTGGACCATATTTTAATAGAAATAGACGTCAGGTTTCAGGAGTGCGAAAAGTTGAAATTTGTTTGTCTCACTGATATTGCAAAATTTGAACAATGTAGCTCGTGTTTCCCCTTTAATGCTTTTGAAAATTTGGAACAATTTTATGGAAATATATTTACCAAACATCAACGACTTAAAAAGCGAACATTTCCCGTTATGTAGTGATGAAAATTACAGAACTATACAGTTACAGTTAAAAAACGGAATGAATACATTATTACAGAAGCTTACAAACTCTTTTGTATAACTCTATCTATTCCATCAACAAGTGCGTCAGTGGAAAGAGGCTTTTCTTGTCTTAAATGTATAAAGAGTAGCAACTGTTTCTATCGAGAACGAATTATTGTTAGAACTAAAGGATCAGCCATTTTATGAAGATATAATAGACAACTACGCCTTACTAGAAGATTGAAGAATTGATATGGTGTACAAAAATTAGATAGCTATAAGCTTGGCTGTAAATAAGTCTTAAGAAAAATTAATCTACTTTTTTCTAGCTGTTTACACATCCTAACTCTTCAGCTATTATCTAACCCGCTGGATACATATAGGGACACACCAGTTCGGTGTGAAATAAACACCGCAAGGCGTATTAGCTGCTGGGTAAAATTCGCTGGTGTGAATTTTCATAACAGTAATAGAGTAACCCTACCCTAGAGAATCCTACCTGTGGCGGGTTTTATTTTTTGAAACCTTATCTGATTGTGCAGATACACGAGAAAGGGGTCGAGGATCGCTTCTGGGTATAATTCAATTCCTGGCGGGGCTCTAGCCCGAGGAGTAGTTGTTTCTTAGAGCGATTATGTAATAGCTTTGCTATTCGGGAACTACTTTTCAAACACAAAGTTAATTTCTTTATTGGAAAAGTGAAACATTGGTATATATTATATATGTATTAGTGCAGGTTTAGAAAATAAAAGGTTACAATAAGAGCGCAAGATTTGGTCAAACTGCACGTCAGTTTGGCTGATACTGGTTCAGTTATTGATGTGAAACACATGACATGAGCTCATAGTGTTCAGAACAAAACATCATGGTTGAGAGTTCAGAGACCTCGATTCGTTATCATGCACAAGAATTGGACATTTCAACAGCCACCCTCACTAAATATTTGCATCTCCGTGTTTACAAAGTCTAATTGACTCAACAACTTATGCCAACATACCATGCATATCGAGGAGAGTTCACCAATTGGGACATTGAACAACAATAAATGAATGCCTATTTTGTGGATAAAATCTACTTCAGTGTCTAGCCCATTCTCACCTTGATGGCTTGGTTAATAGGCAAAATAGCCACATTTGGGGCTCAGAGACGCCACAAATGATTCATGAGAAACAAGTGCACCCCAACGTGTCACTGCTAGGTGTGCATTATGGTCTGAAGACCATTTTTCTTTGAAAACGAGGCCGGTGATGAATTAACGGTAAATGGCGAATGTTATCGTGACATGATAAGTCATATAAGGTTCTACCTGTGGTGGGTTTTATTTTTTGAAAGTTTATCTGATCGTGCATAAACACGAGAAGGGGGTCGAGGATGGCTTTTAGGTATAATTCAAAGCCTGGCAGGGCTTTAGCCCGAGGAGTAGTTATTTCCTATAGCGATTATGTAATAGTCTTGCTATTCAGGAACTACTTTGATAACCGCTTGGCGGTTTGGTAGTTCCTTTCTCGATTTCCGACTTATATGTTAATGAAAATTTCGTAATATTCTTCGTAGGATTTAGAAGTAAATAATAAAACAATAAATAATGGTACATTAAGGGTACCAATAGGATACATATAGGTAATATCTCTTGGGTAAAATCATGCAGCGACTCATAATAAAATTTAACGCAGTATTCAGTCATCAGAGAGTTTTATTACTTTTATTTAAATATATTAGCTGTAAAGTTATGCCTAGCCAAACTATTATGAGCCTTTCCATATAATTTTGCGTATTATTAATATATTTAGGTTCTAAATATATTAATAATATATAAGGCCAGGCATAACTTTACAGCTAATATATTTAAATAAAAGTAATAACTTATTACTATTATTAATAATTATTACTATTATTAATAATTAGTAAATTAATATATTTAGAATCTAAATATATTAATAATACGCAAAATTATATAGAAAGGCTCATAATAGTTTGGCCAGGCATAATTTTACAGCTAATATATTTAAATAAAAGTAATAACACTCTCAAAACTATTATGATCTAAATTTTAGATCATATTGAATCAATTTTTGTCTAAGAATAATAAAATTAGTACCATCGACTTCGTTCTTACACTCACAGTATTTATATTTATTGGAGCTTTTAATAAAGAGATATGTCGATTTAGTACTACTTTAAGAAGAATCTGAATAAGAAATAGGTTTTAATACTTTTTTTAAGTATTTCCCGTCACTGAGGCTAGGCAAGCCAGCACTTTATGATATATAGTGGCAGTATTGGTAGTAAATCAACTTAAAATACGAGTCCAGAGCGTCGTCTTTAAAAGTGATGACCAGTAAAGTTTACACTTTGAGGTTACGAGGTTGATGGGCAATAATTCAAGCCACGTCTGCCAACTTCATTATTAATCATTGATTTATTGAGATATTCCCCGCTAACTTAAAAGTTGCCCAGAGCTGCTGGCATCAAACTTCAGCTTATGTACGCTTCCGAACTAGAAATAAGAAATATGCTTCTAGTGCCTTTCTGACTACATCCACAGACGGGGACGAACGTGACGCCACAGACGAACTGCTTCCGCTTCCGTTTGTTTGTCCGATCAAAATGGTATTCCAGAAAAAATATCGAGCAGAAAAAAATTGTTCACGATTCGTGATTCGATGGATGGACGTTCGAACAAACGTCGGCGGTAATTTGAATTCGAATGTATTGATTTGTTATATCTTCTACGATTGTTTACATTTGACTGAATTACTAAGTCGAATAGAAAAAAATTACGTCTTGTATAATATGATATAAATATGCTACAGATCAGAATAAATGTAACACAAGACATTTACATATAATACTCTATATTAGAGATTAATATAATCCTTTGGAACCTGATCTTTCCAACCATGCTGTAATCTGCTGCATACATTCAGAGAAATTGTGTATACGCATTAAGGGATAAACACAACTGTAGTTTTCAAAAAATCGATTTTTGTTATTAGCTTAAAACATTTTTGTAACCTTTTAGAATATGGAGCAGAAAGTTTTTTTACTAAAAATACTTTTTTCCTTAAAATTTCGAGCTCTTTCCTGAGCGCGTCGGATTGCTCCGCAATGATACCTGCTGAGAAGGTACAGTCTAGGTATAGCCTAATGTTTTACCTTATGATTTCTAACTTCTATAATACACAACAGATGTCGTTAAAAGACATTTATGTTTAGTCAGAAGAATTTGCAAACAAAAGTATGTTAGTATAACGCCAGCAATATGTACAAGAAACAATTTTCTCGTTCGAAATCACGGGTTTTGTGTGTAGTGCTTATTTTTAACAGTTTATTCTTAACCTTGGGGTGCTTATAAGTTCGAATGAATGACGAAAAGGTGTACCGGGGCAGGAAGGTACAAAAAAATTGTATCCAACACGGCGGCGGCACAATACGTCATCGAGATGACCATTGAATAGATTTGAGGTTGTGAGCGATTCGAAAGAAGTCAGTGCTTCTCCCAAGAAATTAAAAGTTTCTGATGAAGATTTAGATCTTAATTATGAAATCGGCAATAGATAATAACTTATCGCGAATAGTTATCGCTTGCTCAAAATGTCCAGAAGTGCCATTCCCAAGAGTTAATTTTTACGAAATGCATATGAAATTAACCGTAGAATCGTGCCAGTAATTCGACTACCAGGAATAGGGCTAAATGGAATAATAAAGTTTTGTGTATTTATGAAATTGCCATGGCCGATATTTCAATCTGTTCACGACAAAATTATAGACATGATTTTAATAGCAACGGCAAAAGTACGAGACGCTAGTATGAAGTAAGCAGCAGTAGGAGGGAAAAATAAAAGTGAAGAAAATGGTCAAAGTAAAGTGACAAACGTTTCTGGTAATAGAAGAAGGCACAAGCAGCGGATTTCTTGAATACCTTCCATCATAAGCTGCCGCTTCTTAAGGAAGTTGTTAAAGGCATCAAACCGATTCATGAGGACCTGAGCCGAGACGAGTTGCTAAACCGTTACTTGGCAGACTACATGCAAAATAGCAATGAAAATGTCAGTGCTACTCTTTAGAAAATGGCTCTAAAATATTATTCAACTGATAAAAAAGTCCTGCATATAACATCTGATATTGCTGTGTGCACTTTTAATGATGGTCTGAATAATACTCTTCGAATTATGAAAGTTTTAGAGATAGATATTGGCGTCCAATCATACAATTTTTGTGTAGAAGCCGATGCCAGGAGGATCGAGCAGGCCCAAATGTCTTTGACGGTTGTACAAAAAGAGGCACGCTCTAACATATAATGTTTCAGGAAAGAGAATGAGGAAGAATATTTAAATATAGAAGGGCAGCTTTATGGTAGTGAGATAGCAGATTAATGGTAATTTTTCAAACAGTCGGATTTTTCATTTTCTCATATCTATAACACATTTCAAGACTTTAAACGCGTTTTTCTCAAAACATGATTTTTCAAAATGGCACGCAGCATAACAATTTTCATTCTTCTCGTGCGAATTTTTAACAGTATCTTTAAAATAACATTTTGAAGTAAAATACGTACGGAATTTTCGATAAGTTAATTTAAAAATTATTTATTAACAAATGATTACTTTTTGTTGCCTGTTTTGTCGAAAATTTAACGTCTTTATTTAGATACCTGCTAATCATATAAAAATCAATATACTCAAAACCTCCTACGTGTTTCACTAGCTATAGATATATAGATTAAGTGATTTTTTTCCAGATTCGAGTTTGCACCAGTTACACTGCGTGCTGCAGAGCGCCTTAGATTCGATATGTCTCGCGAGAATGACTCTAGTGTCGTCATTTTTGAATATTTTTTGATAATAATGTCTTGTGTTATACTTAAATATATGCCTAATAAGTTCCTTAAATATTTTTATCTTATTACCTTTACTTCCATCCAAAAAAAAGGTCTTAAATCCAAATATTTTATTATCAATTTCTTATTCCAACAGGGACTTCATTTTCAAAACTCATAACTGTTCATAATCAAGCAATAACTTAAAATATAACTTATTTTCAATGAATGTGAAGCATAATACGTACACCGGCTCGCGTTTAATGATGACCCCAAACCGGGCTGTGTTAATATTCCCGAGAGCCTTACCCAAATTTCTTTCAGGGAATTATTAGACGACCGCTCGGCTGTCCATTTACCTTCCATTGAGAGTGACACGCAGTGTTTATGTCAGGAATTGTTAGAGGCGAGAGTATAATTAATTAATAGTGTTATGTGGAGACAAGACAGGGGGCCCAGTTAGTGATGCGGACAATAGAATTGTCCCGCGAACGTCCTCGAGCTGGCAGGGCGTACAAAGGACTCATCCTGGTCCTTTGTAGTGACCGGCGTAAGAGGACAACAGCTACCACAGAGCTTCTAACAGATAGAAAACAGATGTGACGTGCTGTCGCCTCAAGCCACTCTCCCGATGACAGCCAGTTTTGAGATAGGACTAGCTGCCTCAACTAGTGGTGGGCTCCTTTCCACTACCGGTTCTGGGTTTACGTTCGAGAACAATCTCCCTGTCTGAATACATTTGTAACGACGATTCCGTGTGGTTTTTGTCAAATAGCTGCTTCTGTGTCGTCTAATTCAGCAGATAAATCGGTCACCGGCGAATTGTAACACGAGTACACTTATGCTGTCATCTTTGTTATAATGGATAATTTCAGTATATCATCAGTCATCTACCTAGCGTGGAATTTAACTACAATTTTTATTGGAGTTACACGGGATTCGGTAAAAGACTCAAAATAATCAAGATATAGCAGAACAGGTAGAGAAAAGGTACGAACAAATCCGTACGCCGCTACAGTAACCCAATGCAAGAAACGAGAAGTAGAGGTTATCCCTTGTTTGGTTGGATCTAACGTCAGGATTTAAGCTTCAAGGATTGGTCGAATGTCTAATACTTCTTCTAACATGCAGTCCCTCTGTATAACTCACAAATCGAACATTAAATGGAGATAATTGTGGAAATATGTTTATTGTGATGGAAATTTTATGTGCTAAATTCTATTGTCTTTCTTATTCAAATAAGCTGTGTCACAGTATGTGAAAAGTCACCAGTACTATTGTAATACACTGGTAGAGATAGCTCTAAAAATTGCTGTAGTCGTGTATACCAGCGCACCTCGCGGTATAGGTAAAAAATAGGGAGGGTGAAACGTGAAGTAAGAGAATATATGAAGTTAAAAACAACGGTAAAAACGGTATTACTGACAAAATGGTGACTCAGATGGAGATTCTATAATTTCTACTTACTATCTACCGCTACCTACCACTACTCACTACCCTCCTCCTTAATGAATCCGACGATGTATATAAACAAAAAAATATTCTCACCCATAAATCTGTCAGTTAATGATGCCTCAAAAATACTCATATGCAAAGAAGTTGTACTCAATTATTAATATTATTAAGTTATTATTATTAGCAATTGTTAAAAGTAATTAGCCGGAAATATTGGCAATTATGGCGGTCTTCGGGGTGCCATGTATGGTGAAATTATACTCGTGGTATGTTATTGCTACGTTTATTCAGAAAATAAACAAAAATCGAGCAAATTAGTACCGAACGAGGACCGATTTTTCAGGGATGAAATGCCGGAATAGACTGTCTTGAATTTATAGCAAAGGCTGATGGCCCGACTTGGGATTGTCGCATTTTTACCCTTAAGAAACAGATGTGCCCTCGTTCCGAGAACTAGCTAAACAAGGGTTTCTATTTTATAATATGGACTTAAAACTATATATACAAAAATACCATCACGGGGGTCAAGAGGCGTACGTGGAGTCACGTGTGCCCACATAATCGTATATTTTGCTCATATTTACTTCGCTATCAGCACAAATTTACTCTTATATAAATTACTTATCATTTAACCCTATTCCAGCTAAATACGGTCCATAAATTATAGATGAAAAATATTTATGAAACGCAAAAAAAACTTTAATTTTATCATTTGGTATAAATTACATATTTCTTTAGTTTCAACAACAATACTTCGGAATATTGGTGATTGAAATTTGTGGTCAATATAAACAAACATCATATTCCGTTAATTTTGGCCGTAAAGGGATAGACTGTAAAATGTTATTTTCAATGGGAAAAATATTCCTTTCCATTAAACAGTTGCCAACAACGTCACAATTTTATCAAATGCGATAAGAAATAAATAACGACAATTATGTTATTAATACACAAAGATTATTTCCAGAATTTTAAATACTAAACGAAGAATTTTTGTGCATTTTTAAAAACCAAAAAAAAATTTACTTTATTTTACTTTTATGAACTTTTTATATGTACCTACTATATTTTTAAAATATCGTAAATATTATGTACAATTTTTTTAAACTTGTCACCATTCCAATATAAAAACCTTTTTATCCATGAATCATGATTGAATGAATTTGGATCATGAACTTATCATAATTAACTTAATCCGTTAAGAATATGATGGTCAGTCTGTAGAAAGTGCAGCACTTTACTCAACATTCACCACATGGATGGACTACACATGGTATTCTTCGATAAAGGTAGTTGCGACAATATTACTCGTACTGTGGTTTAAGTTGGCGCACTGGGCCCACCATTAGAGGTGCCATTTTGTGCTTGGGCTCAAGTCCCAATGAGTGTGTCCTCGTCTCTATGTATAACGTTCCTCTTTAGAGCCTAACACTTTTCGTTTTTAGAGGTGAAAACCAGAATCACATTGACAGGTGTCGGTTCAAAATACAATTTATTTGCTATGAAAATGTAATGTAGCTGCATCAATTCGATAGGTGACTTATACGAGTACGTCCATGGACACACAGAAGCTACACATTACAGAAACTTGGGTTAACCAGATTTTACGAAACGTTCCATTCCTCGGATAAAGTGATTACTAGAGGCTTTTTGCATAAAAGCTTTATGCCACCTTTCACCATTTTCTTATTGATAAATCAAGTGGTGAAAGTTTATAAATATGGAGACCTCTACAGTTGCAGCCCTAGAACAATTATTTTTGTTTTACATGATATACAAATTACTCTTCTATAGTATATCTCAGTTGGACCTGTAGTACTTGAATTTATCCACCATTTGTGTTTTATCAAAGATAGGGTGTCAATATTTAAGAACTGTTATTTACAAAGTTCAACAACGAATATTTTGTGTACCACTGTTTTATGAAAGTGAGCGATTTACAGTTGCATAAGAAATATTCGCACAAAATTATTACAAAATAAAGCGCCTACAGAGATAACAGTTCGTAATTTAATCAAGAAATCTGAAGAGATGGGTTCTGTTATTGATAAGGCAACACCAATACGTCCCCGCTCTAGCCGGTCAGATAAAAATGTTGCTGCAGCGAGAGAAAGTGTACGGGAATGAGTCTCCAAACGCATCAATTCGACGTCGTGCACAATAACTGAATCTGTCAAGAGCCATCACGCATCGGATTTTAAAGAAAAATCTGTATCTGTTAGCATATAAAATCCAGTTGACATAACCGTTAAAAGTTAAAGACCATTTATATTTAGTGTTATATATTTGTTAATTGGATGTTAGCAGAGAAAGAAATAAACACATGTTGACGTGATATGGTTTGTAGATGACAGTCTTTAAATCTCGACGCCCTTCTTCGACACAACACAAATGACGCTCAATTCAAATCCTGTAGTTCCAACTGACACATCCCACATAAACATTTATTTTCATGATTCTTTTATAGTAAATAAAGCAGACAAATTCATACAAATATAATGTAAACATTACGTCACCTATTTGCATTCTCCTCTTTTTATATCCCTACTTATCCAGGTGGATATAAAGTGTCGGAGGCGTTTATAACAAGTCGTCCTGTTACGCTTTATTTTATAGTATAAGTCAGTGGCATTGCCACAAACAGTTTACAGGAAAAGTTAGGAAGAAGTTACGCGGGCTTTCTCTACCACACGTATTTTACAAATGTCTTCATTAAAGCTTTCTTTTCGAAACGGGTAAATTTCACGATTGTTACTCGCCTATTTGTTCTATTTACTTTGTTAAATCTCTTGTGCCAGAACTCGTTCAATGCAATTGTGAACATGGATTAGATATTTATAATTAAAATAGCTGTTTAACAAAGTGCATGTATATTACATTTTTTCTACAGAATATTTATAAGAACAGGAGATCAGTTTTCCAAGAACCTCGAAAGATTATACGTTTTTCGACGCGCGTTTCGCCAACCAAGTTAGCATAATCGGACGGTGATTAAAACTATTTTAATCATCTCCCGATGATGTCAATTGGGTGTGCTAAATGCGAGTTGAGGGACGTGTATTCTTTCGATGTTCGTGGAAAACTAATTTCCTATTTTTGTTGCTGCATCGAAGGTTCCAGCCCCTCCCCAGGTTATTTATGTACAATCAAAGGAATTTTATTTATAATTATAGATAAGCTTTAACTGAAGTATACTTTTTTTATATCATAATATCATGAATTATTTTGGGCAAAGGTGGCCAATGACTTTTCCATCCATTTTAACTTATATCAATATTTTAAAACATTTCTGGTAAAGTTCATCAAATTGCGTGACCACTCTGACATCATCAACATGTTTACTAACGTTTTCATTAACGTTATTAAATGTTATTAACATTAGATTTAAAAAAATGCATATTAGAATAATTGTTAAAAATATCCCCCGCCTTCTTCGGTGCACAAATTTATGCGTATCCTCATACTATCAATAATAT
The DNA here is from genome assembly GCA_037954035.1 of Rosalia funebris. Lineage (NCBI taxonomy): Eukaryota > Metazoa > Arthropoda > Insecta > Coleoptera > Cerambycidae > Rosalia > Rosalia funebris. The sequence continues at coordinate 10,348,715 of JAZFAV010000008.1, forward strand.
TTTGCAGTACTTCAAGCCTTGCGTTTTTATTCATAGACAATTTTATTGTCCAGTTTTGAAAGTTAGCTATATGAGTTCGGAAAATCCTATTTTTAAATAAGATAACAGGGAATAGTTAAATAAGGAGACATCGAAAGAAATAGTGATGAGCCTATTATGGACCTAATATGGAAATATGAACCTAATGAGGGACCATGACTACAAGATTTAATATAGATAACGATTAGAACCAGATTTAATATATTTAGATACATTTTTGTGGTAGTCTTTAAAGTATCAAATTAATAACTTAATGAGAGTGTTCAATTAAAAATACAATTTACCAATAAACCAGGACACTACACTGTTGTCAACTCTCTCACCAATTTAAAGAAATATATAATATTCATATTTCAAATAAAGAAAGACATTTTAGACACCGCTTAGAGTCCATCGAACGGAGGCAGCTATAAAACGGAAATTTCTTATTCTTGTATAAATTATTGTAGTTTTTAGTTCAAACCCACCTTCTGTATGACCCATTTAGATTAATAATAGGACAAAGTAATCATCAATAAATCAAAAACTCTTATCATGCTATTCAATATCATTCTGATTTAGTAAAATTATTTAGAAAACGGAATAAGCTCTACCATTTTATTGGTAGATTTATCCAACTGTACCTTCAATTTTTTCATTTTGTGACATTTATGTAACTACAATGATCTTCTTGTATCAAAAATAACATGTGTATGTAGAGATGCATCAAGTCAAGTAACTTGATGTTTTTATAAATTACTTGACTTGACTTGAAAACCAAGCTTTTCGAAAATTCACTACTTGATTTGACTTGATTTTTTATCGTTACTGCTTGACTTGATATCAAGTAATTTCAAGCTACTTGATAACTTGATATTACTTGATAACCAAATAACCATTCAATTATGTTCGAGAACGCGCGATTTCCACATCATTAGAAGGTGAAGCCTACTGTACACTTCCGATGGTGATAATTGGTATAAATATGCTTCTGGATAAACTTAAAAAATGGGTTATAGAACTCGACAATAACCCATATAGAGATGAAACTCATGAGAAAGTAATATATAGCATTCAAGTGGCAACGGACAAAATCATTAAACATTACGAGAGAAGTAACTGGATATACTGTGTTGTTTTAACCTTAGATCCCCGAAATAAGGTGGAACATTATCCAATACAAATTGGGGAAAGGATTTGCAGATGGATGCAGTCAAGCATTTTGAAGAAATTTTCAAAACAAAATATTTTAGGTCCAATTCATTACTCATATCATCTTCATCTTCAAAACCAGACGAAAAAAGTGATTTCGGTGAATTTGACATCGCTCTACTAAGTTTATTTAAGAAATCTCCTGTCAACCCAAAAGATGAAATGGCTTGGCGCTATGAAATAGACAAATATATGTCTGATTCACGAGCTGACAGTTGTGAAGATATTTTAGAATAGTGGAAAAGACACGAAAACGTTTTTCCAAACTTGGCCATAATGGCCAAAGATTTTTTTATCAACACCTATATCTTCAGATCCTGTTGAAAGTCAGTTTCCAGGGCTGCTCTAACTATTACAAAAACCCGTAACCGATTAGGCGATAACTCTATTAGAAGCCTCATGTGCCTTAGATTGTGAATGGCAAATGATGATATTAAAGACTTCTTTTAAATTTTGCTATTACTACTATGTTACTGAAGAAAAAGAGGGCATACATTGGAAAATCATTTTATCGTTATCAGTTTTATTATTTTGTTTAATATTTTAGAATAATTTGTTATGTTATTAATATGCCCAATAAATAGTTTATTATTAGTATTTTTTACATTCATATTTATATATTTATTATATAGATTATAGTTAAGATTTAGTTTTGGAAATAAAAGGCTTTATTGCAAGGTTTCCTTTATTATTATTTCTTGAAAATATTAAATGATTAATTAAAAATCAAGTAGTCTTGGAAAAATCAAATAGTCCTCAAGAACTACTTGATTTTTCAAGTACTTGAAATATAACTACTTGACTTGAACTTGACTTGATTTAAGTCAAGTCAAGTCAAGTAGCTTGAAAATCAAGTCAAGCCGTGCATCCCTATGTGTATGCATCCAGTTATCAAAATACTCGTAGATGAAAGCTGTAGTATCTTGTGTTGTACATGCTATTGCACTATCTTGCTGAAAATAACAATATTTAATTAAGTTCATCGTCTTGTCCATTGAACAAATTCAGTCAAACTGTTATCTTTACGCCGCTGTGTCCATTTATTATTTTACGAGATATTGCCATCCAATCACCAGTTTTGTGAGAATGTAAGACTCGACAAGAGGGTACCAATTATTATCAGTGCTCTACATTCACTGATTGAGATTTAACGAAGCGCCATATATGAAACTAAGCCTTTCCGAAAAAGATTTTGTTTAACATATACCTGAGGTGGTCAATTGACGTATATAATCGGACCTGATACGATTGCATCTTCATCGTTATTAAGGTTAATGTAATTTGTAATAACAGTTGCACTACAATGACTTAGTAGTCGTTGTAGTATAAGAATAAGTAGTAAGGTTTTTACCTTTCTGAGCAGATAGCTGACGAAAATACTTAGATAAGCAGTTAAACGTCCATGAACATCTTTCGAGGTTGCTTCTGACAAGACTATTTCTTCCAATTGGTTTGTCCTTGTTACAAATGTAATAAATACTACCAGTATTTTAATATATTGCCACAAAAGATAGTATATGTTGTGCGCATATTTCGTAGTCGATTCCTTCACAATGTGAAATCTTTTCTTTAAATTGTTGGATGACATATTTTCATCAACATTCATAATCGTCGTATATCTATAAGTACTATGTCCAACTATTCTCATATCACAAGTCTACATCTTTCAGGTATTCTTCTGGTAAAACTGTCTCCCTGACTATCTCTTACAAATACTACCAATATTAATAGAATAAAATGAAAACAAGCCAGTACTATATGCAATCTATGGGCATGAACTCTTAACTGTTTTAAATAAGAGGTTTACCGTTGTATTCCATCCGGTTACCATAGATATATGGTAAGCTAATCTAGACAAAAATTATATACCATTAATTTGTGATAGTGATGAAAGCTCCAACTGCTATTATATGAACGTAGTTTTAATACCTTCACTGTTTTTCTGTGTGGTGTCACCCTTAATCAATCTGAATCCCTCTATACGTCTTTATATTAAAACCAAACCTAGAGGTTCATACCTTGTCGATTCCCCTATAACACCACGTTTTTAACAATGTAACCAAATAGTCAGCTTTAAACCGTAACCATGTAGCAAAATCTGCCAGATATTTTAAATACAGAACAACCCAAAGTTAAAACGTCTCGATGTGCTAGCGGCGCTGCGATGGCTAACTAGCAAAACCTAATACGTCCCCCGTTCCACTTCCAGTAATTTTAGTGAGCTAGTTCTGATTAACAAAATAAAAAATGCTGTTTAGTCGGAGAGCGTCCTAGATGTGGAAATCTTTGCCGGGATGCGATGCGCCACCAGAGGCCACTAGTAATAATTACTCTGCACATGGCGGATGAATCCAATTTTCCCACACCAGCTGCACCAGGCCATCTCCAACTTTAACTTTTAAAAGCATACACATAATCATTAACATAAAACACACTTATCTAACGCTACGGAATGAGATCAGTCTTACGGGGTAGTGTATGCAAAGCGCGCACAAATAAATGCTAACTACTCCCGTCTGCGTCTCAGTCTCGGCCGACAAAAAGTAACTAGTATTTTAGTCGGAGATTTCTTTGTCTCCTTAAATTTTTCCTTCTAGGATTTAGAACATTTTATGGTATCCGTTACGGCTGCCTAATTATCCAAGAAGATATTGGGATAATCGTCATGGCGTCCTATTTTTACTAGTAAGTTATCTGTGGTAGAGAGAATAAGTATTCAATTGTAGTATGCAAATTTGTCTAATGACTTTAAATATATTATAAATCTTAATTCAATTTGATTAAAAGTTATTGTTTATATTTGTGTACAAATGATCTATAAATATGTGCACTTTGGAAAAAAATTACCTGATCTTAGACTTTGAATATATCTTGAATATGAAACTTGAATTTAGCATTTCCTTAACCATAACCTGTCACGGTCATTGAAACTTTTTTTATTTATTTTGTTTATAGATTGATATATTATTGTCGTCAAGAATAGACAAAATCATCATTAAAATTTCAGTTCCTTATTAAATCATGTAGACATTCTATTAACGATCTTACTTTTTCAATGCAACATTCAACCATCAATTTTATGTCATAACTCATTTATTCCAGACCGAGATGAAACTTGAATCTTCGCTCACAATTCTCACGGAGATCATTCCTCACAATTATCATGCAGCTTCATAGAATTCCAAAACCATTCCATATTATAGAGGAACTTAAAGATCTTAATGTATGAAATGATCAGCTAAATGATCTAATTATCTTCTTCTCTTCTCTGAATCCCATATTACCAGAGAACCATTAGATCTAGGGGAAACCCCAAGACACCAGTTAATTTGTTTCTTCTGAGTTGATATGAATTTTTTCCGATATTTTTCTGAAAATGCTTTTTTGTGGAAAAAAATCGATGGACTGTAACAAGGAAATTTTGAAGAAAATATGAAAGTTTCCAAATTGACGCATATTACTAGAGAACCACTGGACTTAGGGCACCGTTGAATTTATCTATCTTTTCATACGAATTTTTTTGGAGTCTTTCTCGCGAAAATACTTTTTTGTGGACGAATGTCGATGGACAGCAAGGGAGTTTTGAATATATGAAAGTCTCAGAATTATGTAGATTACTAGAGAACCACTGCATATAGGGCAAATCTGAAACTACCTTTGAATTTATCTGACTTATTTAAGTTAGGCTGCAAAGGAATTTTATCGAAAACATGTAAGTCTTAAAATTGGCGCATATTACTAGAAAATCTCTGGATTTAGGGGAAATTTGAAGGCACCGTTGAATTTGTCTGCCCCTTACAAGTTTATGTGAATTTTTTAGAATTCTTTTCACATAAAAATCCTTGTTTGCGGACGAAAATCGACGAACTATAGCATAAGAATTTTGTCGAAAACATGAAAATCTCAATATAGACGTAAATTACTAGAGAACTTCTGAATTTTGTAGAAAACCGGAGACGCCATCAAATTTGTCTCTCTTTTATAAATGCATATGATTCTTAGGATTTTTTCTCACGAGAATGCTTTTCTGTAGAACAAAATCGATGGATTTTTTTTGTCGAAAATATAAAAGTCTTAAAATCGACTAAAATTACTAGAGAACTTCTAGATTTAAGTGAAATCCTAAAACGACCCTGAATTGTCTTTTTCTTCAATCATTTTTATACACATTTGACTTTTTCAGGCACGTTTCCTTCCCCTACCAAAATTCTTCGTTGCTCATGCGGCAAGATACATATTTCCACATTTGTTATGTTTAGCCTCCAGAAATAATAAAAGCTCAGTTAAATTAAGTGTGGCAAATACCAATAAACATAATTTTCGTTCAATTTCCACATAATTGTTTTGTTAGTGTGGATGTAAAATTGCTTTGCATATCTCTTTATTTCCAGTTCCATAAGTAACATAGTTATTGTTATTGAACTAGAATAGTTATATAATGTTATATGATATTTGTTCTAGTTTTAATCCTACTTATAAAAATGTTACAAATATTTTCTAAAATCCACAATGGGGGCTCCCATGGGGGTTGAGATGCTCACAATATAGTATACAGTAGTAATAGTAATGTTCTTTTTTGTTGAAATAATAAGAGGGAATAAATATTCAGAAATATGAATAATTATAACATAATAATTGTATTATGTTATACTGTGTTATATTGTGTAAGTATTGGCGAAGAGCTATATTAGTAAACGATAATGGTACATTTTTTTAGTATTTTATAAATATGCAGGTGATTAGCAAATAAATTACTATTTCAAGTCTATATTTAGCATGAACAAGAAACGTTTTAAATTAAGGTAAATTACGTCTGCTGTAATAATTCTAAAAGATTTTTTTTCAATTATCGACTCAACATTTCTTGTCAATATTTTTAACTGCAAGTTACAATATCCTTGCCAGTTTGCGTTATCTATTCTATGCTTTTTTTGAATAGAGTTTCAATTCCCTTTCTTACACCTAATATTTACCTTATACCTAATGTTCCTGCAACCTGTATTGCCACATTAATCCCTCATTTCTCAAAAGCCGAACTTGCAGCGGATCGCCCTAGATGGCGACGCGAGTCCGTAGCATGTTCTAGAGAGCACATGCTGCAGAAAACAGTAAGTGACCAGCGTCGGGCTGAGCCGCTACGGCGAATTCCTGAGCAGCATGGTCGGTTTCCTGCGAACCTCGATAGCAGGAAAACAGAAGCGTTGAGGGGAAGCCTGCCTCGAGTCGCTTCACACGTTTTCGTATTCAATCGCAATCGTTGTATGTTTGTCCTGAATAAATTATTTGACGATATGAATGTTGAAGAATTTTTTAGAATGTACGGAGGTAGAGGGCGGATGCTGGTTCGATTTTATTTTTCACAGATACTGTATGATGCCAGAAAGACATAGAATAGTTAAATAAATATAAAACGTAGCTAAGAAATTATAAATGGACTTAAGGTAGTTTCTTCGGAAACCCACATTTATATCGTAGAATTTCATTAAATTTCCATTAAATTTCGGGTACACATAAAAAATAAACTTCCCGAAGGAAATTGCTTAAATGAAAAATTTTTGCCCGTGCAATAAAAGAGATATTCGCATTCAAAGTTGGAACTTTTTACATGGTTTTAATGTACCAGTTGATGTTAATTTTGAATTAAAAAATCGGTTGTTGCCCAATTTGTTGAAACGATAAACATTTTTAAAATATGCCAGTTTAACTTTTGCTGGGTAAGTCAGGAACATGTCATTTATTCACAACATCTTAAATTTTACAATTTACATAATTTAATAATACAATTTAAACGTTTCTGTGTTATTTAATTGTTCCTGTAATTAATTAAATTTCATTTCATAGCGTATATTTATTTACACCACTTTTTAACTATTAAGTTAGTAGCTGTGACATTTTGGATGTATTTACACTGTATGGTGGTCGGTTTTTATAAAAAAATGTCGCCCTAAATAATAAGTCAGTTAGGAGACTGTTTCTCTTTAAATTGTCTTTCGTATGATGATAATTTATATATGTAGTATGTCTCAGGTATTCTACTGATTTAAGTAAATCTTTAGTAAGCAATAATTTTGAAAACGGTGTAAACTATAGTCGTGCCCATCTATTTGTTGATATACCTATAGTATAAGAAATATCCGCCTATGGTTGGATGTTCAGTGTAATATACATTGCCTTATTGACATTGTCTGTTACTTTGGGACAAACATATGTTGTTGAAATCCCCCATTGTAACAAAATATGTTAAAAACTTATCATCAAAGAATATTCTAAATATCAACATTATATTTCAACTTCTTGAAAATGACATGGAATAACATGAAGATTGAAATGTAATTATTAATGATAAAAATGATCAGAAGCCAACTTTTGATGAGTTTGGATGAAGGATGATCACAAAATGAGAAGCAGAAAAAGAACTGGAAACATTGCATAACTATTTTGAAATGTCAACGATCAATAACCAAACCATATTTGATAAAATGTATGATATTGAAAAACATCTTATGATAAATGATTCCACAAGACACACCAAAATGATAGAATATTTAAGTTAAGATTCGTATTGTTTATGGCCCAGTTTTCAGTTTCATTAATAAAATTAAAACTGAAATAAATTCTGCTCCCACCTCTATTAGTAAAATCCTATGTGAATGGGACAATTACTTTTGTACCTGTATATCTGATAAACTGGGTAAATTGGACACGTCTTTAACTAAGAAGAATTTACTGGTCCCTTGAGATCCCATTTATCCAGGTCTCACTCTATAATATGCCTCACCAAAGTCTCGCACCACGAGCCGCCTCTGCTTGATTGGTGGTCAATGTTATTGTGGAATTTTGCATACAAATGTATAAAATGTGCTTCACATTTTGTTGTATTTATTAACTATTATCGATTAAAGTGGCCCGTTCTAAAAACTGAGCCCCCGCGAGCTACTGCGCATGGGCAAAAAAAAATATTATAATTAAAATATAAATCACAGTCTGACAACCGTATCATAATTAATAGCGCCCGACTCAGCATATGGGAATTATACATTTCGACCGATCTACTAAAATATATTATAGCCCTGTGCATATTTAATCGCACATTGCATGAATACGTGATTGACGTAAAGTCAAATTCGGATTATTAAATATTAAATAACAATTATGATTTTCGTTCGAGGCATCAATCAAATACGTATAATTAACTTTGAATAGGGCAGCAGTATTAACAGGACTAGAATGGGTCAATTGGAAATTATTACAATTAATAGCCGGCTTGTCGTTTGCGATAACTGTTTAATCATGTTTTAGAGCGGGCATTTTCATAATTTTAACGTTAATTAGAAAGTAATCGGTGGATTAGGCGCACAGATTACGTCAATTAACATAAACAGAGTGTAAAATATGCAGGGTTATTTGAACAGTGCAGTTCAAGTTCGTTTGAAGGTCACTGGTTCTTGAGTTGCATTACTGTCGATATCACTATTGGCTTAATCATTATTAATATCTATATTTACTAAACGGCTGCTTTCGTGTGTGTGTCACAAAATTTTCAAGCCGATGTACGATGTGCTTTTCGTTCGAATTTCGGCATTTTGACAAAATCAATATAGTAAATCGACCCTTGCAAACAACGTGGTAACTCTTTTTTTATCCGAATCTTCTAGAGGCATGCTCCGGAGGTGCTTTAGATATGAGCGAGGGGGCGGCGCAATATTATTGCGATTTGCTTACTCTTAAATTTAACATAATAATAATAATAAAAGGGTTAACAACAAAAACAGCAAATGCAAAAAAATCGAATATTTTGAAAGTTGGAAGCCCAAAAATAGCACTATGTAGTACAAACAATGATTACCTATGTATAATATAAGCCCTTTTTATGTGTCTTATACATCTTTAATGACATAAATGCCCTTTGATATATCTCTGTTCACACAAACAAGTTTGCGCAGAGATATACTTTTTAAATCGAGACTTTGTTAAAATATTTTTTAAATTAAAAATTGTTTTGTTAAACTTTATATCTGTTGAATTAAATAGCAATTTGTTAAGATAAAAGTATGTTCCCTTGTAAATATCATAAAAATTTATTTATAACTACATATTTGCTTATTTGACAATGGCAATCCATAGTTTCATCATTAATAAAAAGGTGGTAAGCAGTGGGGAAGAGTCCATTAAGGCTGTGCGGTTGGTACGATTGCATATCATTTTTCGCGTCGGCAATGCGTATGCGCTGTCTGGGCTAACTCTCCGGCGTCTTGGTTTTAACGGACTTTATTGAGATCCGCGGTGCAGCGAGGGAGAGGGGAGTACGCGAGGAATTATGTGCAATTTAGCTAGCTTTACAGACTTAATGGACGCTTCGCCACTGATGGTAAGTGGTATCTAAAGCCTACTTTTAGCTAGTTACGTTAAATTCTTAGGAATAATTCAAGTTATCATTACCAGAACAGGCAGCAGCATCAAGAGAAGAGACCAAACAATTACTGGATGAATTGTTAAAGGCGAGGACTTTTACGTCGGATATATCGACTTCACAGGGATTTGCATATTTAAAAGAGACGGGAGCACGTTTACTATTAATTAAGGACAGAGATGAACACATATGAAATATGTTTCATTTAAAATAAATACCCTCTAATATCTTCGTCATTTTTCGAAATTAATTTGAGATTTGGCACAATTGTAGTCACAACACTGACGTAGTTTTCGATAAAACACCAAAACACTATACACTATACTCGAGTTAGCTTTCGCTAACAAAGTTGGCATCTTCTTGAGATTATTAGAACTCATCTCCACAAGTAGTTTTAATCATCTCCAGGTGATGCCAACTTTGTTAGTGAAACGCGCGTCGAATGTTACAGCAGAATTATTGTATCAAACTCCTGATATAAAATACTTTTGCAATTGTAGAACATGTTTATTATTCAAATAAAAATCAAATCAAATAAAATTTAATACAAATAAAATTGTTTCAGAATAAAAGTCAATTAAGATTAACATATCCAGAGTTTTTCCAAAATCACTTAATAGGTACAAAAATTATATTTTTTGTACCTACTAAAAAATATTTCCGAAACTTATTTTTACCTGATTACATTGACTTGTCTTTAAGGCAAGTTTACGCAATATTATTTTCTATATTGATTCCCGGTAGAGATATTCCACCACACGCCACTGAAGCGCAATATAATGTCACGTTTATTATGACAGCTTATTCCTACGTATTCATATTTCTCACGGTTTTAAATAAATAACAATATTACGACTTATTCTGGTCGTTACAAGTAAAATAGTGAACATCTAGCAGGCCCACAACAGGGCCATTATGCCCTGTCGAAATTTTATTCCTCGTCGATTTCCTTCGCGGCCATAAAATAATTCATGATTTAATAGTTCAATTTAATGTTCGCCACGCTTAACTCGATAATACATTTACAATTTAATTTAAGACAATAGTTACAAAATGCATGCATTGGACTTGTTATTTACAGCTATATTTTTATCAAAGGATATTAGCATAGCAGTTAAACTCACACACGCGTATATATAGGGTGGCCCAAAAGTATGTAAACTCTGAAATATCTCAATAAAGGTTTGCAGGATCTGAGTCGGTTAGAAATAGTTCGGCCAGTTGCTGTCAAAGTCAATTGCTGTCAAAGTGAAGCGGATAATATAAGGTATGTTTTGAACGCATCTGCTAAATTTTCTAAAAAATAGCACGTGGCGTGGCATTAAATAACGATATTCGAAAATCAATTATTAATGCTCATAAACAGGGAATTTCGACTAGTAAAATATCTGCTACGTATTCGCTGCCTAAATCTACGATGCAAGGCATTATAAACTTGTATAAAAGCTGGATGCACAGCCTAAAGGAAGAAAATTTTTCAACCATTTCAAATTTCACACTTAAATCAACATGCTCTCAAAAGGATTCTAACAACAAGATCCAGTGAAAAATATATTATGGTACTATAGAGGCAAGCCATTGGAAAACATATTTCTTTATCCACAACTAAACGCTCGATAAAGAAAATAGGATACAAACTCTACAAGGAAAAGTTTGATTCTTTACATTTTACTTTTGAACTTACCGGTTTCTACTTCAGGCAAAAGAAAAGTCATTATCAACTAAACGACAGATAATCAATTGGTTACGGTAGGCTAGAGAACATAGGCACTGGACTTTACAATAATGGCACCAAGTAATTTGGAGTGACGAATCTGAATTTGAAATCTGTTTGGGTGATACCAGAAAACGTGTGCTAAGAACCCCACACTTATCATCTTGATTGTTTGGTTAGGAAAGTGAAGTGCCCTGCGTTTCTTATTATCTGGGGGTGTATGTGTATGAGTGGTATAGGCGCAGGAAAATTGCATTTCCGAGATGGTACTGTGACAGCAGAAAAAATAAACAAACTTTGAGAGACAGTTTATTGCTGTCAATACCAATATGTCAAGGCACTGACGCGAAGTACATTATCCAGCAGGATGGTGCTGCGTGTCACACAGCAAACAGCGTCAATGCTTGGTTCACAGAACATAATGCTCCTGTTATGAAATGGTCGTCTAATAGTCCAGACCTCTCGCCAATAAAGTTATTGTGGTATAAAATAAAAAAACAGTTGCGCAAATATTGCGCCCGCTCAGTTACCGATCTACGCATTAAATGGCAAAAAATTTGACACAGCATGCTTCCTGAAAAGTGCGCTAAGCTGGTAGATAGAACACCTGCTAGAATTAATGCTGTTGTTGTTAATAAAGGTGATGTAACACGGTCTCGATGAAGCTGCCGAACTATTCTGAACCGCGAATCTTATTGTTTGTTATTAATAAACTTGTCACCTGACACATTATAACGTAGTAATATTTCATCGTATTTAAGTTAAAAGTTTATACTTTGTTTCTGTTACCAATATTTTCCTTTAATAAAATATAATAGTTTTGAGAGTATTATTAGTTTTATTTAAATATACTAGTTGCAAAATTATATCTGGCCGAACTATTACGAGCCTGGACTCTTAGATAACAGTGTGGACTAAAAACCAATGTCGATGGCTGTTTCCAAGATTAAATTTCAAGAGGTGCTAAATCTTGTGAAAAGAAAAAACTAAAGTATAAGTAGATAGTTAATAGTATAGGTAAATAACTCACTTATAATAAAAAAAATAACACGTTAATGAAAAATTAAAGATTTATTTTTTATATATTAAAAACCAAAGTCTAACTTGTAGATATTTTGTTGATAGTTTGCAAACAAAATAACAATAGCGCATTTCTCTGGCAGAAAAGTAATGTTAGCCGGTGCGCTTGACTAGTGGTAAGTGAGTGACAGTGAGTGTTTTGAAGCAAAATTTGGCAAAATTTCATTTTTTTTTTTTTAAACGTCATAGTGATATTGTACACGCCAAACTACACTGAGGGTAAAATATACATTCAACTTAAAGACTCGCCTTGTATTACAATGCTGAAAACGTGTGTCAGCCGAGATAAAATAAGAAATAAATACACGAGCTCATGTTATGGTATAAAATCAATTCCTCAAGAAACAAACCGCAGATATCTAACACGCATGAGTGCCCGCCATACAAAAATCCCATACATAACTTGTAGCATTATTTAAATATATTCAGCATAAATCAATCTGCAATATTTCTCGCATTAAGCGCACTCTCTTACTGCTTAACAAACATCAACATAATTTATCGGCGCACTTTTATATAAAGCGAAATAAATCAGGCTGCCCACGCACTCCCAAGATAATTGGCCGATATAACGAGACAGGAGACCTGCAAATACATATCTAATTAACTGACCATTAGCGGACGCAGGTCAGCTGTGGGAATGTAACGGTTCTAGGCTTGTCGAGAAAAATTCGCGTGACGCGTTATTTGTTTCAAACGTCTGCATATTAAATAAGGAAATGTTCCAGTAGTGAAGGATTTATTTCAGGTGTTTTATGTTGACCTGACAGGTAGTGCAGTGGAAAGTCATGCACGCCACTGTGTATTAGGGGCGAACAAAAGTGGTTTAAGAACTTGTAAAACTGTTATTACATACCTATATCTAAATATTCACGTTTTGAATATTGTTAGGGCTGTTAATAAATGAAGGGTACAAGTCCATAAAGAGCTAAGTCGCCAAATGTTTATTTCGTACAAAACATAGTTTAAATTTTAAAACTAGTTATTGATAAATTATTGATGGTTATTATGAACTCTGTTGATTAGATTAGTTACTTGGGTAATTAATGAGACACACATAGAAGAAATTAAACTTATATTGTCATATACAAAATAGAACATAAGCATTAATTGGTCAAACCACCAAACATTATTGGCCTAAAGGGGCCAAGTCCAAAAAAAAAAACAAGTTAAAATGAAAAGTAGACAAAAGTTATTAATATAAAATACTTCTAATTCTTCGGCAGGTTATCAAAAAATTGTTTTGCTTCGTCACCACAGAATCGTTTTAAATCTTGTGGGCATTTAAATTTTTTAGCCGGGATTGGTATCAAACCTAAAAATAATGTTGTTGTTTAATAATAGTACTTCAAGACATTAGTATTTGTTATACCTGAATAAGAATACGGAGGAAGTACAAATTCATTTTGTAATAGCACAGGTCCCTTTCGCTTACTTTCTTTTCCCTTCACTATTGCTGACTCCCATGCTCCATTATAGTATTGTGGACAATATAATGCAAAAAACGAAACATGGTGTAATTTTTATTTTGTCCTCCACACGAGTCGCAGAATATTTCAAGCGATCTTACTTGTAAATCGAGAAAATTCCATAAAAAGTCATTCAGCATTGAGCATACATCGTCGCTTCCCTTTTTGCCAAGTGTTTCCGGGTAAATGTAAAACACACTTCTTGCTGTAGATAGAATCTGGATATTAAAGGCATAGAGGTTCAGCTGGCTCTTATATTAAACATCGTTTGTTGTTTTGTTTGGGACAGTGAGATTTTTTCCAAAATCGAGACAAATAGCTTCGTGAGTCACAGAGGTTCGACTTTTTTTCTTCGCAGCCCTTTTTCTACTGTAAAATACCTCAGCCTTTCTTTTGTGTACATCATTTTGTATTGTAAGCTGGCGTATTTTCTTTTGAAAGCGTTCCTTTTTGAGCAAGATCGATACTTTTTAAAACATCAGACTGAAGAGATTTTATTTTTATAAGAAACTCATCGCAGGAACTACATGTATCGGTCCTGGGATATCTAAAGGCTATGTTAAATTTTGTATTAAAGACTGTTCTGTACGACTCGTAAGATACCTACTTTCATAGAAGGGTTCAACTCGCAAAACATTTTGAACATCTTTTTTATGTTTAAGTCTTCAGGTAAGTATAATTTTTTACTATCATTCACAGTGTAGTGGCTTTTCCTGCCTTTAAATGACTTTATATGTTCGTATATTGCTGCAAGAACGTGGAATTCAAATTTTCTAGGATGGTTTTTATTTTCTCCCCTTTTATCTTTAGGAGCGACTCCAGTCATTTTTAGTGAATTTTGTAGTATCTCTAATTTTTTTTCTTTATTCCATGAATAGACATAAAAGCTTGTCTACAAATATTTATTTCTTTGAAGCTATTATCAGTTCTAAAACGTACCCTGTAAGCATATGCAGCACTTCTCAAATTTGCTTCGTCTTCATCTTTCCTAGGCCTTCTTCGGCGAATAGGGAGTACCGTAATCAATCCACATAAGTATGAGTTCTGCTCATTAATAGAAGTCATTGTGTTAAAATTCTTGAGTATGGTTTTTCTTGCTTCTTCAGGCACATTTTGAAAACATTGTTTACGACAATTACAGGTTGCACCTACCTCGTGGCTCTGCAGTCTAATTTTTTTCATGACATCTCTCATTCTGCCGTACTTTTTCCTCTTTTTTGATTCATTCTGTCTAGGTACTACTTCAGTTTCATTTCCGCTACGTGTCCAAGCCTCTGGCCATTTCTACGTTAAAATTGTCAGAAGATGGCACCAGTAGATCTATTTGTGTAAAATTACGACTTACCCCCTTTTGGACCTGTACCCTTCAAATGATTTATCTGCCATATAGTATTAATTTTTAATTTTTTCAAATTATCATTGAAATTGGTCATACCATCTTGAAGGGAGTGCTGATTTTTTATGTTGCCTAAAAGTATCGTACTACTTTTCATTACAAAAATCGTAGCGTTCCAAAAAACATATTTGAAGCAGTTTGCTTTTAAAATGTCAAGTCGCTACTCCAAGAGATATATGTGGTGAATATGTAGTGTATGTATGGTCTATGTAGGAAGTGATGTTTTTTTTTATTGAGTTACCTAAAAGAACTGACGGAAGCGTTAAAGACTGCAAAAAATCGAAAAGCGACGGGATTAGACAGCATCAACACTGAGCTATGGAAATACGGAGGTCTATTGCTACACCTACGACTTCTTCACCTGTTCAATGAGTGCTGGAAAAGAAAGAAAATACCAGAAGATTGGAGAAGATCAAAAGTACTTTCACTGTTTAAAAAAGGAGACAAAAACAATTGCAACAATTATAGAGGAGTAAGTCTGCTAGATTCGGCTTATAAAATTTACGTCAAAATTCTGAATAACAGACTTCGATCAATAATGGAAGAATTAATAGGTGAAGAACAGATAGGATTCAGAAAGGGACGCTCAACTATAGACGGAACATTTACCTTACATCAAGTTATCGAGAAACGACGAGAGTTTAACAGTGAAACACACCTACCTAGCCTTTATAGACCTAGAGAAGGCATTCGATAATGTAAACAGAGAAAAACTATGGTTTATAATGTTAAACAAAGGGTACCCTGAACATCTAGTAAATGCAATTAGAATTTTATACGAATGTACAGAAATCATCTTAAACATAGGTAATGAAACAACAAATAGTTTTAAAATAAATAAAGGTGTACGACAGGGCTGCTGTATCTCCCCAACCCTTTTCAATATATATATATATATATATATATATATATATATATATATATATATATATATATATATATATATATATATATATATATATCGACGAGATAATCCAACAATGGAAAAAGAAACACAATCTAGGTGTTAGACTTGACGAGAACACCCTGTTCAATTCAATATTATATGCAGACGACCTAACTCTTATAGGACAAAAGGAAGACGACCTCCAAATAGGTATATACAAGCTCGAACAAATCTGTAAAGAATTCGGCATGAAAATATCAGCAGAAAAAACAAAAATTATGGCTTTCTGTGCAACAGAAACAGTAAGAAGTAAAATAGTCATAAATAATAAAACAATTGAACAAATTAAACATAAATATCTAGGATGTGACATCACCTATGAATATAGTAAAGACATGGAACAAAAAATCAATAAGTTTACCAACATATGCGGAACAATTACAAAAAACTTTAAAAATAAAACTAGAAAGGAAACTCAGATGAAGTTTTATAAGACACTAGCGGTACCAACACTTACTTACGAAAGTGAATCATGGACAACGACAAAGAAAGACGAAAACAGAATACAAGCACAAGAAATGAAGTTTCTGAGAAGAGTGAAGGGTTGTACAACAAATGACAGAATAAGAAATGTAGATATTAGAGAAGAATTGCAGATAACCGCACGAAATGGCACAAACATTTGACTAGAATGCACACAGAAAGACTACCAAATAAAGCCCTACACTACAGGTGCACAGGAAGAAGAAGCGTAGGCCGCCCGAGGAAGCGATGGAAGGTACCGTAACAGACAACAGTGCCTAATACGTGAAGCGCAGAATAAGAAGAAGAAGAAGAAGAAGAGTTACCTAAAAATTAGTTAAAGTTTGTACAATTTTCATAAAAAAATCGTTGCGTCAAAAAATGTTTGAAACATTTTACTTTCAGATGTCTCATTAGACACTCGCAAAAGATATATGTGGTGAATATCGAAAGCGTTTATGGTCTACATAGTGAGTGGTGACTTTTTCTAAATTATGAACAATTGTGTGAAAATCCCATTATTTTTCATTTAAAAAATTGTGGTGTAACTAAAAAAATATTTATAGCATTTTACTTTAGAGTATCCTAGTAGACACTCCAAGTCATGTGTATGGTGATTATCGAGAATTTGAATCGTACGTAGGTCTACGAGTAGTGACTTTTTTAAATTGCGTTGCCTAAAAATTACTGAAAATATCGTATTTTTTATTAAGAAGAAGGTAGCGTTCCTAAAAAAAAATGTTTCAGGCATTTTTCTTTCGATATGTCTTAGCAGATACATCAAGCGATGCTTATGATGAATATTTAGTGCATATACAGTCTACGTAGTGTTGAGATTTTTTTTAATTGTCTTCACTAACCGTTTTCATAAAAAAAATCATAGAGTCCTTAAAGAGATATTTGAGACATTTTGCATTTAGAGTATCTTAGTAGAGGCTTCAAGAGGTGTCTCTGATGAATATTCAGTGTATATATCGTCTACGTAAGGAGGGGTGATTTTTTCTTAATTTTGTTACCTAAAAGTTAGTTAAAATCACCATCTTTATAAAAGAAATCATATCGTCCATAAAAAATAATTTGAGGCATTTTGCTTTTAGAGTATCTTAGTAGACACTCCAGGAGATATCTGCAATGAATTTAGGAGTTTTTACGGTCTGCATAGTGAGTGACGGTTTTCTCTAAATTGTGTTCCCTAGAAACTATTAAAAATACACAGCCTTTTCCATTCAAAACATTGTGGCGTCCCTAAAAAATCATTTTGACATTCTACTTTTAGAGTACCTATCTCAGTAGATATTCCAATGTAGTAGATATTCATGCATATGATGAGTGTCGAGGGTGTGGATGGTACGTAGGGAGTGGTGATTTTTTTAAATTACTAAATTTACTAAAAATATCCTATTTATTCTATTAAAATAAATGGTAGCGTCCCTAAAAAATGTTTCAGGCATTTTCCTTTTAAAGTGTTTTAGTAGATAGATCAAATGATGTATGTGGTGAATATCCAGTGTATATATGGTCTACGTAGGGAGTGGTGATTTATTAAAAATTGTGTTCCTAAAAATTACTAAAAATACCATACCGTTTTCATAGGAAAATCATAGCGTCCTTAAAAAAATATTTAAGACAATTTACATTTAGACTATCATAGTAGAGATTTCAGTAAATGTACGTGGTGAATACTCAGTGTATATATAATCTACGTAAGGAGTGGTTATTTTTTCTTAATAATGTTACCCAAACGTTATTTAAAATCATACCACTTTCATAAAAAAGTCATATCATCCTCAAAAAAAAATATGTGAAACATTTTGCTTTTAGAGTATATTAGTAGACACTCCAGAAGATATTTATAGTGAATATTGAGAGCATGTACGGTCTATGTAGTGATAAAAATATCATACTATTTTCAATAGAAAGTTATAGCTAAAATATTCCAGACATTTTGCTTTCAAATTGTCTTAGTAGATACTCCAAAAAATGTCTGTGGTGAATATTGTGAGTGTGTACGATCTACATAGAGAGTGGTGAATTTCTTTTTATTATGTTGGATAAAAATGGTAAAAGATATCGTACTATTTTCATTAGAAAAATCGTACCGGCCTTAAAAAACATTTGAGGCATTTTCCTTTTAAAGCGTCTTAATAGAAACACCAAGAGATGACTTTGGTGAATATCGAGAGTGTGGATGGTCTACTTAGGAAGTTGTGATTTTTTAAATACTGTGTTGCCTAAAAGCTCTCTATCTAACCTCTAAAAAATATATTTGAGGCATATTGCTTTTAGGATGTCTTAGTAAATACTGAAAGATATGTTTGTGGCGAATAAATATCGAGTATGTACCGTTTACGTACTGAATGGTGATATTTTTTTAATTATAATACCTAAAAATTATTTAAGATATGTACCAGTTTCAAAAAAAAATTCATAGCGTCCTTAAAAAAGTATTTGAGTCATTTTTATTTTAGAATATCTTAATAGACACTCCACGAGATATTTGTGGTGAATATCAAGAGTGTGTATGTTTCTTGGAGTTCCATGTCTGTAGGAGGAAGCACTCCATTGTATTTATAGCTTAAAACTTTAAAAAATTCCTTTGAACACGAACAATTCTATACTTACGGCAATAATAAATTGGGTTCCATATAAAAGCACCATATTCCAACTTGGCTGTGACATAAAATAAACATCATATCAGAGGTATGAAGACATTTTTTTATACCTCCAGTTGTTTTTATGATTCAGAAATGTTATACATCGCACCTTATTTTAACATTTAATTTATAAGATATAACAACACAAAAAGAAATCAAATAAACATCCCATTCAACCTCCTCATTGTGCAGTAGTTGTAGTTATAACCGAAATTCCAAACCGGTGCTACTCAGCTACCTATAAAAAAACCACTTGGCCGTAGTGTGTTGTGCTAGAGCCTCGTTGTCGCTGAATAGGGATGAAGTGGGCACATATCACCGCGCTACCTAATAGCAACAGAATGGAGTCTGCATTCTTTAATTCTAACAATTCCCGGGCTGAATTATCGCACGCGAATAAATTGTCATGCCGCGAATTAACAGAGATGTTTATCGGACCTTGCTGAGCTTGTTCTTTCTTTCGCCGCGGTAGTTAGATGATACCAAAGGATACGGTTTTAATATATGGGGTCATTCAATAGGGACGCTCGAAATTTGTTAGGCGATAGGGGCCATGTTGTTAGAGCAATATATGTCAAATTTATTATAAATTGTTCATCAGTGCATGGCAAATCATCACGAAAGGTTATAGAGTTCAATAATGTGTACAAATCATAAAATACTATTTTCAAAATCAATGCTCCGTTCGAGAAATGTTCCGCGCATTACGTGATTTTTATCCTCGTCACAACTGTACCGCCGAGTCGACTATTCGACGTTTGATGGCCAAATTCGAGTCAACTGGTTTGATAAATAATAATTAGCCAATATCAGTACGTTACCGAAACGCAAGGTCGGCTGAAAATATGGCTGCTGTGCGTGAGAGTGTACGGGAAAACCCGAGGCAGTCAATTTCTCATCGTTCACAAGAACCTGGCTTTTCTGTGACTTTAACTTGGCAAATTTTGCGTCGGGACTAGGGTCTCGACCCGTGCAAAATCCAACTAACCGAGGAACTTAAAGTAATCCATAGACAACGCCATACGTTTGCTTATTGGGATTTAGAGCAGTTGGAAGTTGATTCAACTGCTCTATGATGCTCTGTTTTGGATGAATGGGTATGTCAACAAGCAAAATTGTCAGATTTGGGACTATACCAACCCACAGGAGATACACCAGTATCAAATTCAGCCCGAGAAAGTCACTGTTTGGTGAGGATTCTGGTCTTTCCGAATCATCGGTACGTACTTCTTCCAAAACGAAACTGCTGTCAATAGCTGTCAACGCAACTTCTTGTGTCCTAAACTGGATGATATGTATACCGACGACATGTGGTTTCAATAGGACAACAGGCGCTACGTACCACGATGGACATTATGCACGAGCGATTTAAGGGCATGGTTTTATCGCTTAGCGTCAATGTGAACTGGCCACCAAAGTCTTGCGATTTAACGCCTTTAGACTTCTTCCTTTGGGGCTATTTTAAGTCACCGATCTATGTGAATAAACCGCAAACAATTGACGCCATCAAAGTCAACATAACGAGCTCCATCCAGAAAATTCAGCCAGATTTATGCGACAAAGTTATCGGGAAATGGACCTTCCGAATACGTACCACCAAGCAAAGAGATTTGACATTTGAAATACATTTGAACGACGTTATATTCTGACTAAAAATCATTGTTGACTTGTTAATGACTGACATTGTTTTTGACGTGGTGACTGAAAACCATTCTTCTAATAGAGTATCCAATATATTTTTAAAAAATAGGTAACATATATTTAATTAATAAATTTATAAATCAATTTATTAAAATATGTTTAAATACCTAGAATAAATATTATTACTTCTGGAATAGCTATGGTATATTTTGAACAAAATACGAAAAGCAATTGTCAAACTGACAAAACTAATATATAACGTCTTGAATATATGTAAATGTACAGAAAAGATTTAACTTTGTGGAACAAAATCTAAGGTAAATATGTTTTCCTGTACTGAAGTTATTTACTTAGCTATGCTAACATTTTGCCTGAAAATAACTCACGGAATTCTTTTACGCCATGTTCTTCACATAAAGATTTCTGCAACCCTTTTATATACCAATGTGGTTCTAATGATAGTTGCCAAACGAAACTAACATAATTTCCTGAAATAAAAATATGTCCAATATGTACAGATTCAACATTGGCTCCTTACAATTTTCTTTTTTTCATAACTAATCTGTAAATGAATGCGGAACAGATTTAGAATTAGCAGTGTACGTCGAGAATAAAATTGGCGATGTTGAGTAATTAGAAAAATACTGCATAATTTTTCAAACAGTTCATAAGTCCCTGGCAAAGAGAATTTAATTGAAATTCATTACATTTCTATCACGGCGAAGACTTTGTCAAATAAATTAAGCTCAATTAAAATTACAATACCGAATTAAAACGGCCCCATCTTTTCGGCGGAATGAATATCGAGTACAAATCGATAGAGAGCAAAAGATAAAAGGCTTCCTCTAAGAAGTAGGCAATAATTTCTTAGAGTAACTTTGAGGTGATGTCGGTGGGGTATAAGCCTGGTGGGACATCAATCCTGGGAAGACAGCATTTTAATTAAAGCATGTTATCGGTAGGCGCGGCCGCCATAATTCACGCAGACAGACAGACAAGGCGGCAATAGCGCGCCCTGAGCGCCTCGGACAAACCTGCTGATCCAGGAACAACTTTCATCTGGCCGTGATGCATGACCCCCATTATGGCCGGTATCTGTCTTCTTACACCACCAGGCTACGGACAGGGGGTGGGATACCCACCTTTTCGCTCCCACCTTCGCCACCCCACTATATCGGGAGCATTCTCGAGACGGTGTTATTTACTGTCGCTCCCCTGAATATTTCCATCTCTAACGCCTTGAAACTTTCAAACGCTCCACCTGAAGATTTACAGTCCTATTTACGCGTACCGTGCGTAGTTCTTTCGTTTCACGCAGAAAGTTACCGACAATACTAGATTCCGTCAACCTGCGTCTACGGTAAAGCTGCCCACCACGAGTACCGCATCAGTAGTGTTACTCCGGAGTTCTGTGCGAAAGAAAAGGGGCCGTCATACAGACTAGAAATATTTGAATCGGTGTAGGTACAATTAATTCAGTATAGCTTTGCCTTCGCGTTTGACCACTTGTACACGCTGCGCAAAACACAGTATGAAATTATTTGAAATTTCGTGATTTGAAATATGACGGACGTCAAATAATATGTTTGGCTTGTTTGACTTTAAGAAACCTTTAAGTATAAAGCATATAAACAATGCAACACATAAATAAAAACACAGTAGCTAAAAACCGTATATAGATTGTCTCCAGCCGAAAGTATATTGCAAAGATTATTTATCATTTGTAAGACACTTACAGATGATAAATAATCCTTGCCTTTTACTTAGAAAATAATTAAATTCCACATATGCAATAAAAAAATGGCGCCGATATTAAGATCCGTTTCCTCAAGAAGGTGTGTCTAAGTTTAATACATGTTTATGCAAACAGATATTGACATTTTTCCCCTGAAACCTTAGACTACGGTTAAAAGGTGTCTTTATGTACGGTGGTACATAAAGACGAGGACAAACACACATAAAGGGGTGTCAAGATCTTTCTGTTGCGTATCGAACTGAAGAATAAAATGACATCCCCAAAACTGGGCCCAGTCTGCCACTATGGACCACAGGATGAAAGATATTGTTGCAGTCACCTCTATAGGGGAATACGATAAGATGGCCACCCATCCATCTAGTGGAGCGCAGATAAAAGTGCTGCACTTTCAAAAGTAAAATATTCACAAAATGTTTATATTCACAAAAAGTCCTTAGTTTTACAGTTTGATGCTAAAGAATCAGATGCCATTAGAAAAAGATAGATACAGTGCATCAAGATAACTATTCATAGTACTTATACTAAATTAGGAGATGCCATAAACAAATTACGAAATACTTCATTATCCTTAGCTGAATCATTGGAAACGGTAGATGAAATGCTACATACTTTAAATGACGAGAAAGGTATTGATATGGAACTGCACATAAATCATTAGATATCATGTCTCATTTGAAAGTATGGGATGTGATTTGTGAATAAAACCAATAATATTTGATAAACTAAGGTTTTTTATTCTTCAACATAATATGTTGACGACACGGCTACAAATGGAAGAGAATATCATTCAAATGACTGCCTCGATTCATCTGGCATGATATCATTCGTTTAGCAAATCTGTCCATAACACGAGCACATAAAACAGATGACTTTAGTTCCCGAATAACACACTTTTTCCTTGACATAATCCCAAATAAAAAAGTCAAGTAGCGTTAAATCACATGATCTTGTAGGTCAATTGATGTCAACATTCCGCGAGACAACATGATCAGGAAATTTGGTTGCACGTGCTGTTTGACACGTTGTAGCGTCTTGCTGAAAGAACATGTTGTTCAAAAAAATACAAATCATCTATTTGGTGGAAAAACAAATTGTTTAACGATAGCTTTCTCCATTTATTGTGATAGCATTACCAACTTCTTTTTTAAAGAAATATGGTCCAACTACTTTATCATTCCAAAATGAGCACCAAATCGTGCATCTCTGTGGATGCATTTCTTTTTCGTGAACAGCATGTGGATTGTCAGCACCCCAAATTCGACAATACTGTTTGATGACGTTACAAACTGTTAACTATGTAGGCGTTTCATTTTATCCTAATTTTGTGCGAATATTTCTTAATGCAACTGTAAATCATCGCTGACTTTCATAAAACAGTTGCACACAGACTATTCGTTGTTGAACTGTGTGTCACGGCGTGTTGACGTCGTATGGTTTATCGATGACAGTCATTAAATATTGACGCCCTATCTTTGACAGAACACAAATGGCACGTAATTCAAATCCTATAGTTCCAACTTAGACACATTTCCTGTACATAACATATTTTGATATTTTTTTAATATTCGCATAGATAAGAAATTTAGGAATTTAAAATTCCCCAAAAATATCATGTGATTAGAGATAAAATAATAGTCATTAATATTTCCGTAAGAAGTAACAGTATCTTAGTTAATACATCGTATCTTCGTATCTAAAATAGTTATAGACTGTGACGTAAGGTACATTGTCACAATTAAGACAAAACATTTTCTAATAAACTTAATTGGAATCATTGACTTTAGAGGAACGATATATTTCACCAATGGCCACTCTAAAATCATTTTTAGATTTATATACACCCTTTCAATACTGTATGATGTAAAATCCGTTTAAAATCTCTATAATATACGTATAATATCATACAGTATATAAAATACGTATGTTTATTGGAAACTTTCAGAGCCAAGCTTTGTGCATCGTGAAAAGTAAGACCTGAGAGAAAGTGCTGAACCGCGAGAGGGAGAGAGAGACAGCGTCCTTGCGGCAGGCGGCATGGGGAGAGCGGGACCATTGCACCTGTCAGTCAGTCAATCACTTGATCCCTCCCCGTCAGGCTACTTGTATCGATTTGTCAGTCTCCGTTGAAAGCACCGACAACGGCCTGCAGTCACTGCAGATCCAGACATCTCCATTTAAAGGGATCACTCGCATTCACACAAAAATCATATCTTGTATTCTGCGTACTCTTCTTGACGGCCGCTTTGATGGAATGTCTTGCCGTGGTTTATTGATGTTCTGTTGAAGAGGCTTTTTAAAATATCGGGCTAAAACGGTTTATCGATTTCTTGATACATCATGGTCATATTATAAGCTACAAAAAGGTTATAGTATTATATCTGGTATACTATAAAAATGTATAGTTTATTATTAATGTTTATTCGTATGTTACATAAAAAGAAACCCAAAGATAATCCGGAAAATTTTCGTGTTATTGTTATTACATTGCTACATTGTACACCTAAACGCTTTTCTATAATTATTTTAGGCCGTATAGAATTATATGTAAAAAATCATAACCTTGTCCAATAATTTTAAACTGGTTTTATAAAAGAAAAGGAGGATGGTCAATCTGTATCAATTCTGTAATGCAGATGAATTTGCATTTGAGGAGTACAATTATTAATGGATTCTTGTAGACGTCAAAAAGACATTTTTTAGAGTGCATCATGTATTGTTATGGTCTAAATTTTTCAATCTTGGTTTGAGCTCTAAATGTATTCGTTTGATTAGAGATATATGCGATATGGTAAATTTTGGGGTTAAAATTGAAAGCAGTTTTACCAAAGAATTTCAAATTACTGAGGACGAACTTCAATTTACTTTTAAGAAAGAGCTGTGAGTCTATTGCGTCTATTTGTCTTGTTACTACTACTTGAAAAATTACTGTAAAAGTAAAAGCTTTTTTTTACATATTAAACAATTATTAAACAATTAGTAATTATATAAATCTGATATAGAGAAATATATGTAAATGTAATATAGAGCACAGTAAGTTAGGTATGCCACAAGTATCACTACTTGGGGCTTTACTATTTATAATATATACTAATTATATAGATTCTACAGAAAAAAAAGTACTCTATGCCGATGAGACATGATATTTTGACATGTATTCTACTTTTGACACGTTAAATCCCTGCATATATCTGTAAAACTTTGTATAAATTTTCTGTTAATAGATATCATGTACGTGGATATAAACATTATATTCACATTCACAAAATTTCAATAAACTCTCATCAAATTATTTCAGTCCATTTTCTTCAATAAATTACCACATGATATAAGGACATTTGTACTACATCAGGCTAAAACTACCATAAAAGTACTTCTGTAGTATTTCTCGTTTCTTTAATTAGAAAACAAAATTGCTTTCAAAAAGATAAACTATATGGAGCTTCATACGTAGATCATAAAAACCTCCTTTTATAATTAGTGATATTCTCTACTTAACTGTTCTGAACATAGGTATATTTTTCCTCGTTTTTATGTATAACCTTCCCCTCCGACAAGTAAGGCTTCAGAGGCCAATAGAAGGGAGTCGGTTTCTGTGTGTTCAAATAGGATTTTTTACTATTATTATAAATCTGTGTTATAACATTTATAAAAAGTAGTTTAAAAAAGTTACCTTAAAACCATAAAAGTAATTAAATTTAAACAAACACATGTAATTTCTTCATTATTACACTACGCCCCCCTGGCGTCATGTATTATGTATTTCTACGATATATACCGAGTGTCTCAAAATGTCTTTTATAGTCAATATGTTCGTTATCTGTATAGACGAAAAGGTAAAACAAATATTATTTTAAATTGCATAAAATAGTCTTCTGGATTTTATTATTCACAGTGATTGTCTGGTCACAAGGGTTGAAAAAAATAAAGTGAAAGGAGAAACCAGTATATACGACTTCCAGATGATTATAGCAAGTACCAGTATTTACAAATATAAGTATATTTATGGTACTGGTATTTATAGAACATTTTCTTCACATTCTTCTATTCATTCATATTTTTCTTCTGTTTATTATCATCAGGGGCGTAGCGTATATGGATGCGAGTGGTGCGTCACATCCCTTAAATAATTGGCAATTTAGTGTTATTTAAAAGTTCAATCGATTTATTCAATTATTGCAATTTTTGAATTATTTTAAACCGACCGCAAACATACATTATTTACTTTAAACACTACTATCAACTATTTTATTTGAAATCGTCTGTGAAGACGCCCGAAATTACTGCTCCCGCGTTACTTGCTGCAACGCTGAAATGCGATGGTCCACGTTTCATCCAAGCTACGCGTTAGATGGGCGAAAAGGTCAGTGATCTTACGCAGTCAACAGTGGAACGTCGAGTGGGTGTTGTTATTTCCGGACTCAGTTATGCGATTATGTGACCGCATCTTGGCGACTGTCGCCATAACATAAGAAAGATTTGGAGGCGGTGCTTCAAGCTGTACGCTGCTGTTGCAAGCGCTGTGGAAAATGAAAACATGGAATGGGATCGAGAAACCGTTATTTTTGCTAGAGGACTTTTAACTTTATTGCACGACTTTGATTTCAATTGTTCCTTAGCAGTGTTTTCTGCAATATTCTCACATTCCGAGAGTCTGTTTAAAATTTTACAGACAAAAATATGAGATATTAGTTACTGCAATAGAAAGACCGCTGATTTCAAATCACATATTCAAAAAATGAGAAATGAGTTTAGTGATATTTGGGACCGTATGGACAGATTTGTGTTAGAAAATTAACTGTCAAATAAAAGAATGCGTTTCGATTTAATTCCTGAAGAAGATAAGAAAAGCACCTATGCACCTATGAAATTTTTGACGTTATTACTTTGAACATTAGTGAACGGTTTAATGAAATTTCTAAACTGAAATTCTTAAATCTAGATTCCACACAATTTACTTTATTCGTGAAACGTTTTCCTGACGATCTTTTTTCTTCTTTAGTAGATACATGTGGAACATTATTTGATGTAAATCGTTTAAAAAGTGAACTTTCAGTGATTTATAGTGATCTCGATATGAAAAAGAGTACTGTGTTTGAGCTTCACCAATATATTATGTCCCTTCAATTATCTTCTGTTTTCCCGGAGACATCAAAATTGTGTCGTTTAATTTTGACTATTCCTGCTACAAGCAGTTCCGCGGAAAGATTATTTTCATGTTTAATGAGAATAAAGATTTATCTGCGAAATTCTCAAAAGCAAGAAAGACTGTCAGCTTTAGCATTAATGAATATTGAAAGTACCTTGTTAGAAGATATGAGATATTCTCCAACATTTGAAGAAACAGTCATAGACGTTTTCGCTGAATAAACAAAAACCGAATAATTGATAATCATTTTAAAAATTAGGATATATACCTCGGCATAATCATTTTCGGTTAGCGTCTTTCTTTTATTTTTATCATTTTCATATGGCCTACCATACATTTGACTATACCTCTTGCCCTTATAAAATTTTTATCACATCCCTAGATTATTTTCTCACGCTAGGCCCCTGATTATCATATACTTATCACTAGAACTCTCGTCGTCACTCTCTGAAGAACGACGAAAAAGAACATAGATTTTCGGTCGCGTTTCAATGAAGGCAATCGAAAAATAGCATTCGATAAATCCAGCCGAGAATAAAGAGCGACTGTCACAAATCCGGACATAATTATGCGAAACAAAACGGGTGATAAATAAAAAATGAACCGAAATTCCTAATTCAATTGTATGTCCTGTGTTTAACCTCTCATGAATTATTCAGTGCGTAATAGTTTAACTGTCCGTATGACACGCTCGTATAACAGATGATCTGTCCGGCGGCAAATTGTGTCGCCATCGTCGTCCATACAACGAAAACAAACCGTATTGCTAGAATTACAATTAACGTCGGCTATGATGAATCTATCATCTTGTGAATTTTGTCCATTGTGGACGGGCGGTGTATCTGTCCGATCCTCTTTAGATTTGCGACCGTATTAATTTGATTATTCCGGAATCTGGACACGCGAACGTTCCGGTAATGAATGAAAATGTAATTACCATGAAGGAATTATGCTGTTAATGAATTAAACATACTTGGGAATGTGGTCTATTACACGTCCATGAATACATTAAAGAAGTTATTTTTCGTTCTATGTAATATCCAAGGTTTAGTTTACTAAGTCTTCGTTCCTGCCTTCATACTGATTAGTCAGTGAACAATAATTACAGGTAGAAACAATATCATTCTGAAGAACGTATGTGAACTGACAACGTTCACGAAGATAAGGTCGAATCTGGTTTGCAGTTAGCGGTATCTTGAGATAGAGGACGCTTTGCATCTTCCTTGTGGTTTTCGAGCAATCCTTAATGTTTAAGGAGCTTACAGATGGAGTGGACATAAGCTTACACATTGCGACAGTTTAAGAAACTACCATCTGGAAGCTTTGCGTTGATGATAATTCTGTTCATTGTAGATGACTTAGTTTTATATCGATTTGGATTGTTTTCCAAACTACCGAGAGATAGCGCTTGGGTTACGTTCTACTACGGTAGAACGTAACGGTGTCTACAAGACGCGAAGCGTCGTTTGTTAAAGGCGGCCTCGAACTACGACCCAGGAGGACCAGGAAGACACGAGCGACCCAAGATCCAGGTAGTATAATGGAAGAGACTCCCTTTACAGGTCAAAACAAAACTTTTATTACAGCCGAGCCCTATTGCTCAACTAACTATTTATATGTCAGGGTCCCTATTGTCCCTTTAATCATTTTCTGTTTCAGGACAGACACACGACCTTCTTTCCACACACCTCCTCCTAACCCTGAGATCCTTCTCGAACTGAGAAGGACCCCTCCCAAGTAACAAGACTCACCTCCTGACGGCGATCTAAGCGGCGCGGTTCGTCCGCATTGTCGTGGAAAATCGCCTGACATAACCTAAAGTCTCAACGATGACATAAATTCTCGACTAAATTCACGACGAGACACCCTCCGGGAGATTACGCTGGTGAAGCGATGCAGCGAAACAAGGCGACCAACGACAAACAAAAGCCGACAAGAAGTCTCTACCAGCGGGACTAAAGGCGTCAGGGCCAAAGCAGGCCGAGGCGAGCAAACCGCTGCCAGTAGCGTGGGTCTCGTTTCCGGGCGGCGCTTGCCTCTCGCGTAGAGATCCGCGAAAGCGGAAGCAAAGCTCGGCCCACCTTCATACGACGGTCTACACAATAGGCGAGTAAAGAGCGGTAATCTCGCTCGACTTGCTGCAAACCCATCACGGCCATTACGCCTGCCAATGAATATTGGTGGTGTTAAAGGCATACTTACTTACACTGCACTCACGAGACCCAAGATAAGGTCAAAACCGGTCTGCATTTAGCGATATCCTGAGATAGAGGACGCTTTGCATCTTCCTTGTGGTTTTCGAGCAATCCAAGTCATTGTATTTTAGTTCTATGTTAGAACAAAAATACGGCAAATTCCGCCATGTAATTCAACGCCCGTCGTCGGCATATAGCCGGAAGAATAGCTGTTTTGGCTTAATTTGTGTGAAGTATAAGCTTCTACACTGAGACAGTTTATAAAACTACCATCTGGAAACTTTGCGTTGTAAATCGATTAATTAATGTTTATAAAATATAAATATACGACTTGAACTAAATGTAATAAAAAATCGACTGAGCAATAATCTTTACTGTGGCAGGCAGTAACTGATGATGAATCAGCAGAAAACGTACTCACATAGAGTAATGAGAGGGGTGGGGGAAGGGGGAGTTACATATACAGCTACAATTGTGCTATAAAAATGGATAATTTTCTTTCCTAGTTTCAAGTTACACAAGGAAATAAAACTTAGTTTAGTTGCAACTAGTAAACTGTGACAATTTGGTAAAGAAAGATAGAAGCACAAAGCGATATTTTGACATTGTTAGATTCTTCTAATTTTAATTATCCTTCTTTGGGCTACACTAACTAAATCATAAACACATCGAGTAAAAGGATTTGTTATTTATAGTGTTTTCCGCATATTGTGATAGTGATACTTTTAATGTAAAGTTCACAGTTTCCTCTCGTCTTATCTTCATCTCTACTTCGATATGTTGTATCAATTTCATATTTCTTTTATCATTTACCTTATTTTACTTTTCCTTTCCTCAGGTTTATCATGCTTTCTTCTTCATTTATTATCTTTCTCATTTATGTATTATTCCTTCCTTCATTTGCCTGATTTTTTTATATTCTTTCCATCTTTTCCATATTCTCAATTTCTTCTTTGTATTTTGTTTAAAATTGTTTTCATTTTTTCCAATTTCATTATTTCCTACTTTTTCTTATTTTCGCGTTTTTCTTTCTTATTTTCCTTGTTTTTCCCCTATTCTTTTTAATTCACTTTTTTATCCTATTCCTTTTTTCTTTTTTTTTTTTTGTTGAAAAAGAAAAGTGCATATTTTCCGATTTTTTCGAATTACGTATTTGCTCTCATTCCTATATTTTCCTTCGGTTTTTTGTTTTTATTTATCATTCTATTCTAATCGATCGCCTCTGAAGAACAATCTGAATAAGATAGTAATTATCACAGAAAGCTAGTTGAAAATATAGAAAGAAAATGAGCGATAAAATAAATTAATTTAAAAATTGATCTGGAATTACATTTCTGAAAGAAATAAATATATATGACGATATATATATACGATATAGACGTTGAACATCAACGTCTATATCGTATTTGATAACCGATTAGCAATAAGTATATTAGGTCGAAAGGAAGAGGCAGAAAGAGCAACAATATAATTTCAATCTGACAGTCGGCACATCATATTTGGTGATCAAAATGCGATACTGAAGAAACACCTTTGTCATAGACAAAAGTATTTCTTCAATTTAAACCAGAAACTTGCAAAATCGACAAACCAAAAATCTTTATCTACAAGTACTAGTAAATTCCTGAACATATCTGATAAAACACCGTACAGAGTTGAACTGAAGAGAGGGGAATAGGAAAGATACTCAAAACATTACAGTTCATCATCAGAAAGAAGTAATTACGTTTTAATATCAAGTTATTTAAGGGAAAAAACATTCAGTCATAAACTACAAGGACTTTGACAGTTTGATAAACTCAGACAGAAAAATAGAAATAAACACAAAACAATAATTTTGACAACATTAGTTTCTTCTCATTTTAATTGGATTATCTGAACTAAATCATAAACGTATTGAGTAATTCTGGAGAAGCATTTATTTTCATTTGTATTTCAATGATATAACTGCAGTTGCTATTTAGAATGTGTTCTGCCTATTATGATAATAGTTTTATTGTAACATGTTCCCATTATGCTTCTTCTATTTCTTTTCTTGTATTTTTTATCAATTTCAAATTGTTTCATCAATCATTTATATTGTGTTGTTGTTCATATGCTCACTTCTGTCAATGCTTCCTTTCTTCATTCACATAATTTCTGTATTATACTCTTTTTCGTATGCTGCGATTCTCTCTTGTTCTTCCTCTTTTAAATTTTTTCATTCTCCTTCCCTATTTCATTATTTTCTATTCGTATTTATACTTGTTTTTTCCCTTTTTTCTTCTACATCATATTCTCCTGCTCGTGTTTTACTCTAATCTTGAAATATGAAGAGTAAGTTGACGAGTAAGAAGATCTGAAGAAAACTCTGAGTCAACTAATCATGATATCATAGAGCCAGTCAAGAACTTCGACAAGACTTATTTGGTACATCAAATTAAGTGAATCAAGTCGGAAAGTCATCATTAATTCATTATTATTTCCTCAGTCATTTCAGTCATCATTAATTTCATAGTGTATTTTATAACTCGTCCCCTACTTTGGGAAAGGGAGATAATGCAAAACAGTTATTGGATATAATAAACGATATCTCCTGTAGTCTTGGTTTCACCTACCTTTCAAGAGAAACTATCGTTGTTTATTCCATTTTATGTAAATATGTAGTGTATCCAAAAATCGTGCGAACATTCAAATGGACTAAACTACCGTCCTGTTGGAATAGGGGCTGCAGGAGGGGTTTGCGGCCGCTTAAACTTAATTTAACTTTCCCCGTAAACACCATGCACAGCTATCGTAAATATGACGAAAAGTGTAATATCTCGTGAAGGAAGGAGTTAATATTAACATTTATTCAAATGTCCGGAATTAAGATATTAGTTAGGGCATAATGTTTTGAAAGATTAAACACGGTCCCGGCAGCCCAAGAAGTTTAGAGAGGTATTAGATAAGCCTCGCTTGACGCTCTCTGAGTAGGTAATTCTCGCCGCCAAGGTAAAGAACACGCCGCGCTATCCCTTAATTCGTAAGGGATTTTCCGCTGTTTAAGGATGCCTCGTTCATGTCAAATACGGCGCCCGAGGAACTTTCGTCAACCGGTGTGGATATTAAAAGTGATGGCATGTTTCAACTTAAAGATTTGTTGCGTACTGTTTTACATAACTCCGGGAGTGAATCAGCTAACGTACAGTTAATTTCAGAGTATCAGTTTAACATTATAACGATATTTTAGTTAAAATTTATTATTCGTTTGCATTTTGTGCAACATCATATCTCAAATTCAACCGATAGTAGAGGGGCCGGTGACCTCTTCTCATGGATAGCAAGTTCAGCGGCTATCTATCATGGCCAAAATGTCGAATAGGTGGGTTCCTCTTCAGTCTTCTACTGATCTGCGGTGACAATGAAAATAAAGCAATATTATTTAATTTAAATAAACAGTTTTAAAACCTTAAAACGGACTTTTCCGCACGTAGAATATCTGTTTTATGCGACAGTTTTACTTTTTTCAAATAGTCCACCCTCGTGCTTTCTCATGGCCAATGAATAGGGTGGGGTGTATCCTATCCACCTCAAAATCAATAGAGGTCATCTGGTGGATGTCCCTAATCAGAATCAGTTGAAACCCGATCGATCCGACACGATTTAATTGAGTTATCGTGCTAACAAAAAAAAAACTCAATTAGTCCACTATTGTGCTTTCTCATGACCCATGTACATTGTAGAGTGTATTCTATCCACCTAAAAATCAATAGGTGTCGTCTGGGAGACGTCCCCGATCAGAATCAGTCAAGACCCAATCGATCCGACATAATTTAGTTGAGTTATCGTGTTAACAAGAAAAATTTCTCAAATAGTCCACCGTCGTACTTTCTCATGACCCATACACAGGGTGGGGTGTATCTTATCTACCTGAAAATCAATAGGTGTCATCTGGGAGACATTCCCGATCAGAATCAGTCAAAATCCGATCGATCCGACACGACTTAGTTGAGTTATCGTATTAACAAAACAAATTTCTCAAATAATCACCATCGTGCTCTCATGACTCATGGACAGGGTGAGGTGTGTCCTATCCACCTCCAAGTCAATAGGTGTCGTCTGGGGGACGTCCCCGATCAGAATTAGTCAAAACTCGATCGATACGACACGATTTAGTTGAGTTATCGTGCTATCAAAAGAAATGTTTCAAATAGATCCAAGGGAGGGGGTGGTGTGTGCTATTCACCTCAAAAGCAATAGGTGTCATCTGTGAGACGTCACCGATCAGGATCAGTCAAAACCCGATCGATCCGTCACGATTTACTTGAGTTATCGTGCTAACAAGAAATTTTAATGCCGATGACGACGACACACAGAGCAAAAATTTTTTAAATACAATTTCTTTTTGGTTTTTAGGCCGAAAAACGAAAATTAAACCCAAAGAAAAATTTAGTTTTTTCACTTTTTCTTTACACGATTACATTACTTTTCCGCCAGTATAGTGGAGTGCGGAAAAATAATATGTTTAAGTCATCTTACAATTAGTAGATGTTCTTGGTTGAGTATTTGATTTGTATTTCAGTATTTAATGTTTAGTTTTCCATCTGTATATTTTAGATGTTTAAGTGCAGAAATGTTATGAAGTCAATACATCACGAAGTTCAGGGAGGATTTATCCTCTCATCCATTATTATTTTTATTAAATAAACTATTCCTTAGTTTAGTTAGTTAATTTTACAACATTCTATTTAGAGAATAATAGTATATTCCCTAACATATATTTCCCGATTGTTTAATGAAGTTTTAGGGAGATTCGTAATTTGAACTTTTAGGAAAATTGCCCAAGAAGAGATTAAATAATGGTATCTGTAGTGCTTCTATACCTCACAAGTGTGGGTATTTCACTATCCGCCCTCATACTGCTAGGGTTGTTAGGGATATCCTTGAAGAACACAACATACACGTCCTGCCCTGGTCTACAAACTCACCCAACATGAATATTATCGAACATAATAGGCAAAGTATACCTAATGAAGAGACAATTTCTGAGAAAGTCTTTAGGGACCATCAGAAGCTTAACACGGCTGTTCAATACGTTTGGAATGAGTTGGACCAACACATTAATTTTAGTAATGCCATGACGATGTAGAGATGTTACTAACCATCTCGATGGTCATTCTGGTTACATGAAACAGTATTAATCTTTTAATCAACTTCTTATTAGCAATTATTGCGTCTCCTTGAATGTTGTTATGAATGTGGAAGTATTTTGTTTTTGTAATAGATATACAACTCGTACGTTACATAATATCAATTATATATAAATATTTCCTTTACACATATTAAACGTGTTTTGTTGTATCACCTTTATTTTATAAATTTTATCAATGATCATTTGACAATTCATGTGATTTTTGCTTAGATTTTGTAATAGACTAATTTGTAACGAATTTTATTCAATTTTAGTATCGCTTTGCCTACTTGATTTGTCACTTGATTAGTGAAATATATAATTTTCTCGCTTCCTTAAACTTGTGAATATTTTTAAAATTACTCATTCATTCTCTAAAGTATTTCAAAATACTTTGAAATTAATAGTTGTATATTTATTAGCATTAATAAAATTTATATTATTGAATTTTGGACCTACATAAACTATACATGCAATATTCAATTATTTAGTCTAGTTAATCTGTAAGCTTATATAGGTGCGACATAAATAGGCTACAAAAATTGAAACACCTGCAAGTCTCGTTATATAAGATCGACTGTATACTCCAAAGCCCCGACCAACTCAATAAATAAAACCAGGTATGATCAAATCATCTAATGCACTACAGTAAAACCTTTTTGCTGTAGCGAAACATTTTTCTCGTTTTGCCTTTAGCTATTATACATAAACTTCAAAGCAAGGAAGGGCATTCAAAAATGAAATGTTTATAGATTTCAACCGCTCCAGACAAGTATGTATTTAAATATGTTACTTTTACTTAAAGAAAATATCTCTACTTCGACGACTCAGATTATATTAGATAATAAGAGAAATATGAACACCCTGTAGTCAACATTTGTATCACTTGTATCAAATTGCATCTATCGCCCTAAGATTAGAAAAAAATATGAGTATATTCATTTGATTCAGTAGAATTTTGTGTATGTCGTAGTCTCATGGTGAAATACGTCAATTCATGAATTGACGTATGCCTAGGCAGTATATGAACTGCCGGCATATTATGTAAATTATTAATGTTACACAATCTGCCTAGGCATTTCATGAAACGCCGTGCTCGTCTCGGCACATGATGTTTCAAGTCGTATTGCACGATCTGCCGTAAATTAGATATCGACTGTTCGTGAAGTGACCAGCGTTGTCCGGTAGAGTGTGTTTGTTCTATTACTTGTGCTTATTTGTTTTGTTTTGTTTAATGGAAACTATGGAAAGTAAGAGTGAAAAAGAACTGTTCGGTGAGCATTACAAAGAGTACTACATAGCAAAGCCGAACAAACAATCGAGTACCATTAGTCAGTTAAAGGAGGTGCGTATTTTTCTACATAGAGTGATATGTAGAAGCCCGATTAAAGCAGGTTTTTGGGATTGACTCGAAGCAAGGTCTGGAATCAACAAATCTCCCTAAAAGTATTATTTCAACTATAACTACCGCAGAGGAGGTAGACAAATTGCAGAATGAAATAGATGTAACTCAACAATATGAAAATGATCAACACGAAGAGCAGCAAGATGAAATGAATGAAAAGAATTAGGTGTTCAAGGACACACACTAGTCCGCGAAGTGACAGAAGAATCACCAGAAGTCGATACTACTCAACGGTACGAAACAGAGCAGGGGGGGTTGCCAGAAGAGAATATGGTAATCCAACTGTCAAATGAAAATGACTTGATTGATTATGAGAACAATCTTGTCCATACAGATGATGTACAAATTTAAATTGAGGCTATTGAGTTAGGCAATTCTGCAGAAAATAATACAGATAACTGTATTGTTCATGAAAATAATATAATAGATGACGTGAGTAGGTGCGATATTTGTAAAATGCCGGTACATTTAAATTGTACTAACGGGAAAAACATGTGCGATTTTTGTAGCTCTGAAGAAACTATAAAAACTCAGCAGGAAGAAAGCTTTGCGGGACAAAAACGCCAAGCAGAACAGATGATTGCGACTACAAAAAAAATGTTACCAAACGTAAACATCGGGGATTGTGTAATAGTTAATGTTGATAAAGTTGATTGCAGTCCAGGAGATCCACCAAATCTTATTTCAGTAGTTATGGATATTAAAAACGGCGTATAGCAGGTTGCTACTGTTGGCGGAATTATCAAATCGTGGTTCAATAGACCTGACCTTAAAAAAGCAACATCAAACTTTGTTAACCTTAATCAGGTAAATAAATCTAAATTTATGTCAATTAGAGAATCCGTTTCCTTCGAATATTTGTTTAACGGGCAGGGGTATGTAAAATGTTCATGCCGACCCTCTAAGGTGCAATGTAAGACCAATAGATGCAAGTGTCTTAAAGTAAAATTGCAATGCAATTCCAGATATCACAAAAGTGGCCCATGCGCCAATAAGTGAAAAAAAATTCTGTATATATAGGTAGCTACTTTATTTTTTTATTGTTCTGTTTTGTTGTTTATTGCAAGTTTGAAGATTATTTTTATTT
Source organism: Rosalia funebris (assembly GCA_037954035.1). Lineage (NCBI taxonomy): Eukaryota > Metazoa > Arthropoda > Insecta > Coleoptera > Cerambycidae > Rosalia > Rosalia funebris. Next base: position 10,386,458 of record JAZFAV010000008.1, read on the forward strand.
TTTTAAAGAGAATTTAATTTTTTAGTTGTAAAATATATGAATTTTACCTATATTATTATTTTATTTCATCCATATAGATAGACGATAAATCAGAGAACACAATCTGCCGGCCATCGTGGTCACTTCACGAATAGTCGATATCTAATTTACGGCAGATCGTGTAGTACGACTTGAAACATCATGTGTCGAGACGAGCACGGCGTTTCATGAAATGCTTAGGCAGATTGTGTAACATTAAGAATTTACATAATATGCCGGCAGTTCATGTACTGCCTAGGCTTTTCATGAATTGACGTATTTCACCATGAGACTACGACATGTACACAGAATTAATTACTTACCGGCGCATTCGCCAGTCCTTAGTATATAAAGAAAATTTAATCATGTTATAAATAAATACATATGTATATACATTTAAAATCATCAACTCTAAGGCTTATTGAGCCAATACCGTACATTATAAATGTAACATATTTTAGTTTTAGGGAAATCAACTTTATTATGTGTTAATAAGGAGTAATATTTCAATATTTTATTTTTTCTTTTTCTTTTTGGCAAGACGAGGAATAAGAAGAAAACTTTGTAACACTAACTTCTCTCAAGCCTACTATTACTCGATTAATATTATATATAATTTGAAGCTATAGTGTGACAGAGAATGAATAATATGTACATTTTTTACTTCTTTGATTTTAGCTTTAAATAAACAACACTGAAAATGTGATTTAGTTTTCTTTGTGTATTAAACTTTGGTCTATTTTTCTCATTTTTAATGATTCGTACATCAATAAGTAGTAGGTTTTCATTTGTATAAGAGCTATCTGGTAATTTGGTTTTTATTTCTCCTGACATAAAGTTATTATAAAATAATTTTACTTCTAGCATACTCCACTTTCTCCACAGATAATGCGAAGTCTAAGACCTTTATGGGTAAGCAACTCTCCAGGAAAAGTCCGGAGCATTCGGAGATCTAGCAGTGATACTCCAATTCATGTTGTTTGTAAGAAAGCTACAGTAGATCCTTTCTCGGTCTCTTCCTTTCACGATAATATGCGACTCTTGTTCCAGCCAGCAACAAATTTTATTCACGCAGTCTTGAAGCTAACAACTCAGATGACAATTTTGTCAGTTTGAGGTCTCGCAGAAGGTCATTCAGTTCCTCTTAACTGATACCTTGAGGGCTGTTTGTTCTTGGTCTCTTGTGTTTTTTAACTAAATATTGCAATAATGATACTCGCATAAAACTCTCTAGTAATTCGGTTTTTATTCTTCTTGATACACAGTTATTATAAAGTAGCTTTTAATCGTTCTGTGCCAAAACACATTCCACTTTATCCACAGATAACGCGAAGCCATAGGTAAGTAGCTCTTCGGGAAGAGTCCGGCGCGATCAGGGATCCAGCGGCGATGCTCCTTCTTGCCAGGTCTGCCAACCGTGATCCCCGTCTGCCACGTGCTAAGTGGATTATAATGTTAATGTTCCAAGTTTTGCGGGCCGTATCTACCAAACGCTCGGTTCGGATGAAGGCTGCTTCATATGCCTGCAAACGACGTCGTTAATTCTTGTTTTCATGAGATTAACTGGAAATTAGATGGCGTAAGTTTGTCTGGAAATGAAAAGAATACATCGTTCCGCGGTATTATTCGAAAACTGAGCTCGTTTCGCCGCCAACATCTAACTAGGTAGTCTTGCAGCACGCCGATATTAACACTATATGAGGAAATCACGGCTCTATAATGAAGCGTAAATATTAACACAAAGAACGAACACACAGCCGCATTGCCGTAGAGTATACTGATGTACTTCCTGAATATTTTAGTCGGGGCTCCAAAGGTTTTTGCTGGCTGTATTTATATGCAACTATTAAAGTTAACTAGTGCTTAAGATGGATAAAGGACAGACGTTATACTGGCACAAGTTGGTCAGATGTTAATATATATCAAATATATGAAATATCTGAAATCCGTTCGATATATCTGCACCTAGAGTGAATCTTAGTGCAGAGAATACTGTTTACTTAACCAACGTAATATTCACGTTTCAATCATGATATAATTTCACTTTATTTGTTCTATTCTTTGAGTATGTATCACAAGTTTAGCTATCTATAACTACGTATTTATGATCTCAGGTTATGTAAAAGCGTTCATTCGACTAGGATACCTATCACATCAACAGTGCACAGTATAACTCCCCACCATTTCAATTTTGTAAGATTTAATGTCCTTGTCGTATTGAATACCCATTAACAATTCTCTGGAGTATAAATATGTGGGCACGCGTGGCTCCATATACGCCTATTAACAGTCATGATGGTATTTATATATATATATATATATATATATATATATATATATATATATATATATATATATATATATATATATATATATATATACATATATATATATATATATATATATATATATATATATATATATATATATATATATATATATATATATATATATAATATAATCTATACCTCTCCTACCGTTAGGTGTAGAGGCTAACTATACATTTCTTTAAACAAATAATCTAAATACTACAATTACAGTTACTTAACTAAATATCCCATTTCGTGTTAAACAACTTAAAAGAACTTCTAACAATTTCATTCCACCCTATCTTGCTCTATCCCTATATCTAAACTCCACTCCGTTTGTGGTATCATTTGTCACTTCACTACCACTTCCCTTATGCGCTCCTCTTTCTCATCCCAAACCTATCAATTATGATGAACACCTGACTTCCCTTCACTCACATTTGCTTCCCAACTTTCACGGTTTTCTTCACTGTTTTATCGTTAATCTCCATCTAACCCTGTCCCTTGCTGTAATTTCAGCCTGCTTCCATGTGATTCCTCTTGTCTTCATTATCTTCGCCACTTCTCCGTCCCACGTCATCCTTGGTCTGCCTTTCTTTCTCTTTCCAATGGCTTTTGCTTCCCATATTTTTCTTACTTGTCTTTCTTCGCTCAATCTTTTCATGTGCCCCCACCACCTCAGCTGAGCCCTCTCTATGACCTTCTCGATACTTTCGCTATCCAATCTTTTCCTTATTTCTTCATTTCTTATTTTATCCATTATCGTAACATTTGCTTTTCTGAGATACTTCATTTCTAATACCTGTATCTTTTTAAGTTGCCTCTCTGTCAACACCCATGTTTCGCATCCGTACAGTAGCGTCGGCAAATATACAGTTTTATAAACTGACATTTTTGTTTTATTGCTAATTTCTAATATATATATATATATATATATATATATATATATATATATATATATATATATATATATATATATTAGTTTTAAGTCTGGTAAATATTAGAAAGTAGAGACTCTTATATATTATGTTAGTACTCGGAACAAGGACTCAGACAGTAAGTTACTTTGCTTATTGGTGCAGCCATTCACTTGTTGAAACCCTTGCAAATTAGGTCAATGGTTTATGAAAACTGTGGCGTCTAGCAATAACCGCACCAGGCTATTGGCTTTTGGGATGAGTTTTCAAGTTTTCAAGTCAATTCCCGCAACTCGCTTAAAAACATTGTCTGCTCTTTCGGTACTAGCTTGTTCGCTATTTATTTATCTCTAAAGAAACGTAGCCATAGCAACAACATAACTACTGGTATCATTTCACTACATACAGGCACCTCGAAGACGCGCCATATCGCGCGATCATATCACATAATTCTCCCACCTCTCATAGCCTAGTGTAATGAAGAAATAAAAAAATATGTAAAAATAAAGAAACAAAAATGGAAGCAACAAAGTAGGAAACTCAAACGATCTACGAAGGGTACAAACAATAAAGGAGAAAGAAACATGAACGAGCTGGTACCTTAGGCAAAAAGGAAGACTTGGGAAGAGTTCGAAGAAAAGGTGAACAAGGACTACCATGCAAACTAAAAACTATTTAACAAATCACTGAAAGTTTCAAGGACAGACAAGAAGCCACAAGTAATTAGGCAAATCACAAGCCAGGAGGGAGTAGTTCTCACAAGCGGAAAGAAGACAATGGACAGATGCAACGAACATCTTGAAGATGTATTGGACAGTGAAAATCCATATGATAATTTCTGTATAGAGGCAAGAAAATATTATGAAGAATATGAATCTGAGAAAACATAGGGAAGAAAAAGGTCAAAGACGTAATAAGTATGTTTAAAAAGGGTAAAACTACAGGACGTGATCTAATAACAGCAATGTTAATGAGCACAGGAGAAAAATATACAGCTAAGTATTGACAGCTGAATATAACAGGGTTTGGGAGGAAGAAGGGTACTTCACGATTGGGAAATCTGGGTGATAGTACCATATATAAAAGAGGAGGTGGATAATGCTATGTATAGCATAAAAAGTTTATGAAGGAATACCTGAAAAAAAAAAAGGATAAGAAAAATAGAATGAGATCAACTAGAGCAGCCAGAAAGCAGATTCAGGAAAAAAATAAGCCTCCATGACCATATGTTTATAATAAAATTGCAGAGAAACACAAAATGACAAAATTGAAGTGTACCAATCTTTCATAGACCTAGATGGAGCATTCGATAAAGTACCAGAAAAGGTAATCCAAGAGAATCTGATAGGGAATAACCAGCAACCTAAACTAAGAAGAGCTATAGTAAGCCTCTACAAAAATAATAAAACCTACATCAGAATAGACAACATCTAGAATAGACTCTGCGGAGTTCAATATAAATGAAGGGCTGCAATAACGAACTGTCCTAAGTCTAATTTTATTCAAGATTGTAATAGATGATGTAATGATCAGGCAGTGTTAGGAACTTCAACATGTGGAGCTGAAAATCATCATACGTTCTGTAAGTTAGCGATAGGCTTATCTTAGTCACCTATTTTGGAAGTATTCATAAACACCGAGCTACATATGGAGTACTCTCACTCAAAGGCAGCGACTGTAGTCCTAGCTTACCCCATAAGGGTATTCCACGAGGAGAATATCAAAATTAAAATGTTGTCTTGATAACAAATAGAAAACAGTTTTTATAACTGTTTATTAAAGCAAGAGAAAATATAGAAACATGGATACAGTGCATACAGGATAAGTTTTTGCAATGTTTGGATGTCTAGTTTTTTCTTCATTTCAACATTTCTCTAAATATAGGGCGATAGAAATATCTCTCAATAAAAACTCTTTTAGCTGCATGCAGATTACCTTTAGTTTCGCTAATAATTAAAATTATATTCATATTTTCATCTAATTTATATGTGATAGTATTAGAGTCAATGAGAAGTACGCTAACAGATTAAGTAAAAAAATAAAATTCGGATATGTAAAAACGTCTAAGTGAATGTTTGTGAAATTATGCCAGAAAAATTTGACATTTAGCTTTTACAGGAGGGCACTGCGTACAAAATTTTATAGTTGTCAATTATTAAATTTAATCAATTTGTTCAATAATCAAAAAACAGTATAGAGTGGCAGAGCTAAATAATCTAAGTGCAAAAATAATTTTTTCCCATTTTTTATACTAAAATGTCCTACGAACCAAGGCAAATGCAGTGTTAAATGGTCTATATCCTGATTCGCTTTGGAAGAAGTAAAGCCGACAAATTTCCTTTGTGTAACTCCACTAGTCTATTCCGAGCTAGTTGACCTAAGTGCCATGCATCAGATAGAGACTTCCCATTAGTTGAGAAACGGGCTACATGCTCAAAATCTTAGGTAGTGGCTGATATGAAGAAAATAATCGAGGAAACTCGACCTTCAAGGCCCTTTATAGTACTAGGCATGAGTCAAAAACCATTCTTTAATTTCGACAAAACTTCAAACCAGTACATCGATACGTCCAAGCTAGGTATAACCCAAACTTCTTGGCTAAGAATAACAAAAGAATACTTTGCCGTGGTTTAATACAAGAGAAACTTCAATGATTTAATATATTTTGAGATGCGTCAAGTACTAAGAAGAAATGTAAATCTACAATCTCTTAGGTTTACTGCTCTCTCTCTCCACATTGCCCAAGAAAATACCTCTTACTACCAACAAGAAAGAGGACATCACGGACATGCTCGAGTTTAGATGAGAAGAACAGGAATTTTTTTAAGACGTTCTGAATACCTATGAATAAAAAAAAACACGTGGAGATAGATCATACCCAGCATAATAATCCGGTACTTAGATCATTACCAAACATTTTTCAGGTTTTAGAGGACACAACATTGTTTTCCTCAACTTTTTTTGTAACCTTCTTCATTGTGAAAATTTCCAATTTGATGTTTTCTTTAGAATAAATTTTAATAAAAATTGTATATTCTGTGCAGTTTTTCTTCATTTCCCGAAGGTTTTTTGCACTTAGATCACTTAGCTCTGTGACTCTGCAGATGTTAAAATAAGGACAACGTTTAAATAGATATTTAGAATAGCTTACAAATGTGGTGCTACTAGTAGACTATTACCGCTTAAAACTAATTTTAAAACTAGTACCACAACGCCATCTTTGGCAATTATATTACTACTTATCAATTAAAACATTATCATTACACTTTAATGTATGTATGCAAATATTCGTTCCTATAAGTTTCTCAGTTCCAAAGTAGGGGAAGGAACATCCGACCCGCACTGTATAATTTATCTACGTGTTTATCTGCGTGTCAGCGCATTTCCAATGGCCCAAAAAATCAACTCAAGACGAACCGTATTATCATCCTTAAACCTCGCCTGGTTCGGGAATCTCGGCCCCGTCTCAATCCTGCAATGACAGGCAGCAGGAAGAGACAGCCGGAATGGGTAACAGAAACTTCTGCCTAATCGATACCGATGCAGCTGTCCGCAATGACGTCACCTCGTCATCTCGCTGCTCAAGATGATGGCTGAGTGAAGAGAAGTTATCAGTGTCACTCGCTGCATCTCGTCAAAGCAGGAAAAAGCAGGGCGTCGGTAGCAGGACGGCAGGATAAGGAGGAGTTTAGAGGGTAGCGCGGGATGGGGCATTCTGAAACTGGGCCAATGGTTAATCCATACTGCATTCTGTAGATTGGGTTTTTTTCGTTAAAGTTAATTGTTGGTGTAAGATGGGTTTTAATTTTCTGAGTTTAACTTAAATCTTGCAATATTAGGGCTGAGGTGGTATTTCGTAAATAAATTTAGTCATTTGTAAACGTTGCAATGCGTTAAGTCGACAGCATAAAACAGTTTCAAAAACAAACAAAATAGACAAAATTCTAAGACTTGACTTTTACTTAAGAGCCCGATTTAAGTTAAACTCAAGTTTAATAGATCTTCATTGATGTTCGTTATAAAATAATTAGTGTCTATATAAATAAAATTTTTAGGACTGCTTTATTAAATAAGGTAAAGTTTGATAAAAATAGAATGGTTGAGAGACAAATATAAGTATATATTTTAAATATAGGTTGTATTTATGTTGTGTTCTCTATTTAAAATTTATATTAATTTCATACTTACTTAATCAAACAAATTATCACAAATTTTTGAAAACAACTTTATTTAAGTATACTTCCCTAACGTATAATTAAAAATAGATACAATAGAGTAACTACAATGTTTCATTTAGGTCTGATGTACTAAATTTTATTTCAGCAACTAAAGGGTGTTTCAATAAGGACGCTCAATTTTTAAACGTAAATAAAGCAAGTCGTGTGTGAGATATCCACTAATTTCTTTTTATTTGAAGGAATATTTTATGGCATTAAGTAGTGGCGAGGATAAAATTCGTGTAATGCGCGTAACGGTTTTCGAACGGAGCACTGATTTTGAGAATAAAATTTGATAATTTATGCACGTTCTTGAACACTGTACCTTTCTATGGTAATTTGCCATACACTGCTGAATAATCTTCAATAAGTTATAGAGATGTTGCTTTAACAACGTGGCTATCATAGCCTAACAAATTTCGAGCGTCTCTATTGAAAGGCCCTTTATATTATATTAAATATACAAGGTTAATAATGTTCAAATATTTGGTGTAGAGGTAGTTGCCATGGTATTCTTTCGACAAAATATTTTCCATCATGTGTTAAACCAACAACAGAAAACAAGACAATAGTAAACAAAACTATGAAGCTTGACTTTTATTAAGTATATCCATATAAGTAATTATCTTTTATATGTAAAATGCGATGTTTTACAATGATGTAATTAAATGCTGTTCTTTGATTCTGTACAAGAATATATTATTAAAAGATTAATTATATCAAAATGATTACAGATTTTTCTTTTTTAATGCTGAAGTTAATAATAAATGTTTAGGAAAGCACTGCCTGTCTCTCCCCAACGCCACGCTTGACAGATTGCAGTTATCAAGACGGTGTTTTGGTTCTTTAAGTAAAAATATATTATTAAATAATTAATGACATCAATAATATTATAGATCTTTTGCTTTTAATTCGGCGCCGCGCTACAATTAAAGATAAACTTTTGAAATAGAAAACACCACTTATATTTCCTTATCGCTGCGTTTCACATATTGGAACTATCAAGATGAATATTTATACAATCATATCCTACTAAATGATTGATTAATCAAAAAGATTATAGATTTTGGCGATACTCTGAATTTAAAGATTGTCCTATATATACCTTAGGACAAACAGGAAGAAACTTCAACACGCGAATAACAGAACACAAAAAGAGTTTTAATAATAATAAAAGAGATTCAACATATGCAACTCATCTAATTGAAGTAGACCATACCTTTAACGAAGAATTTAAAATTGTACATGTAGAGAAGAAAGGCTTAAAATTAAATTTATTAGAATCGTTAGAAATTAATAAAGCAAAGAAATCTGATATCATATTAAATGATCAAATAGAAACAAACTCGTCCCCGTTATTAAATTTATTTTAGTTTTACATGCTATCCAAAAGCCATGTTTAAAAATTTACAGATAACATCCGTTGAAATTTTATAACTTAATTCCAATAGTTTAATAGTAGGAAATTCCATAGTAATAAACCTAGAACTACCCTAGTTATATAAACGCAATTCCACAATGTAAAATTTAGTCTATATACTCAATATCTGAAGAAGCCACTGTGTTGGCAAAACAATTGTTATGTTTAACAAATAAAAAGTGTCTAAAATCTAATCAGCAAAGGTTTTAATTTTGTATAAAGATATGCTCACAAAAATGTGCTCTTTCACTGTATTTAACAAAGAAATAGGAGTTGTTATTAAAAAAATGCACCCCCTTTGCCTCTGAAAATGCACGTCACTGTACATAGAACCGAGGCATTTTAGAAGGCGGAAAATTTAAAATACTTGAGAGTGTTTTTATAAGAAAAACATATTTTTCAGATGTGGAGTCCTTTTTCACAATGTACACTTTAAATAATTTTTAGTTTTTTTTTTTTAGAGACAATAATTTTTAGTTTTAGAGACATTTTGCTCTTTCAGTTCATTCTGTATGAATTACAATAATTTTGAAAAAAAAAACAGAGTAGACTTAGATACAAAATTTACTGTTGTTCAGTCTATCTATGCAACAATAAACAACGATAGATACATGGACAGGTACGCAAGGGCAGACAATAAAACAGCAATCCTCAAATAGTCATAGTCATCCTCTCGTAGTCCGTCCGCAAATGAGTATGCATTTGATGAGTTAGGTCGGCGTGATCCTGGCGGGATAACCAGGACGTCACGGGGTGGATTTACACGGGGATGATGGTATTTTAAACCCCCGGAACGATCATATACAGCAACAGCAATCCCACCGCTCATGTTCTGTCCGGCTACACTCGTAAACTACATGTTTATACCGCAAAAACCGCGGCTCGCAAATCGACATCCACATCAGTGTCAGGCCCGAGCATTTGCCAATCTGCGTTTCGGACTGATTGACGAGTATCGCCTACCCGACCTATCTATACACGATATAGGGGCTCTTTCCGCGTAAATTGCCGCTAAAAGTTGCCAGAGGCGGTGCATCAGAACAATCTTGATCGAGCACAGAATAAATACAGAAACCAAAATGGAGAATGTAGATATAATGCCAAATTTCTATATGAACCTCCTTTTTCTCTTTAGTAGAAGAGGAAAATTATTTTATGCATACACTAGAGCATTGTTGTTCAATCACTCTGATCAGTATGCAACTCTATATTTACTAGAATATTACTACCCATTAAAAACCCTTTCTCTTCCATACTAAAAGCGCCCTCTAGCATTCTGTGGCTCTGAGATCAATGTTGAGATGGGACTACCACTCTTTTCACCCGTTTCAATTCTAGTTTGAAATTCAGGATATATTCGACCATTTCTTTACCTCTGCTGCGGTTTTTCACCATTAAGCATGATCTGAACCAAACTACTGGCTTCCAGTATATAACCTCACTCAGTATTTACTTAAAACATTTGTACCGTTCATCTATAACATATAAACAAAGCATATTTAGATGTATCCACCTCTTCGCAGTACCAGTGCGTGTGTCCCTATTTTGCCATTATTTATTTTTATATAATTTTTACATAAAAATGCTATGATAATTGCAGATCTTTATAAACAACACAAAGATAAACAACATTGTGTTTTGCTTCACGACAATTGCAGGGTACATAATACTATGTATGCACAATTGCAAGGTACATAATGCAATATTAAGGACGTAATCAATAATTTTGTCGGCCAGATCCTGCTTATAATCCTTCTTTGGCACTCTACGACTGCGATCTATTTTCTAAAGTGAAAAAACACTTTTTTTCGTACGGTGAAGTGTGTGAATGGTAATAGAAGCTATACTGAAAAATGAATTTTAAGAATACATTCATTACAATAGAATACAATTTAGAATAGCATAAAATGCAATAAGGCTATAAAAATTAAAAATAATTTATAAAAATCCCAACTCTTTGGGAATCGTTTACAATTACTATTTATTATTATTTGTTGTTACTATTACAAAAGAAAAATAGCAGAAGTCAATAACTTATTATACTCAGTTACACAAATGTGGTACTAATAGCTGTATCATATAAGTACAATGTGTTTAAATGTAACTTAAGTCTAATTAATAATAATAAAATAACATTTGTGGTAGAAATTAATAATGAAAACTAAAATGATAAAGTAAAATCAATGATTAGAAAAATGGTAATGCAAATGTTCTTTAAATGAGAAGTATGCTACCACATAGTTGTGTGAATATGTTCTTACCTTAGCTTATTTATACCCATATTCCAGTTATTGGGAATCTCTATCAAGGTTAAGCATGGTCTTCTACATTAGAATTCGCCATAAAGAATGCTGAATGTCGTAATAAAATCATGACTCAGTCGAAGTTGTTCAAGTGGTTGCAACTCTAAAGGATTTAGCGGTACTTTATAAAAGTAAATTTTTTCAGAGAGTTGGTATTTTTGTTACTTTTTCTCGTACTCCTTGGACACGATTAATATAGGGTGGGGCATAGGAACCAGGTCATTTTTGAAATTAAATGGAGAATTTCCATTTTAGCTTTTCATTGACTTAATATTGAAGTTACTTATTTGTTAATTGAAGTTATATAATTCATAATATTGAAGTTATTTTAAGCCCACTGCTATGACATTTCTTTTAAAAGGACATCAGTAAGACGTGTTCCACCGTTCTGCAATATTTCCTCAATCATTTATTCAAGAATTGATGTTACTGTAACCGCATTGTTTACATCATTTTCAAAGAAGGAGAGACCAATAATGTTGAATGATGCTACTGCACACCATAAAGAGGATGCTAGTACCGTTAATTCAGATTCTCAAATGACTAATACACAATGTTCTGTATTTACACAACCAGATAACTCAAAATGAGTCTCATCTGGCATAAGTAGGAGAAAAAGTTCTGAATGAATGGACGAATGTTCAAGTCTTTGTGTAAAATCATGCGAAGGCTTCCATATGAAATTTGCAAGGCAGGTGTCTCCTGGCTGAACCGCGCAGATTTTGATGAACTGTAGCTTTAAGATCGTCAATGGTTTCAGCAGTTCGCACTGTACGAATGGCACCCGGTGGTTTTCTTTTAATACAGAACCACTCTGTAAAGAAGTCGAAAACCATAGCTCTATGGTGTTATGACTGGGAACTGCACCATGGTCGGAGATTCCAAAATGGATGCGAAATAATAATAGTTGAATTATAATGAGCAATTCACCGTTCTTGAAAACTGTTTTAATTACGAACGCACAATGTTGTCTGGTCCACTGTTACATGGATAAACGGACGTCAAATGAGCTATCCCCTCCCTTAACCTCCGCAATGTCAGCTAAACGAATCGCCAGCATACGCCAATCAAAGACCGTCAAGTTCCTATGCCCCATCCCGTATATCGTTTGGGGATTATACTCCACAGGTATTCTAGGTGAGGTATATAATATAGGTTTTGTATATTAAAAAAAATCAGGCGATTTTCTTGAGAACATGTTTCAAGAAAATCAAGTCTTGAAATTGCATTTTAATCGTATTTATTATTAGGTTGACTTTATTGATTACTTTTGTAACTAACTTTACGACAGGTTTTCTGCAACAATAACATCAAGGTAATTTTATTGAGCGACAGATGTAATTACGGTGTGAAACATTAAATGTTTAAATCATTTTGATATGCAGCAGACAAGACAGATCAGTGAATATTTAGTGTCATCAGCAGAATATTTAACGTACAGTTCACTAAGATATCCGAAACATAGACTAAAAGAATAGAGGCCACAATCCCTGTGGCAATCCACTTAACCCATAATAATCTACAAAAAACACCAAAACGTTGCGTTGGTCGGTTGCATAAAAATAATAATTATTCTATCCACTTTAATAATTTCCTGCACACTCCAATACGTTCAAGTTTGAAGACTGGCCTCTCAATTACGTAAATAATCTTAATTCTTTAGTGAAATTCTTACTTCATACATAATATGCATAATTGTTGTAAAACTTTCGTTTGTACATTTTTGAGAATAACCAGTTTCATTAACCCCAAACATTTGTAAATTCTAGTGAGACAATTTAAATAAACAGTAACTCTGAATACAAAAATACATGCATCAATATAAAAATGACTATTCTATTTCTATTTTTGGTTATCATACGAGAATCATACTAACATCAAATTACGCCCCGCGTCTCCGCCACTGTAACGTCATTTACCTGCCTCTCTATATCTCCCTTTTTATTACCGGATTTTTGAAATTATCGCTTGTGGATTCTCGTAATTCAGGAAGATTTCATTTTAATGTGCTGGCTGCAAATACCAATATGAATCAAATTATTCATGATGCCAGATTTCATTTTCGAATTTATATCGGCCTCCTTGATTTATTCGCGGGATTTTTGCCAACGAGAAGTCAAAATGTTCGGAATAGAATTATCAGAGGCTTATTCGTATTGGGCCGTAGTTGAAGATTTGACTACTTGAGGGGATAATTAATTAACACGATTTTCGTTTACGATATGGAAATTTCTACATATAGTAAAAAACGTTTTAATAAAAAAATTAAAGTCAGTGAATGATGATTACAGTCAATAAAATTACACAAGAAATTTTAAAAGTGATACATGTGCATATTGACGCGTCACGTCGTGAAAATGGGCTGGAATCTTCAATGCATCAACAAAACAGAAGACTAGTTCTACACGAATACTGAAAGAGAACACGTTTCTCGTTCCACATCATCTCCCGATTATGCTAACTTGGTTAGCGAAATGCTCGTCGAGAAGCATGTAATTTTTCGGTATTCGTGTAAAACTGGTGTTCCGTTCTCTTTTTCTTTATATTAACAGGGAATATATATACAGGAATATTATAATAGAATAATAGAAATAAGCATCGAAAATTATTTTTCTTGTAAATAAATTAACGTGACCCACTTATATGCGGAGAATATATCTACATTTTTTATTTATTGGCCGATCTAAACGATTATTCTTCTTAATGATAGGATTCTAAACGATTATTCTTCTTAATCACCTAAATGTGATGCGAGATTTTAAATTTCAGGATACAGTGTCAAGGCCTACTTCGAATTTCTTCAGGGCCAAAAATCCAAAAATAAAAGTGCTAGCAATTTTTTATCTCTAATCTACCTACGCCACTGGATTGAGGATACATTAGGCGTGACCGATTTTTAACAAAAAAAAATATTAGTTTCTAATAAACGTACAACGTTATTAAAGGTTATATTGTCAAAATGTTTAGAAAGCTCGTCATAAATCATAACTTTGTAAATAATTTTCTTTTACAATGTTTCTTTATGGTCATTTTCACAGTTATTTTAATATTGGCAATCTTTGTTTTCCTTAGACATCCTTTAATTAGATACAGCTTCACATTAAGAGAAATAATTTTTATAGCAAGTTTTGTAATTATTTTTATTTTCAAAGTCGCCGTTATTCTAAATACATTCTAAAGGATGATAATTTACAACGACAAGGATAAAATAATGAACGAATTCGAGATTATTTCACTGATAATCTGAGAAATGGTTTAAAAATTGCCAGCTTGGATTTAAATTTACCCCGTGAAGTAATAAGTACAATAACTATGAGGCCCTTTAAATCAAAATTTCCCTTACATGAAGGGCATACAATCTCAGAAAGAATGCGATATTGAGAAGGGAATAATAAATTGGTATTTAACAAGGAAATTGCTTATCTTTAATAATAAATAACAAATTACTACATTATAATTAAAATTTTACCAATTCCACAATAATTCTGAATATTATTATTCATCATCATTAGGTCATCAGTCCTAAGACTGGTTGGACGCTAACCTCCAGCTTCTCCTATCTTGTGCTAACTTACGCATTTCGCTAATTGTGCTACAACCTACTTCCCTTACTATTTGCGAGCAGTAGTCTAATCTAGGCCTACCTCTGCCTTTCTTCACTCCTATTTCTGCCTCCAAAATATCGCGGACTATTCCCCCATGTCTCAGCAAGTGGCCTACCATTATATCTCTTCTCTTCTTTATGTTTTTCCACATACTTCTTTTCTCGCCGACTTTCTCTAATACTTCTTCGTTTGTAACCCTATCAGTCCATGGTATTTTCATCATTCTTCGGTAACACCACATCTCAAAAGCTTCTAATTTCTTCCTACTTGCTTCCCCTACCGTCCAGGTTTCGCAACCGTATAGTGCCGTGCTCCATACATATGTTTTCAAAAATCTCTTCCTTGTTTCTAAGTTTATTACTCCCGAGCATAAAAGTGCTTTCTTTTTGTTAAAAGCTACTCGACTCTGCGCTATTCTTTGTTTTATGTCTTTATCGCCAATCCCAATTTATTTTACTTCCTAAATAAGTGAAGTCTTTAACTTCCTCCAATCTTTCATTATTAATTTGTACTTTCGTTTTTGCTCTGCTCTCGCGCCCTCTGCACACTAACACTTTAGTTTTGTTTTTATTCACCCTCATTCCGTATTCCTCTGTCAACACTGCCTCCATTTCATTCAATGCTGATTCTAATTCCTCCTTACTAGATGCTAATACTGCTATATCATCCGCGAATCTCAGCATTTTTAGTTTCTGTCCCTGTACTTTAATCCCGAAATCCACTCTATCTTTTACCACATTAATCGCCTCTTCGATGTACAGATTAAAAATTAGTGGTGATAGCGTACATCATTGTCTTACTCCTTTCCTAATACCTACTTCCCCTTCTACTTCTATAACAGCAGTTTGCTCTTTGTATAGATTGTGTACTGCTCTGCTATCTCTATACTTCATTCCCGCGCTCTTCAGTATCTCGAACATTTTTTCCCATCTTACGTTATCAAAAGCTTTTTCTAAATCTACAAATTCTATATAAGCGTTCTTTCCTTTTTCTATTGTTTTCTCTAACATTATTATTACTATTGTAATAAAATAACATAAGAGAACATAAAAAAATAATTGTCGTATCGTGTTAAATAACACTACATACAATGTTATGCACTTTAAAATTTTGGATTATTTATCTAAATTTTTATTTAATAATTTTAAAAATAAAATTAAAAAATTACAATTCAACTGATAACGATGTACATGAGTATTGTAAAAATATTATTTACGAAGTTGTGATGTGTAAAAAATATTTATTTTGAAAATATTTATAAACCATCCACCTTATTCACCTAGCCTGGCAACATGTGACTTTAATTAGTTCCTCAAGGTCAAATCTGCATTAAAAGGAACAAGATTTGAGACCGTTGAAGCTGTGAACGAAAAAGCGGCACGCGTCGTAAACGAGCTCACAGAAGAAGACCAGCACTGTTTTGTACAATGGAAAATTCGCATGGTGCGATGTAGGTATAGAAAGAGGGCTGTATATAAAAATGTATAAATTTAAAATAAAAAGTTTTGTAGCATTAATCTCGTTATTTTGTAGCCACACCTCATATATTTTAATTATGTCACATTTCTATTAGGAACTTTTTTTGATAACTTTTAAAATTATCCTAAATCCAATTTATTTATTTATCGTATGGCTTACATATGGATTCAAATTACAATAATTACAAAATACAAAATATCATAGTTATATATATTTCACAGTGCCAGATCCAGGTTTTTGATCCATTCGATCGCCGAGGGTGTAAGGGATATTAAATCGTCCGCATCTCCTGGGTATGTTCTATTTCCACAGTATTGGACAATGTGGGTATGGTTTGAATGGAATCCCCGCAGTCACATTCAGGTGAAGGCAGCTTACCCCATTTGTTTAGCATGTCCGCACATCTGCCATGTTTAGTTCGGATCCTCTTGGCAGTCTTCCATATTTGCCGTGGGAGATCGAATCCAGTGGGCTTACTTTGGACTGTCACTTTAGGAAATACATCCGGCGGTGTGGACTGTTCCCAGGTCTCCTTCCATCTCTGTTCCACGTTGAAGCCGCTTGAACAGAGTTCTAATGCGGTCTTGACTAGTGGTCTTCGGGATTTAAGTCTGCTACAAGTTGCTTTACCAATGTCCTCATGTATGGGGAGTTGTTGATCAGCCATTATTTTATGGTATTGGCGAGCTAGAGCATCTTGTCTTCTGAGCTGTGGCGGACCGATGTAGCTCAGTGTTGGTAGCCAGTATGTCGGGGTGGATTTGATGCATCCCGTGATGTTGCGCATCGTGCAGTTCAGTTGTGTATCGAGTTTATGGGCAACTTATATTGTTTAACCATATAGGGGCAACGTATTCCGCAGTACTGTATACGAGGCCCAAGGCAGAGCTACGTAGGGTGTTCACTGTTGCTCCCCAAGTGGTGCCGCAAAGTTTCTGGATGATATTATTGTACGGATTTTGCCTGAGGTGTTATGAAGATGCTGCTTGAACATTAGCGTTCTATCCATGGTGACTCCCAGGTATTTTGGAGTCGGATTGTTTCTTTTATTGTCGGATTGTGGAGTCGGAGGAGCAGCGTACCTTTAAAATATATTGCTAGTTGTTAGTTTGCCAACTTATTATTTAGATGGAAGCAGGTACATTCAGTTTTACCTAAATCCAGTAACATAGTCGGTATTAGAGGTAAAAACATTTGAAACTCTTTTTGAATTTTTAGCTTTGAAAGAACTTCAAAGTAGGTCGAGTTAAGTGAAAATTTAACTCTTATTCTAAAATCTAGCCCCACATCAGTAGTCCACAAATAAAAATGTTATTGAGGTACTCCTTTTTTTTTAAATGGATCCCTCTGTATGTACCTTATCATTAAACGCAAAGTTTAACTTTTAGATTTGAAATTCTAATGTACTTGATACAAAAATATGACGGACATCGCGGATGCCTACAAAAGCGTTGTTATAATTTTTCTTCTATGCTTGCGTCAGATAAATATCTTCGAATTCCAATGTCATAAACAAAAGTTATCATAACAACCTCCTCGTCTTAAATAAGCCCCGCTGTCAGGAGAATCCCGATTCGATCATAATCTTACTCAAATAAACCTGCCACAAATTTCCAACGCGTGCATGGTATACCAGCCTTTGGTTTTCTAAATTTAGTTATGTACAGAAGTTGTTATTTACGATCCTCATAATGGTTCATTGATTCGGGGACAGACTATTGAAATAAGCCAACGAAAAGTCCATACGGCGATAACTTATAGATAAATGGAAATGCGATGCGTTCATCGGGGGATTTATATTTCACTATCTGTAAATGCTATAAATTACCAACTTTTAACAATAACTCTTTTGGTATGCCGTGGCGTCATATTTTTAATGGGAGTTTATTAGATCCGTTTTATTACGTCTAAGATGGAGTAATGGTAGAGAATCTGTTCGTGATTTTAAAGTAGACGCGCTACAGTTAGTAGCGTCGATGATCTGTTAAAGTTTGAATTATAAATACTATACTACCTAGAATACACTTGAGGTGAAAATGAAAAAAGCATTTTATGCAGAATTAACCCTTATAATACCGTAATTTTCTTAGGACATGTAATACCATTGGGGTCACTATTGACCCCAAACCTATTTCTATATAAAATTATGGTTAATATGTAAATCCTTTATTCTAAGCTTAGTATACATTGTTTAAACAACTTATGGTAATATAGTATACTCAAAAATATTTATATATAATTTATTTTAAATAATAATATCGATAAAAAATATAAATATTTTACTTATGCTTTACATGCTGAACAAGTGATTGTCTGGTGATCACAAAAAACGACTGCAATGGCTGCATCGATTTGAATGCTTTCTATCTAAGTTTCGTGGACGCTCCCAATATCTACCACGTTTTAGCTTTTGTAACTCTTGTAATTGTCTCTGTAAATGTAATGGTTTTTCTATCTCTGTTTCAGTAGCCACTAGTTCCTTACCCAATTGCAGAAGGAACTATCGCCATTTGTAGCCTTTTTTTGTTTGCCAGTCTTTATTTAGGTGACACCATATTATGTAGGCATTAACCGCACTGATGTCTATAATATTGTAAAAGATGCAATAGGCCATCTTCTTGTCTGTCTCTTTACGGTGTACGTCTGAACAAGCTTGTCCATGGTATCTACACCGGATTTAGTTCTGTTGTAGTCGATTATTATCAGTGGTTTCTTCTTGTTATCTTCAGAAACTTCACCTGTTTCGTGTAGAGTTGAGAGTAAAGTAACAGTTTTTCTGTTTTTCGGGCAGCAAGATTCTATAATAGCATCGTCTTGATAGCCGAACTTAGTTGAATAGCGAATCTATGCAAATCTACTATTTCCTTAGGAAGCTCTGGTTTATTTTTTCGTATTTTCTAATCCCTTTATCATTTCTAAAACAACTCGCTTGCCTTGAATGCGTTCACGCTGATCACCTGTTTTACCAGCGTATATCTGGCAATTGTAAACGTAGGAAGTTTGACTATCGCAGGCTGCCCAAATCTTTATGCCATATTTTCCTGGCTTAGATGGTATGTATTGTTTGAAGGGACACCTACCTCGAAACGTTAGCAGCTGCTCGTCAACCGTTATGCTTTCATAGGGCATATATGCATCTTGCAGTGTAGGTAGTCATAATTCAAAAAGCACCCGAATCGGTGCTAGTTTATCTGGATTTCGATTTTTTCTTCTGGCGGCAGCATTATTAAAACGCAAACATTGAGAAATTTTGATAAACCTATTTTTACTCATAGTTTTATTGAATATAGGAGGTCTCAATTATTATTCTGCATTTATGTGTTGCTTTATTTCTTCTCGGCCACTCGATTTCGAGATACAGATGCTCTACGTGCGGAAAAGTCCGTTTTAAGGTTTTGAAACTTTTTATTTTAAACGGAAAAGAAGGTCATAGACGACCTCATCATCATGAGGTCATCAGTCCTAAGACTGGTTGGACGCTAACCTCCAGCTTCTCCTATCTTGTGCTAACTTACGCATTTCGCTAATTGTGCTACAACCTACATCCCTTACTATTTGTGAGCAGTAGTCTAATCTAGGCCTACCTCTGCCTTTCTTCACTCCTATTTCTGCCTCCAAAATATCGCGGACTATTCCCCCATGTCTCAGCAAGTGGCCTACCATTCTATCTCTTCTCTTCTTTATGTTTTTCCACATAATTCTTTTCTCGCCGACTTTCTCTAATACTTCTTCGTTTCTAACCCTATCAGTCCACGGTATTTTCATCATTCTTCGGTAACACCACATCTCAAAAGCAGCTTCTAATTTCTTCCTACTTGCTTCCCCTACCGTCCAGGTTTCGCAACCGTATAGCGCCGTGCTCCATACATACGTTTTCAAAAATCTCTTCCTTGTTTCTAAGTTTATTACCCCCGAGCATAAAAGTGCTTTCTTTTTGTTAAAAGCTACTCGACCCTGTGCTATTCTTTGTTTTATATCTTTATCGCTTCTTCCATCCCAATTTACTTTACTTCCTAAATAAGTGAAGTCTTTAACTTCCTCCAATCTTTCATTATTAATTTGTACTTTCGTTTTTGCTCTGCTCTCGCGCCCTCTGCACACTAACACCTTAGTTTTGTTTTTATTCACCCTCATTCCGTATTCCTCTATCAACACTGCCTCCATTTCGTTCAATGCTGATTCTAATTCCTCTTTACTAGATGCTAATGCTGCTATATCATCCGCGAATCTCAGCATTTTTGGTTTCTGTCCCTGTACTTTAATCCCGAAATCCACTCTATCTTTTACCACATTAATCGCCTCTTCGATGTACAGATTAAAAATTAGTGGGGATACCGTACATCCTTGTCTTACTCCTTTCCTGATACCTATTTCCCCTCTTTCCCCTTCTACTTCTATAACGGCAGTTTGCTCTTTGTATAGATTGTGTACTACTCTCCTATCTCTATACTTCATTTCCGCGCTCTTTAGTATCTCGAACATTTTTTTCCATCTTACATTATCAAAAGCTTTTTCTAAATCTACAAATCCTATATAAGCGTTCATTCCTTTTTCTATTGTTTTCTCTAACATTACTCTTAGCCTACTTACTATTTCGCCTAAACCCGAATTGGTCTTCTCCTAGTATTTCCTCCGCTCTATTTTCCATTCTCTTCTGCACTATTCTGGTTAAGATTTTTGACGCGTGGGAAGTTAGGCTAATCGTTCTAAAGTTCTCGCATTTGTCGGCTCCTCTCTTTTTCGGTATAGTAACGATAATGTTCCTCTTATAGTCCTCCGGCATCTCGCCCGTTTCGTATATGTATTTTACCAGTTCAAACATCCTATTTACTACTTTCTGTCCCGCACATTTGAAAATTTCCGCCTGTATTTTATCTATACGCGGCGCTTTATTGTTCTTTAGCCCCCTTAGTGCTATTTCAAATTCCTCCCTCAATATAGGTTTTCCTACACCTTCCCTATCGATACTAGATTCTTCCTCTAATATCTCTCCTAATTCCTGACCCTCGTATAAACTTCCTAAGTACTGCTTCCATCTATCCGCTTTCTCCTCTCTTCCGATCAGTATGTCCCCCGATTGACTCCTAACGTTTCTACTTATTAGTCCTATATCCCTGAAGTTCCTCTTAATTATTTTGTAAGCCTCATCGGTCTTACCTACTTGGAGCTTATCTTCTACTTATTTGCATTTATCCTCTATCCATTGTTCTTTCGCTTTTCTACACTTTCTAATGATTTCCCACTTTGTTGACTTATATTCGTTAGTTGTTCTGAGGATTATAATGTGGTGGTTTCCTTTTGCCTTCCACATCGCAGCCGTGTGTGTCATAGCACCATACCAACCCCCACGGTTTCTGCCACTATGACTACTGAAAGAGCTGCTGCTCTCCTTCAGGGACTTCATAGACGACCTATTTATGAAAAAATATGTTTCTAGCAGCGACATTGCACGTCACCTATCGTAACATATCCAGCGCACGCTAGGGCCACATTGTACAACACGAAATAGTCGGCTAGCATAATAATGAGGTTTGTTCGGGCCCGACAGAGTAATTCAGTCTCAATCATTTTTGGCAGGGTTGTCCGCATTAACGCATTAGACAGAAATTATGAGTCTAATTACATGGTGAGTTATGCCATTCATTATGCCCGGCCTATAAATAATAAAAGCATTATATGTGGCGTTCGCATTCTTCATTAACAAAAACTATATATTTCTATTATTCCTGACTGATTCCGGGATAAACGCGGCCGATGCTTTTAATTTGAAATGATACCACGGCAAATCACCGGTGACCCCGCGCCCGTTTTGCCAAATGCACGCAAATTTATATACCGCATTATGCAGTGTTCGGGCTCTATAATATTTGTAGAATTATTTGGGGCCACTACATTTGCCTGTATCGGAATAACAGATTAAGTCCTCTTTATGAGCTTGTCGGATGTTTTAGATACATACTTGCGTTACACACGCATATCGGTAACGACCCAATTTTATTTCGAAATAATAATAAAAATTCAACATTTCATACACTGTTGGCGAAAAGTTTTTAGTCGCTCCGGTATTTTCACTGTTTTTAAGAAAATTCTTCGTTTTATACAAAATTAAAACCTTTGCTGGTTAGATTTTTACTTTTTATTTTTTAAACAACAATTGTCTCGCCAACACAGTGGCTTCTTCAGATGTTGAGTACATAGACTATCTACTCAACAACTGAAGAAGCCACTGTGTTGGCGAAACAATTGTTATGTTTAACAAATAAAAAATGAAAATCTAGCCAGCAAAGGTTTTAGTTTTGTATAAACATGGATTTTTATCAAGTATCAGCCCAATCAATTAAGAATCTTCGTTTTATAATTTCAAAGAGTTTATTACTTAGACTAAAAAGTACGTAGCTAAGGTTCGCACTAAGCTTGCGCTAAGTAAGGTACCTATCATTTTCACAAAAAAAAAAAAACACATTTAGGGTAGATGCACCGGTTATATCCATTGCTGCCCCATTGCGCATGGTTATTGTCTGCTTAATTTAAAAATTGTACCCATGTGTATACCACTTTGACCTGCACTTATTGGTTTCTCATATTTTTCTTAAACTACTTAAGGTGAGTAAGGCAATTGTATTCGACTATATTTCAAGTTAAAATGTTCTGAACCTATTTTTAAAGAATTTATATATTGTATGGCATGTATTAAAACGTTTCACATTGCAATTTTTTCGCGGAATATAGTATTATTGAGTGTGGCTATAAATGGAACACTCAGCAAAATGTTTTTCATTTATAGTCATAGGGCTGGCTATATTAGGACAACATATTTCTCTTTTTAGCCACTTTACTTTGAAGCTCCGACGAATAGATATGGCACCACCAAAAAAACTAAATGCAAAAGGCAAAGAAAAGGCTAGACAAAGATATAAAGGGCCTATACATCAGTATACCCAAAAACAACTCACTCTTGCACTGCAATCAATTCAACGTGACAGATTGGCAGTAGCTACAGCGAGTAATAGAGTTGGAGTGCC
Source organism: Rosalia funebris (assembly GCA_037954035.1). Classification (NCBI taxonomy): domain Eukaryota; kingdom Metazoa; phylum Arthropoda; class Insecta; order Coleoptera; family Cerambycidae; genus Rosalia; species Rosalia funebris. Next base: position 10,409,748 of record JAZFAV010000008.1, read on the forward strand.
TAGGATAACACTACGTGATACATTAAGTGGAAGAACTTCGGCCACTATAGAACAAGTAGGAAATAAATGCATCCTAGGAAAAAAATGAGGATGAACTTGAACGTTAGATACTGACTAATGCCGCCAATGAGTTCTCTGTAAACAAGGAAGGGTTGTGAAGCGGGTTAGAGGTGGAATCCTTGGAAATGATTTCTTTGAACCTAAACGAAGCTGAAATTAGCTTCCCATTCCCAGAGTGGAATATTGCAACTACAACGAATACAGATATACCAAATGATGTAAAAACTGATGAATACAAAAACGAATGCGCCGCAGCTGAAATATACATTAACAACGGAGAGAATAAAATGAATACACCTGTCATTGATACAAATCCTGAAGAAACATTTGAATCCAATGAAATTAATCAAGTTGTACGTTTGAATGTTGAAACGGAAACATTAGGCAGAAAAAATTCGTCCGATGTAAATAACGACAAAGAAAATCGATCAGTTAAAATTCATCGGAACATAGTTATTGACCTAGCCAACCAAAGATAACTATAGCAATTATTCTGCAAGATGTGCTTCAATATCCCGATCGTAAACCGTCATCAAAAAAGCGAAATACTGAAAAATTGCCTTGAGTTTTAACCACTGATAAGTGGATTCAATTAGCACAAGCTAAAGCAGATGAATTGTCATGAAAAGAGGAGGAAAAAAGTGAAAGGAAAATGAAAGTGCCAAGAATAAGTGAAAAGAAGGTGGTGAAGAAAACCGATAGCAAAAGCAAATCAAAAGTCGATTGGACTGTGGGTTATCACATTATTGTGCAATATGATGAAGTGTTATATCCTGCCAAGGTATTGCAAATGGATGAATTAAATACACAGTGTACAGCAGTGGAAAAAAGCGGATTACATTGGAATTGGCCAACGGTACCGGATGTTTTGTGGTATCCAAATCATGATATTATTGACGTTATATTCGAATCAAAAGGTATAAGTTCACATGGATTATTCTCTGTAGAAGAAATGTAATTTCATGCAGATGTTTAAGTATTATTATTAAAAAAGTATTTTATTCCCTTTTTACATTTTTTCTTACCTGAGTATACTTACATATTAATACATTTTTTTAAATAAGCTATTGATTTTTATCGTTATAGATTTGGTAGCTATATATGGTACATCTGTCTGGCTACAATTGATGCCGAAGTGGCTATAATAGGAAAATAGTGCTTCTTCGACTTTTTTTATTTATTGTATTTCATAGAAGTAATGCTTCATCTCTTTCTATAAATAGTAGTGAGTAAAAATATACAGGCTATCACATAGCAACATCGAATGTAAGAACTGTTTGACACTACGTCATGTACATTGAATCAATTTCAAGAAAATCCATAAAGTGGCTATAACCGGTGTGTCTACCCTACTTGACCTACCATGCTAACGACTATAGCATTGCTTTCGAAATATGCATACACGAAGTATGATTCTAAATTTTGTTGATAAAATTATACAGCAGTCACTAGAGGTCTAAAGAGACCGATTTGGCCAATTTATCTATATACCAAGATGAATATGTTATAAAGAGGTACAACTCTTTAAGAAATAATTTACTAAAATTACATAACAATAGAAAATAAGAAGATATATAACACATATTAATAAATTTTCATCTTAGAAAGATCATATTAATCATGTAATACGCGTTTAATCTCCTAACCATTGAATCTTAAGGCAAAAACAGTAGTTTTATATCCAATTGCCATGATAACATTATTGTAAATTATTTTAAAAATATCTGCCCTCTGGTTCAAGATAAAAGCATATAATATGAATTAATTTTAGAAATAACCATTTAATTCCAAGAAAATAACAATAATTTAAACTATAATTGTCGTAATAACCTTATTTTACACGATTTTAAAAATATCTGTCCTTTGTGTCAAGGTAAATGCACAGTCGCTCTTTAAAGTTGAACTTTATTCGGGAGAGATGTCTATTTTGTTTTTAAATTTTCATGTGTTCATTATCATCTAAATTATCTACTGGAATAGAATAAATCATGTTTTTGAGATGACTCCGAAGGTAAAATACACATGGGTTAAGGTCAGTAGACCGGGGTGTACTAAGAGTTAACTAACAGAATTGTTTTGAATATTTCGTCTCTGATAAACCTATTTCTTAACATTTATAGGGTCCTCAGTCGAAGAAAGTATAGCCTGACGAGCCTATATGACCTTGGAGCTGATATCCTACCTACTTTTGAAAGATTTCCTATCCTTCCTAGCCTGGATTGGCCTGCAAATGTATATCATGGTATGTATTTGCAGGCCAGATAAGCTCCAATATTTTACATAGATATAGTATTTGGTACTTACTGTCATCCTTAGAGGAAAACTGAAAAGAAAAGAACAAAAACTAAACAATAAATGTTTGAGGAAACATTATTCGAGGATATCTGTTTAAATCCGCATCAGAGAAGTTTAAAAACCGTTAGCAAAGTGCAGGTTGTTAGCAATAGGAACAAGTCTCAAAACTGCGATATCAGACCATCCACGAGGTGCGTAGTAAATAGCCTGGTCTCAATCGCAATGACACCATTGCATACTAATTGTCGGGTATACAGTCAATAAAAGAGATGGAAGTTTATTTGCGTTTTTTAAACAATCCCATTCCTTACATTTCTTTGTAAATAAATATAGAAATCCCAACTTAATATTACGAAATAAATAATAAACACTAGCATATTTTTCATTTATGTAAATTGCAAAAGCATATGATGCATTACCGCTCAGTCGAGATGAAATAGTTTTGAATGTGAATCTACACAGAGTTTGATCTGGTCACGCGTAAAGTGCATCCTTCTCCCTCCGAATGCTGCCTTACTCTTTCTTCTATGCATCATAGAGAATCTTACACTTTTTCCCATTATTGATAACCTATATATGGAGAAAACAATAGCAATATAGAAAATATTATAACGTACTAGTTCATAATTGACTTATTTTGTCTTCATTCAATTTTAATCAATAAATATATCTAAATATTTTTATAAACTTTTCGTTTCACAGTCGTTGATGTCATTATCTTAATTGCATTTAACTATTGAATTAAAAAAGTTATCAGGATACGTTATTTTTATTAATATTATTACCAACAATCTGTTCAAATGCCCGATACATTTTTAACTTTCAATTTAATATGGGTAACTTGTTCAGAGGTAACGAACATTTTTCCACGTCTACAACACTGCTGCAGGCAGGAGAATACTGTAGATCACCTACAACAGTATTCTCCTGCCTGCAACAGTGTTATTCGTAGTGTGATCGAGAGTAGCGTATTGGGTCATTGGAGCAGTATTGGGGATACCATTGTATATTTGGGTTCAAGTTCAGTCTAATTTTAATCCAGATCAGTTGCTCGACGTTAAACTTTGCACTTGCTTCACGTCTACGACATGGTCAATAGCCTATCGTATTTTGTCAAAAAGATCTGCATTGGATCTGTACGGGGGTATGTAAATTAGGGATATCATTGTATATTTGGGTTTAAGTTCTAACGAGGGGAGTTTAGCACCTCTTCTTGAGCATATATGTGTTCTCATCGTCTCTATGTGTAACCTTCCCCTTGCCACTCTGAGAATTTTTAATAAGGGAGGCGATTTTTGTGCAGAATAAAAAAAATGGTGTTGATTGTGATACCCGTTATTGCTTCCCGTTATATTTTGGCTATATACCTTCAAAGAATCTTTGGTAAAACGTATTAGTATGATTGAGACATAACAAACACTGGTGGCACTGTAGCTCTTGCTAGCAACCGTCTTCGATTGCTAAACATCTGATCTTTTGGTATCGACAATTCTGTGAGAGTTCAGGAGTCGAGTTAAAAATATTCAAACGATACATGTATAGTGTGTCCCCAATTCGACTACCACCATCGGGATTTCGAAAACTGCGAGGGATAGAAAGTGAAAAATGAACAATATTTTTGTTTTGTTTTATGTTTATTATGCAATCTGTTTATAAAACTACAAATAGTAAACAAAAACCATCTATGTTGATTGAAGTAAATGGCAAGATGGAGAATTATTCCAATGAATAAAACTCTTTAGTTTTTATTACAAAGCTCTTATCTTATACTAACTGGCAGTATTTGTTTGAGTTTTTAAATGGTAAGTCCAGTGCCGCCCTGGGTTTGGTCTTCTCGTTTGTGCACTACTGTCCAAAAGATTTAATATTTTATGTATTTGTCAGTACTTGAAATAATTGTTTCTCTTACTGTAGGTATTTCTAGATCACGATAGAAATCCTTATTTGTGACGAAGCATCAACTATGGATCGTATGAAGCATCAACTATGGAGCGTAAAACTTTTAATTCAAATCTTTCAAGGATGGCAATGTTGAATTTAACATCTATTGCCCAAAGTTGTATTCCGTAAGTCCAAACCGATTGTAAGATGACTTTATAAGCTAGGAGCTTGTTGCGTAGTGAAAGTTGTGATTTTATTCCTATCAAGTAAGCTTATAGTGCTTGCGAAATTTGGATTTAACATCTAATTTCCTTCTCGTCATCTATATATGCTTCTTCCATGTGAGTTTATTATCTAGACGTAAGCCTAAATATTTTATGCAGTTTGTAGTAGTGATGGTTTCATTGTTGATTCACTTCAAGTTGTTTCCAAAAAAACTCTAGGTTAACCCTGTTTTCAAGATGTATTTAAAATCAATATCGAATTTGCTATAATATCGCCAATTTAACCAATTCTGTCTTTCATAAAGATCCCAATGGCGGGGATTCAATTGGGGACATACTGTATTCACAATCATGTACAGTTTTGGGATTTTCACGTGCCTTTTGATTCATTAAAGTTTAATTGTAAAATAAATCCCTGTTTGCGTTAAAAATATGTATGGTATTAATCAACTGAACTAGCTAGCATATCTGAAGATGATTGGCGAAGTGAAACTTTTATCGTTGGATGTGAAAGAAGGTCCGAGCGTCGAGATTGAGACATATAAATTAAACACATTCACAATCGATACATGTAGTATCAGTTCCCGAATTATTTGCTACTTTATTTTTATTTCCGTTATCTAGACGTGGGCCATTGGCCGCTGGCTTGGTATCTGTTTCGGCCGCTACCTGAATACTCGCTGCCTGTTAAACGCGAACAAAATAATCTGATGTTTCTGTAATTGAAGAAGTCAGATATAGTGAAGTATAACGAGTTGTTTCATTGTAGTTGCGCCCTTTGGCAACGGAGGAAATTACAGATAGCAAGTAGTATGAGTGCTAGGCGGAGCGGGCGAGCAGGTCTGATACCGACAATTTCTGGAAATTACACTAGTGAAAATACTCTGGGGAATTTTACCAAACAGGTAATTAACAAGTTTGATGGTTTTAACTCGTCTGCCGCCGCTTACTTGCTGCAGCCGCGAGTTTAAATTAAAATTGAAATGTTGACCTGAACGAGATTCCGTATAATAATGCGAGAAAGCAGGCGTCAATATTCCCTCGGCCGGGCCGGTTTCACGGGCGTGAATGGAATCAACAGAATGTTTAGATGTGGATTTGGTAAATAATGCTGCCGAGGGGGTCTTAAAAGCAATTAATTGCCCCCAAATTAATCCCATTCATGTGCAAGTAACGACTGATCATATGATGTGCAAGTACGTCACATTGCTACAATACTGTGGACTTATATTTATAATTGTAAAGGGTCTTTCAATAAGGACGCTCGATTTTTAAACGTAAATAAAACAAGTTGTGTGTAAGATATCCACTCAATTTTTTTTATTTGAAATAATATTTTATGGCATTAAGTAGGGAATATGGTGTAGTCTAAATGTCCGCCGCGGCTTTGCTTGGTGGCACGCATTCAGAAGGTCCAATTTTCGATGACTTTGTCGCATAAATTTGGCTGAACTTGTTGGCTGGCGTTCGTTGTGTTGATTTTGAGGGCATCAATTGTTTGCGGTTTAGTTGCATAGACCTGTGATTTAAGATAGCTCCAAAGGAAGAAGTCTAAAGGTGTTAAATCGCACGATCTCAGTGACCGATTCATGTCGCCACTGCGCTAGATAACCATGCCCTCACATCGCTTGTGCAGAATGTCCATCGTGGCATGCGCTGTGTGGCACGTAGCGCCGTCCTGTTGAAACCACATGTCGTCAGTATCCACATCATCCAGTTTAGGTCACAAGAAGTTGCTTATCATTGATCTGTAGCGCTCACCGTTAATGGTTATCATGACAAAGTAACTATGCTTTTGTTTTATTGACAGTGTGATTCGGATCATTATCCTGCTGGATGTGTCTCTGATGCCCATCTTTTCTGCACTGGTGTTCATATGCTGAGTCGTCGTTTACAGCTTGACCAAACTCAACTTAGCTGCAAAATGCATAGATAAAGATGAGAGTCCGCTACAGAAGTGGCAGAGGTAAGAAACCGTAATGCTAGCTCATTCGCAAGTAACATTCCACTTTTTACCTCTAAAGGACCCCACACACACACAGTTTTTAATACAGGCCAGCGTATGGGATGGGGTATGAGCGTCTGGGGTTGTTCAGGCCGGATGTGCAGACCGCTGGCCTGGAATAAGCAATTTCAAGTTGTGTTTGATTTTGATCTGCGCAGAGCAGTGAGTTTTCACGGGTGTGGGTCAGTTCAGGCCACGTGTTCAGTTCAATACGAAGTTAGACACCATGGATAGAGATTCCACCGCCTAATTCATCGAATTATCTTTGCCATGCTTATGGAAAGTTAAAAGTAAGGAATATTCTGATCGAAACAAGGAATCGGCTGCTTATGAGGTACTACTCAAAAAACTACAAGAGACGGAGCGTGAAGCAAACAGAGAGGCGGTTGTAAAAAAAACAATTTGAGTGGTTCCTTTCGGAAAGAGTTTCGGTTAAGCGCTCATGACAACAAATTAACTGTCTCATTCATGTATCTTGCCGTTGTATCAACTGAGAATTTCAACAAGTGTAGATAAGTGTAGTGAAACAACAGGTTTCTTCTTAACAGCCAACTTTTCATCCAATTGGTCCTGTTTATAGAACATTTCTTTTGTTACTTCTTTTTAATAGCACAAGCGAGGAGAAGGAGGCAGGCAACATCACATTGAGAAGCCATTGTGAACTGAGCAAATATCTGGGCAGTTACACTGTACGTGTGGATCCAAAAAGCAACACAGGCCAATTTGCGCAAACGAGATTTGTGCAGGCAGGCCTGTGTTAAAAACTCAGCGTGTGTGGGGGGCCTTTAAGTGACGGTTCTGCTGCGCACCTCAAGGTCGCAGCTAAGATGGATTTAGTTAAACTGTACTGTAGTTTTACGTTTCGATGAGGATGTTGTTTTGATTTTCAAAAGTTTCATTGTTGTTGTAGGAAACTACTGAAACTTTGTGATTACCTGCTGCTTACTCAAAATAGATATGCAATAGAATTAAATGTTTTACATAATACAATGTAAAATTAAAAATTATTATTAGATAATATTGTTCAGCAGAATTCCGATAAAATGGTTGGCAGTGGTAGCGAATGATATTGATATAAAAATGCGGGGCTCAGACACACAATGATAGAAAATGCTGTTAATTTAGTTGTAAACATATTGCTCTCATTTGTCGTTTCTCATAATTAGAATAGACGTTCACTATAATTCCTAAAAACTAGAAATAAACCGACTACAAGGAGACTAGAGATCTGCCATTTAAATGTGCAATATATATTAATGAACTACAAAAGTTCACCGGCAGCTAATTAGACTTAAGCCAATTAAATCAAAACTACTGGAAGTTCAGCGATTTTCAACTTAAAACGAGTTGAAAACATGATGAATATTCCACCTAAACGTTGAGTTAATATCGCCGCGGACGAATCGCGAGCGATTCCAACTCAAATAAGTCGGTATAAAATTATAATTAACATCGGGGACCGAGCGGCACTACAGATATAGATGTAATGCATAATAATAAATCAAAACATGAATATGCAACGCCGCGGAAAGCTATTGAGAGCACCTGATTAACAAAGAATCGACGCGAAGGAGCCGTTATCTTAATCGGACTTAAGCGCGAACCCAATGGACCTTCATCGCTCATCAAATTTAAATACAAATAAGTTGGGGAATTCTCAAATTCGGCTCAGCTCAAATCCTTATTTTTACACAATGCCCGTGAAATATGGTTCAAACTAATTGTTGAAAACAGAGTGGAATAACGCCAATGGAAACTGCCAAAGGTACTTAATTAGCAGTTACTGGTAATGTACAATCAGCAGAAAAAAATATCATTCGACACAGCAACAAAAATAGGTGAATCGTTTTCGATGATCATTGAAATATTACACGTTACTCGACGCGCATTCCATCAATCAAGTTGGCATCGGAAGGTGTTTATTAAACCTGACTTACAGTTTTATTTATCTCCTGATTATGCCAACGTGGTTAGCGAAATGCGCATCGAGAAAGGTCTAATATTTCGTTCTTGGGTATAAAATCTTTTGTGAAAGGAACAAAAGCTAACACGACAAATTAAAGAATGACAGAAGTCGACAAGGTTAGCAATAACGACCTGGCAGCTCCATCCCCCCCCTTTATGCGCCCCCCCCTTTGCTCATATCGAAGACGCCTCCGGAGCATGTCTCTAGAGGCTTCGGATAAAAAAAAAGTTACCATGTTGTTTGCAAGAGTCGATTTACTATATAGATTTTGTCAAAATTCCGAAATTCAAACGAGAAACATTTCGTACATCGGCCTTAAAAATTTCGTGACACACACGAAAACAGCTGTTTAGTAAATATAGATTATGTAACTCCAATATCCCGACAAATTCTAACTATAGGTTACATTCGAATATATACATTCTAGGACACCTACTATATATTACATATAGTAGGTGTCCTAGAATGTTTCTCTTTTTTTGGGTGAATAAAACTGTGTTACTAAAATAGATATTTTCATTCACTATTTTTTTATTTAAACTTACAATGTAGGGGAAGTTATGTATGAAAAATTACATTATCAAGGTGTTTTCCTTTACGCGGCTGTAGCTTCTCAACGCGTCACCTAAAATTTTCGATAACTCATTGACATAATGTTGGTTCAATTCTATAAATTTCCTCGCATATTCTAGCATTTAACTGAAACAAAGTCCTAGAAGCATCAGTATATATCTTATATTTCAAATAACCCCACAAGAAAAAATCCATTGGTGTTAAATCGGGACGTTTGGGCGGCAATTAATGTCCCCCGCACTTAGAGATCACTTTTCCATTGATGTCAGAATTTCCGTTGATAGTAGATATCAGAAATTTGCAGTATGATCAAGCCTCTCGCTGAAACCATGTCCTCATTGAATCAAGCAAAATATTGATGTTCCGATGCCAAAAAATATTCTAACATACCTTTATATCAAAAAAAAGTGACGGCGTGTGCAATACGGTTTGCATGCAGATGTATTCATTGTCGTCCATACCATTAATTTGGGCAATTTTATTTATCTAAATATCCATTTAAATGCATTGTCGGTGAATAGGATATTATAAAAATTTTCAAAGTTTTCGAATAAATATTGACCAAAAGCGTATCGAATTGGATAATCTTCAACATTCAAAGCTTACACCACTTTAATCTTGTAAGGTTGAAAAGTCAAATCCTTTACCAGGATGTCGTGGACAGTGATTTTCGATGTCATTGCTGTACAGACATTCTTGACGTTTTCGATATTTCTTGCTCTTCTGAGTCTATTCTTAGGTTTTTTATTAATGGCAGTGCCTTATCGTTCAAATTTAGTGACCCATGTTTTGATTAATTTTGCTAAAGGAGATTGATCAATGTCGTGAAGGATGTAGTGCGCTCGATACAGGACTATTATAAGACAACGATGGTTTTCATAAAAGATTCTTATATACATGGTACGTTGATCACCGGTGAAATTATCCATTGCAACTGAATTTCCAGAGCATAGGGTGTAAAAAACACATGCGCGCGCATATTTACTGCTACCACTTTCCAACATGTTCAACAAACAAAAGAAGAAAACATTTCAGGACAACTTGTATAATAGGATATAAAGATTTTACTGTGAATGATGATATTAATGGATCAATGAAGCGAATATTTACCTCATTAAAATAATTTGTCAGGCTTACGACATCCATAGTGACACTATACCAATATAGCAGTTTATTTCTTGCTATAACGGAAGTAAACATTGTTGGATTTCAGTAGTGTTTCCTTCCCTAAAGAATTCTACACCTAACAGTCCATTGTTTTGGTTGATACGATGGATAATGACATTAATGGATCAATTAATCGAATATTTACCTTATTATGATCCACTAACCATGAATCAAAATAGTTTTTAAATATTAGAAATAATAGAAAATGAAAATAAGAGATTAGATATTAGAAAGGGTGACGTAGTAAACCGAAGCAAATTATTCCTTCAATGTTTACTAACAGTGAAGAAAAATAGACAAGTTTATAAAATAGACAAGACGAGTAAGTTTAATAATGAACAGTGCATGAAGCCGAAAAATATTAGTAATATTTTACTGTTTACTATACAGGATGAGTCGGGAGGAACGGACCAAACTCCACGAGTGTATTGTACGTGTGAAAATAATGTAAAAATCTCAAATGTTGTTATCCGATTTTTATTTGTTCTCAAGTTATAAAGTAATTAAAAATGTTTATCTAGTATGCTATGTTCGAGGTTCAAAAACATTTGATAACTTTGTTGTGTCATTGTGACAGTGATTTAAATTTAAGGTTTATTTTGGAGTTCGAACGATTAAAGTCTTACAAAATGCCACACACGTATTCAAATTTAGAATATGAAAATATGGTGTTTGTTTACGGTTTTTGTAATGGGAATGCTAGAGCTGCTGTTGAAGAATATCGCAACGGTTTCCACATCACGGGCTTCCTAATAAAAATGTATTTATCAAAGTTTTCAACAAACTGTGCGAGACTGGAAAGCTTCTCAGTGTTAACGTAACATCTGAACGAGCTACTCGATAAGATTTAGAAGAGGTAGAAGATATTCTGGATGTAGTAGCAGAAGATGCAACAACCAGCTCACGAAGAATTAGTATTCAATTGGGCATTCCACAAACAAGAGTAATAAACACACTCCACCAGCAAGGCTTGCATCCATACCATGTACAGATAGTACAGCACCTACAACTGGAAGATTATCATAAACGTATGGAATTTTGTCAGTGGATAAATAAGAATCCTTGTATTGTATCGCTCATACTTTTTACAGATGAAGCAACATTTACCCGTGACGGCATTAATAATACTCATAACTGTTATGTATGGTCAGATGAAAATCCCCACGCAGCAGTCGAAAACAACTTTCAACATAAGTTTTCGGTAAACGTGTGATGTGGTATGGTCGATAATTGGCCTTTTCATTTGGAGAATCGCCTCACAGGAGACAACTACTTAATTTTTTTATAAAATGAATTACATGGACTACTAGAAGATGTTCCTTTAAACATCAGAATGCACTACCAGCACGATGGGGCTTCTGCACATTCCGCTAATCAGGTCAAGGAACATTTAGACGAAATATTTCCAGGGCATTGGATTGGTCGCGGTGGCCTATTTATTGGCCTCCAAGATGTCCGGACCACACAGCACAGATTATTGTTTATGGGGCTGGTTCAAAGATGAAGCGTATAAAGTGAAAGTGGACACTCGGGATGCACTAACTCAAAGTATTAGAAATGCTGCAGCCGATCTTAAACAAAAACGTGACTCAATCAGGAGAGCTACAGGCGCCTTTCGTAGAAGAAGCAGAAAATGTTTAAAGGTGAAGGGCGGTATTTTTGAACATTTATAACACTATGATTACCACAACGTTAATGTATGAAATTTTGTTTATTTTTAATTGCGTTATAACTTGAAAACAAATAAATATCGGATAACAACATTTTAGTTTTTTTTTCACGCATACAATACACTCCTGGAGTTTGGTCCGTTCCTCCCGACTCACCCTGTATAACTAGAGGTAGTTTAAAATTAGTCATTAGTCAAAGTTTTGATCATCTCCTAACGATGCCAACTTGGTTCGCGAAACGCGCGTTGAGAAACATGTAATCTTTGAATGTTTGTGGAAAACGCCTCTTCTTAGAATTATACTATGATGAGACATTTATGAATAAATTTCCCTTCTGAAAAATAATAATTTATATAGATAAGCATTAATTGTGAATAGATATTTTAGCTACAGAAAGTAGCAACATTTTATATGCCCGTGGAATTTACAGTCACTCTGTATTTTATTCCCTCGCTCACAAATCACAAATCACCTTTTTAAATACGAGGGCAAAATTCAATCTCATCGGAAAATCTCCGTCTTTCATTTGCCCCCAGAAAGTTGAGCAATGCGAAACGAAAATGGTTAGCTCGTTAGGGAAAGGGTGCGTATATTTCGAGAATTTATAGACAAACAGAGGACCGTTTGGGCCTCAAATCTGCGTTCAAAACTCATATTAAAACTATGATATACGGGCTGATTTAAGATACGGCCTCATTCTAGTCACGGCCCCTTAATTTATATCAATGTCATTTTATCAATTATAAAACGAACGTCTACGTATTACAGTATCACCCGTAAATTATAACTTTGTACTTTATGTTTGCTATCGTAATTGGTTTCCAGAAAAGTTATGCTAATTTCGGAAGAGAGAGAGAGGGTTTTGCGTCCGCCTAAAAAGAGCCTGAGATAGGAGGATGGGCTGATATCCATTTTTTGCATGAAACATATAAAATCATAGCAAAATCTCTTACGTAGGAATGGAACAGTGGCTTGGGATTCTGATAATTTCTAGTAAATATATTCTGTTAGAGACCCATATCCACGTACAGTATAAGACTATAAAGTATTTCTAATAATCTCCCCTCTTCGCCACGTAAATCATCTATTGTACTGCACAATTAATTATTAGACTGGTTTATAGAAAGAACTATGGTATTACTTTTCATTGAAAGAGAAACATAGCACCAGTACCAGTTTCGACAAATAGTCATCATCATGAGGTCATCAGACCTAAGACTGGTTGGACTACATTGTCTAATTGTGCTACAACCTACATCCCTTACTATTTGCGAGCAGTAGTCTAATCTAGGCCTACCTCTGCCTTTCTTCACTCCTATTTCTGCCTCCAAAATATCGCGGACTATTCCCCATGTATCAGCAAGTGGCCTACCATTCTATCTCTTCTCTTCTTTATGTTTTTCCACATACTTCTTTTCTCGCCGACTTTCTCTAATACTTCTTCGTTTCTAACCCTATCAGTCCACGGTATTTTCATCATTCTTCGGTAACACCACATCTCAGAAGCTTCTAATTTTTTCCTACTGGCTTCCCCTACTGTCCAGGTTTCGTAACCGTATAGTGCCGTGCTCCATACATACGTTTTCAAACATACGTTTTCTTCATTGTTTCTAAGTTTATTACCCTCGAGTATAAAAGTGCTTTCTTTTTGTTAAAAGCTGCTCGATCCTGCGCTATTCTTTGTTTTATATCTTTATCGCTTCTTCCATCCCAATTTATTTTACTTCGTAAATAAGTGAAGTCTTTAATTTCCTCCAACCTTTCATTATTAATTGGTACTTTCGTTTTTGCTCTGCTCTTGCGCCCTCTGCACACTAACACTTTAGTTTTGTTTTTATTCACCCTCATTCCGTATTCCTCTGTCAACACTGCCTCCATTTCGTTCAACGCTGATTCTAATTCCTCCTTACTAGATGCTAATACTGCTATATCATCCGCGAATCTCAGCATTTTCAGTTTCTGTCCCTGTACTTTAATTCCGAAATCCACTCTATCTTTTACCACATTAATCGCCTCTTCCATGTACAGATTAAAAATTAGTGGTGATAGCGTACATCCCTGTTTTACTCCTATCCTAATACCTAGTTCCCTTCTTTCCCCTTCTACTTCTATAACAGCAGTTTGCTCTTTGTATAGATTGTGTACTACTCTCCTATCTCTATACTTTATTCCCGCGCTCTTTAGTATCTCGAACATTTTTTCCCATCTTACATTATCAAAAACTTTTTCTAAATCTACAAATCCTATATAAGCATTCTTTCCTTTTTCTATTGTTTTCTCTAACATTACTCTTAGCGCCAGAATAGCTTCGCGAGTTCCTCTATTTCGCCTAAACCCGAATTGGTCTTCTCCTAGAATTTCCTCCGCCTTCGACAAATAGTAGCACTACAAATTTTGTAAGTAAAACTAAATTACATTTTGCAATATCAAACATTTTTACTATGCATATTTTTATATCATTCTTAGTTACAAAATTGAGTCCTAAGGGAATTTAATTCACTGCCTACCAACAATGTTTGTTAAGATGGCCTTGCACAATTTCTTAAGTTTTTGAAAATAAATCCTCTTCATATCGTATGTGCTTTCAAAAACTTAGTAAACATAATATACTATTCTCAAAGAATCACAACTAACTCATCAATTATAACTTCAAGATATGTCTAAAGATAATTGTAATAAGTATCTTGTATTCTACAGATCGTGAGTATTTAAACCACTTAATAGTTTACATATCGATATACACTGTAGTTAAAGTAATGTACATATACATATCAGGAGGTATTTTCAAAAATCACTCCTGAGTTTTCTCTTTTCTTCACTTCATTTAGATCTATTCATGTATACATAAAAACAATTCTACCACCATATAGGTACATTCATGTAAGATTCTATTTGTAGATTGTATACCAAGGAAAAAGAAACTGCCTTCCATATCATTTTTGATGCAAGATTCTTTTTTGTCGGTAATTTAACCTGAAGAAGGGTGAAGGGTCTACTACCAGGGAGGAAGTAGTCAAAAAGAATCTGATGACAACGTTTCTGCATTTTATCGGGAATTGAAATCTGTGCCAATTTTTTTGTGATGGAAGAAAAGGTAATAAGATAATAATGTTTTAGGAAGTTATTTTAGGCATATATTTAAGTTTTATCAAAAAATATTGAAAAATGCCGACACTGGAGCCATTATCGAGAGACAAGTCGAATGTAAGGCATGCAGTGTAACTAGTGCAAATTTGAATCTGCGAAAAAATTCGCTTAATCTACATTTCAATAGCTAGTGAAATACGTAGGAGATTTTGAAACTATTGATTTTTGTGTTATTGGCGAGTATCTAAATAAAAAACGTTAAATTTTCGACAGAACAGGGCAATCATTTGTTAATAAATGTTTAAATTAACTTATCGAAAATGTCGTTCGGATTTCACTTCAAAATGTTGTTTTAAAGATACTGCTAAAAATTGTTGGAGTTATGATGTGTGCCGTTTTGAAAAAACATGTTTCGAGATAAACGCGTTTAACGTTTTGAAATGTGTTTTACTTATGTGTATAATTAAATTATACTTCTTGGAAATTCTAAAGAAAAGCGACGGGGAAATATTTCAAAAAGTGTTTTTCTTTTGTTTGGCAAAGCAATGCACTGACTCTCAGGAGTCTTTAATTACAAAATGTGATCAACTGGAATTTATATTGAATGATTATCCTCCCTATTCACTATATTTAGTAATCCCTGATTATTTTGAAAGCTGGATAAATATTTGAAATAAAATGGATTTCCTTCGACTGTAAGTGCTGAAACTTTTACAAAGAGAGGATCTCAGTAATCGGGAGAGTGTTCAAGAAGCCCTGCCACACCCTGTATACCCGTAGGCAACTTCTGAAACGGTGGGCGGTAAACATTGTCTTCCTCCGACCATGTACCTGAATGTTATATTTGTCAACACCAAACATTTTTATCAGCCTTAGCAAGACATTTTTATTACTAACATGAAAGGCAAATTGAAGCAATAAAACGTGAAACGGTTCAATACTATGTAATTAAGAGCACGTAGGCAATAAATTAATGTAAAATAAACAGCTTTGTATATTTAATTGGGGCCGAATAACAAATAAAAATATGTTTCGGGGTGTTCACAGGGATGTTTATAGTTCTCATGAACCGAATGGGAGTGTAAATAAGCAGAAGACGTTCCTGAAATGCTGTGGTTCGGATGTCGGTCATAGATCTGTCGGCGGCTGAATCAATTCGTCATTCTGATCGTTTTATCCATCAGCCGTTAGGTCTGCTACTCATCACGGGGCCGAGCACATCAGGTTTAAACATCAACATACACTCCGACTCGTTTTTATCCCATTTTACAGATACTTAGAAATTCGAACCTGCTGAAAGAAATATTATCGCTCTGTTTAGAATTATGTTTCCGACTTGAGAGTCAACAGAAAGAAGTAGTATATCAGCGTTAGAATAGAATGGGCCATTTTTTAAGTAGCACCTTTTGTTGTGTATAATCAGATGCTACATCGATGAAGTGACTGCTATATTTAGGGATTTCAGTGAATAATCAAATAGTTACTTTATTGTCATCCCAGATTCTATTACAATCTGTCTAAAATTCACATAAGTATGTAGGCATTAAGTAATATTTATAGCAATATATACTAGTAACATGCTGCAAACATATCATGCCGCATTTTTATATTAGCCTATTAGATTGTTTTCATTCTGGGAAAGAACGAATGGATTGAAGAGCCCTTTGCACTTTTGTATACGAGGGTGGGGTGAAAAGCTTTCGGCCTGAGCTAGAGGTAGCGCCACCAGATCTAATTTTTGACTCGTATTCTACAGCACTATCCCTAACTAGCTTGAATAACAACTTTCAGGTCGATTTCTCTATTAGTATATGTTTGACAGCCGATTGAATAAGACGTCTCGCTTGCTTACGTGAAAATGGAAAAATTGGAGACGCATACGATCATCAAATACTTCTATTTGAAAGCTTAACACCACTTCATATCAAACAAGACGTAGATTCAACACTGAAGGACTCTTCTCCATTATATTCAACAGCCAAACAGTGGGTTTCTGAATTTTAGAAATGTTGCACGAGCACTCATAGTGAATCATGCTCAGGACGCCCCATTGAGGTTGCATAGAGAAGCTCTGTGCTAGGTGGTTGCCTCGTTTGCTAACTATCGATCAAAAATTGCACCGTAAGACTGTTTCCACCGAGATTTTGGCACTGTACAAGCGATATTCCATGGAATTTTTACGTCGATTTATAACTATTGATTAAACTTGGGTCCACCAGTACACTCCTGAAAGTAATCAACGGTCAAAACAATGGACTGGAGCAGGTAAACCAACTCCAAAGGACTATCAATGGTGAATACCACGCAGAGTTATTAAATCGTTTGAGTGAAGAAATGAAGAAATAATTACCTCATTTGACGAAGAAAGAGCTGAGCATTCGTCAGTCATTATAATGGCTGAAATCAACGAACTGAAGATCGAATTGTTACCCCATCCAACATTCACTTTTGCGACTATCATTTGCTTCCTAACCTCAAAATAAGGCTCAGTTGTAAAAGATTTTTGAGCAACATAGAAATCATCAAAGCTGTAAATGCGTATTTTGATGGGCTCGACAAATCGTTCTAAAAAATGGTGTCACTGCATTATACAAAATGTTTATAATAATAATTTGATTTAATCTATTACGAGGTTTCCTTTACATTTACTATGCCCATTGAGGTACAAATTCATGAAAAATAATATTAATTATTATTTTTCTCTTCCCTCTTTCTTTTACCTTCCATTCTGCTCTCTCCTGTCTCCGTTCTCCTCTGTTCTCTCACCTCTCTCCTCTATTCTAACTTCTCTTCCCTCTGTCCTCTATCCTCTATCCTCACTGTCTCCAATATCCTTTCCCTTCCTTTCCAAAATTTTTAATATTTTCCTCATAATTCCATCATCTACAACTCAATACTGTAGAAAACAAAGGGAGACAACTATTCTAAACACTTATTATATTTTTTCTTAAACATTGTTGAAAATAAGAGAAAATATTTAACTAAATATAACTGTATTTTGAAAAACGATTATTATTCGTCTGATTAGTAATAAAGTTTTGGGAATCATACCAAAGGAAGAAAATACTAATGAAAATAGCGCGACTGGTTGAGTTATTAAAGGAAATACGATATAAAACTCAAAAAAAAAACTACAGAGAATAAAAATATCGTATCTGGAAAATGTGCAGAAAAACTTTAGACAAAGCTTCAGAAAAGCTTTAGAAAGCAAGTTTGGCAATTTTTAAATTATTAGGGTTATTATCATAGTAATCAATTATTGTTATTGATAAATATTTAATAATAAATTAAACAAAATTTGCAATCCTTATTAAATATTATTCTCTCAAAATTCTGTCACTAATCTCAGGGTATTCTCGATTTTTCTAACACAAAGGGAAAGTAAAAGTATTATATTCCATTTTGAAAACATGACAACAAATGTGTGGCAATATTCTTAAGAAATAAATACACCAAAAGAGACCATATATTATGTCAAGTGTACCTTACAAACTTGAGTTAAAATTTTGTGATGTTATAAGAAAACTCGTTAAGTCCATTAAGTTTCACGTAGCATTAAGATCGGATGACCCAAGACTGGTAATTTCCAGTCCAGTCAAGAAATTGATTATTATTATTTTCAGTACTCTGAGTATCTCTTGTAATAAAATACAGACTTTTGTACCATTTATTTTATATGTTTTATATTAATTAAACAACATTATATATTTTTTATTTTTTATCTCCTTTACCAATTTTCGAATAATTTAGTATACACATGATAAACAATATCCGGATCACTGGAAGACTTTTAAGATGTGGGTTTATCTATTTCATAAAAATAAGAACACACGTGAAAAATCTAATTTGACTAGTGGACTAAAAATATATAAAAATAGACTTATAATCGGAGGAAACTATGAAATTGGCATTACTATCAATGTATTTTATAAAAAAAAAACTGTTTTTCCCCACATTACGGTACGTACTTATTTCGTTTAATAGCCTCGAGAAGTGCGACGTATCTTTTAATACGTCGACCTCATAAAAAATAAGCCCGATGAATAAACCTACCCGTGATTAATCGGAGCGACTTCTTTGTCTCGAAGTGATTCTATTTCGAATCTGGAGCATGAGCGCAATAAAAACACCGAGTAACGAAAAACATTTCTAAAATCCCCTGAAATACGAAAGAAATCCACACCGCAGATAAAATTGGGTCTAAATAATGACCAACATGATGTAGCTAATAAATCCTTCAGCAGTCCTAAATTAAAAACCCCCCCGACATTGATATATTCGATAAAGCGAGAAGTCTATTTCTGTAATCTTTGTAACTCTCGATCTGTGACATACAAATGCCGTTCCATAGATCACTTGATGGGACGCTGAGGCCAATATGTCGTCGGCCGTCCACATATGAGCAGGTGACGGCCCGACGATATGGTGATCCAGAAATAGAGCCCGTAATGATACACAACTCACTCGGAATGACAGTCCGACCTGTGATAGCTCCATATTTATAAGCCACTTGACTGATTTACTCGGGCCACTTTGGCAGGCCGGTGCGGCCGCTCGAAAAATCGTACACCGGAATTAGATGATTAGACGTTTAAACGTCGCTCCCGGAATAATTTACATGGCTGATATCTACGCCTCTAGTATGGTGTTTGACAGGTGGGCACCGAACGTGACAAGAAAAGCGTAGAGATTATGTGGAATATTGTCCGAATTTGAATGCTTACATTTAAAATTTTGGAACACACAATAACTCGTAATCTGAAGGACACACGATTAGAAAGAAGAAAATATTGCACTACGATTGATATTAGATAAAGTACAAACGATCCTAAGCCACTGTCCTCGAAATAACTTCATTTGGTGATAATAGGGCCGAAAAGAAAACAAGGAATGATTTTTTAGATGCTTTTAAAGTCAGTTAAAGAGTCCAATACGACATCAAAGTACGAGTACACCACAAACTAAACAAGGTGTAAAGAAAATATGGGCTGCTACATAATGGTCGGTTTGGAAGAAAACTATGATATCTCAAAAAGCCTTGTTTTTTGGTCTTTTTTGCATGAAATAACCCAATGTTGATTTCAAGATAACCCAATAATAAAAGCTAACATTAACTAACTAAATAAATAACCCAATGTTGACTTATGAAAGAGACTTCCACAAGCGTGGTTCAACTGGCTGCGCCAAGAGAGCTCTATCAACATTAATGCATCATCTTTTTCTAATGCACTTATTGAGAAAGACCATGCCACCACAGTTGTCTCCAGGTTCTTCAAGTGATAGGGTCGATTACCAAGAGAAATTATTGTATATAGTTATTATTATTATTAGTCAAAATATTACAATTTAATATTATTTACACTACCAAAAATTACGGGGAACGGTTTATTTTAGTTTCGAATAATAATGTACCTTTTTTCGAGTCACAGGTACCTCTCTATAGTTGTGATATTTATGTCTTTAAATTGTACTTTGACTACCACTATATTTTCCAAGAATATACCAGTTAATTATCACGATAAAAGTAGTAGGACTCTTCTTTTACAACAAGATATTAAATTTTAAAAGTGTTGAATAAATTTCTTGAAACTCAAAATGAGAGGCGGAAACTTGTACTGCTTGGAACTTGGAGGGCATTATTAATCAAAGGATAATGGGGGAACTGTTAATATAGATATCCAAGATTGTGAGGGGAAAATTTCAGGCTCCTGTCTTGCCATCATAGAAATTTGTTGAAGTTGAATTCTTTAAAAATTTCAAATCACTTTCCTGAAACTTGTATTTTTTCGTGATTCGTAGTCTTCTTACAAACCAACGATATGTCCATATTAGTTATTTTCGTGTTACAGCTATATCATGTGGTACATTAGGTAATTTATGATTAATCATTATTTTATTTTCTAGCATTATGAGTATTTTAGAAGAATTAGCAAGCATACATAGACATGAAATAGGACAAATATCATAGTAAATGTTTAAAGTGACTGCCTTTCTCCAGAATACATCTCTTTGCGCATCTCTGTGGCTTTAAAATACGTAAAATGATAGTCGTTTCTTCGTCTTCTCTATCACCAGACGAAGTTGTATTGAAATCTAAACAACTTCCTTATTAGAAAAAGAAAAAGAGTTGGTGGAGTTTAGACGGACACTAGACTTATATCTCTCCACTGATTCGTGAAAGTCAATAGAAGTCAACGAAAGTCAGTCGAATTTAATATAATTACGGAAGATTGCGAAATTTGATATGTTGGGAATGGAATTCTGTGGATTTAATTGCCAATCAAGCTGGCATTATCAGGAAATAATTGAAACTAACTTGTCTAATCTATTTTAATCTCTATTTATATCCCACATGAAACAGAGTGCACTATATTGCGATATATTTGTATTAGTTTTGTTTCTAAAAGAGTATTAAAGTTTACAATTATGGTAGGTATTGTGGTGAAAAATTCAATTGAAAAATTCAATTAGAAGGACATAATTTATGCATCGTATTTTTATAAATTAGTGTTTAAGTCGAGGGTTCCCCAAGAACCTAACTTAGGACCTCTGTTGTTCCTTTATTTAATAATGATTAAGATTGGGATACTACAAGTTTCAGATTTCTACAAACTAAGTTAAATTCTATTGAAATAGTTGACCAATCTACTTTGAAAATCGAAAAAACTACAATCGTTTTGTTATCATCTATCAATTTTTCATAAATTTGTACATCAAGTGCCGCTAATTTATTTGAATTGCCAGAGTATCCTGTAAGGATTAATAAAGTAAGGAGAGAGGTAAGGAAAGAGATTAAAGACAGATGAGGGACACGAAGTACTACTTTTAATATTAATATATTCCACCTAATTTTTTTTACTTGGATTTTCTTAAAACTCTTTTTAGTTTTGTTTAGGTGCAATAAACCGTTACGAATAATTTGTTCGGATGGAAAAAGTGAACGGTGCAAAGAATTATGAAATCAATTAACCAAATTATATTAGGCATACAAAAGGAGCAATTATAACTAGGTTTAAGGAACACATAGTCACTTAAAACATGGAAAATAAGGAATTTTGCGGTGCCCAACAGGCTTTCATTATTTTCATCATTCGTTGCCAACATCAAAATTATATTGGGCATACTAGAAGAGCAATTATAACTAGGTTTAAGGAACACATAGTCATCTAATGACCCAACATACTTTCAAGAACGATTATAGAGTACATTTTAGTATCTTAAAGTTAGTAAATGGTATAATCAAAACAAACTGCTGGCTAATTTTCAATGCATCAATATAATTTAAGTCTGATAATAATGTGAATAAAGACAAGGGCTTTGTATTTAACAGATCGTTGTTTTGGATGATACTGTGAATGACAACGTAATCAGCAAACTGAAAATTTACATCCTGATGGTGCAAACCTTTCCACTGTTCACGAATTATAAAGAAAAATAGTTGCATGGGATGAAACTATTAGCGAAGGATACCGATGAATCTGGAAAAATTATTCATAACGATTTATTTAATCTGAAAATAGAAACTAAAAAGTTAGTTAAAATTGAAAAGTTAGATTTGATTATTGCCATCATTGCGATTATCTCCTGATGATGGCAATGATGGCGAAACGCACATGGAGTGACGTATAATTTTTCGGTGTTTGTGAAAATTTTAAATTAAAAAAATTCAATTTCCATATTGTCTTTTCTCTATATTGCTTTACGAATAATACCGAGAAATAGAATGGTGTTTTGGTAGTGGAAAAGTTCAAGGAGAATTTAGAGCTGCACGATCGTCAGCGAGTGACCCCGTACGGGCTCGTCAACGTGTCATAATAGCGGCGCATGTGAATGAGGAAAAAGTCTGAGAGTGGATCTGGCAAAGTGAGAGCATGGTCGTCCCAATTTTATTAAAAATATAAATCAAGTGGCGCACAAAGAGTGCGGTGGCGTGGCTGTGCGATAAGTCACCGGGAGTCGTCGGCGACGTTGCAGCAAGCAAGCAGCCCCTGCAGAGAGGTTGCCGGGTCCGGGGGCAGCACAGCAATGAAGCCCGTCATCCGCATGATGGACGTCCGCCCATAAAACTGACGAGTGAGTCATGGCGCCTTCACAAATGGCTCTGCGGAGCCTCGTATATCACTTTTATTACAGCCATCTTCATTTTCATATTTCATATTTGCATTTTCTGTGCCGTTATAAATCAGAGAGTTTATGGCTAATTAGGCCTTTGTGAGGGGCCGGGCGACGGCATAACGGCTTATCGGACGCTGCTGCGAGCTACCGAGTGGGCCAGAGGTGGGGGAGGCTTTGTGCTGTCGATGCGTGTTACGAGGCCTTCAGGAATTAACCTCTTTTGCCGCCCCCGGCAGCTAAATGTGTTTATTCGACAAAGGGTTGCCTTTATATGCATGACTTTTTTCTTTTCTCTTTCCTCGGAGTTTCCTTTACGTATCCGTGACTTTTCAAACGTGCCTCAGCTCCACGTAAGTAGCCAATTAGTTTCTGTAGAGATCTTCTAGCGGAATTACCTATGAGAAAGATTATTATATTCACTGATATACGTACACTATGAACCAATAATCTGAACACACGCGAAGGATTGGTCGAAATACTTTTCAATATGGAAAAATACGATGGACCGTGAGGTCAGTTATCTGACCCGGAACTATGAAAGTGCAGCACCTTACTCCGCGCTCTACCACATGGATGGGTAACGTATTACATTCTCCTATAGAGTTGGCTGACAATATCATTCATACTATGGTATGTGGTGGTGAACTGGGCCCAGTATCGGGGTGTCATTGTATGCTTGGGCTTGAAACCCAACGGCATCTACCCTGAGCACGGGTGTATATATCTAAGTTTAAGCTTTATAATATAATCTTCAATGTGTTGAAATATTACTATGGATTCTCAATTATCAATTGTATTTCTTAAATTTCAGGGCCTGAGATGGATTTATCAAAAAGGTTTTTTTGACAACAACAAATCCAGTTCTACTGGAAGAAAAGATATTTAAACCAAATAAAATTTAGAGACTCCAAGATTAGGTATTCAGAGATTTTTCGTGTCTATCTCTATTCAATCAAGTTTCATTGACTTTGAATGTTGATTGAATGATTGACTTTGACGATATTTCTTTGAATTTTAATCGGTAAATAATTCCTTCATTTAATAAAATTGTTCTGTATTAAATAATATATGATTTAGTTCTTTAAGCCAGCAAATTTATTACTTAATAAATAATCGATTTAATAAAAACCATGTGTTAATATAACAAATACATTTTTATTAAAATAAGAAATATTCTTTTAAACGAATGCAGTAGAAAAAGAAAACATTTTGGAATCAAACAATTTATGTTTTCTAAGCATAATGCCTTTTTTATGTGTGCATGCAGAGACATGTTTATGTGTGTGTATCATCAACTGCTCTCGTTCATTCTGAATATTATAAGTGGTTATAAATAGGAATTTATAGTAGTTATTTAACCAAACATACATTAGACTGAAATGGACTGACATCAGACAATCTTATATATACAGACCTGGCAACTACAACTCCTGAATAGACTACTTCTGCGTAATTGAAAAGAAGAGAAATGGAAAAACGCATGTTCTAGAAAGAAACAGCTTTAATTATACGTTACTGTCACTAAGGATTTTCAACCTATATGCTACAATGAAGTTTGTAAATTCATAAGTGAATGTGTGTCTGTTTTCGTTCGCGCGTTTGCCTCTTCTAACTCCTGCTCTTAGGCTATTGTTTGCTTATCTTTGGTGTAGATTTGTTTTCTAATGATATCCCCCAGATTAATTTCTGTTATTGGGAATGTTCGATATAAAATGTTGGATTATGAAAGTTGAATTCAATCACTTGGAATCTTTGAGTCTTTAACAGCATCACCAAAAACACGGTTGATAATTTCTGAAGGATTTTATAAATGTGGAAGAGTGTTCGATGCTGGAACATCGTGGAAGATATATTGATTATATTAAGATATATCTGGTTAAATGTGGAAGCGTGTTCAATGCTGGAGCATTGCGGAAGACACTTTGATCCTTTAAGAAGAAATTGGTGAATACCTATGGGCATCGCGGAAGATGCGGTTGATTGGGCTCTTAGATAATGTGAGCAGAGATGTGAATGTACTATCTATGTCTTTGCGAACTAGTGCCGTCACTAGCACTCACAGTCGCAGCGAAATGGTTTTGTTGTGAATCATTGCATCCGGTTTGTGTTACTTCCCGCACTAGGAGTCACTGATCACTGCATTTAACTGCTGATGTCTTTCTGCACTGCTGACTATTGGTTGACTTGTAAATTTTAAAATTAGACTGACTGTTCTTATCGGCAATATGTATTTTCACTGTTCATTGTAGAGTTCTCGAACATGCTGTTGCGTTGTATGGAACCAACTCGTGTGTTTTCGAGATTGTTCTTTTCTGTGTTTCTGCAGGTTTCTATATTATTCTGAAGTTAATAGTGCTATGGGATTTTGAGGGGTGGTTTGTGGGTTATATTCCTACGGTTCTATTGCCTTTTGGCCCAGTGCTTCTCGAAGAAATGGCGGTTTTCTAGTTGGTGAGCAAAGTATTATAGAATGTTTTTTGTTTGCTATTTGCGTTATGGTTTGATAGATGAACGAGTCTATATGCAGGTAGATGTTAGGGTGTGTAAAGGTGCTTTTTATCCATCTCTTTATAGAAAATTATTTAAGTTAATTTTAAAACAATAGAGGAGTGAGGGTGCATATGCGATATAATAAACTGTATTTATTTTTTTGTATTTTTTCCTGCTGAACAAGAATCTAGTCAGAATTAGGGGTTACTGACTTAGTATTTGAAAGTTTAGAAACTTAAAAGTGTAAAAATAGTATGAATATTGACCGAGGGCCTATTCCACATAGCCTGCTTTATTGGTCCACTCATGGCCCACTGAGCCGCGACCGGGACGTTCGAAGCTCAATGAATCGCAGCCGTGACGGTAAGGGCTCACTGAACCACAATAATAATTGAGGTATAAATAGGATATATTGTTAGCATAAGAACATTTCTATAAGCGAATATCATTAGAAACCATGCATGTCATGGTATGCGGACTTCTATATGGCGAAGAAACTTTTATAAGCACTTAGTTTTGATAGAGCACAAATTGAGTGAAGATAATTACAGTATCGTTCGATTAAACAAAGATCACGAACAAATTTAATCGGCGATAAATTATTCATAAGGCTCTCGACCACTTTTCATAGTTATGGCTTACCCTGTTTACATGGTTTATATGTTTCTAAAAGGTCAACAAGCTTCAATTACAAACTAAACGTACTGTTTAACATTTGCCATATTTTAAATCAGGGAATATCCATATAAACCTCCTCGCATGATTTACACACATCCATGTGTTACTTCAATCTTTCGGTATGTATATACCGCGAAACGAGATAAAATCATAAATATGTACACTGCTACAACTAACTCCGCCTGGGGTTGGTTACCGAGTGGATTGAGTAGCCTGGTAACTGCCACTGCCAGTACCAAGCCCGGCTAAAGGAGGAGGGTCCCTAGGTCAGGCCAGTACCCTACCTAGGGTAAAAAAGCACATTTTTCATAGAACCGGAACTTTGCCTCTCACCAGGCAAAAATACGAAGAAGAACAAGCAAATTGCTTACATATAAGAAGGAAGAAGAAGAGACTACTACAACTAACGAACGAAAGGTGATCAAATATGCTAAACTGAATTTCGTGTACCTACATAGATTCAAATGCTTGAAGTCGCGTTTTATTCAAGTTTAACACCACTGATCTAGCAGTAATGGTGGGCAACTTTAATAATAATGATGCTGAAGAATAATTTTCATTATAATCATTTATTAGATGTAGAGATGTAGAGTGAAAATATATGCATAGGTATACGAACTAAGAACCTACCTTATATACTAGAGGTTCATCGTGTTGTCCTTAGACTGAACTTGGAGTGATTAAAATTCCGAAAATTGTCAGCCACTAGCGAATTAATCCCCCGAAATATGTTAATACTTATCGCGAGCGTTTCCAATTTATTTCTTATTCATCGCCGCGGAGCCATTCCCCGTTTGTTGTTATTTTCGGCGGAGAACGTCCGTGATTTACGCTCCTCGAAACCCATCTGCGGTTAATCAAGTGCTTATCTCTGCCCCGTCCTTCATCATTACCGAGTTTTTGTTCATTACCGAAACATCAACGTTCAGATGGTGCTTGATGAAAAATCTTTGGAAATTGACAGGTCCTTTATTTGCAGATTTTGCTCATTCATATCTCATTTTCTCCCGTTCTTAGACAATGCGGCCGTCGATGGCGCCGTGACAGGCCGGTAATTCCGCCTCGCCTGGCCATCGTTCATAAACCACGGGGACCGGCTAAGTCGCTATTAGAACCGTTGATCTTCATCTGTCATTTCGCTAATGAGATCTTAGCTTCTAATCTCCGCCAAGAGCTTGCTGCTCTCCGTTTCCAGGAAACAGCCAACTACAAGTCTTTGCCGGAGATGCGTGCTTGATACGCCCTGCCCGTTTGTGTGCCTTTTTTAGTTGCATCGCGGCTTGTTCGTTGTATTGAATTATTTTAAATTAGCTGTGTTGATTTGCGGGTTTCGTATAGGGCGATCTTTTAAATTATACAAGGTGAGATAGCAATGTTGTCGGTTCCTAATTTTAATAGGTTGATTCATAATTATCAGGCGTTTACTTTGGCACATTTTTTCTTTGTGAAATTTGGCATTTCGTTTGTTCTTTTTTTTTTCATTAAAATATTCTCTGTAATTGATAAAAATGCATGTCGAATACTATACTCATCGTCATACTATGTTTTACCACTTTGAGAAAGAATGGAAGGCAGCACAGTCACTTCGTGATCTCAATGAATTTTTGGCGAAGGAACAATCAGCGAAAGTCGATGTCGGGAACGTTTGCTCGCTTGAAATCAGGTAACATCAGCTTAGAGGATAAGCCAGGATGAGACTGACCATCGGATCTCGATAATAAAATACTTCTAGCGGCCGTGGAAGAGGACAAAGAAACAACTCGAATGCTGACCAAATACTTCGATCGTCCGTCGGCTCAAATAGCTTGGAAAGGTATGGATGGATCCCTCACGAAGTCTCCTCAATTCAGACGAAAATACCGCCGTCTTCCACCCACGATAATGCATGTCCTCATGTTGAGCGTCGTGTCGTCGAATCCGTCGCCAATAAGGAATGGGTACTGCTCTCACGTCCGCCATACTCTCCCACCACAGTTTAAGTTCCCACAGACTACCACGTCAATCGCTCATTGAAAAACTGACGCCACAAACTGGCAAACAAAGTCTACAACGATTTGGACGGGTTGGTGGATGACGCCAAAGCGTGGATTGGCTCCAAGAACCGGGACTTCTTTGCCCGTGGAATATACCGTCTGCCAAGCAAATGGGAAGCATATTGATATGGAAATTGATATTATGGGTTAATATGCTCCAGAATAATCATTTAAACATGTTTCTGTTGAATTTTTATTCATAATAAATATTCATAATAAATATTGTTTAAAAACGTCTAATAATTATGAATCAAACTAATACTTTAACAGAACAAATACTTGAATGTACTATTCATTTTATCGCTATTTGCCAAATAACAAACTCTTATCTTGCCGATAAAGGGAACAGTCTACCTGAGCCTAGCCATAAACGCAAGCCACGGTATGTTTTGAGATTTTTTATTTGGCAAATAGTGATGAAATAAACTATAACAGAAGTTCAGAAAGTAATGGAAAGCTCAGTTGTTTTCCTGTAAGATGGTAACTCATTATAATTCCAATTATCCAAATCACAAGTGCTGAATATTAAGTTAAACTTTTGTGATATTGTTATGTAGACACTGACGATTTTAACAGCAAGTTCTTGTAGCAATGCGAGTGTATCTGTATTATTATCAAACAATTAAAATAAAAATAAGAGTATATCCCAGTTAGTTCCGGTTTGTCTATTAGTACTAGTTCAGGAATTTCTTTCTGCCTGTGAAAGTCTGTAATACGACACTCTTCTGTGTTGGTGTCAAGATGCCGTTTATAATAAGTCCCAGCTTTTCGATGTTAGTTCCCAGGTTCTTGGTCATTACACCCTCGCTAAAATGATTCTTGGGACAATTTCTATTCTGCCTAAATCCGAGATGTGCTTAATTTTGGGGTTTCCGTATTCCCTAATCTTCCTGGGTTCCATTCTTGACATATATTGGGCCAACGAACAAACTATATCTATAATGTGTCCTTCTTGTTGCTCTTTATCAATGATAACTATATCTAGCCTATTATAATCCACTGTTCTATCAGTTAGTATTGGCCTGTCCCAATATAACAAGTGTTTATTGTTCTCGAGGACTAACTGAGACTGATAATTATAGGATGGTGGTGGACTAGAGTAGGTTGTACTCTTGCGCCATCTTCGCGTGTATTACTTATTTTCATTACCTAGCTGTGTCTTCCTAGATATGCTGTACGATATCTAGATCGATTATCTACTCTGGCCTATTTTACTTGTGGTATTTGTCTATTTGTCTTCCATTTCCCTTTTTAAAGATACTTCTGGTAATTCTAGTTTTATTATTATTATTATTATATGCAAAATATATATAAATAAGACTTAGTAGGTAAATAACTATTTAGTTACTGGTTAGTTATCATATATTGTAACTGCAGTAAATCATATTTCTGAAATATTTCCAATTTAAGTACTATGTGCACTTGCTTTTGAACATGCCTTCTTATCCAACTAATATGTAAGTTTATGCATTACTAAATTTCACCTTCTTGTCTTTGTACGATCTAATTAACGTTTTATGGACATTTAATAACGAATTTAAAATTAAACACCGATGTAACTTTCTACAAGTATTTAGCGGTGGACGTTTATGCAGTGATAAAGTTCCCCCTGGATGTCAAAGGGCTAGCCAGGCAAAGAACCAAGTCGTTAAAAGTGATTTTTATGTTTGCCGAGGCAGTATAATTAATTAATGAGAGTTTCAGTGTGTGTATGCAGCGCATACTTGTAAATTGAAAGCGGTCATCATTAATAACGGCATTCCACCAGTGAGTTTTTGAGTTTGAGCTCTGTGCTGCGTAAAAAACCGTTTTGCCTCGGTGTGAATTTATCCTCGTGCCGTGAATTTTCGTTTCAAATTTATAATTCATCATTGAAACATTTTTAATTAATCCACTAGTTGAAATATTTTATTTTTATCCTCATATTATACATTTATTATGTTTATTATATTTCAAACAATGCTTAGTGAGCCTGAGCCAAGGAGAGGTCCATATTAATTGAATATGTCACTTCCTAAAGTTTCGTTTGTGCCGCTCATATATTTCATGTTGCCCAATAACATTTTCACTCCATACAGTTAGCAACAATGCTTGATAGTATGTAGTACATTTTATATTCATGTGTTGTTAATAAATTTTCTTTTACTGTAGAGATTTGAACTGGGATTTCCTCACAATATTTTAAATATTAAATGTTTTTAGACAATATGATAATTAACAGTACAGTACCATTTTCACGAGAAATAAATTAAAAAATTACAAGAGCATCGTTTGCACTATTTTCGTTAACAATATATTCAACAACAAAAATAACACCGTTAACATTTCTTTACATGAAGTCCTCAAAATATTTGCCTCTATGTAATAAACAAAATCAAACCTTCATGAACTAAAACATTATTTGAAACAAATTCATATGAAAGCACTAACAATAAAGTACTATACTTCTTGTCTTTAATAGGGAAAAAATAACTATCGAATGTAATACAGATAATAGCTTTTCCTTTTGAGGACCAACCACGTAAAACCTGTAGAGTTGCTACCTAAAACAATTTCAAGGTAAATAACTTTTATAAACAATTTCAATTTTAGATATAAATGATGACAGAAACGTTAAAATCGGTGGTGAAATATATTTTGGGTACTGATAGCACCAGCATACAGAGATACTTATTATAACAACAACTATCTAAATACATTATAATACCATAATAAAATTTAGATTGGGAAAACTAGGATGTAAATTTCACAATACTATATGCAAATAACAGATTTCCCCACTAACTGAATACTTAACAACGTACGACGACATGAACTACGTACGAATGACATCCATATTGTATGTTTGATATTGTTTTCAATCGGCACTCGCTGGAGATAGGTGTTTGCTAAAGCCTGCTGCACGCTGTACAGGGCACACGGCGCTATATGTCTGTATCGATACTAATGCATGATGATTAGCAAGGTGCAGATTTTCTAATAACACTAACATATTATCAAATTTAGGGACTGTATATACTACTTAAAACTTAAACAAATATATAACCTTTCGAAGTTCTCCATGAAATTCGAAGCTAGGGCTAAGGAAGCTAGAAGCTGCTCTCATTATGTCAGTGACTAATAAATAGTACGCAAATGTATAGTAGTAACGGCCTAACCAATTCTAATTTAAAAGCTCGTATGGAAAAATCCTTTTATCTGGACTATTTGATCCCTGGAACTGCAACGACGAAGGAATGGGCGTCAAGACCGTATTGACCATCAATAAAACGTCTCGAACGACTGACTCAGGTACCATCTAACCAAATATTTGTATAACATTCTCCAGGTTTAACTAGCAGGAGGTTGTCACACAAATTATGCATCTCATTCGCCACCAATCTGAACATATGTTGGGCCGATATTTATTGCGAACGGGCCGTGTTCCTTTGCAAAATAAAAACCCATTTCTCAATCATATTTTAGTGATTTTATTGTTTCGCTGGGATGTAAAGTGGGATACTTGATTGTGTGGAGAATATAAAGTTACTTATTTATCGCGGTGCAATTTACAAGATGCATTTATTATGGTACTGCGTGGTGGTACGTCTCGCGTCCAGCGCCGGCTATCTCTCCTCCTCTTCCTCTTAATCGACTGATCAACTTCGCCGGGCACAAATAAACCGTATATTTTAAGATTGATGCATAATTTATCAGCAATAAAACGGCTTATTTATGTGTTTGCTGTCATTTTAATATTGCAGGGCCTTTTCACGGAAATCTTTTATACACGCCTCACTTTTAATGAATAAATATTAAGCCGAGCGTCTACAAAGTATCAATTTCTTCTTTGAATGTCACCATCTGCAGAGTACACGCGATAAGTCATTTTTACGGCCTTTATCTTGAATATAGTACGTCCAAATTTAATGTTGCATTAAAAATATAACATAACACTCACACTATTATCTGGATTTTGATAAATTTTAAATACTTTGTATGACTTATTTTAAATTGTTATTTTGATAACTGTTCCTGAAGAAAGACTAGAAGACTGGAAACTGATCAACTATTTTAACTTTTGTATAATGAAAAATATATATAATAATAATAGTAATAATTAGGGTTTATTAACAACAAAATACAAAATGTACATTTCATAACTTTCCAAATACAATGTCTTGCTAACAGGTAGATTTTGGAAATTAAATTCCATTGTTCCACTCAACTTGTGTAACAAATTAATATCACATAAATGCTATAATTAATACACACACTGTATGCTATGACATAATTAATAGCCCATCAAATAGATCAATTAGTAAGCTTCATAATATGAAGTAAGATGTAAATAATAAATACGTAAATAAATTTAACAATAGTAAATTCAACAATGAACAATAATGTAATATAAACAAAAAGATAATAGGTAATAAATAAATAACACACAGATTTAAGTTTACGTAAAAAAAATGATAAAGGATAAAATACATAAAAAAATAAAATAAACTTGTAAGCAATTAGACACCACGAAAAGGAGGGGAAGAAGAAAAATAAAATAGAAAAATAATAAATATTATTAATTGTAAGATTAATTTTGCATTTACAAAAAAATGCTTTGTCAAATCTATCTTGAATATTGTGAATATATTGAAATATTTGTTCTTTAACATTTTTCAGGTGAAAGGAGAAACAACAAGGAGAAAGGTTTTTTATGTTAGACGAGATTTTATTGTAATAGTAAAGAGCAATACATGGAACAAAATTCTGTCAGTGAATTGGTCAGAAACCGTTTACTTATGTTGATATTTATATTATGGATACCAGACCTATACGAAATATTGTTACATAAAGATGGTGGCGTTTATATAAAAACAACCGATGTCCATGTCTCCTCTTTGTTTTACATTACGCCGTTTTAGTGTAGAAAATTTGGTTGGGATATATTCAAATTTCTGCAATACAAATATTAAGCGTATACATGCATTATGATTTTTTAAATTCGCCAAATTTACTCAAGAATGGCCCATAAACAATATCTATATAATTCAATTGCGAGAGGACACAAAATTCATACAATAAAATAATTCTGTTTGTAATAGAAAGACAATTTCTAGTGCTCTATGTCAATTTTATTTTTCCAATGACTTTTTGTATTACATAATTTATGTTTCGAAAAAAATTTAAAATGTTTCATGTCTGGACCTAAATTTGTTGCTACTTCCCTTATCTATAGTGGATTATCATTAGTATGCATATAAACTAGCTCTTTAATTCTGCTGTCACCCTACCAAAAAGGATCATCTGAGATTTAGAACGTATAGGTACAAGAGATATAATATCCTAATTAAGTCTCACACAACTGGTAGCAGCTTCATTTTGCTCGAAAGAATAGTAGAATTAATGTGATAAAAGTGTGACGTACAATATGACAATGGATCTAAAAACCCACAATATATAATGTAAATAATAACGGGCCCAATATAGAGCATTGAGGCACTCCAGACATCACTTGACGTCAATCGGACAATTTATTTCTTAGCTTAACTCTTAGTGTACCATCTAAATAATTTTGCAATAAAGATACGGAATTTCTAACAGAACTAATAAATTAGTTCCTGTCAGTTGAATTGCCCAGTTTGGTGGAAGCGTTGATTAAGAAAATATTTACAAAGTTAAATACCACAGTTGGCTTCAAATGCTTTTAAAGAATCAGACCCCAAAAAATAGAAAAGCGAAGATAGGAAAATTTCGTATTTCACCATTTATAGTAAAGTTTTGTAATATAAATAATGATACTATAATACTACATAATGATTATATACTGTATAATTATATACTATATAATGAATAAGTTTTATACTATAAATAATGATAGTTTACCATTTTCCAAACTTCACACATGGTAAAATTTCGCCTTAACATATTTTACACAATTCCTCGATATATTTCGTAGTTTATTTCATTGTTTTGTACTAAAGGAGAAACGGTGATGCAATATAATGTCAAATTACAGTGCTGTATTATGAAGATATACGAATATTCCTCCAGTTTCCTCTAAAGTGCACAAAATATAGAATGTAAATGTCTTTTTCACACTATGATGTAAAAACATACAGTTTTGCCATCTATCTTCATAAACCAATAATAACAGACTGTAGACTACGTTATCGCTAATTATAATTGCTCTAATAGATAGCTGTTCAGTTTTACATAATTGTGGTGGCATGATCAAAGTAGGCCATACATTCCCTCTGCCGCTCGCCCGTAACCGCATCAAAACAGGGTTTAAAAACATGATCTCGACATGACGGTGTTTATCCAAGGGGCACCCCAAGTTTTAAGGGAGCGATGTTTAATTCACTAAAGATTAAAGTGTTAGGTTAATCTCCCCGAGAGGCGAGCGGACAGCTTGATCTTGCAGGGTGCCGCAACGAGGAAAACTTCGCACTGACCTGCCCTTTTAAATATTTACCAACGCGTTGACGGGACTTTTCACCGGCCTCTAACGCAAAATTAAAAATACACAGCAATTCCCTCGTCGAGCGCACGGCTATCTGCAGTGGATACGTAGTTTCTTTACTCGGTGTGACAAACGGAATGGGGAGCTGGAATGACGTATGATATATGAAGTGTTTGAGAATGTGCAGATTTGTTGTCTGTGATAGACACATTCCGATAGAATAACTATAGTGGTGCCAAAATAAACTTCGAAAGGAGAAAATAATCGTAAAATCTGAACATTAATTTGGCGAATCAAAATTATTTGGCAATAAAATCTTAATGAATTTGGCAGAATTTCTATATAATTTTCATTGAGGACTCTAATTGACGATAGGTTTCAAAGATCTTACTTTGAATACTTATAATTAATACACTCCTGAACAAAATTAACGCACCAGAGAAGCTTTTCATTATTTCTTATAACTGCTCAAACCTTTTAAATACTCGAGCAGTTTATGTAGATGCCCCAGGATATCCTCTGTCACTACTGATAAACAATTGTTTCACAGATGTACAGTAACATTTGTAATTATTTGTTAATAATAACTTAACGAGATATGTTTAAAGAGATTTGTAAAAGACAATAAATTCAGTTTCACTACTGATTTTTTTTTAATTCAATGCCATCAAGTAAATAAAACACTTTGTCCAGTACACTTGTAGTAGAGGAAATGGATCGTCCACGTAACATAAGAAAGCATGAAGCAGTGAAAGGGGTAACTCTGGTTAACGAAGGGCGTATCAAGCGTTATGTGACTAACTTGTTAGAACTTAGACAATCAACAATTAGTCCGACATTTAAACATTTCAATGAACCTGGAAGTGACTGTAGATCCCCGGACAAGGTCATATGAAGTCTACAAGAGATAAGTGTTATCGTATGCCAGTTTTCCTTAAGAAATAAACATTCTACTAGTTTAGGGTTAAGTAGATACCTAACAGCAGCTCGAAATATAGCAATTTCTGGACGAACGGTCAAAAGAAGGATTAATGAAGAAGAATTGGACAGTAGAATATCAGCTATTGCACCACTGCTTACTATCTTAGTGCACTGTGTTGTTGCAAGGAAACACGTAAATTGGGCCATTGACGATTGGAGGCGAGTATTGTTTTTAAACGAAAAAAGAGTGAATCTTAATTCACCAGATGGATGACGACGAGGCTGTCAGAACCCATGAGAGAAATTTGCTGCCTGCACTATGTCTCAGAAAATCCCATTTTTTAGGGGATCAATAATGTTCTGGGGAGCAATTTGTTTCGATTGCCGGACGGATTTGATTCCTATGTGTAGGAGATCCATGAATGCACATTTCTACATAGAAAACATCGTAGAGGAACATCTGATACCCTTTACCCTGTTTTTCGAGGACAATTTCGCTTTTATGCAGGATAACGTTAGGCCCCACGTTGCTAGAAAGGTATTGAATTACCTTCGATTTGTTAATTTCCTATCATGTTCTGGCCACCAAGTAACTTATATATGAGCTTCATACAACATTTATGGAATGCACTAAAACTGTCAATTAGGCGCAACATACCTGCCCCTATAACCCTTAAAAAACTCGAACAAGTATTTCTTGTCGAATAACATGGATCGAGGACCTATTGTATTTTTCTGTGGTGATGTCTACATTGGCGTGTGGTGGTTCCAAGTGACGAACTTGTATGCTAGTGTCGTTGTATGCTAGGGTTCGAGCCCTAATAGGGATTACTTACTTTCGTATTTATACGTGGTATGATTCATTTATCATTTTTGTTGATTAATTTTAAAATGATTTTCTAATAAAGTCATTTAAAAATACGATAAGTCCTTTTAAAATACACTAATATTTGGTTCAAGTCCTGTGCAACTTATTATTAAACAAAAATTAAGATTTTTGTCGAAAATAAAAAAACAATTAATAATCTATTTTTATTTCCATTATTACTATTAATTTTATTGTTAGATATGGGAAAATGTTTCAATGTTCAATAACAGATAAAGGAAAATACTCTTCAAACACAAAAATTATATTTTGAAAATCAAAAACATACACTTTTAGAATTTAATGTTTTATTTTATACATAGTTATATTCAGTAATAGTGGTTCTCTTAAATAGTAGTATTTTATATACGAACTTAATCGAATTATAAACAGATATATACATCTTAAAGTTATGTTTGAATTATCATACCATAAACATGGTTGTCAAAATCGAATACAAATAATTAAGTTTCGGTTAATACTTCTGTATTATTTATAGAAAACCATTTGAAAATCTCAACATTTTTAATCAGAACCCTATATCGAGGTCCGGCCGTAAATAAAAACTTTTCTCCTTCATTCTGTCAAGTAAATGAAGTCGACTAATAAAACACGATGAAACGACCATAGATTTGCATAAAGCCGAAGCTATATCTACAAATTTCTGATACAGCTCAAGCTATAAAAGTAAATTTATAATTATAAAGGTGACGTAAGTGTAGGCAATAGCTATAATTTATGATTAATTTGTTTGCGATGGGGTGGCTCCTTGTTTAGCGATTGTCCCTGAATTCCACTCGGATTTCGCTGAGTTATGTTGGGAGCGCGAAAGGTGTTTCGAATATAATCGCAATATATCTTGAAAGTTTTTCACGTTTTTTTCTTTCCTGCCCATTAAAAGTTTTCATTACATAAAATATAACAGGTCAGTAAACGGAATACTAAAGGGTATTATTAGAATTATTAGCGCTTGAAAATGTTCAGGTAGGTACTTATTTTGAATCTCTAACAATTTGGGCTACAACTGTAAGACAATTTATATAATATCCACGATAGAAAACTCACTGAATCGTTTGAGGGATATCAAGATTAAATGTAATCGGCATCTCATTCAAATATGTATATGTAGAGAGGTGAACTGCGTATTAGTGATGCATACATTTACTGTCGATGCTGGTGTGGATAGTAGTACGAATCTTCATCTGTATAGTAGCGTTTATTATTTAAGCATTATAAAACATGAAGGGCTAAGATTGCGAAATTCAGCACAATGCAATTGCACAATAAATTGTGTATTATTTGATAATAGGGCATCCAATGTACTACACAGTATAGTGGCAAAATATAATGAACCCATTGCCGCAATGCAATTTATTATAGAATAATTGACAGCCTAGATTTTCAGTACACTTTTTATATGCAAGAGAAATTGGTAGTCTCTAGAAAGTGATCATAGATCCCAAAAGGAGAATCCAGTATTGAACTGAACAATCGTGTAATGTTTAAATATACAATATGTTTATGAACTTGATGATTAAAACTCAAAGAACTAACACGACTGTTCGCACCGATTTTGCTGGTTTATGAACCTTCGGCAGACAATATAATCTGGATACTATTGACTTTGATACTTGTACTATATTTTCTAACAAAGAAGTGATAAGGTTGTTACATGTTTTCAGTGACTTCATCACTACTGAAGTCAATTTTGGCAAATGTTTAGATAATTTTTTAGACTCTTTTCAATTAAGTTTGTTAATGAAGACAAATCTGTTCATCTAATATACACTCATGTCCCCCCCCCCCCCCATGGAAAACGAAGAGGTTAAGTATCTTGAAATGTGTCTTGGCAAAAGACTGATTTGGAAAATACACATATCTGTGAATAATAAATGAACTATACAGACTTATTACTTAATATATTTTCTATTAGAGTTGTAAATAGACTGTATTATAATTGAAAATCAATAAAATATAAAATAAAAATAAGTTCGTAATACTTTAGAAATAGTCTTCTTTAATAATGTCTAGCAATATTATTAGCTTTATCAGCTCTTAAATGGAAATAGTCTTTTTTGTAATAATTTGACAATTTTATTTTATTATATTTTGACATTTTACTTGTAGCAACATTAGTACATGTGTTTTCTGCATCAAGTAGGAAATAAAGTATCGGGCAGGTGCTAGATAGAACTTAATTAGATTTAACTCCTGCCACAATTTGTTCTGAGGCAGATAGAGTAAAATTTAATCCCTTGTTTAGGAAACTAAGTTTTCGTTGGCAAAGACTGATTTTAATAATATTTTAATATTTTTATTTTTTATGCATTTATGAAATTTTATGTCACACTGGTGTTAATATGAATACAATTAAAAACGATGTTTTGATATTTCAGCTGTGAGTCTATATTCCAGCTTCATTTGTGGAATAAACATTTGTGGAATTCATATATTTGCTAGAATTGCGTGCCATGATTTAAGTTGGTGGAAATTACGGAGTCTGTTAAAAAACGTAATAGAGCCACCGAGGCACTATGTTGGCATTAACATAAGTTCCGGCAAACAAGCTCATATCATTGGAAGACAGAAGCTAACTACCCTAAATTCCTGATCATTCCCGGATAATCCCAGCTGGATTAGCAAAAAGCGAATCGATTATGGTATGGTATTTCGTAGAGAAGTTTCTAAAATACTGACAAAAGTGATCATATTAATAAGAAAAACTACTCTATTAAGCTCAAGCTACCTGGACTTATCTTTCTTATGTATACGATATTCCAGTAACTGGATATAAATAAGCCAAAATAGTTTCTGATGGACAAGCATTGACATTAATTCTAATATAATTTAGTCCTTCCTCAGACCTCATGTCACTGTAATATATTAGGAACATAATAATTATGAAATTTAAACTAATTATAGTTCCCCAAATACTATATCCTAATTTTATTTGGTAATACCGAACTACGAAACGCATTAACAGGCAACCGATATGATATACCAATAACTCCAAATATAACTTGGAAACTTTAATGCGATTACTTTGCAAGAAGCCTGGTAACTTCAACGTCTAGCGGACATTGTAGATTTGTTTTGTAATCTACAGATAGGAGATAAAACATCAAGAGTCTGTTAGAAGCGCAGTAATAAGAACAATCTCGTCCGCAAGTCAAACGTCGCTGAAGTTTTTAGTTCACATTTGCATCGAGCACTTGCTTTAGAGGGGCCGTAAAACCATTAACTTGTTGATGTATTAAAGCGCGGACTGGAATTAAAGAAGGAAATAACTTCCAGAATTTCGTCTATGTTGGACGTTTTTGCTAGGGGAAGTTGATTGCAGTCAGTTCCTATTGACGTGCAGTAAACGACTGAATTATATGTAAAGGAAACTTTTGATTCAAGTGGTGGAAAGTAATATTTAAAAATAATAATAACTAGATTTTAAATAAATTATTATATGCAGAAGAAACTGGCGTTAATAATAAGTAGGATGTAAAAATGGTGCCTCAGAAAATCCCCCTGAAATCTCTGAAATGAAATCTTTAATAAGAAAAGTATTAACTTAAATGAATTACTCAATTGTCGAATAAGAATGCATTATTTTATATCCTAATTTTACGTCATACAAGGGCGGGAATATTATACTTTAATGTAATTATGTCAATCCAGCAGTATGGGATTGTATTGAATAGGCAAAGTGCAGAGGTATCTCAGAGAGACTATCAAGTTGACACAATTAAGTATAGCATCTTTATAAATAGCAGTACAATATTATTATCACTTACTATAGCTAGTAACCAAATCAGTAGCTATTCCTTAACCCATTAATGCCCAGCGTATAATACGAGTATATGATGCGCAAAATAAGACCACTTTTGAGGTTAGGTTATTTTTATGTGTCAACAGGTGCAGTATTGTTTCCCATGTTATTTTGAAAATAATAGTTTGTTACTTAGTAGCAAATCAGAAAAACTTAGTGCATTATTTACTTTTGTGCAAGAGACTTGAATGTTGAGGATAGCCGAAGTATAGCCGGAAATGAGTTTGAGGTAAGTTTTAGGTTATATATTTCAATACTGAATTAAAAACAAATGTTATAAATGGTACTATAGTATTCTATATGAATTATTTTCACAATTATTGTATATATATATAGGAAAATAATTGTTCGATGTTATATATCTTCATGAGTAAATGTTGTGTATCATGCGTTGGGCTGATACGAGTGTAATATTTTAATTTTCCGCAGAAAGAAGTTATACAATCCTGAGGATCCAAAAGACGCAGAAGAGCTTCTCAATTATTTAGAAAGCATAGAATCTGATGATGAATACTATGAGCAATTCTTGGACTTGGAGAACTATTTGAAGTTGCTTTAGTTCCACCGAGTGATAGAAGAGGCAACGACCAGGATGATGCTGCAAGTGATGAAGAATTTTCCCCAACTATTAAAGACCTTGGAAGAGGATTACTGTCTCAGCAGGTTGAAATATACCATCAATAAAGAAAATGAGAAAAATGTGATGACAATACATCCCCAGAGTATTCGACACATGTAACGAGTCGGATGAAAGCGACAATGAAACATTGGCCAATAAATAAAAATGGGCAAAACAAACAAATTATGTACATAACAAAGAAAAGGAAAAATATAATGATAATACATCATCAGAGTATTAAAAATGATACATACAATGAAATATTGGATGAAGGCGAGGACGAAAGTGACAACGAAACATTGGCCACAAACAAAAAAGGCTAAAAAGCAATAAACCCAAAATAAAAGTAAAGAGAATTATAAAATCCAAGAACTGGGACGAAATAAATTTTACGACACGGGAACAAAAATTGATTTAGTTGAAGAAACAACGCCCACCATTTTGACAGAAATAATATATAAAATTTTGGCACCAACTGATTTATTCAAAATGTTTTTCTGTGAAAATCTAATAGATAAGATTTGTTTAGAAACAAAAAAATATGCGGATCAGAAAGGGTTTCATAATATTTCAGTAACGCCTGATGATGTATATATATATATATATATATATATATATATATATATATATATATATATATATATATATATATATATATATATATATGTATATATCTATATATCTCATCAAGAGGTCATCAGTCCTAAGGCTGGTTGGACGCTAACTTCCAGCTTCTCCTATCTTGTGCTAACCTACGCATTTCGCTAATTGTGCTACAACCTATATCCCTTACTATTTGCGAGCAGTAGTCAAATCTAGGCCTACCTCTGCCTTTCTTCACTCCTATTTCTGCCTCCAAAATATCGCAGACTATTCCCCCATGTCTCAGCAAGTGGCCTACCATCCTATCTCTTCTCTTCTTTATGTTTTTCCACATACATCGTTTCTCTCTGACTTTCTCTAATACTTCTTCTTCGTTTCTAACCCTATCAGTCCACGGTATTTTCATCATTCTTCGGTAACACCACATCTCAAAAGCTTCTAATTTCTTCCTACTTGCTTCCCCTACCGTCCAGGTTTCGCAACCGTATAGTGCCGTGCTCCATACATACGTTTTCAAAAATCTCTTCCTTGTTTCTAAGTTTATTACCCCCGAGCATAAAAGTGCTTTCTTTTTGTTAAAAACTACTCGATCCTGCGATATTCTTTGTTTTATATCTTTATCGCTTCTTCCATCCCAATTTAGCAATTCTATGCCAAGAAACAAGTTTGAGAATATCCACAGATTCTTTCACCTAAATGACAATTCGAAAATAGATAAAAGTGACAAAATCTTTAAGATTAAAACAAAGCTTTCTCGAAACATTGAGAGTTTCACTACCTTTTCTTTTCTTCTTTTTCGTTAAGTTTTACATGCTCTTGATATATCAATGATGGTTTCAGTACATTGTTTCTATTCTGTTACATTCGGCTTTAGTCATCTCTAAGACATCACAAATGGTGTTCGCTCTCGGTATTAATGGTTCTGAGCAATTGTTTACTAAATTGCAATATCATGGTTCTTTGAACTGAAATATAGATCTACTCAATATACATATGTATATCTTTTTAATAGACTCGTACTCAACTATCTGGTAAACCAAGAAAAATAACGATGTTCTAAGGTATCGTTAATTCGATTTTCACTGACTATTCGCAGATATTTCTCCTGGATGCGTTTGAATAGTTATATATGTAAGTCTTTTCTGAAATAATTGCCAAATTTTACCTCTGGAGAAATAGTCCTATGGCTTCGAATGTAATTTTTTAACACAAGACTCCAATGTCTGTACTCATTCATCAAACATTTGCTTCTCTCTATTTGACTTGCAATTCTCAATAGTAATTCAAATTTAAAATCCTAATGAGACATAAGTAATTATGTTTGGAACCACCATAGACTGTTAGCATTTCTTCCTTTCTGGTTTTTGGAATAACAATTTACCTTCTTCTTACACATCTTATACTGATCTATCCATGTATTAAATCAAATCCTAATAAGTCTACTAACATCAGGCACGAGAACTGCATAGCGCTGCTTCATTCTCACTAGGAATTGTTAATCAAGAATGCTTAAGGCCTGATATAAGCTGACCTACTACTGTAGGTGCAAACATTTGCATAAAATATCACCATGGGCATCTATTTGTTAAATAGCAAAGCAACTCTCATTGCGTAGGGCGTCAAAGATGTATCTATCTAATTATGTTGCACTTATGCCTCCTAATAGGAATAAAATTGCGATATATAGTTCTACTGTCTGATAGATCAGACAGCAGAAATCCATCCAGACTGCGAATGGCGCCTTTGACTGCATCGAACAAAGAACATTGATGGTGGTGCTATTCTATGTATAAATTTCCTAAGATTAATGGTACTATATTAGAAAAGAAGAAATGCTGTGCATCGTCATCCTTCTTGCGTTCATATCGAAAAAATCAACCATCTTGTTTTATATAATCAGTTAATAATAAATATATTAGGAGTTCAGATCATTTTCTTATTTCTCAAATTTGTCTTCCTTAATTTTTGAATATAAAAACACCGAGAATATTCGCCTGCATAAATACATCATTAAAACAGCTAATACATATTACTTTTAATATTCATTTTCGTACTATTTCCAACTTTCCAAGTATTGAACGCTACCTCCAATTAATGATACCATTACTTTATTTGGGACTCCACTAAAGCATAACATTATGGCGATCTTCGGGGTGCTGCGCATGGTGAAATGATACTTGTGGTATGTTATTGCTATAGCTACGTTTATTCAGAAAATAAATAAATAGCGAACAAATTAGTACCGAACGAGGACCTATGTTTCGAGGCGAGATATGTGAATTGACTGTCTTGAATTTATCGCAAGAGATGATGGCCTGACCTGGAATGGTCGCATTTTTACTCTTAAGAAATAGATGTGCCTCGTTCGTAGATATATATATATATATATATATATATATATATATATATATATATATATATATATATATATATATATATATATATATATATATATATATATATATATATATATATATATATATATATATTTATATATATATATATATATATCTCATCAAGAGGTCAT
Source organism: Rosalia funebris (assembly GCA_037954035.1). NCBI lineage: Eukaryota > Metazoa > Arthropoda > Insecta > Coleoptera > Cerambycidae > Rosalia > Rosalia funebris. The sequence goes on from JAZFAV010000008.1 coordinate 10,453,789, forward strand.
CAGTCCTAAGGCTGGTTGGACGCTAACTTCCAGCTTCTCCTATCTTGTGCTAACCTACGCATTTCGCTAATTGTGCTACAACCTACATCCCTTACTATTTGCGAGCAGTAGTCTAATCTAGGCCTACCTCTGCCTTTCATCACTCCTATTTCTGCCTCCAAAATATCGCGGACTATTCCCCCATGTCTCAGCAAGTGGCCTACCATTCTATGTCTTCTCTTCTGTAAGTTTTTCCACATACTTCTTTTCTCGTTAACTTTCTCCAATACTTTTTCGTTTCTAATTCTATCAGTCCATGGTATTTTCATCATTCTTCGGTAACACCACATCTCAAAAGCTTCTAATTTCTTCGTACTTGCTTCCCCTACCGTCCAGGTTTCGCAGCCGTATAGTACCGTGCTCCATACATATGTTTTCAAAAATATCTTCCTTGTTTCTAAGTTTATTACCCCCGAGCATAAAAGTGCTTTCTTTTTGTTAAAAGCTACTCGACCCTGCGCTATTCTTTGCTTTATGTCTTTATCGCTTCTTCCATCCCAATTTATTTTACTTCCTAAATAAATGAAGTCTTTAACTTCCTCCAATCTTTCATTACTAATTTGTACTTTCGTTTTTGCTCTGCTCTCGCACCCTCTGCACACTAACACTTTAGTTTTGTTTTTATTCACCCTCATTCCGTATTCCTCTGTCAACACTGCCTCCATTTCGTTCAATGCTGATTCTAATTCCTCCTTACTAGATGCTAATACTGCTATATCATCCGCGAATCTCAGCATTTTTAGTTTCTGTCCCTTTACTTTAATAACGAAATCCACTCTTTTTTTACTTAATGCAAAAGAGGCGAGGCTACAAAAACAGACGAGACGAAGAAGGACTGAAAACTTATAAAGAATAATAGAGCACCGGGTGTAGATAAAATACAGGCGGAAATTTTGAAATGTGTGAGACAGAAAGTAGTAAATAGGATGTTTGAACTGGTAAAATACATATACGAAACGGGCGAGATGCCGGAGGATTATAAGAGGAACATTATCGTTACTATACCGAAAAGGAGAGAAGCCGACAAATGCCAAAAAAATCAAAAAACTTAACTAGAATACTGCAGAAGAGGATGGAAAATAGAGCAGACGAAATACCAGGAGAAGACCAATTCGGATTTAGGCGAAATAGGGAAACTCGCGAAGCTATTCTGGCGGTAAGAGTAATGTTAGAGAAAACAATAGAAAAAGGAAAGAACGCTTATATAGGATTTGTATATTTAGAAAAAGCTTTTGATAATGTAAGATGGGAAAAAATGTTCGAGATACTAAAGAGCGCGGGAATGAAGTATAGAAATAGGAGAGTAGTACACAATCTATACAAAGAGCAAACTGTTGTTATAGAAGTAGAAGGGGAAAGAAGGGAAGTAGGTATCAGGAAAGGAGTAAGACAAGGATGTACGCGATCACCACTAATTTTTAATCTGTACATCGAAGAGGCGATTAATGTGATAAGAGATAGAGTGGATTTCGGGATTAAAGTACAGGGACATAAACTAAAAATGCTGAAATTCGCGGATGATATAGCAGTATTAGCATCTAGTAAAGAGGAATTAGAATCAGCGTTGAACGAAATGGAGGCAGTGTTGACAGAGGAATACGGAATGAGAGTGAATAAAAATAAAACTAAAGTGTTAGTGTGCAGAGGGCGCGAGAGCAGAGCAAAAACGAAAGTACAAATTAATAATGAAAGATTGAAGAAGTTAAAGACTTCACTTATTTAGGAAGTAAAATAAATTGGGATGGAAGAAGCGATAAAGATATAAAACAGAGGATAGCGCAGGGTCGAGTAGCTTTTAACAAAAAGAAAGCACTTTTATGCTCAGGGGTAATAGACTTAGAAACAAGAAATATATTTTTGAAAACGTATGTATGGAGCACGGCGCTATACGGTTGCGAAACCTGGACGGTAGGAGAAGCAAGTAGGAAGAAATTAGAAGCTTTTGAGATGTGGTGTTATCGAAGAATGATGAAAATACCGTGGACTGATAGGGTTAGAAACGAAGAAGTATTAGAGAAAGTCGGCGAGAAAAGAAGTATGTGGAAAAACCTAAAGAAGAGAAGGGATAAAATGGTAGACCACTTGCTGAGACATGGGGGAATAGTCTGCGATATTTTGGAGGCAGAAATAGGAGTGAAGAAAGGCAGAGGTAAGTAGATTAGACTACTGCGTGCAAATAATAAGGGATGTAGGTTGTAGCACAATTAGCGAAATGCGTAGGTTAGCACAAGATAGGAGAAGCTGGAGGTTAGCGTCCAACCAGTCTTAGGACTGATGACCTCATGATGATGATAGTAACAATATGTGTTCGCGATAACATATAGTAGCAATATGTGTTCTCAATTAATGCCCGAAAAGGAACCACATTTTGTTTTTGACAAAAGTTAATATAAATAATGCTTAGGGATTAAGAACATATGAGAAAGCCGATGAGAAAAGTTGCCATTTTCAGTTGTACAAGAAAGTGTTTTACTAAATTGTCGTAAGTAAAAAATGTTATCATTACTGACTATTTATGAGTTATAAGTGCTCGGTACCAAGTTGACCATTATGAATTACAATGCTAATTATTTAAAATATATAGGGTATTAAACATAGAATTTAGAATTTCAAACTTCTCAATAATTTTGAAACTTAGCAATAATCCAGTGATAAATTATACTCCTATATATTATGTTTATACAAAAAAGACTTGTATCTACGTTACAAATTTCTTTCCAGTATCAAGTTCGAAATTTCTTCTCTCCTTCGTACACCTAATCCTCGGTCGATATCATTGAGAATTCTGTTTGCATCCAGTACTTCGTCATTATTTTCTAAAGGTAACTCCAAACAAAAGTAGTTGTCCAAAACAGCGTTCAATACAAACTCGTTCCTTTGTTAATAAATTATTATATCGAATTTGTTCCGGCGTATTGGGATCTTTGTAGGGAACCATTAAACATGGTTCTATGCCATATTCTTCATCACCTAGCAGTACAGCATTTTGTGTGTTACGGCGCATCACTAAACATATACTCGAGTTTTTCCATATTCTACTGTCATGTGTAGATCCGGGCCACTGAACATCTACACTAGTAAATCTGTCCACGGCAACACAAGTTGCTTGAACATTTATGCTCGCATAACCTTTCCTATTTATGTATTCATCTCTATATTACGATGGTTTTGAAATTCGAACATGTGTACAATCTAATGCTCCTATCGCACAAGGAAAATTGTATCGTTCCTGCCAACGTTGTTTTGCCCATCTCATTTCTTCAGAGCAAGATGGAAATTTAATCCATAAATGTGACTTTCCTATTATTTTACTCTGTTTTATTCGGATAATTTCACCTACACTATTTTGGTAGCCGGGATCAGAAATGTGTCTTAGAAACACTTTGATTTTTTGGAAAGGCTTTAGTGCACCTCCTCGTTTTTCATGAAATTCGCCAATAAAATAATTGGCTAACCAACGTACGTTTTCTTCATTGAAACGAAAGAGTTGTCTATAATCACTTGTTAATGTTTTTATTCGTTTTCTGTAATTTTTTTCTGCTCTAATTTGATTCATAAATGCCATAATTGCATACGGATGTTATTTTAGCAAAGTGAAGTCAACTACTGAGGTACCTACCGTTTTGTTGACGCAAATGCTAAGTTGGAGAGTAAAGATAAAGTTTTATTCATATAAATGGTTTTATTCATATTTACTGAAGCTTTTTTTTTACTTGTATCGAGGCAAATGCTTCTACTTTGAAGTATGAAGCAATTGCTCGGAAAATGTTACTCATTTACATAGAAGATTTTGCTTTAGATATGTGTAGTAAAAGCATTTGCTATGGTTTATTTGTTAGACCCAATATCTTAAGTTATTTAATTAAGCTATATGGGAAATACGAGACATCGATTGTAAAAGGAAATCCCATTATCGGTGGGTAGCGGCTAGCTGGATGTTTCGTCAATTAAACCTTCGAATTAATACAGGGGAGATATTGACCCCCCCCATCCCCTCGGGGCGGAAAGACACGTTGCCATGCGGCATATAAAGAGCATCTGCCTGCGAAAAAGCAGATAGACCTCCGGAATTATATTGCATATTGTAATGATTTATATGTGGGATAAGCACACATCTAGCGGCCATTCTTGTAGGTCCGGGCGTGCTAATGACCATAGTCGCCCGGATCGCGGTTGCGACCACCCCCCATCCCCTGAGCGACCCCCGCTCCTCCGACATAATCGGCGCTCGCCTCTGATATTAACAATAACACTTAGTATTTAAATTATGACTTTGAATTGCTCCATAAATAATCAGGCATTAGGAGATTTGCATCCGCCTGCGAAAGGACTAATCATGTTTAAATATTATTGCTTGCTGCTGTCTAGATATTGCTGTTATGTTTTGCTCTCCCTATGTTTTGTTGGGGAATAGACGGCTTTCGGGGGGTTGGGCTAAGTTATTGCCCGGCCGAGGTGCACTTTATTCAACGTCTTTTATTTGTTAGCATTCCATTTACATGTATCCATTCTAAGTGTGAAATGTCTAGAACCAATTTAATAATATTGTCAATATTTTACAGAATCCTACTATACAGGATGGAAGCCATTTACGGAAGGAAATTATTTTTGGCGTTATTTCGGAGATTCTTGAGAAACGCTTACGTACTTACTAAATGAAACTTCTAAATTAAATTTTAAATGCACAATGATTCATGTAAGTTCAGCGCAATAGAAATACTTTTTGAAATTAAACACCCTGCATATTATTATATTATTAGATTTTTGTTTATGAGCTGATTTTGATGACCTATATAACTTATGACTTAATGGTACATGTTCATTGAATCTCCTATAAGTAATTTACTTACAATGTGTCTAAAATAAAAAATAGGTAGCATAGAGATCTTGAAAACGGTACGAATTACAAAGTTGGTTAAATAAATAAAAAAGTTGCCTAATATCCTTTACATGAAATTTGCAAAATTTAGTTGCTTTTGAGGCTCTCATACTTGTACTTGAGGTACTTGTTCATTAAGTCTTTAGAAAAATAAACAGTTTTAAAACCTTAGAACGGACTTTTCCGCACGTAAAACATCTCTATCTCGACACTGAGTTTCCGAGAAAAAATAAACCAACACATAAATGTAGAGTTTACTTTTTCAAATAGTCCACCCTTATGCTTTCTCAAGACCCTTGGACAGGGTGGGGTGTATCCTATCCACCTCAAAATCGATAGATGTCGTCTGGTAGATGTCCCTAACCAGAATCAGTCGAAACCCGATCAATCCGACACGATTTAATTGAGTGATTGTGTTAACAAAGAAATTTTTTCAAATAGTCCACCATTGTATTTTCTCATGACCCATGTATATGGTAGAGTGTGTTCTATCCATCTCAAAATCAATAGGTGTCGTCTGGGAGACGTCCCCAATCAGAACTAGTCAGAACCCGATTGATCTGACACGATTTAGTTGAGTTATCGTGCTAACAAGAATAAATGCCGACGACGACACACACAGCAAAACATTTTTAAAAACCATTTTTTTTAAGGTGAAAAACGAAAAATAAACCCAAAAAAAATGTTGTTTTTCACTTTTTCTTTACAGGACTACATTACTTTTCCGCGTATAGTGGAGTGCGGAAAAGTAATAGATAATTTATGTATAATATGTCTAAGATAAAGATGAGATATACCATAGGAATCTTAAAAACGGTAGAAGTTGCAAGTTGGTTAAATTAACAAAAGGTTGCGCAACTTGACTACCTTTACCTGAAGTTAATTGTCTCTATTCGATTTAGTAATATTTAGAAAACAAAATTCTTTATTTGTATATTTATTTAAGACGTTATATTAACATCTCTGGAAAATAAAATAGACATTCTTATTGTTGCTGTCTGCGCTTAATAAGATGACATTTACCAATTTCTTTTCTGATGTTTCATTCCCCAGAAATAATCATCAACTTAATATTTTTAAATACGGCCTTGTTTCTTTTAATAGAAAATATTGTATCATGTTTCATTCTAAATTTCATAATATATCAGAAATGATTTAGGTGCATATCAAATACCCATAACATAAACAGAACCTATTAATAAGTAATTATTTGTTTATTTATTATAAATATGATTTTTTTTAATTTAATTTTAAATCACATCTAAAATAAAAAAAATTGTTCTGTGTTAAAATTTGGGTGTATGCTAGTTAATCAAAAATCACCAACCCTCATTTTGCCTCACGTTGTCAGTGTTGGAAAAGAGCTGGAACCTTCGTTTCAGCAACAAAAACAGGAAATCAGTTTTCCAGTAACACCAATAGACTACACGTTTCTCTATCCGAATTTCGCCAACCAAATTGGCATCACCAGGAGGTGATTAAAACCGATAATCAGTTTTAATCATCTATCGATGATGCTAACTTGGTTGGTGAAACGAGCGTCGAAAAACATGTAATCCTTCGGTGTCCATAAAAAACTGGGTTCCTGGTTTTCTTTTTCACGTTCTAAGTGTCAACGTAAAGACCGTGTGCGTGCGTACTCTAGAATGGTTACCATGGAAGTATTATGATCTACCCCATGCGGAGTAAAGTGTACTACAATGTATTTGTATTAGTTTTATAAAATGTATTAATGAATTAAATTACAATGTTAAAAATGTATCAAATATAGACAAATTATACCGGTGTTATTACTTTCTCACACTCAACTATAACAGAACGGAAAAGTGGTACCAAAAACCAAAAACAAATGGTTTTTAAAAATTCACTTCTGTATGTGTGTCGTTGTCCTCGCCATTTTAAAAATATCTTGTTAGCACGATAACTCAACTAAATCGTGTCGCATGGATCGTGTTTTGACTGATTCTGATAGCGGACGTCTCCCAGACGACACCTATTAATTTTGAGATATATAGAACAGACTCTACCATGTTCATGGATCATGAGAAAGTACAATGGTGGACTATTTGAGAAATTCTGTTAGCACGATCACTCAATTAAATCGTGTCGGATCCATCGGGTTTCGACTGATTCTGATTAGGGACGTCTACGATACAACATATATTGATTTTGACGTGGTAGGACCCCACCCTGTCCATGGGTCATGATGAGAAAGCACGATTATGGACTATTTGAGAAAAATTTGCCGATTTTGCATTGAACAAAAAACATATATTCGGCCTGTATCATATACGAATCAATGAGAAAAAAAAAAAAATTCGATCACAAACGTATTGATATGGCACTGAAGCAGTCGCCAATGAAAAAAGTAAAACTGTCGCATAAAACACATATTCTGCGTTTATGTGTTGATTTATTTTTTCGCGGCCACTCAATTTCGAGATAGAGATGTTCCACGTACGGAGAAATCCGTTTTAATGTCTTAAAACTGTTTATTCTATGCAGGAGTTAGTAAAATTTTGCCATTTTTATATCATGAAAAGTGATCAAGTTTTACTCCGGCAGATTTTCAACAGTATATCTGTAATTAGTAAGTCAAAGCTATAGAAATAGTTTCTATACCATTTGTGAATTATAATCAATTGTCAATATTCTTTAATAGAATATTATACTGGACAAAAAGGTGTTAATATAGTTTGATCACGTCAGTTCATTAATAAAATTAGTAAGTATATATTTTAATTTTCGGCGGTCATTCATTGATTGTTGTAACGTATAGTCCTTGAACATCCTTCCTTTTCTTATTATATTTATATTCCTTTTAACCATCTGCTCAGTAACTATACACTATATCATTAACTATATGCAATTCTCTGCATTCAGCTTTATCCCATCTACGTTTTATCCTCTCGTAGCTCTATATCGTTCAATCAGTGTAAAGTAAATGTAACTTTTTTTGACACTTACTTTAAACTCAATAAACTGTCTTTTTTAGTGCAAGAACGGAGAAAGCACCTTCGTCCAATCGCTACAAAGTAAGTCTTTTATCCGTGCCCGAGCGCGACTTTGATGAAACTTTGATCTCGACGCGCGGCGTGTCGTCGATATAATAATGAAATATTATCAGTTAAATTCGCATAGAAAAGTAATTTTTCACACGTCAAAGGCGAAATAAGATTTTGATCTCTCGTACGTCTCGAGGGGGGTGCCTTCAATAAAAACATCTACTTTATTACCGAAACAGTGAAACAACGGGCCGATTCATGAAATCCAATAACAGCTGTACTTCTTCACGACGAGTGATTTCTAGCCTGCTTTGCATAGCAATCGGGAAAATATTGACTGATCTGTCACAACTACATACGTACACTTTATATCAAGCTGAAATTTAGTCGGAATTCATAGGAATTTACGAGGCCGGTTCGAATCAAGTAGGCCTTGGAGTGGATTAAACCGTAAATCAGACTTTTTATTACCGCGTATATTTGTAAATGTATATATTAGATCGGATATATGGAAGGAATTCGTATACAAAATTTAGATAATGCTAAATTATGTAAAAATAATATAAATAAACAAAGGGAGATTTTAATAATTTCCCGAAATTTATGTTAATTATTATGCGTTATTTATAGAATATTTTATAAAAACAAAGCGTAGGATCAATCGTCGTCGCATTGAGACATATGGTAGAGTTAGAAATTATTACGAATGGGAACCGTGGCATTACGCCAAGAACCGAAAAAATATAATAATATATAGCAGTTTCGGCTTCTGACATACGTATGTTATATTGCGCATAGTTTCTCCTACTTAAAAAACATATTAGGATTAAAGAAGGAACTACACATTTTTCTTTTTAGTTCAGCTTTATGATAATAGATCAAATAATATCTCATGATATCCAATGTAGCACTAGAGTTAACGTCATGCATTCCTTACAATTTAATTAAGATTGAAAAAAACACCCTGAGTTATAACTGGAAACAATGATACCTTCGATCACCTGATTCCGCTTCAATAAAAACATGAGAAACTTAAAGTTTTGAACATTACAAGTTGAGAAAAAATTATTTTGTATATCTTTAAATGATAATTTAAAATGTTATCATTTCCCATTGTTATCATTATAGCCAGTATTTACTAATAATTAGTCTTAATAAACGAAAACAAAAACAGTAGATCAGTTTTCCCCAAACAACAAAAGATCACACGGTTCTCGAAGTGCTTTTCGTCAATCAAGCAAAGTTGACATATTTGAGAGACGATCAAAACTATTTGGTTGATTCAAACTGAGATCTAATCAACTCCTGATGATGCCTACTTGGTTGACGAAAGACAATCGTGTAATATTTCGGTATTCGTGAAAAACTGATCTATTGTTTTTGTTATTGCATTCGTTAACCCCTTCTCGAATTCTCGGAGTTAACGAATGAGTTTTTATGCCAGTCAGTATAAAATGTAGCAAAAATAATATTAACAGTTTCAATGCCAGGTCGAAACAATCGGGAAACTCCTGGACACATCTCATCCTAGGAAGGCTCCTAGGTGAGCTGGAGAGAAAGGGAGGCCTGGCGGAGAACCATTACAGGTTCAGGGCGGGGAGATCTACAGTAGATGCTGTCATGATCATAAAAACCATTGCACAGGAGGCGTGGGAGTCAAAGAATTTGTGCGCGTTGATCACTTTGGACGTGAAAAACGCGTTCAATTCGGCCTCATAGGAAAAGATTATGGGAAGGCTGCGGGAGCTAGAAATAGCACCGTATGTTGTAAACGTGATCGCCAGCTACCTGTCCTGCAGAGGCCTGATATTGCTGGCCGGGGACGGCAGCGAGAGGGGGAGAATCTCATGTGGAGTACCACAGGGGTCGGTTATGGGTTCTACCCTATTGAACATTATGCTCGACGGGGTATTCAGACTCCAACCTCACTGTCGAGAGGATCAAGAGATGGGCTGAAGAGAGGGAACTGACTCTGACGTTGGACAAAACGGAGGCAATCCTCCTGACAAGGAGGAGAAAGCTTCCGTGCTTCACGTTTCGAGTAGGAAATACCGAAATCGTGCCGAAGCAGAGTATTAAGTACCTGGGAGTCTGGACTGATAGTTCTCTGTCGTTTAGGGAACATATCAAACATACGCTGGAAAAGGCAAGCAAAACTGTCTCGGCCCTTGGTCGCTTGATGCCAAATATTAAGGGCCCCAGGGCGTCAAAAAGGAGAGTCCTCAGCGGGATGGTGCAGTGGATCTTACTGTATGCCGCCCCGGTGTGGGTGGATATATTGAGAAGAGACAAGTGGAGGAAAGAGCTCACCAAAGTCAAGAGAAGAGCAGCGCTAAGAGTCTGTAGTGCATACCGGACCGTATCGGCAGCGGTAACGTTGGTGATAGCCTGTATACCACCCATCGATCTCCTAGCAAGGAAGAGACGGGAGGTGTACGGAGGTGCTGACAGAGGTGCAGCAAGGGAGAGCCTATTGGAACACTGGCAGGAGAGATGGGAGGCGGAGCCCCGAGGGAGATGCTAATGGAGATGGACGAGGGTGCTAATCCCGGAGATAAGGCCATGGTGCGAAAAGGCACATGGCGATGTCGGATATTACTTAACCCATGTCCTTACTGGGCACGGCTGTTTCGCGGACTACCTATTGGATATAGGCAAACGGAGAGCAGAGAGTGCTGGTCCTGTGGAGAGGTCGACGATGCCGGCCACACAGTGTTCAGCTGCAAAAAGTGGACAGGAGAAAGGGGAGCTGCGGAGCAAAAGATAGGACATGCTATCATTGCGGACAACATGATCCCAATCATTCTCGAGAGCAGAGAAAGATGGACAGTGGTAGAACAGATGGTAACGTCCATCATGAAGGAGAAAGAGAAGGAGGAAAGGGAAGTGGGGAATGAGTAAGTATCCTCATTGACATGCCGAAGAGAAGTAAAGCGAGAACGGTTCCTCTTCGGCATCACACTGATAGGATTGCGGGGGGTTTTTAGTCGGAAGGCGTATACGAATCCGACACTACCTGCCCAAACAATAACAGAACACCAGAGGCTAGGTGTCTTTTGAAGATTTCCCCCTCGAGAAAAAAAAAAGTAGAAACAATTATGCATGAAGTCTTTCTCAAAAGTAATGAAAATGATTTTAGAAGAAAATCTTAAATATTAGTTTACAAAGTATTACTTAAAATAGATTATTTTTGAACGAATACTATGATTTTAGGTAATGCTCTTCCTAATGCTCAAAACAATGGTGGGAGTCTTTAAAAGGGTCGCTGTTTATGGTCCTCCCAAAAATCTCACGAATGTCATATAAAAAAATTAAAAATTGCATTTCGTAGAAGGTACTGTGACAGCAGAAAAATATGATCAAATTTTGTCATAGTTTATTGCCATCAATACCAATATCTCGATACTAAAACATAATAAGACAATTTTTATTAAAATTTGGTAATTAAAACGTGTTTCAAGTGTTCTCGATTAATTAGCAAGAAAATTAAAAGCCTGAAAATAGGAGGTTATAAAACATTTTCGGGCTGTTAAAACATAAGTGCGTCTAATGTGGCCCAGACATATATTCTTTGTCTAACATTTGTGAGATTTTTTTATATATGTGTATAAGTTATCACCTATGAGAATTGGTGGTAATAAGCCCTTCACCAAACACCCGACAATCTCTTGAAGGACCCGTAGCTAGAGGTGTTGAACCGCGGCCATCAGGACGGTCTCACAGGCGATTCGATCGAGCGGGATAGAAGAAGTAGTGCCGTAGCAGGAATCAGTAGTCATAGCTATCGCTAAGCATGCAGGAATACAGACCGTATAACTCAGAGCCGTTTAGATTAAATCTGCTCACTTGCTAGGAAGGGAGGTGGGGCGGCGCGGGGCGTCGGTGGCAGGCTCTCGTTATTTACTATCGTTTCGTTCGCTACTTGTTTTACCAAATTACCGGGAAGACGCGCCGTTCCGATACCGGCTACTGAACGTGATGTCGCAGAAATGTTACGATTATGAGCTCCCAGCTACTGCTGCGACTGCCGATGGTGCACACGTAGTGTTCCACTTATCTCGGGGATGTAGAAAATATATGAATGTAACTGAAGGAAACTATATTAAACATTAGATTTAAATTTAATACAATTCATGCAGTGCGATAGAAAACTATGGAATAAATTCAATAGTCTTAATAGTATGATGCATTGTTGAGCAATTTAGTCGGACACGCCGAATTTGTTTTTCTTTCGCATCCTTTGATATATAATGTAGTCCAAATTCAATGGTATTTAGAGTTTTCTGAAAAATTATATAGGATACAGACGAACTGATGTACGATTTCTGAGACTGGCTTAAGAAAACAATGACGTAAACCACAGGTTTCTATCTCTTTCTGTCCCAGAGATACAGAATGCTTTCTTAACCCATAAAAAGATGTCGAAATCGAATGCCAAAATCAAAGAGTCGGATAAAAATATGTTAAAATTATTAACCAATTCTTTAAGTAGAATTCGATGGTAGAAAATTTATACATGCATCGATTTTTAAGATACATATTACAATTTATTATATTTTATTATATTGTACCATATTATTATATTGTATATTGGACATATTATTATATTGTACCATATAATTTCAGTTGAAATATGGTACACAGTGACATAATATGTTTTGTATTTTCTTCAAGAGTAAAATAAATGCTGCTAATATAGGGTGTCTCAGTTGTAATAATAGGATTGGAATTGTGCGCCATTTGTATTCTTTTAAAGATAAGGCGTCATCATTTAACGACTGTCATCTACACACCATACGACGTCAACATACCGCTTAACTGATTAACAGTTCAACAACGAATTGTTTGTGTACAACTGTTTTATGAAAGTAAGCGATCATTTATAGTTGTATTAAGAAAAATTCACACAAAATTATGATAAAATTAATCCATAAATTTGAAGAGATAGGTTCTTTTATTGATAAGGCAACACCAATACGTCATCGTCGTGGTCGGTCAGATGAAAATATTGATGTAGTGAGAGAAAGTCTACGGATGTATCCAAACACATCGATTCGACATCATGCACAACAATTGAATCTGTCAATCCCCTAGAATTTGGACCGCCCTGTCCAAATAGCATCAGCGAGTAGTGCTGGCGACATGGTTACATTCAAATTTCGGTTCGGTTACATGTCAACAGAAAATGATTAAAACTATTTTAATAATTTCCTGATCATGATAATTGGATTGGGTAAACATGCGCCCAATGACGCATAATTTTTCGTTGTTGGTAGCAAACTGACATATTTTCTTTTAACTTTGCACTCTATAGAAGGTACCCTATAAAATTTCCTCCATCTAACTTAGTTTACAACGCAAATACAAAAGAGCACAAAGCATGTGTGAAATGTGACAATATGACAATCTGTGGTGGAATTTTCTAAAGTCTTACACCTGAAAAATTACATTTATGAGAGCTGTAGTAGTGAAAGTAAAAGAGGAGAATAATTCTCCTTGAACCCTCGAGAATCGCATATTCTGTAGTTTTAAAAACTGTAAACTTACTTCATGCAAAGTGCAAATATTCACAAAAATATTTAACTATTCACATTTGCTACACGTTTGTTAATCTGTAAAATATTATTGGGGAGGATTTGGATTTTTTATGTAGTAATTAAAGAAAGTAGCCGAACTAGTGGTGGCTCGTGATGAAATGAAACGGGTGTTTTGCACAGAACCGATCCTAGGGTATTGGCCGTCCGCGTGCAAATTTCAAACGTATCCAAACTACTGGCGCCGTAGAAGACGAAAAAAAATTGCGCCGTAGGCGAAAATTTTGAAAATTTTCAAGGTCACGCGTTTTCCCGATACTTCAGAATTTTTATGCAAAATCCGTTTATACAAAAATATAGACTTTCACAAGAAAAATTTTTGGAATTTAATACCTTTTTGAAGAACATTCATGTTTGCCGTCATATTCTTTGGTTAAGAGAAAAGGCTTGTAAGGTGAATTTTCTACTAGAGGGTCTATAACACTTAAAATATTTTCCGAAAGAGTTTCAGCGTCACATTTTGTAGATTTCAGGTATGTCCAAAAACGTTCAATCGGTTCACCATCGAGAATATATCTTAAAACTACCACTAACTGAGTTTTTACAGATACATCAGTTGTTTCGTCTGCCATAACTGCCAAAAATGAAGGTCTGTTAATTTCTTTAATTATTTCTTCATGACATATTTTTAATATACAGTCTAAACGATCACTTTGTATTTCTTTAGAGGTTCCTTTAGATACTGAAGCATTTTGTAGATGCTCGCTTAAAATTACATAAAGCTCAGCAGAAAAATTTATCAAACCACGAAATATCCCCTGGTTTTGAGAGGTTTCAGCTTCGTCATGTCCTCGCAGCGCCAGTTCAAAGGCCCCACAAAACTTTATGCAGTTTATAATTTTTGACAAAACGTATCTCTTTTTTGTCACATTATCATTATGCTCTTGCACATTTATCCAATAAGCTGAATCTAGCTGCGCTTTAATATTAGTTGTTCCTAATAAAGCTAATTCCATTGTATTATGTAGATGGCTTTTGGAGTTGTCGTGCTTTTTTATTCTTTCAGTTAAGTGCACCAAATCTGTCACCCCTACCTCCGTCCATGCTTTATCACCGCCAAAAAGTAAACAAGGAAAACAAAATAACGCATTCTTTTGTTGCACCCACAAATCCAATTGTTCTTCGAATAAATGTTTCTATTAAATTGACGTTTATATGCTTTTCCGCGGCTAACACCTGCAGTCTCAATAACAATATCGGGCAATGGCCTACCATTGTTTTTTAAATCAATTTTTTCTTCATAAGAGTATTTAAACAATCGCTTCACATGAACTAAATTATAAACTAAATCCATTGTCACTATCACAGTATATAAATATTAATAATTAGTACAATAAATCACTACACAAATTCACAAAACAGTATTTAAAATCTCAAATTAACACGAAATACGAAATAGGTACGATTTACGCCCGCTCGAGTAGGAAGGAGTAAACATTCACTGATGTTGCCTTAGCTGGAAAAAATACAGCTCACTGACTGTGTAAATTCGCGCATTTACGAGCGCCCAGTGTGGATTGTCGCGGGAGTTGAGGGGAAGGACGGGTGTGCCGAGCCGTGCTGAGAACTACCTCGTGTGGCCCAGTTCAATGTACCGTGACGCGCTTGCGTAGAGACCCAGATAATTCATCTGGTCTACTACTCAACAGAGGACGGCGGGCAGAATGCGACTTTAACGCAATAATTTGGTTAGCTGCACCAACTAACCAAATTATTTTATTAATAAATTTTAGTAATTATTATGTCGCGAAAATATACAAATATCTAATTTTTTTGGCAGTTCTGCAGCTCTACAGCACCTATACACCAGCCGCCCCTGCGAACTACCAAGCTTAAATAACTGTAATTTACTTAATAGGCAACTAGAATAACAACTTCTTCTGTTATTTTATAGTTTAATTAATCCGTATGATCCTTGAATCTGTTTCAAATTGCTTTTCTCAATTTGCCCATATAAACCTGAAATTAGGGTTGTGAGTCGCTTTAGATCACCAGCCACCAATTACCAGTTTCGAATAGCATAATAAAATCACGCTGTTATCCTTTCAAAAAAATAATTTTGTCTTCTATCAAGCGTAAATAATAAATTACGGCATACATCAGATTTATCATTTCCTCCGCTCCCCAACCCACACTTATTTCCTATTATATTGGAAAAATAAATCAAGGAATCCAGGAAAGACACATAAAACTATTGATGTGTCCTCAGTTTGAGACATTAAAGATATAAAAGTCCGGCAATAAACGTGTCTTGCTACCCAACTAGCGGACGGACAATCAACGGAATCATTGATTGCTTTCCTTACTTCTCCACAATTAATAGACGCTCGAGCAGATACTCGCTTCGGGATTATTTTCGTTCTCTCCAACTCTCTAATATACAGCGACCGTAATAGACACGGAAAAAATGGCCTCTGAAATTCTGCCACGTAAGCTTTTCGTTACACGTTTCATGTGAGAACGAGTCAATATTTAAATTAAAATAAAGTTAGATTTGTTTCCAATATCGTATGAAGACAAATTACAAAATGAGGGTTATTTATCATCCTTCACAGAATAAGTTCATTGGCATGCAACTCATAAATTCATACTGATTTGAATGATTCTCGATAGTACCAATATGGTAAGTGAATTTGGGACTGGAAAAAAAGTGTCTCGGTGTTTTATGACAAGTTATTGTCTTCAATTTAACCTCCTAATAACTATATTTAATAATGTTCATCAAAGTAATTTTTTTCAGCTGTTTTTGTAGTTTGCATCCATAATTTCATATTAACTATTTTTCGATAATATTTTCTAACTTTATCCAGTGGTAATCTATTATTTTTTTCGCGTTTCCAAGATTTAGAAAATCCTTCTCTACTTATTTATAAAAGGTGTTTAACATATGATAGCTTGCAACGGCTTCCACATACGGAATTGGATTAATTATCATTATTTGGGTCATATCTTAGAATTAACAGAGAAGAATCATTCTTTGAACGTGTACATCGCATAGAATGTACATACCACCAATGCATACTAATCTATGGAGTTTTTGCCTGGTGATGCCAGATAGAAGACAAAAAACAGACAATAAAAGCGACAAAAGAAGATAGCATTTAAGCTATAAGTTGTATAAATATTAAAATGTTTTACCATAGTACTTCATTAAATACCAAATTATGGCAGTTATAGAAACTGACTGAAACTTCAACTTATCAAGGACGTTACAAAATTGTTTCACTCTGCATCCTGCGCCAGGCCGCTTAAACAGTGGAAATAGTGATGTGGTGTAACATGCGGTGGCAATGTTGTTCCAATGAAATTGGACAATGGCAATGTATCGACTATTAGTCTCTATTGCAGGTCTCCGAAATAAACACTTTAATGATTAGTCCTGCTGCTATTGATCATATCAAATAAATACCAGATAAAACCGCTCGCTAATGTCCCAATTGAATTAAAGGTAGTGAAGAATATATAAATAACATAGGTTCTTCCTTCCTCCTACTCCTAATAGGTTGATTCATAATTACCAGGCATTTATATTGGCGCATTTTTTCTTTGTGAAAATTGGCATTTCGTTTATTTTTTTTCATAAAAATATTCTTCTCTGTATAGTTCATATAAATGCGTATCGAAAAACATACTCATATTCGTCATATTATGTCGAATATGAGTACGGTGCGAACGGTTTGTCCGCTGGTATCAGGTGATACCAGCTTGGAGGACAAGCTAGGAAGAAGCCTACCATCGGATTTTGACAATCAGGCACTTCTTGTAGCCGTGGAAGAGGACGAAAGCATTACAACTCAAATGCTGGCCGAGGACTTCAATGTCGGCTATCCACTATCGTATATCGCCTCAAGAAATATATGGAATTGGCTGGATGAATCCCTCACGAACTCTCCGATATAAATTAGGCCGATCGTGTTCGAATTTTCACCGAATTGCTGTAGTGAAACGAGCAAACGCCGTTCTTAAAGAATCTCGTCACTGAGGATGACTCATTGATACTCTTCAAAAACGTCAAAAGGAAGAAGGTTTGCGTTTCTCTAGGTGAAACACCGAGAGGTATACCAAAAGATATCCACTGTAAGAAGGCAATGTGGTATGTATGGTGGGATAGAAGTGGAATCACCCACTTCTGTCCCACCTTCAAATGGAATTTGTTATTGGTGGAATGAAAATGAGGAGCGTCATCAGTGGTGAATGCCGGACAAAAACGGCAAACGGCAATTCAATGTCAATGGCGACATCTACCTAACTCAACTCGATCGCCTTCACGCTGTAATCGAGACGAAAATACCGCGCAAAAAGAAAAAAATCCTTTTCCACAAAAATAATGCACGTCCTCATGTTGAGCGTCGTGTAGTCTAATCCATCGCCAATAAATGGGACTGCCTCCACATCCTCCATACTCACCGACCGAAGCTCCCATAGGCCACCACGCTGTGGTAGTCGTTGAAAAACTGGCAGGCGAACAAAGTCTACAACGATTTTGATAAGTTGGTGGACGACGTCAAAGCGTGGACTGGCTTCAAAGCCAATTTGAAGGATTTCTCAAGAACCGCAACTTCTTTGCCGTGGAATCGACCGTCTGCCAAGTAAATTGGAAGCAGTTATTGAAGTTGAGGGTGAATATGCTGTAGAATGATGATTTAAACATATTTCTGTTGAATTTTTATATTTATTTTTTCATAATAAATATTGTCTGTAACTTACAAGTCGGGAATCGAGAAAGGAACCACCAAACCGTAAAGCGGTTATCAAGTAGTTCCAGAATAGCAAGGTTATTACATAATTGCTGTAGGAAATAAGTACTCCTCGGGCTAAAGCCCCGCCAGGCATTGAATTATACCCAACAACGATCCTCGATTCTTTTCTCGTGATTATGTACGAACAGTGCAAGTTTTTTGAAAAGGGATCCGCCACAGGTAGGATTCGACATTTATCACGGATGGAATCCGAACGACAGACAGCTGTTTCAAACTTATTACTTCCCATCAGTGCCGTACACGGTACGCCGATCCAGGACAAATGCTGATACAAATTTAAACTTTTAAATCTTTTTTTAAACATACAACTACATATGTTTGTATGTTTAAAAACCCTAATAATTATGAATCAACTAGTATATTTCTTCCTTATATAAATATTACTATAAAAAAGTGCATTGGATATTAAGTTAAAGTACGGGCCCTTTTGGCTTAGACACACAAACCCATATTGTTAGGAGCCGGTTTTAGATATAACTATTTCGGCAAAACTAACGCTATAATAGACCGTATCATACGCGGTGTTTATTTGGCGGTGCGCCGTCCCCCGGTGGAATAAGTGCCGAGTTGGGTCGGCGGGCGGTGGCGGTGACGGCACGGGGAACTCCTCTAAAGCGCCCGAGTAAGTTAGATGTCAATTCCTTCGACATTAGTTCAAAGAAACGACAGAACACAGGGGAAATATGTTTACGAAAGTGTTGAAGGAGCGGAACGCGTTAACACTGCGTTATTGTGGCTCAGGAGAAATTCAAATGCTAACTCCGTTCAATATTTATCATACTTCTTATTTTTTTCATTCGTGCTGTCGCTCCTTTATATGAAGCACTACGAATGAGAAATATATCAGTCAGGGAAAATGAGGTTTTTATACCTTGGAAGATGAGGGGTTGGATGCTGGAAAATGGTTAAATTAAGCAATAGATTCGGAGGTAAATAGTAAACGACGAATGTTTTTGAAAAAAAATTGCAGCAATAAAACGGTAATTTTATCGACAAAAATGCTTTAATTGTCCAATCTCAAATTTGGAAGTAAGAGGAAAATGTTAATGGAGCACATTATAGAATTCTGTGGAAATTATTTGACAAAATATTTCAGAGGAACCTAATGAGATTTAGGACTTAATAATACAAATAATCTTCAAACTACCAATATTTTTGTTCTTTTCTACAGAGAACTATAGGTAATGTTTTAATAACTTCATTATTTACATACTTAATAAATCTTCTCATTAAAATATCGCTTATCCAGTACAACACTGAGACAAATGCACAAGGTATAGTTTCCAGAAATTGCGCTTCAAAAATTTTCGATTTTTTGTTGTAAATTTTAAACTAACTGAAATTTCATAATTCTTCTTGCATATTTTTGTTTTTATAAATTTAACTTAACATTGACATGCTGCAGAATAAAAAAAAATATATTAAGTATTTTTTTTTTATTCTTGCAGATGTCTCAGCATTACACCAAAGCAATGAAAAGTATTTTAAGATAGTGCCTTGGGTTAAATAAAAAATGCCAACTTTTTATAAACATTTATTAAATACTTCTGTAGCAAAGAACATTAAAAACATTAAGTGCAAAAATAGAGAGCTGTTAATAAAGTTCACTCTGCTGTCAAGTTTCTGAAAAACTCTTGATTTTCCTTCTTAATGTGGTTTTCATTACAAAGAGAAAATAGATGTTAATGTTTTAATTTTGATATTTTCGGCGCAGATTTCTAAGCTAAAGGCAAAGAGAAGTTTATATTTAATTTTCTTCTGGGATTCTTTCTAATATGTTTAACCTTATACTCTGTTTCTGTATAGCTTGATTTATAAAAAACACTGTTTTCCACATCTTTCTCCATTCGAAAAACTTTAACGTCATTCCAATTGTCATCTTTTTCTTGTAAACTGAAGTTAACTCCCATTTCATCACATACCTTCTTCCAGTCATAAAATTTATCTGTTGTCATTTCATATACTTTATATGGAGAGCCCGTTTTTTTGCCAATTTTGTAATAATTGCCATCTGAGAGGGAATAAGGATGAGACCACTTCTCAACGCTCTTGCTTTTTGTTTTTCAATACACGAGTGCATTTGATCTCCCTCATTTTGGGTGTGACCACTAATTAAATACCTATGGGTGATAGAGATTATATCTAACATTTTTAAACAGCACAGATACATGCAAAGGACAAACTTATTTTTATGTTGCCAAACGCAATTATCTGAAAAAAATATGATATATTTACCGCGACAATCATTTTTTAAAAATTTATAAAAACACGTTGCAATTTCATTGACCCCGCGCTTACCTAGAGCCTCATGCCACAAATAGCAATACCTTGATTTATCGGTAATGTTGTATACTGTAAAGTTTATGCAGTTAAGTTTGCTTTTATAAGAAAAATATCGATATCTCTCCGCATGGCAATGGAATTACGGCTTGTACGTCATAACAATACACAAGGAGGCTTGAATTTTCTTTCATGGATAATTCTCTGTCTTTATTTTTTTCATTTCTTGACATTTTTTTGCTTGTAAATGTGTATCGTATTTTTCTTGCATATTGTTTTTTTTAATGTCATTCCCATTTTGGTACTGAGCACATATTGCGCATTGATCTTTTTTAGGAGCAACAAATCCTATATTAAATTCCTCGTTAAATATTGTTTCATAGGTACATTTTTTCGCTGCTGTCCAATTGTTTGTTTTACAATACTCAGTATATAATCTGTACATTGTAGAGATTTTCAGTGAACCATCCAAATATTCTTTTTTTGTTTGAGAACGACAATAATGGGATTCAATTCTTGGCAAGAGACTAATGTGGTCTCTTATATTCCCTTTTGTAGCTTCACTCGCTTTCATTTGGTTATTATGCTTTCCTCTTTATTCACTCTCTAGAAATCCTTCTGAGTTGGTCTTCTTTCTAATTGTGAATATAGTATTGTTGCACACGTCTAATGCTCTTTTGAAAAAATCTTTACAAAGTGGGATGTATTTTCTATTTACGAAAAGAATGCATAATTATTAGCTGTGATCTTCTTTTCAGCTAGTACGAACAATTTTCTCAGTGTTTCACCGATAAAACTTGCCGATGCACACTTTCTTGTCACAGTGCAATACTGGGTCATCTGCTTTGTTCCAGTGTTGCACTCAATAGGAACGCTTCTTTCCGTTTATACAATACTGAGTTAAATTATTTTCAGCCTGCTATAATTGGTTTAACACATATCCGACTGGTTTACTGAACACATAGGGGATTTTGCTAGCCATAGCGATATTATCCATAATTTTGAATTATTGGCAGATGTCTCAGTATTGCACTGAGCAAGCGATATGTGCATTACTAAACTGTCTTTTCAGTACACCAAAGTTTACTATTGAAATTTTGAGCAAATAAGTACATCACTCATCACGACAGACATGTGACGCACTTTCCTAGAATATATTTCCATTTTTTGCAACTTGTTTTAAAATTTTCAACTTAAATCTGTTAAATACTAACGTTTATAACAACTAGTAACCTGGCCTCAGTTGCCTTAATAAACTCAATGTATCAAAAGAAGTATAGTTTATTTCATCGCTATTTGCCAAATAAAAAATCTCAAAATATAACCTTGGCCTGTATTTATGGCTAGGCTCAGGTAGACTCTTCCGTTTATCGGCAAGATAAGAGAGTTCTTTATTTGGTAAGTAGCGATAAAATGAATAGTAAACACGCTAATATTAAGTCGCAAATCTCATGGGTAGAGGGACTGCGAAGTGCTCTTGCGATAATACTATTGAAGAGAGTGTTTGTGTTAGAAATATTACTTCAGAGTTATTATTCTATGATATGATTCTACAGACAAGGTAAATCTATCTGTTATTAGTTCTTGGTTTTTCATCTGTATATGTTATAGATATTTAAATGCAGAACTAAAGAGTTTAGTGAGGTTTATATATCCTAGATGTACTAAGAATGTACTCTTATCTTCTCTTTATCGTTATGGAATTAACTAATATAATACTTAGTTTATTTCAAAATAATTTTAATCACTGTAATACGATTTTTTAATACCTGTTCATATATAAATGTTTTCGGAAGTTTAGCCCAACTAAAAATACACGAAGCTCATTCTAGGAAATTTAGAATTGTTTTCAGGGTTCAGAGTTTTGGTTGACCATTATTTAATAATTTTTGTACCAAATTTATCACGAATATTTCATTCTGAAAGAAGTTTGAATATTCCTATCCTAATCTGAATGTGATAAGTTATTTTTGTTTTTAATTTTTATACATATGTAGGTACTTTGAGAGAAAATCCACTTACTAGATTAGTACTTACTAATTTTCGATTCTAAGTCAATTTCTACCGTCACCAACTAAGTGTGTTAACTTTTAAACTATAAGGTTTTTGTAGAATTTGTGGTGACTTAATATTTAATATTAATAGGTACTATTTCTTTCTTAATATCGCTTCATCTAATCGAATTGTCACTTGATTACAGATTTTTTTCTATTTTATTAATTATTTGATTCCTGTGGACCCCAGTTTTTCAATTTCTTCTATCCTGGGAAGTGGTTGGAACTTTCGATACAGCAATAAGAACAGCAGAGACAACGAAAGACTACACATTTTTCGGCGCGCATTTCGCTAATAATTTCGCGATGATGCCAACTTGGTTGGCGAAGCGCGTATCGAGAAACGTGTAATCTTTCTGTGTTCATGGAAAACTAATTTACTTCCATATTTTAAATCACAGAACTTTAGTCTATAGATACAATAGCATATAAAGTATGTATAGCATGTTGAGCTATACATACAATATTCTTTAGTATATTAGTGCCCTTGATGCTGAAAATTACATTACTTTTTCTTGATTGTCTCTAGTCTCTGAAATAAATATACATGCTGAATATTAATGCAAAGTAAAACAAAACAAAATAAAATAAGCATTTTCTCTAAGATTAGAATTTTTATATATATGAAATTTCACAATAAAAATAATAAAGAATAATTGATGCGGACAATATTAAAAATTATACAAAAGGTTTTTTGTACGATGATCGTCTTTTATATTTTTGCTGTGAGCAGTCCCTCTGCAGACTCCAACAGTAATCGGCCATTACGTGATGATCCCACCTTCCCTGATACTTTTTTTCCATTATTCGGATATCCTAATAAAACCGTTCGTCTTGTGCCTCGCTATAAAATCCTAAGGAATTTATCTAAGGGACTATGCAAACAATGTAAGTTAATATTGGCTCTCAATTTTTCAAAACATTTTAGAAACTTATGTACTAGTTCTTGTCTTGTGATTGCCCAAAAATTTTTAATTGCGGATACATGACTAACCTCTGCATCAGATTCTACAGCGCTCATATATATATATATATATATATATATATATATATATATATATATATATATATATATATATATATATATATATATATATATAGTAAAATTTGGATCTTTTACCAGTTTTTGAAGTTGTGGCCCGTCAAAAATCCCTGCTTTCAATTTTTCCATACTCAATGCTGCAATTATTTAGCAAATGTATGTCGTAGTCTCATGGTGAAATAAGTCAATTCATGAAAAGCCTAGGCAGTACATGAACTGCCAGCATATTATGTAAATTCTTAATGTTACACAATCTGCCTAGGCATTTCATGAAACGCCGTGCTCGTCTCGGCACATGATGTTTCAAGTCGTACTACACGATCTGCCGTAAATTAGATATCGACTGTTCGTGAAGTGACCACGATGGCCGGCAGATTGTCTTCTCTGATTTATCGTCTATCTATATGGATGAAATAAAATAATAATACAGGTAAAATCCATATATTTTACAACTAAAAAATAAAATTCTCTTTAAAAAAATTAAAATAATCTTCAAACTTGCATTAAACAACAAAACAGAACAATAAAAAATAATAATATAGGTAAAATACATATATTTTACAACTAAAAAATTAAATTCTCTTTAAAAAAATAAAAATTATCTTCAAACTTGCAATAAACAACAAAACAGAACAATACAAAATAAATTAGCTACCTATATATACAGAATTTTTTTCACTTATTGGCGCACGGGCCACTTTTGTGACATCTGGAATTGCATTGCAGTTTTGTTTTAAGACATTTGTATCTATTGGTCTTAAATTGCACCTTAGAGGGTCGGCATGAACATTTTACATTTCCCTGCCCATTAAACAAGAATTCGAAGGAGACGGCTTCTCTAATTGATATCAATTTAGATTTATTTACCTGATTCAGGTTAACAAAGTTTGATGTTGCTTTTTTAAGGTCAGGTCTATTGAACCACGATTTGATAATTCCGCCAACAGTAGCAACCTGGTATACGCCGTTTTTAATATCCGTAACTACTGAAATAAAATTTGGTGTATCTCTTGGACTGCGATCAACTTTATCAACATTAACTAAGACACAGTCCCCGATGTTTATGTTTGGTAACATTTTTTTTGTAGTCGCAATCATCTGTTCTGATTGGCGTTTTTGTCCCGCAAAGCTTTCTTCCTGCTGAGTTTTTATAGTTTCTTAAGAGCTACAAAAATCGCACATGTTTTTCCCGTTAGTACAATTTAAATGTATCGGCATTTTACAAATATCACACCTACTCACGTCATCTGTTATATTGTTTTCACAAACAATACAGTTATCTGTATTATTTTCTGCACAATTGCCTAACTCAATAGCCTCAATTTCAATTTGTACATCATCTGTATCGACAAGATTGTTATTATAATCAATCAAGTCGTTTTCATTTGACAGTTGGATTACCATATTCTCTTCTGGCAACCCCCCCTGCTCTGTTTCGTACCGCTGAGTAGTATCGACTTCTGGTGATTCTTCTGTCACTTCGTGGACTAGCGTGTGTCCTTGAACACCTAATTTATTTTCATTCATTTCATCTTGCTGCTCTTCGTGCTGATCATTTTCATATTGTTGAGTTACATCTATTTCATTCTGCAATTTGTCTACCTCCTCTGCGGTAGTTATAGTTGAAATAATAGTTTTAGGGAGATTTGTTGATTCCAGACCTTACTTCAAGTCAATCCCAAAAACTGCTTTAAACGGGTTTCTACCTATCACTCTATGTAGATAATTATTTCTTTGCCACTGAACATAGTGGCATCCGATTGACCATGTTGTTAACTTATTGTCAAGCATCCATGCCCTAAGCATGTTTTTTACATCCTGATTAGCTCTTTCAACGCTTCCCTGGCTTTGTGGATGGCGTGGCCTTCCATGTATTATACATAATTGTGGCCACATAATCTTTAATTCATCTACAATTGAGTTTGCAAATTCACGGCCGTTATCACTCTGAAGTACCCAAGGAGCGCCAAATTGCAAAAATATTTTCAACAGCTCTTCCGCTACCTCGACAGCTCGTTAAGACATATATATTTAGCTGCGTGATCCTGATAGTTTAAGAGCCACTTAAAATCACCGTTAGCAATAGATTGTAAATATTCAGGTCTACTTGTCCTCGAGTCATAAAGTTCCTTGACGTAATAGGTTTCACAACAACTTTAGCAACCGTTTTCGATTTTTTTGTTTGGCAGGTCTTACATGATTTTAAAAACAATTCAATGCACGGTCTTGGAATGAAACAACTCTGATGAATGATGCTAATCATTTTATCTCTCGATCCATGTCCGCAACTTATGTGAATATCCTTTAATCTATTATATATGTCCTCTTCGGGAATAATATAAATTAGGGGACCACCCGGGCTTTGTACTTTTTTAATTACCGATTTTTCGTCGTTCACTGATATAACGGCATACGTTTTTAGTAAATAATAATCCCTTCTCGATCTACTGCTACTCGTCTTAGCCTTAGTTATTTCGTTAGCAATCTAAAACCAGAAAAGTTCCCCGAATAAATCGTAACCTAACCTCAAAATTAATATTAAATTTATCGTATAAAAATGCGCACCTCCTTTAATTGACTAATGATACTCGGTCGTTTGTTCGGCTTTGCTATGTAGTATTCTTTGTAATGCTCACCGAACAGTTCTTTTTCACTCTTGCTTTCCATAGTTTCCATTAAACAAAACAAAACAAATAAGCACAAGTAATGGAACACAATCTGCGGGGCAACGCTGGTCACTTCACGAACAGTCGATATTTAATTTACGGCAGATCGTGCAATACGACTTGAAACATCATGTGCCGAGACGAGCACGGCGTTTCATGAAATGCCTAGGCAGATTGTGTAACATTAATAATTTACATAATATGCCGGCAGTTCATGTGTACTGCTTAGGCTTTTCATGAATTGACTTATTTCACCATGAGACTACGACATGTATTTAAAACAAGCCCCTGACTTGTCCAGTTCTTCTACAAAATATTTCATTAAACACAATTTGATGTAAAAAGGTGGCAGTACTATTTTTTCTCCTTGTATTAATTACTCGTGATGTTTTGTGGTAAATTTCAGGCGTCTCCATTATCTTAATAAAAATAGTTAATTTAACTAAAATTAAGATATAATGTGATTAAGGTACTCGGGCATTCATAAATCGATCTTAAACTTGTGGCAACATATTTCTTTTTCTTTCCCAGTGCTATGTATCAGATTAATTCAAGTAAAACAAGGTGGCAGACATACGTCTGAATCTTCTCCGGTCGCCCCCATGCTCGCGATGTCAACATCCATCGCGAGATGTGGACGTTGCGGCGCGGACTTTACCAGGAGCCAGTGCCAGCCAGCATTCTGCTTGCCAGTCCTCGCGATCCCATTGTTCGCCTGATTTACGATCCCTCAAATCGAATACAATGCAGTAGTGCACCGACCAAGACCATTTCCAAGATACTACTGTACCATTTTTATACATGCGTGGATATAATGCGGACATGCGAGAGATAAGTTTTAGTTAAATTACATTCCGAAAAAAAAAAAAAAAACTTGTCGGTCGACAGACTGAAGGTTTTTATCGATGTTAATGTATTAAAAGTATAAGATAGATACGATATAAGTACGATTAAGTATTAAATGTATAGAATAGATTTTTCCATTGCCTACATGTAAATTACAATACTCAAAAAAATTAAGCGAACAAAGAAATTAAGAAAAATTTCCAGTGATTTTTGAGAGGCTGTAACTTTACGAAAAATGGTCGTATCGAGATGAAAAAAAAAAGCTTTTAAGATTAAAGTTTCTAGTTTTGAAATATTCTCAGGAAAACATTTTCTGAGCTATGGTTACTGCGCAATTAAAAATAATACCGGGAGACTTTAGTATCTCGAAAATTTTTTCCCATCTTCCATTATCAAAAGCGCCAGAAACATAAATTTTCTAAAATAAGACTACATTTACTTTGAACGGAAATGTCAATAGACATCATTTACTTTGATTACATTGCTGTTATTGGGCTACCGATTATCCTCGATGGCTAATGTAGTAACATACTCAAAAGTGAATGTGTCTTACAGCATAGTTGACAGAAGAATTCCGCGTCCCTGTTTTTGTGACGCGAACCTAACTAGTGCAAAAGATTGCATTTTTTTTTCTAGACGATCTTATTCCTGTACCAATAACTTTATATCCAGTTGTAGAAGAACTTGATCTCCCAAGAAATTGGTTTTACCTTCAACAAAGCGATGCACCTCCCCATGATGCAGTACCTGTCCGCGCCTACTGAGAAGGGGGCCACTCAATCGGCCAGCCAGACCGTCAGATTTGACACCGATAGATTACTTTGTATAGGCATACTTAAAAAACAAAGTATTCGTTGCTAGGCCCCATAATTTAGACCATTTAAAAGCTAGAACTCACCTCAGAGTTCCCCAAACATTGGATAAATTTTTGATGGAACGATTTTGATCAATGGAAAAGGAACTACTCCCCAATTAGTGAAATTAATTCCGTTGCCCTATGATTAATTGAAAAATAAACCTACAGAAATATGCATATTTATTCTGACAGGCTTGTTGAGAAAGAAACTTACGGCATCCTCATTTTAAAGTGCGCAGTTCTTATAATGATAATAATAAATGTTTAAAGGATAGCACCAGACATTTATTAGCTGGTAGTAAATATCGCGTTACAAGCTGGAAGTAAATATGCTAATAAAAACAAATCGAACATCTTTCATTGTAAATTTGATTTGGAACAGAACAACAGCCATATGCGTGCGATGTATACGCAAATGTCAGTGGATAGCAGGCACACATATCCATCTCGTCTCATGTACGCGCATCAATGTGTCAACCGGGGGGGCGATGGTATATAAATATTGACACGATTAATCAATCGTCGGCTAGTCATGATGGACAACTAGACTTTTTACAAATAATCTTGAACACTGAAAGGCTGTTTGGATGTCTGTTGGGCCGCGTGGAACACATTCCTTCGACGAGATCATAAATAAGTCCCCTGCAAGCGGATTTATTGGAAATAATCGACATTCTAAATAAATCTAGATGTTTTATAAATACCATAAAATATAATTCATTTAAACACTTCCATAAAATATAGTTATTTATGATGACGGATTCTATAATTTACATTTTTCGATCTTAATTTGTTTCATTAATATTTACGTTTGGATTGATAAAATACAGACAATTTTGATTTTGTAGTAATAACAAGCGCTTGTTGATGTGCATGATGGTTCGATTGCATCACAATTCATAATGAAATCTGGAAACATACGCTCGGCCATAGGCTCAGCGTATGTTACGTGGAATATCACGCACATTGGTAAGTGCCTGTCTTCGAGTAATAATCCCGTGATGTAAGATGTAAATTTTTTATTCGTATGGTACGTACGGTATTTATATCAGACAAGCTATTTTCTATCGCTTCTACGGGCAGTAATTATATCAGCAAATAGAGCTTCTAAATGACTCCTGCTGAGTGTAATATTCTCTTGTGGATGTATAATTACAACCTGCATGGAATATATGGAATATTTCGTGGCGATTTTGTTCAGGGTACGAGAAAAAAATGTTCCAGAAGTAATTACTGTACGATAACTAAAAATCGTTCCATTACATTTCATTCAATAATACTACAATGTTATTGCTTGCTAAAGATTTCTACAAGAGAATAGTTTACTACTGACAATACGCGTTTATTTAACCTTAATTTGTTCAACGTAAGTGTGCTAAATTGTAGTTAATGTGATGTATTTTATCTTAAAATGATCACAAGTTTAGTCTACAATATACGGGGGTTGTCGATAGAGTAACGTTTTCTGATGCAGTAGTGTCACAGGGAAAATTCACAGCGGAAAGTTGGCACCACTACCCCGTAGGACCATCCTTCTCGTTCTAACTAGTAGTCGCCAAGCTCGCCAGATCTTTCAGTTTGACCTTGATCAACGCCCCCATTAAATGGAAACTTCGCAGTTCACCAGATATTTAATGATATGAATGAACATCATGAATTTGGTTATACGGTATTAATTTACTTTTGAAATTTAATAGCTTAGAGTAAACGTTAATAAAATACGATGGGGTGTCACTAAAAAGATTTTAGTTATTAAATTTCAGCCAATTTGACCAATAATCAAATCTTAAACCTCTGTGGAACATTGTCACGTATGTAAGTAACTAACAAATATTACCAAACGAAAATGGTCCAGTTATGGAACCTTGTGGTATACTAAAAGTTTAACCAAACCGTTAACTGTTGCTTATTACCCTTTGTGGCTTTTTACAATTTGTGACTACAAGTTGCGTGTTACTTTTTTGACTTCAAGGATTGCATCGCCATTGTTTATAGATGTAAATGGAATTAAATTGACTTTCATTCCTTCAGTTTCACTCATATTCCGAATGAATATACAAGACCATGAAATGTACAGCCAAAATAATATTTTGGCAATAAAACTTGAGAAAGAAATATGCAAAAATATAACACTTTCGTTTTATAAAACAATGGTTTTCTTCAATGTTACAGAATAGCTATAACATCCTATTATTTTAATATCGAGCAATATTTTATTATAGTTTTCGAAAAAAGTGAATTTTTAGGCTACTTTTAGCATTGCGTAGGTGGCTTTTTCTGAAACTGCTACATTTTTATTTAATGATCGATTTCTTATTTTCCATGGTTTGATAATAATTAATTAACGCCCCCGGGAGAAGAGCCCAAATCTTCGATTTAGCAACAAGAACACGATACCAGTTTTTCACGAGTACCGAAATATTACACGTTTCCGACTCGCATTTCACTAAGCAAATTAACATCATCAGGAGGAAATAAAACTCACTTTTAGTCATCTCCTGACGTGAATATAAACACTATGTGAAAGGTGTGAGTTCGGGGAAGGAGACACATGCAAAATTGGGGGTTTCCAGGTATTAGGTAGGTAGTTATTGGCTGTTACATGTGTTTTATAAGTAGTCTGGTCATCTTGCAATATCAATAGCTTCGCAGGTTATTCTGTTATGGTGAGTTTTTATGGTGACGATTGTTTTTGGCATTTTGAAGATCGCATATGCAGGGGCGGTCGGTAAAATAAAAACAAACGAAAAATTAAAATAAACTTACCTTTGTCCAAGCCTGAGGTTATATATAGAAAATCCATTCGTCTGTTCTTAGAATTCGCAAAAACGTCAATTACAAGATCATTAAAATCCAGATTTTAATAATCTGGAATCTCTGCAATTAGCATTTTCTCCATACTAGATTTTATTTCTTGTTGTTGGAGAATTTTGCTAATTTTATCGGGTGTACTTTGGGTATAAGGAAGAAAGGCTTTCTATGTTGGAGCCTCTATAGTATTATTGGTTGTCTATATTGGCTATGTTTATTGTTAAATAAGTAATGAGCAAGGTACGCAACAGACCACAATGTTTCATCAAAGTGAGTCACGAGAATTGACTAACTTAAAAACTATACCAAAAGGCCAATATACTACTACGGTTATTGCCGTTGAAGCCCCGAATTTGTCAAAAACCGTTGACCTACTGTTCAATGGTTTTAATAAACAAGTATCTACAATGGCTGATGCAAGATAATTTTTTGGTAAGATAATTTATCGCAATTAGTATCCAATATAAGGTAATTTATTGCTTGGGATAATAGCATTCTTACCCCTTCAGAAATAGATATGCTGGTTACGAGTAATAGCGTAATGTGCAGAATATTTTAATCATGACGATAGATATACGAGCTCAGACTCAGACTCAGTTTGGCCAGGGATAACAATAAACCGACAATAGAGTGCAAAGGAAATGATGGTACTATGGAGGTAAGCCGTTGGAAAAAATATTTCTATATCCATAATTAAACGCCCAATAGAGATAATAGGATACATATTCTAGGAGGTAAAGTTTGATTCTTCAAATTTTGCTTTTGAACTTACCGGTTTCACCTTCAGGAAAAAGAAAAACTATGAACTAAACAAACGAAAATCACTCGGCTACGGTGGGTCAGAGAACATATTATGCATTGGATTTGACAACAATGGCATCAGGTAATTTGGAGTGATGAATCCAAATTTGAAATATGTTTGGGTGTTACCATAAAACGTGTGCTAATAACCCCACAGGAAACTCATCATCCCACTCTTTGGTTAATAAAGTGAAGTTCCCTGCATCTCTTATAATCTGGGGGTATGAGCTATATGGGCGTAGGAAAATTGCATTTCGTAGATGGTACTATGACAACAAAAAAATGTAAACTAATTTTGACAAACAATTTATTGCCGTTAATACCAATATGTCAAGGCACTGACGCGTAGTACATTTTCCAGCAGGATGGTGCTACGTGTCACACAGCAAAAACTGTCAAAGTTTGGTTTACAGAACATAATGTTCCTGTTATGGAATGGCCCTCTAGCAGTCCACACCTCTAGCCCATAGAAACATTGTGGCATAAAATAAAAAAACAGTTGCCCAAACATCCAGCCCGTTCAATTAACGATCTGTGCACCAAATTACAAGAAACTTGGGATACCATGCTTCCTGAAGAGTCAGCTACCCTGGTATATATAACGCCTGCCAGAATTAAAGCTGTTATTGTTAATAAAGGTGATGTAACACAGTTTTGATGAAGTAGCCGAATTATTCTGAACCGGGAATCTTAATGTTTTTTATTAACAAACTTGTCACTAATGCATCATAACGTGGTAATATTTCATCGTATATAAGTTAAAAGTTTATACATACTTTATTTCTGTTACCAATATTTTTCCTTAATAAAATAGTTTTGAGAGTATTATTACTTTAATTTTTTTCTTTCTAGTATCCAGTTTTCGTCCTGTTTTCTTTTTTTTATTACAGCTTTTTAGTTCGATTGTGTCTGTTAAGTTAATATGAAAACCCCATTTGCTCGTACGTCAGTTCAGCAACGCATGTTCAAATTCTAGTAAAAATTTAATGACCAATGAGAAATTAATCCATATTACCAAGTCTATTTCTTGATGGTAGGGGGTGTGGCGATCCACCGAAAGACAAGGCACTTCGTCGCGGAGTTAGAAAGGCCATGGACGAGACTGGAGATTTAGCAGGCTGTCTAGAGGACTCGACACTCGCATACTTCTCGAGCGGCCAACGCGAGCACCCTGTGCTGATAGAGACGTCTAACAGGGCCCCCAGACACAATTCATTACGGGAGTGATGCTACCACGTAACAACAGTTGGCAGCGGGACCTGACGAGCAGTAAACCGTATATTTTTGGTAATTGGTAATCTAGTGCTCAGTGGATTTAGTTATTGGTTTATCATATCCCCAATGGTTGCTTAACAGGTGATTGATAAATGAGACAAAAAAGTAAAATATATATATATATATATATATATATATATATATATATATATATATATATATATATATATATATATATATATATATATATATATATATATATATATATATATATATATATTAATTTTAACACGTATATTATTAAAAAGTGGATTAATAAATAAAATCGAGACCGACTTCTTAGCTGACCTTTTTCTGTAAACGTACACACATTAAAAACGTGTGCCGCAAAGATTGAGACAAAACGTAATTCTGTAGAACCTCGGTTTTAAAAACTGGAAATTATTGTACATATACAAATACTGGTTCATGACCGAAACGAGAAACAGTGTTTCTGTAGTTCGTGGTATGTAACTAAGCCAACAAGTAAAAAGGCCTATCAAAAAATCTTTGTTGGTCTGTGTCATATATCCCTGGTTTCAAAGTTTCAGTTTGTTTGGGTTTTATTTGATTCAGTTAATTATTAATCTAAATTGAATTATTTTTATGCACTTTATGCAAGTATATCACAGAGTGTTTTTTCTACGGTAGTCATTGCATTAAATAAATTAAAAGTATACGAGGTATGTTCGATAAAGGACCCCAGCAATTGTTATGAAAACTTCATATTCATTTCCAAAAATTAAACATGATCTCCGTCAAAGTAATCTCCATCACTGGGTATACACCACTACCAACGTTCTTTTTTCACTTTAGGAAAATTTCCTGGAACACATTTATCGAAATGGTAAAGAAAAGTAACAATGAATGTATCTATATAATCTGAATGAAAAAATATATCTATGTATAATCACCCACAACAGCTTAAACCACTAAAGGAAATAGTGAAGAAAAATATCTTCACCTCCAATTACAAAAACTTGAATCAGAATATGTTTTTGTGGAAAATTCTCCTTTTTCTTTTACCTACCAAGATACGGCTGAAGTCTCATTTTATTTTGAATTTTGCCATTAATTTTCCGTAATTTAACTTATCCAGCTAACCGACAAACATAATTTGCGTGTCATAAGTCGTAATTCACCTATAACGTGGACTCTGTCAGTGTCGTAGAACATTCTAAGATCGTCTAAATTAAGTTTTCGAAGGCAATTTGTACAAATCAGACATACCGACGTAACTTCTCAGTTCTCGTCGGATTCTCGAGAACCCAGCTTTCAATCACAGCCACCTCCACGTCTTGTCTTAATAAATATTCTAGCGTCAACAAAATATGATCCAAATTAATTGTGTTATTTCCAGCTATAATATATACAGGGTTTCCCAGATGTAAACGGACATACTCTAGTGGAAGGTAGAGCACACTCAGCTGAGTTCAAAACACCCCTATACTTACCGTTGAATGTGAGCCGTTTTTGCGATACGGGGTGTTTTATGGTTTTTGACCAGAACATTAGTCCGCCATATTTTTGAAATGACTGCACATATTTGGATAAAATTTGGTACACATATTATACTCTTTTAGGTTAATATATAACTTAAGTGATTTCGGAAAAATTCAAGGATCGACCTCCATTTTTTTAATTTGGCTCTTTGGGTCGTTAATATCACACTGTATATTATTTTGTGGTAAATATTAGTAAACTTTTAAAAAGCCTATGGACCAGTTTATGAAATAATGTCATAATATTTGATGGCACGTTTATGGTTATTCTTCACTAAATTCTCAAAAGTATTGAAAGACAAAATTTGACATTCTACAAATAACACAATTCAGTTGCTAACATCATTATTTTATTTATTTATTTTATTTATTTAGCTAAATACCCCGCAGAAGAGGTTTTTGTTTTGACATTCAGTGTTTTTAAGCTTTTTGTAGTTTAATTTCATCCAAAATATTACACATTCCATTTCTTTCATAAATTTATTTAGAACTTTAATTAAAAAAAATAAATAAAAACAGTGCAAATAATTAAAACTATAACAGGTTTTCAAAATGAATGCGTCAATACATTTTCGAGAACGTTTTAATATGTTTTTCACTGACCTATCAATCACTCTTCATTATACACCTCTGACCTGAGATGACCCCATAAAAAGTAATCTAGAGGTGTAAGATCAGGAGACCTAGGTGGCCAGTTTACCGGACCTCCGCGACCAATCCATCTGTTGGTGTAATGCTAGTTCAGATGATCCCGGACCGGTGCAGAATAATGGGGTCCAGCACCTTCGTGCTGAAACCACAAACCCCTAGTATTGATGCCTTCTAATAAATCTGGCAAGATATATCTAAGAAAGTTTAAATAAACCTCGCCAGTTAACCTTCTTTCAAAAATGTGGGGCCCTATTAGATGATTATTGTAAATACCACACCACACATTAATGTTAAATCTGTATTGGGATTGTTTCTGAATCGGACTGTTTCGGTTGCCCAAACATGCTGATTTCTACAGTTATTAATTCCGGTACGTGTGAATTGGGCTTCATCCGTGAATATAAATCTCGATATTGTTCTTCTGTGAGCCAAAATCCACCTACAAACCGTTAAGCGGGGAACGTCGTCGCCGTCTTCTAGACGTTGAAGTGTTCTAACATGAAATGGATACAAATTTTCCTTCTTTAATGTTCGCCATACTCTTGTCTTAGGTACTGCTAACTCATTACTTATTTTTCTAACACTTACAGATGGATTATTTCCCACAACTTGTAATATTTGCTCTTCTTGTGGTAAAGCTCTGGGAACATGCTCATACTTTGTCATTGACGGAAGTTGTCCATGTCCATTTTTGTAGCTCTCCCATTTCCGTCGCAAAAGCCATACACAAAAATAATATCCGCATATTCTTCATTACTAAATTGAAACGGCATCTTGAAATTTTTAGTTTTATAACTGATTTCTTATCACTTATTCTAACAATTACTAAGAGCGAACAGCATTCTTATTTGTAAAATTACACATTTGACATGTGCCTACTTTGGATTTTTGATGCAACAATGTCATGTATTAATCGCATCGTTTTATTACTTATTTTTATTCGTGAAATAAATGGAATGTGGTTTATTTTGGACGGAAAAACACTGAATGTCAAAACAAAAATAAATGACAAACCTTTTTCGGGGTATTTAGCTAAAATTAATAAAATAATGATGTTAGCAAATGGATTGTGTTATTTGTAGAATGTCAAATTTGGTCTTTCAATACTTTCGAAAATTTACTGAAGAATAAGCATAAACGTGCCATCAAATATTATGACATTATCTCGTAAATTTGTCCATAGGATTTTTAAAAGTTTACTAACATTTACTACAAAAAAATATACAGTGTGATGTTAACGACCCAAAGAGCCATATTAAAAAAATGGAGGTCGGTCTTTAAATCTTGCCAAAATCACTTAAGCTATTTATTAACTTAAAAGAGTATAATCTGTATACCAAGTTTTATCTAAATATGTGCAGTCATTTCAAAAATATGGCGGACTAAAGTTCTGGTCAAAAAACATAAAACACCCCGTACCTCAAAAACGATTCACATTCAACGGTAAGTATATAGCTGTTTTGAACTCAGCTAATGTGCTCTACCTTCCACTAGAGTATGTCCGTTTAAATCTGGGACACCCTGTAAATATAACATAACATACGAGTTAGTTGATACGTACAGTTGAAGTGGATGTTGTCGCTTTAGTTACCAATGTTTATGTCGTTTATTTCTCTTTAATCTTTGGAACACTATAACAATACACAAGGTGTTTCCAAGTGTGACACTAAATTATTTTTTTAAATGTACGTTTAGTGTTTGCTTTGTTTGTCAACAAAACTGAAGAAGCTCTGATGTTCCAAAGCCAACCGCGGGTATTCTCGATTTAAAGAATGGACACCTTATATATTATTGTGGCTCCAACAAATCCACGATATTTTATTAAACTACGAAATTGCACATCGAAACTTGACTTTCTCTGTGAGCTTTAAGTTATAGAACAGAATAAGTTTATGGATTGGTAACAACGGTACTATTTTGTTCTGAATTCACCCTTTAATATTTGAATAATAACAGTTCAATGGTCTCCTTGAAAATTAAAATTTACTTAAATTATAATCCGATTTATTTTCAACTTTTCTACATAAAACAGTTTGTTGTATTAACGGAATAAGTTGATTCTCTTGCTGATATTTTCTTTGGATAAGGAGTTAATTTACCGTGAAAAGCAACATCAAATACCAATACTTCTTTGTCACAAATTACAAGAGCATTGGCAAAAAATCGATCCCAACACTTGAATGAATCGAAATCAATGATGAACTTGGCAAAGAAATATCATGTTATTTAAATTCCATTCCCATAATTACCCCATCAAATCCCCCTCTCTAAGTATACCAATATCTTAATTTTCTTGGTTTATGTTAGTCTTGGGAAAGAGCTGGAACCTTCGATGTAGCAAAAAAATAAAACAGATGACCTTGCCAGACTAGGAACCAGGGAAAACCTGTATGGACCAGAACCTGCAGTGGGAATAAGTTTCTCGCGAACACCGAATGAATACACATTTCTTGACGCGCACTTCACCAACCAAGTTGATATGATCGGCAGCTGGTTAAATATGAATTTTACTCATCTCCCGAAGATGAGCTCTTCGTGGAAAACTGATATCCTGTTTTTGTTTTTGATTTATATTAATTAATATCCAAATTCTGTAAACTACGAACGATACTGTTGTTGGAAACCAAGTGTCTCATTATTGTCAATAGAAAATTGGGTATGCATCATAGTTTCTTCAATATTATACACAGTTTATAATATTGAATATTAAGTAAGTTCCTTTGCACTTCTTGTGAAGATCTAATAAAATTAAGTTTCTTAAATGTAATCGATGCATTATTTGACGTAAATTTTGTTAGTAAAAGCAGTGCGTTGTTATCTTTCACGATTAAAAATTTATATAACAAACATAAATTATGAAGGGTATTTTCAACTCTTAATTGACTTGAATTAATTTGGCTTATCGCCTGAACAATTGAAAAATATTGTGTGACATTCCTGAATAAAAATATAAGCCACCTAAAATATTATAGTAAATTATAAAACTAAAATATACAAATTTTACCTGTACTCGTCATCAGAAGTCGTCTACAGACTAAATTAAGTATTAGCATATCATTTATCGACATATAACCAGCAAAGCATTCAGGAGCAGGAGAGGAAAGCACTAAAAAAGGAAGCAGTGAGGTACCAGTTCTTTTCAACATTTTAACACAATATTTTGAAACATGAGCGACTACTGATAACTTTCTTTTATTGTTTTTGTTGCTTTTTGTATGTGGATTTTATTTCAGGGAGAAGGTAAAAACGAAGATGATTAAACTTAAATGCATGTGCTGGTATGTGCCTAAATTGCATGATAAACATTATAGAAAAAAAAATTTCAAGATTTTAAAAATCTTTACTTTATCTACTTTCATATTTTGCTTTTTTGCTTAAAAAATTATTTACAATGGGGTAACCGAGGAAATTCAAAAGATAGATGTAAAATGTCATTCAAGAATTTTTTTATTCATCTTGCTTATTGTCAAGAGATGAACAGCGGTTATTTGAACAATTGAAATAAAGTTCTTATGTTGTTGAAAGTATGTTGTTTTGGGCACGCAGAAATATAACATCTTCCTTCAACCTCCTTCGACGCAGGTTGCTGAAGGGAAGGTTGCACATAGGGACCAGGACAAACACAGAACGAGGTAAAACATGTAAAATGTCATTCGAGAATTTACTGCCAGTTTTCTTGGAATTGACATAAAGTTGTTATGTTGCCGAAATAAAAGAAATATTACTTACATTTCTGCATACATTCTATCTGTTCCTAAATCAGAATTTTCCTTCAGCAATATTCCCTAATAAATATTTACTAAAGGATGTCTTGAATTTAAATTATTTGTTTATTTAACATATTATGGAAATTCTTAGAAAAGTATATTTTAGTAAAACAACAATAAATACTTACATATAAAATATTTACTTTAAGAACAACATTCGATTTCTAATATTGACAAGATTGCCTAACATCTAGATAGCAAATAAAGATTCAAAGACGTTCATCAAATAATTCCGACAAGGGCGTAATGAATTAAACGCATGCAATAAATTATGCTCGAACATTCTCGAAATGGAAATCTCTTAATGCAGAACATTTATTTCGAGTCGATCGTATCTTCATCACAAAAAAGGATTCTCCGAACGTTTCGAAATAATATAATTTATCGGCATCTGCGGCATAAATAATATTTTTGGCCGTGCAAGAACAATATAGGATACTGCCTAGGCGGTGATTGGGGTAAAGCGAACAGCGCCGGTAAATTCCGCTGGGTTTTCGACTTACGTAAATTCGTCCCACAGGAATCTGTGGTTTCAACAGGCAAATTAATTTGGAAATAAACAAATATACAAATAGTTAAGCATTAGTTATACATTAATTATACATTAAGTTAACGATGCACACATTTAAGGAAATTAAACGTTTTTATGAAATACAATGTCTTCTATATTAGAATAGACATAATGGAAATCACTTTTAAAACTTTAGAGTTAGTAAAATTTAAGTAAAAAGTTTCATAAATAATAAAGTTAGTAAATCTTTTAAAGTAAATCTAAGTAAAACTAACACAAATCTAAGACAACGGTCTGAAGTATTAAACGTTTTAAGTCATAGCACTGTATTATTGTTGTACGAGTATTATAACACTATAAGTGCACTGTATTATAACACTATAACTGCAAACTTAATGAGGTGAATCTAACACTACACTGCAAACTTATTGGGATGAAGTTTAATGTATTACTTACTCTGTATATGTATCTCTTCTTTCACTGATGATATTTTGAGATCTCTATGTATGTATGATTTCATTCGACACATACCATGAAACGTTAGAAATGTTATGAAGCACTTTTGATTGGAAGCGCTGAATAATGTCGATGTTCCATTTGCTGGCTGATCCCCATATCTCTATACTATACGTCCAAATTGGTTTAATAATTTATTTATATATTAGGACCTTGTTTTATAAACAAAGTTTAGAGTTTCCACTGGCTTCATTGTTACCTCGTTTCAGGTTCGTAACCCTAGCATCATGACTCGTCACCTGTGATGACTTTGGAAAAAAGTTTGGATCATTTCGGAGCTTTTCTTTCAAAGTACAACATGCTTCCATGCGAACTTTGTTTTTCTTCATCAGTCAGCAGTCGAGGCACGAATTTGGCAGTCACCCTTTTCATCCTCAAATATTCCCTCAAAATTCGATTAACTGAATTCCAAGTCACTCCAAACAGCTCCACAACATCGTCAATAGTCCGTCGTCGATTTTCCACGATAATTTCGCGAATATTTTCAACATTTTCATCGGTTCCAGCCGTGAAAGGATGACCAGAGGGAAGTTTGTCATCAATTGATATTTCATCCATTTCAGATACGACGAGCACACAAAACAACTTTCACTAAAAACTTCAAACAAGCCGAACGGAACTTTCTTTGGCGACGACGCTTGGCTTACTAACTAGGGAATGGTAGCTCTATACACTCCTAGCGGTAGAACGCGGTATTACAAAAACTCCGCCCACCACGACATCAATTCGTGTTCGATTTCTCTTGGGTATCCACTCGTATATACTCCTTTACTTAGATTCAAAAAAATCATATTTCTTCCCATGAAACCCCAGGACGAGATGCCAAATATCCCCGGCTCGGAGCGGAACTCGAACCCAAGTATACAGTGTACGAATCCTGTGATACTGTCAATATTGGGCCTAGTTTTATCGACCATAGTTTCAAACACTTCTATAATATAATATAGATACGCCTATTATTGTTACAAATTGGACCGCGCTTGACTTCTTTTTAGCTATACGTTGGGCACTAAACTGAATGCCCACCGTATTCTAATCATCAATAAGTAAAATAAATAAAAGTGGACAATATTTGTGTATCAGATGTCGCAATAATTATCCCTGTATTTAATCTACACACAACCGCCTGCAACAGTTTAGTAGCGCCCGTGAAGGAAAACCAATACTCCGGGGGAATTTACAGCGTCCCTCCGAGCCGGGCGGAAGGGTGAAGTGGAAAAGAGAGAATACTGATACGAATGTTGAACATTGTGCACCTCCCATCAACTCGGTTAACATAAATCTCGAGAATGTCAAAAGAAGAGTCCGCCCAATCGCGTCGAACATAAATTACTCGTAATGCTATTTATAAATCTTAGTCCATCGCGACTCCTACTATTTATACCGGCCATCCTCCGACCCATACCGACAGTATTGGTTGTATTTATGCCGATGCAACGAGAGATCATATCTCCGCGGCTCGATTTGCAATATCTTATTCTCCCTGACAGGTGATGGATGCCGCAAGCTACGGTTCAGCTACGCGGCTACGTGGAACGGGGATCGCCGAGGTTTATGACCATCGAGATATCATTCCTTCTTCGCGCTAAATTGCGAAATCTTTTTAAAATATGCCAGGCGGCGCGGCGGTGAATGCTTATGACACGAATCGCAGTCGGTCGCCCAAACTACATCGAATCGTCACGATTTTATTTGTTAAGGGGGTTCCCTGATAAACTGAGCAGATAAACAGAAGGTGTGTTCTGTTTATCTGCTCAGTTTATCAGGTGTGACATCATGTCTGAGCGATAAACTGTCTGAACTGCGCAGTTTAGACAGGCATTTACGCAGATGAAAAATCTGTGCATTTGGACCCTCTTTTGCAACGATAACCTGCGCAGTTTATTCGGTTGACGTCCTGTTCATGTACATCAAGGGTGCCAAACTCAAAGGTTAATTTGGGCAAAACAAACTTTAGGTTTAGGTTTAACTTTAGTTTTAACTTTAGGTAGGCCGCAAAAAAAATCAATATTCATAGAAGCGCAGGTTTATTTCGAATAATACATTACAATAAACATATATAGAATAACAATAAAAATTTAATGTGTACGTCCTGACACTTGACTTCTCTTCTCTGCTACTATCTTTCCTATTTCGGGATAAATTGTGTTGTCAGTGATTACTTTCAAAACTGACCCCAGTTTTGGAAGTAATTGGCTGGTAAATATCTGTAAAATTCAGGCACGCCCACTTCGATGAATTTTGCCTTCAAATTTGAGTCGCACTGAATCTCGATCACCTCCATTTGCATACGGCTGGGTACTGAGTCTATATTTATTGAGAAAGTCGAAGAAAATAAACAAAATTTGTCTTTAATATCTTTAAATCTTGTTTCAAATTCAGTTCTAAGATTTGAAATTTTTTCTACGTATTTTCGTATTTTCGATACGATGAAGTATCATCTAAACTTGATTTGTTCATGTTGCCCGTCGGGAAGTGCGTTAAATCTTCATTTTCAGTTGCTCTTCCCAAAGAACTAGCTTACATTTCAATGCTTTAATTATGTCAAATATGTTCGTAATGATCTGATATTTTCCTTGTAACGATAAACTTAAATCGGTTAAGTGTTTGGTTATATCAACCATAAAAGATAAATCTTGCAACCATATTGTGAATTGGAAAACAAGCTTGTGTCTTGATTTTTAGTTTTTAAAAACTGACATACTTCTTCTTTCAAATCCAAAAATTTTTTGAGAATCTTGGAGCAGGATAACCAACGTACCTCGGTATAGTAGGACAAACCTGAATATGCACTATCTAACGCACTTAAGAAAGCAGTGGATTGTAGCTGATTTAAGCCTCGAGATCATATAAAATTCATAACTCTTTTTGTCAATCTCACTCGAACAATCTTGTTCAAAAATTTATTTACGTGCGATTTAATTCTTTACAAATCGTTGCATATTATTGCACTCTGACTAAAATTGCCGCAAATCAGTTGTTTTTATAGCTAAATACTGTTAATTATTTAACAGGAAATATTATTAATAAAATCTATATTTTCAGCTTTTCGTTCAACAACAAATTACTGTTAATTATTTAACAGTCGAACATTTAATCAAATTTTCTTAAAGCATTTTGTTTGAATTTTTTAAAATTACTTCAACATTTTTCATCTGTAAAAAAGTCAGTAACCTAACTTTGGACATATTTTAGATATTATTTATGCTTAAATACCGTATTTACCTAATCGTGGTATATTCAAAATAAATGTACTTATTTTGTTTAATAATAGCAAATAAAGAGTATAATTAAAAAAACGTTTAGCGAATTATACCTATCTTATTTTTGTTCTGCGTCGGTTTGTTATTTTATTATATATTATTGTGTGCCGATATTTTGGCCGGGCAGCAGAAATTTTTGTTGCGGGCCGCAAGTTTGACACCCCTGATGTACATGATGACCACTTTTTCAAAAACAGATGCGCAAAGTATTATCTACAAGTCGTAGTTATTGGTTTTCGATAAGAAAAAAAAAATGGGTGCGAGAATGTTGATTGAAAAAGAGGAGAAAATTGCATATTTAAAGATATTCGCTTAAGTTGGCATAACTTTGCAAAGAATGGATCGTTTGTCGTTTCTGCTAAAAGTCAATTTAATAATAAATTTTTAATTTTGTACTCATTTTCTGAGATTGTAATTGTTTTTTTAACAATAAACCATATTTTCTTATCAAAAAATGTTAATTATTGTAAGAAAAAAATTAAAACATTTT
Organism: Rosalia funebris; assembly: GCA_037954035.1. Classification (NCBI taxonomy): domain Eukaryota; kingdom Metazoa; phylum Arthropoda; class Insecta; order Coleoptera; family Cerambycidae; genus Rosalia; species Rosalia funebris. The sequence goes on from JAZFAV010000008.1 coordinate 10,497,376, forward strand.
TTTGAAAAGAAAGTCAATAAAGACTATTTTGCCTAAAACGACGTTAACTGTTAGCCTTCATATTATTAGTTATAATAGGCAGGTGATGTTTATTTGTCCTAAAAAGTAAACGTGAAGAATGATTGCATATCGTTATCATTACGTTAAAACTAAGTGATCTTTTGACAAAGGAATTATTAGATATATTCAGAGGCTTCCGGATATCAACAGAGCATATTTAGCATTTACTGAGGCGGAAGGACAATCATATTAAATAAACAGTTTTAAAACCCTAAAACGGACTTTTCCGCACGTAGAACATCTCTATCTCGAAATTGAGTGACGAAGAAAAAATAAACCAACACATAAATGCAGAATATGTGTTTTATGCGACAGTTTTACTTTTTTCAAATAGTTCACCCTCGTGACCCATGAATAGGGTGGGGTGTGTCCTATCTACCTCAAAATCAATTTATGTCGTCTGGTAGACGTCCCTAATCAGAATCAGTCGAAACCCGATCGATCCGACACGATATAATTGAGTGATCGTGCTAACAAACAAATTTCTCAAATAATCCACCATTGTGCATTCTCATGACCCATGAACATGGTAAAGTGTGTTCTATCCACCTCAAAATCAACATAGATGTCGTCTGGGAGACGTCCCCGATCTGAATCAGTCAAAACCCGATCGATTCGACATGACTTAGTTGAGTTATCGTGTTAGCAAAAAAATGTCTCAAATAGTCCACCATTGTGCTTTCTCATGACCCATGAACATGGTAGAGTGTGTTCTATCCACCTCAAAATTAACATAGGTATCGTCTGGGAGACGTCCCCGATCTGAATCAGTCAAAACCCGATCGATCCGACATGACTTAGTTTAGTTATCGTGTTAACAAAAAAAAATTCTCAGATAGTCCACCATCGTGCTTTCTCATCACCCATGGGCAGGGTGGGGTGTGTCTTATTTACCTCAAAATCAATAGGCGTCGTCTAGGAGATATTTTCGATCAGAATCAGTCAAAACCCGATCGATCCGACACGATTTAGTTGAGTTATCGTATTAACAAAACAAATTTCTCAAATAGTCCACCATCGTGCTTTCTCATGACCCATGGACAGGGTGGGGTGTGTCCTATCCACCTCAAAATCAATATGTGTCGTCTAGAAGACATCCTCGATCAGAATTAGTCAAAACACGATCGATCCGACACGATTTAGGTGAGTTATCGTGCTACTCTCAAATATGCCCAAGGGAGGGGGTGGTGTGTGCAATCCACCTCAAAATCAATAGGTGTCGTCTTGAGGACGTCCCTGATCAGAATCAGTCAAAACCCGATTGATCCGACACGATTTAGTTGAGTTATCGTGCTAACAAGAAATTCCGACGACAACGACGACACACACACACAGCAAAAAATTTTTAAAAACCATTTTTTTTTAATTTTTATTCCGAAAAGCGAAAAATAAACCCAAAAAAAATTTTCTTCACTTTTTCTTTACACGATTACATTACTTTTCCGCTTATAGTGGAGTGCGGAAAAGTAAAACTTTAATTTAAAGCTCTATAAAATACATGTAGTACCTCAAATATGATATTTAAGAATTTTGCTGCGTTGTTCATGATTCATGAAGTTATATGATAACATGATGAAGACTCTTCATCACGTTATGCTTTGCATAGATGCAGAACGTGCGTAGGACTAAAGCCCAAAAATAATTTCACAACACAGAGAATTTCCATTTATAGAATTTCGGGTTATGAAAATTTAAAAAGTAAACAAAATAATATGCTTTTCTGCCTTTCCATATTGTGACTTTATTTAGAATCTTGGTGTTTATCCTCTTCTTATAGGAATCGTTTTACCAGAACCCTTTTCAACATTTAACACAATTCGTGTATCGCTAGTTGCCAGCAGGTCAAGGAGCTTAAAGGGCATTATCGACTGAAACACAATAAGACGACTTTAAGTTGTAAACTAGTTGTACAAACTTGAGCCGGTGACAAGCCTCGAGAAACATTGATGTTCGTTTTGTGACAAGACGCGTCACAGTCGCGTGGTATCAGTTTCACGAAGACACGGCCCGCTTCAAAGGTGATTGTCATGCCATGTTAGAGAACTATACAGCCCTTATGTTGTACATGTAACGTAATAGTTTCTCTAACGTAAACTGGGGTGGTATTGCGGAGGTAGTGCGATCACTTTACGGGGCATTCGTCGAGCGAATTGTCTGGAATTTCAAGCTGCGGCGTTATATGGATTACTTTAAATTGCGTTTTTAGTTTTTATAACTACGGATGGAGGAAGACAACGAGATGTTGAATTCCCAGAAGCATGGATTCTTACTCTAAATGTTATATATAAAGTGCGCTAGGACAGTTTTAAATAAGTTAAATATTTTTCATAGTGTGCGCTGTAGAACCTCAGAAACGCTCAGAAACGTTCACCTTATTTTTCTTGCGCAGATTTTGATGTACACATTTGGTCTGGAATTTGGAAACGGCGTTCTTGCTTGACGGTAGTATCTCTTAGATTTTCCCAGCTCTTCCAATCTAATACCGATTTTCTTCTTTGATAGCGTCTCCTTGAGTCCTTGTTACTCCGACAACGTATGGCAAGACGTTACATATAGATGTTACATATATCTTATTCTTTATATCCATTCTTGGCTAAAACTTCTTTGATGTGTCTAATATTCTCAGGTCTGCTCACTCATCACTAATCGCTTCAGCTTTGCATATTAGTGTTTTGGTTAGCTTAGGTGTTTACGAGTTAGGATGCACTTATGGAAAATCTACATTGGATAAACAGGAAGCAGTATCAATTGTAGAATCAGGGAACATTACTATCACACAAGATTTTGTTACACGGACAAATCAGCAGTTGTAGAGCATGTCCTCAATAACGAGAACCACCGGACATATTGTGATAACGTCAAAGTGCTTGGTGACAATTCAGGATACTAGCAGAATTACATATCAGGAAATCCATCGAAACTATGAAAAATGGAAATGAAATAACTTCAATAGAGAGTATAGATGGAGACTGAGCAACACCTGGATATGGATGGCCTCACTCCAAAACGGCGAGTGAACATGGTAGGCACTCCAAGCACAGTCGGTATATAACGAAGAACAGACGACGACAACAAGAGTCTTTGGAGACCTTGTGAAGAAGCTCACAACATGATCAACAAAACGTGAACACAAGTTTATCAACCGCCGAAAGAAAGCTGTGCATTAGATACAGCCATGAAAGTCTACATTGTATAATTTTATAGCATAATTTACATTAATTTTGTAAATTAACGCTAAAGAAATTAGAAATTACAATTAAAAAATAATAAATATAACATAACCACATGAATGTTGTTGAAAACGTACGGAATATCAACAAAAAGAAGTAAATAATGAAAAAAAAATTACAAAGGCGTGCACTGTGGCTCACGAGAAATAGACTACTAAGGTGACAGTAAATACTTTAGTTTCAAACGTGTTGTCAGTCATTTAATTAAGTAAATATGTTAACTGAAAAGAAAGAATAGAAATATTCAACATGTTAGGCCGTGGTGATAAAATCAGAACGCGCATAGAGTGTTGAAATATGTTCACCATGAAATATCCGGACGAAAGAATAAATCAATCTGTAGTAAGCGAGATTGAAAATAAGTTTAGAGAGCATGGTAATGTTAAATGTCTTCTGTAACTGCATATATTATATTTGTGAACGATAACCATAGAGTCCATTAACTACTATTATTATTTTGTTATATCTACTCATTAATGGTATGAAACAGTTTATTTTCTAAATGCTTGAAAGTTCTTACAGTTTCAGTTACTGCTAAACTATTTGGTACCTTGTTAGATAATGTCGTTTAGATGAATACTGTTTATGGGCCATTCTTATCCCATAAACAATATTTGCGTAATTCAGTTGAGAGATGACAAGAGATTCACAAAATAAAATCTATTGGGTGTAGTAGAAAGGACATTATTATTGCTGTATATGTTCAATTTTTCCAAAAGATTTTTATATTATATGATTCGTCTTACAGAAAGCGTTATTTGAGATTTACAGGGGTTATAATTTCGAACAAAAACTGTTGGGATATTTGTACAAGAGATTTGTAACAACTTCTTTTACTGGAAAGAATAGTGGATGTGTCGTCAGCATAAAATCGTGATGTACAATAATAGATAAAGAGCCTCGAAAATATTCAGTTTACAAAGTAAATAATGATGGAGCTAATATAAGTCCTTGAGGCACATCAGATACCACTTGACGATAATCAAGCAATTTATCTCTTAGCTTAACTCTTTACAGTGTACCATCTAAATAATTTAGCAATAAAGATACCGAATTTCGATCAACACTCATATAATGACACTGCGAACATTCTTCAATGGTTAATTATATCAAAGACTTTAGAATAATCCAAGAATACAGATTATTATGATGAATTAATAGTACAGGCCTACAAACTTTGACATTTTGGAAGTTTCATACGTAATTACAAGTGAGTTATTTACCCTGATTTTATATATACCTTCCGTTTTTGCCCCTCATATAAAGTTTTTGATCAACTGAATAATAAGAATAAAGGAAAAATTGCACTTTGATAAACATTATATTTAATAAACACAAAAAAGCATAGTAAAAAGCAACAACACAAATAGTTTTGAGTCTCTATCTTTTTTTCTTTGAAAATCTCTCCATTTTTAACAAAAAGCTTCGCTTTGTAGTTTTTCTTGAGTAATCATTCGTTAGATGTTCCCTTTCAGTATGCAGCAACAGTCTACCATTTTACCTTTTACCTTGCTCCTCGCTAACAGCACCAAGATTGTATGGAAAGTGATCCAGATGAGCATACAGAAAATGAATTTTTATGCTCATATTACAACCAAGTTGCTTAAACTTATCCAGCATCTTGTTGACAATTTTCTCATACTGCAGTTTATAATTTTCTAAAAAAAATTCTGTTACATTTTTAAAGCATATCCAATATTCTTTTTCAATTTCTGTCATTGTTTTTTCAAACCGTTGGCTCTGCATTAATTTTCTTTAAAATAACTTCCTTTAATTTTGCTTTAGAAAGAGCTGGAAATTTGCCACATAAGTACTTAAAACAATTCCCATTTTTAACTATAGCCTTTACATATTGTTTCATTAATCCTTATTTAATATGAAGTGGCGGCAAAAGAATTGTTTGTTGATCAACCAAATTTGTATAAGTAACGTTTCTTGAACCAAGTTCTTAAACAGTCATACTCATAACAAAATATATTTGGTGTATTTCTACGACTTTAAACATTTTTAAAAAACACAGACGCGACGTCACAAGTAAACGTACACACATTAAAAACGTAGTACAGCGACTATGTAAATACCGGAATAGTATAAAACCGGAATATCCCCACCGGTCAACTCTGTTTCGGTCCCTCACACTTGTGTGTACATTTCAATCCAATTAAACACAGGGGCGCCGCAAAGATTGAGGCAAAATTTAATTTTATAAAACCTCGGTTTTAAAAACTACAAATTATTATACAATATACATTTATAAATACTGGTGTGTGATGGAAACAAAAAAACAGTGTTTCTGTAGTTCGTGGTATGTAACTAAGCCAAAAAGTCAAAAAAAGACCGATCACAAAATCTTTGTTGGCCTGTGTAATGTATTTTGATAATAAACACTTTGAAAATCAATTATTCAGATTTGTTGTATACTAGTTAATATTACAAAGCTCATTAAAAAAAGTTTTTTGTATTACTTCCACTTCAAATCTTATTTTCAAGATTTATTGAATAAAGGGAAAGCTGCTTTACAAAATCGTTCTGTATACCTTTTTTGTAATATAAAAGTGCAATACTACAAATTATTAGAACAAAAAAGTGGATAACACACCCAAGCCGTTGCCGCTCGATAAATTCTATAATTTTGTCAATATAGCGACACTAAAAAAGCCACAGTAGCTATAATGTTGTGAATTACTCAAAATAAACACCGGTATTTTCACCCGCCCATTAGAAATACGATTTAATTGCGATACCTGGAAATAATGTATCCAGACATAAAGCTCGCAAATTATATAAAATTGCTTTAGCATGTATTATCTGAATAAATAATTGAAATGGGTATGTAAGTAGAAGCAGAGGCCGGCAAAAGGAGAGTAGCTTGACGTGGCCGTAAAGGCAGTAGATGGTACTAATGACATGCAAACACCTGAGATCACCTATCAGGCTGTTAAGTACAAACAGTTTAGTGTGTTGAAAGCTCGCCTCTATAAAGTAAAGCACATCAACTTGCATAAACGTCAGAAGACAATAAAAGCCCTTGCGTCGCGCCCCTACGGAGGATCATCTCATGACGCGGTAAGAGTCCGTATCCGCCACCTGTGGTAATAGTGTAATTATAATTTTACTCAAAAACTTTCAAAAATGTTCAATATTTAAAAAAAATACGCTCCAAGCAATTATTTTTATATGTAATTGTTGTAAAATATAAGTACTTTAATTTTGTTACATATAAAAATTTATTTTAATGGTATACCGTAATATATGGTAATAATACCATATATTACCATAATAATATATAATACATATAATACCATGTTGCAATATAAACATGAGAATAAAAGGTTCTATAGGTTCTAATAAAGTGATTCTATGTTACTATTTTATAGCTACTGTGTTTTTGTATAATGTTTTGATTAAATTATGTATTATTTATAATTAAAAGCATATAGTTTGATTTATATAAACACAAAATTCCTACACTATTCATAACTAGTCAATGAATTGACTGAAAATCTAAACATAAGAGCTGAAGAAACTCCCTGCTTCTATCATAGTAAAGAATCATGTACAGCTCGTCAAGAACAGGAACAAGTCTCAAAACCGTGATATCGGATCGCTCACGAGGTGCGCAGTAAATAGCCTGGTTTTACTCAGTTGCATCGAGATCTTTGCAGGTTGATGTCTGTGTAATGTGAATGTACACAGAGTTCAATCTGACCGTGTCTAAAGTGCATCCTCTTCTCTCCGAATGCTGACTCACTCTTTCTTCTACTCATACATGATAATTTCACACTTTTTCCTATTCCTGATGAACAGTGTATGTGTGCCCTTACTAACGTTTTTTATTTGTTTGTTGGCTAGACTGAATACTTGTGATTACTAATGAGTGGTGGAGGCAGGGGTATGGTCAATGGTGATAGGGGCCAATAAAAAAAGCGGTGGGTGCATCAACTATTTGCACCGGCAACTAGTAGACTAATAAAAAAATGAAGGGGGGGAGAACCTATTTGCACCGGTAACTATCCTCTACTTCTAGTCATTTACTAGACAGGGATTCAAGGTAATTTCAATAAAAAGATTATCACGCAGTAATATGAGATATAAATACAAAAAATGATTTGTTATCTACAAGGTTGACAACTGGTTACAGAGCTGTAAGTTGTAAGAATGGTTGATATTATCTTCAATAAGCTAGGTATTGAATATTTAGTCTTCCACTAGAGGACTGACTAGAGTTCTCCCATAAATTTATATCTGAACAAATAACATACTGTGAAAAATGTATTTGATGGATGTAAATTTGAAACTTTATTAAAGACATTAAATCCTAAAATTAAACTTGGGTTAAACCTCAGAATGTTCTTAAAGAATTAAAGTAGTGTCTTAAGAAATTAAACTTAACTTAAGAGATAGAGGAGACAAAGAATTAGGAGCTAGTTTTGAATTTTGTTTAAATTATTTATCGAGAATATTAACTTGGTTAGTTTCGAATGTATTGTGTTTCAGTATATCATGAAAAACTGTTTTCACAAGTTACAAGATATTTCGAGTATGTGAAAATCTCTTATAGTTGGTGTTATAATACTTAACTTGAGCAAAACAGTTCAGTCTAAAATAAATGTGTATTTAAAATTTATATTTTTGTCACACCTACACTTACCTCAAAACTGTTTTTCCCATAACGTTTTCCGTTAATAATCCTAGGTCAAAATATTTTATTGATATAAAAACCTAGTTGCTAGATAATTAAATTAAGAAAACAAATAATTGCATTCTCTTTAACAATCAAAAGTAATCGCTTCATGTTTAACTGAAATACACTGACTTGGCTGACACAATTTTGTGTTTCAAAGAAATTAAGACGTACTCATAGTTTATGTAACACTAATTTAATTTGGAATACTGTGAAATTAATAATTGCAAAAAAAAATTACAACAGTCACAAGTGACTTTCTTCAATTCAACATTTTGACCACTGGCGGATGCGGTCTCGGCCCGAGGCGGCATCCCGTAGAAACAACAATTCTCCATGTTAATTATTGATTGCTGAGGAAACTGCAAATGAGAGTTGACGGCCAACATTTGGTTACTTCTTGCGAAAGCACATACTTGGCGTTAATTGTTGACATAACGTCATTAACGCCGGAACGCAGAGCTCTTATAATACACCGCGATGTGTGGGGTGGCGCCGGGATCGACCTGTCAGGCCCTCGCTGCCTCAAAGTGCCCATCAAAATATCTTCGCCGAACGCCGTGAATTTTCTTTGTGCATTTTTGTGGGATTGTCTCCTAATTGACCAGATTAAGCCCGATGTAATTATATGCCGGAATGATTTGCTTGCTTTGTGGTAAACTGTTGCGTTTTCCAAATGATTAAATCTAGCCATAGTAATTTAGTTAACACGTTAAGAACGGATGGGGTACATAGCCATCAAGGGGGACCTATCGCTAGGACGGGTGATGGCTATATACCTATATGACCCCCATGGGGGGGTCCGATTCTCTCGCTCGCTTTTGCGTCTTGGTGGGGGTAAAACCCGCCCAAGGTGGGTTCTTTCCATCGTTCTCCATTCTCTATTTCGTCTTCAACCAGACAGTACCCTTCGTTACTGGAAAATCAATTGCCCCGTTCACCTGTTGCCCGTTTTTTTGCACAGCTGTTTTTTTACAAGTATTTTTATTATACATCTACGTTACTTTGCGTCTTCAATTTATTGTATTGTGTGATTTGTGTCTAATAAGTTTATTACACTTTCAGTTGATTTCGATATTTTCCATACTTTTAGTTATAGCATAGATTTGATAAAATATTTATAAAACAGGGCTGCAAAAAGTACAGTAGCGAGTTGCGCTATAATATAGGGATTGCCTAGGCGACTTGCGCCACGGCCTGATGGGGTACATATACCTTATGCCAAAAAATCACATTTACGAGCATTTTAGACTTTTTTTAATATTTTTCCCCAATTCTCCATACAAAAAATGTCCGAGAAACGTAAAAAAAAATCCCGTCTTTGGGGGTGGTTTTGGCAATAGGGCACCGTACTGAACGTGTTAATAAAGAGATGGTTGTGGAACTATGTACCTGAAATTAAAGAGGAATGACACAGTAGAGCTTTCAACGCCACTTTATATTTTTTGTATTATCCTAAAGGTTTTTAATATAGCCTTCAATTGTCAAATTTCTATATGCTTGCTCGTTCAAATATGCAATGTGTAACAAAAAGATGGGCGCATCATGTAACCACCTGGAGATGAAATAGGCCAAATGAACCGCTGAAAAGTAAGAATTAACCTCAAACGATTAAAATGTAATTATGTACTTTAAACAAAAAATAACTGGGAACACTATTAATCGTACATTATTTGCTTACATATATAACTAATCTATATGTGCATAATGACTACATTGTCAACAATTTTTTTTATCGAAAATGATGCTCTCCGCGACATACAACAGAATAAGGGCGAAACACCTTAAAACACAATACGGCATTGAAAAGCAACAATGCAAAATCCATTGGTGTTCATAAAAAATATTGAGGGGACAAAAAGAAACAGTAGTGCCCTATAAATTATTTAATTGCAGATGGTTTTGTTTTATTCTAGTGCCGAATACATGCATTGTACATGACTATATGTGTGAATACTTTCAAAAATAAACAGTTTTAAAACCTTAAAACGGACTTTTCCGTACGTAGAACATCTCTATTTCGAAATTGAATGGCCGAGAAAAAATAAACCAAAACAAATGCAGAATATCTATTTTATGCGACAGTTTTACTTTTTTCAAATAGTCCACCCTCGTGCTTTCTCGTGACCCATAAACAAGGTGGGGTATGTCCTATCCACCTTAAAATCAATATATGTCGTCTGGTAGACGCCCCTAATCAGAATCAGTCGAAACCCGATCGATCTGACACGATTTAATTGAGTGATTGTGCTAACAAGAAAAATTCTCAAATAGTCCACCATTGTGCTTTCTCATGACCCATGAATATGGTAGAATGTGTTCTATCCACCTCAAAATCAATAGGTGTCGTTTGGAAGACGTCACAGATCAGAATCAGTCCAAACCCGATCGATCCGACATAATTTAGTTGAGCTATCGCGTTAACAAAAGAAATTCTCAAATAGTCCACCGTCGTGCTCTCTCATGACCCATGGAGATGGTGAGGTGTGTCCTATCCACTTCATAATTAATAGGTGTCGTCTGGGAGACGTTCCCGATCAGAATCAGTCAAAACCTGATCGATCCGACACGATTTAGTTGAGTTATTGTGCTAACAAAAAATTTTCTCAAATAGACCCAAGGGAGGGGGTGGTGTGTGCTATCCACCTCAAAATCAATAGGTGTCATCTGGGGGACGTTCCCGATCAGAATCAGTCAAAATCCGATCGATCCGAAACGCCTTAGTTGAGTTATTGTGCTAACAAGAAATTTTAATTCCGACGACAACGACGACACACACACAGCAAAAATTTTTAAAAGCGATTTTTTTTTTGTTTTTAGGCCGAAAAACGAAAAATAAACCCAAAAAAAAGTTTGTTTTTTCACTTTTTCTTTACACGATTACATTACTTTTCCTCTAGTATAGTGGAGTGCGGAAAAGTAAAAATAGTTAACAATGAATTTATAAACTTACTAGTTTAAAAGGAAAGAAAGCATAGTGGAAAGCGTATAAGTAAAGGAGTTGTAGAATTGACGAAATTTCTGGCCCCTCGATGAAACATTTTTGACTAATAATATGTGTTTTCTTTCATTTACTTAAGTAAAGGAGGTACAATGGATCTCATTTTATCTCAATAACATGTGTTAATGATGGTTTTAGTTCAATTGTTGCAGTATTCTTGCAACAATTTTACTTTATTCATTCATCATTCCTTCGAAGCACTTATAACTGTTTCATTAAATAATTCTCAATCACTAACAATATTATATTTAACGATATAGATACGTTCTGCAACATGGGAGGTTCTTGAAACTGGTTTATTTAATGAAGTATCTTATTCAAGATTAAAACTTTGGTTATGATATATCAGGAACTGTATTTGGCATCATCATCAGTGTAACCATTAAATTCGCAATTTCCAAAAATAATTTACCTTTCACCTTTCTCTTCTCCACGATTTTTAAAGAGTCTGATATGATTTCGTGTTTTCCCTTTACTTTTAAGTGAACGCTCTAATTATATCATTATAGATCCACCTCTTTGATATATAACACAAGGTGATAGGTGCCATATCCATTGAATTACGCTCGATATCACTTATATCACGAGAAATTAAAAAAAGGGATTTCATGCAGGCGAGGTTTAATAAAAAATCACCCCAACTTGTTGAACGTGACCCAGCAATTGCGTGATATGTTAAACGTATTTCGTGGGCCACATTCCCAGAACCGACGCCATACACTTCACAGCTCTTTTAAAAGCTCACGGGCGAGCTCTCGCCTACCTCGTGGCTTTGAGAACCTGGCCGATGGATCGCCTTGGTGATGGACATGGGCGATAAGAAGCGATATCTTGATAGGAGCTCGATAGCCCTGATAGGTCAGTCGCAGTCTTAATTTGTTATAAATTATGGCTAAACATAAAGCCATTCAGGAATAAGTTAAAATTTAATCACATAAACGTTAATGTATATAGTAATTCATTATTTTTTCTACAATCGCCATATAATGGGAGCTTTTAAGTATCGATTTAGCATAAAAAAATTGAACAATTAAATAATTTTTAAAATAACGTTAATAATGATAAAACTGTATATCAACAATTAGCTTGGTCAAAATTACATTTTATTAAACTACCTTTTGAAAATATTTTGTTAAAGTGGAACATTGACAACGTCCCACGGCGATCAGTAACTTGCAAATGTGTTATTGAATTAAGAAGAGATAAAGTACTAATGAACAAAAAATTTAAAAAGTAAAATGAAAAACTTATAACGATTTTGGTAGATTTTTAGTCACCATAGTCAGTTATCTTGACAATCCCATCTTTTAATTATTTTATGGCGATTCTAACATACACTCATCATCATTAGGTCATCAATCCTAAGACTGGTTGGACGCTAACCTCCAGCTTCTCCTATCTTGTGCTAACCTACGTATTTCGCTAATTGTGCTACAACCTACATCCCTTACTATTTGCGAGCAGTAGTCTAATCTAGGCCTACCTCTGCCTCTCTTCACTCCTATTTCTGCCTCCAAAATATCGCGGACTATTCCCCCATGTCTCAGCAAGTGACCTACCATTCTATCTCTTCTCTTCTTTAAGTTTTTCCACATATTTCTTTTCTCGCCGACTTTCTCCAATACTTCTTCGTTTCTAACCCTATCAGTCCATGGTATTTTCATCATTCTTCGGTAACACCACATCTCAAAAGCTTCTAATTTCTTCCTACTTGCATCCCCTACCGTCCAGGTTTCGCAGCCGTATAGTGCCGTGCTCCATACATATGTTTTCAAAAATCTCTTCCTTGTTTCTAAGTTTATTACCCCCGAGCATAAAAGTGCTTTCTTTTTGTTAAAAGCTATTCGACCCTGCGCTATTCTTTGTTTTATGTCTTTATCGCTTCTTCCATCCCAATTTATTTTTCTTCCTAAATAAGTGAAGTCTTTAACTTCCTCCAATCTTTCATTATTAATTTGTACTTTCGTTTTTGCTCTGCTCTCGCGCCCTCTGCACACTAACACTTTAGTTTTGTTTTTATTCACCCTCATTCCGTATTCCTCTGTCAACACTGCCTACATTTCGTTCAATGCTGATTCTAATTCCTCCTTACTAGATGCTAATACTGCTATATCATCCGCGAATCTCAGCATTTTTAGTTTCTGTCCCTGTACTATAATACCGAAATCCACTCTATCTTTTACCACATTAATCGCCTCTTCGATGTACAGATTAAAAATTAGTGGTGATAGCGTACATCCTTGTCTTACTCCTTTCCTAATACCTACTTCCCTTTTTTCCCCTTCTACTTCTGTAACAGCAGTTTGCTCTGTGTATAGATTATGTACTAATTTCCTATCTCTATACTTCATTCCCGCGCTGTTTAGTATCTCGAACATTTTTTCCCATCTTACGTTATCAAAAGCTTTTTCTAAAGCTACAAATCCTATATAAGCGTTCTTTCCTTTTTCTATTGTTTTCTCTAACATTACTCTTAGCGCCAGAATAGCTTCGCGAGTTCCCCTATTTCGCCTAAACCCGAATTGGTCTTCTCCTAGTATTTCCTCCGCTCTATTTTCCATCCTCTTCTGCACTATTCTAGTTAAGATTTTTGACGCATGGGAAGTTAGGCTAATCGTTCTAAAGTTCTCGCATTTGTCGGCTCCTCTCTTTTTCGGTATAGTAACGATAATGTTCCTCTTATAATCCTCCGGCATCTCGCCCGTTTCGTATATGTATTTTACCAGTTCAAACATCCTATTTACTACTTTCTGTCCCGCACATTTCAAAATTTCCGCCTGTATTTTATCTACACCCGGCGCTCTATTATTCTTTAGCCCCCTTAGTGCTATTTCAAATTCCTCTCTCAATATAGGTTTTCCTACATCTTCCCTATCGATGCTAGATTCTTCCTCTAATATCTCTCCTAATTCCTGACCCTCGTATAAATTTCCTAAGTACTGCTTCCATCTATCCGCTTTCTCCTCTCTTCCTATCAGTATGTCCCCCGATTGACTCCTAACGTTTTTACTTATTGTTCCTATATCCCTGAAGTTCCTCTTAATTATTTTGTAAGCCTCATCGGTCTTACCTACTTGCAACTTATCTTCTACTTCTTTGCATATATCCTCTATCCATTGTTCTTTCGCTTTTCTACGTTTTCTAATGATTTCCCACTTTATTGACTTATAAGTTTTCAGTCCTTCTTCGTCTCGTCTGTTTTTGTAGCCTCGTCTCTTTTGCATTAAGTTTAAGATTTCGTCCGTTATCCAGGGCTTCCTAGCTTCCTTTTTATCGTGTCCTAAAATGTCCGTAGCCGCGGAAGCTAGACTATTCTTGATACCCTCCCACTCAGTTTCTGCGTTCTTGATTTCGTCCTTACTCTTTTATTTATTAATTGATCTGTTTTCTCCTGGAACTTATCTTTCATATTCTGATCCCTCAACTAACATACACTACTCAAAACAAAAAATTAAGCCACAAAAGAATTCCGAAAATTTTTGAGAAGCTGTAACTTTATGAAAAATGGTCGTATCGAGATGAAAAATAAATCATTTTAAAGCTTGAAGTTTCTAGCATTAAGATCTTGTCGTAAAAAAAATAAAATATTTCAGTTTTCATTCTTTTTCTAAAAACCAAAAAAAAAAACAGAAAAAAGGTTCGATGGACCAATTTGAAAATTTTCAGGGGTATTGTGATCCTGGAGTAGGTTGGAACCTTTGGTGTGAAGATAACACTAACTGAGTTTTCTACAAAACACCAAAACACTATACACTACACTCGACGCGCGTTTCGCCAACAAAGTTGGCATCATCTGAAAATGATTAAAACTGTTTTAATCATCTCCAGATGATGCTAACTTTGTTGGTGAAACGCGCGTCGAGTTTAGTGTACAGTGTTTTGGTGTTTTGTGGAAAACTCAGTTAGTGTTAGGGGTATTGTGAGTATAATAAGTTAAAAAAACCTGATAACGTTAGTCTTTTCCTCAATATTTGCAAAGTGGCGGTAAATTTTTTAAAAAGTTAGAAAAAAGTGTTTTTTTTTCAAATCTATAGCGAGAGTAAAAAAATTATGCCTAAAAACAACGTTTTTAATTTGTAGGACATATATTCAAGTTTTCAAAACTATCCTTCGATTCGATATACGGTTATTAGTTTCTAAGATATCAATTTCTTAGAAACGATCGATCGAGTGAAGACAAAAACGGCATTTTTCATTCAACCATCGGTATCTTAGCAACAAATCCATCAGAGAGTCATAAATACAGAGTCTGTTAAAAGCCCAAATTAAGCCTGAATGAATAGGCTAACAGGTATTTGCATTCCTGAGCCAGGAAACGCTCGTAAAAAAATAGGAAAATTTTTATCTCGCGATAGTTCTTTGGACTGTACCGGGTTAGTCATCTAAAATTGACCCCCCCCCCCCTTTATTTCTCTTAATTTCAATCGAATCAAAAATTCAAAAAAGGATTTTACATGACTTTTTATAGATTTTTTGAATATTTAAACAAATTTTCAAAAACTGCAAATTGAAAGGGGGCGAACAATTTTTTATTTTTTTTAAATGGAACACTGTATTTTTTTAAGACCATAAATCAGGAGAGGTATGTTTTTGAGATATAACGACACATCTTGTTTTTTAAGAAAAAAAGTATGAAAATTCTTTGATGCGGCAACACATAATAATTATAATAAACAAATAAACCTTTATTAAAATGACAACAACAAAGTTTAATGAACACAAAACATAAATAATGAAATAATGATAAAAAAAAAACAATGCGCAACAATAAATAACATAAAACCAATGAACTTTATTAAAATTAAACATATCTATATGTTCTCCACGTATCCCCCGTTTCTATCAAGGCACAGTTGGCATCTTTTAATAAATTCATTTCTAACGTTTTCAAATAAATGAACATTTTGCCGCAAATTTTCTATTTCTTGACTGATACAGTCCTTCAACTCATCCGAGTTATTATATACCGAATTTTCGTATATGTTTTGTTTTAGTGTTCCCCACAAAAATAAGTCCAAAGGACTCAAGTCTGGGCTATTAGCAGGCCAATGTATAGGACCGTATCTTCCTATCCAAAGTAGATATTTGTCATTTAAATATTCCGTTACGTTCCGTACAGAGTGTGGAGGAGCACCATCGTGTTGCCAAATAACAGAATTCCTGGTTGGAAGGGGAATATTATCTAAATAGTTCTCTACTTCATCCCGAAGAATATTCAAATGCTGAACTGCATTCAAGGACCCATTAATGAATACGGGACCCACAATTGTATTTTGATGAATACCAAAATCGATAGGTGTCATCTGGTAGACGTCCCTAATCAGAATCAGTCAAAACCCGATCGATCCGACACGATTTAGTTGAGTTATCGTGCTAACAAGAATAAATGCCGACGACAACGACACACACACAGCAAAAATTTTTTTAAAACCTTTTTTTTTGTTTTTAGGCCGAAAAACAAAAAATAAACCCAAACAAAATTTGTCTTTTCACTTTTTCTTTACACGATTACATTACTTTTCCGCGTATAGTGCAGTGCGGAAAAGTAATACAGAATGAAAGCGTACATTCTACAATACTAATGGTTTAGAAGCAACTAAAATTACTTTTATTCTCTAATAGGATATTTGATATTTCCATTTACTACTACCAATTATTGTGTAAGTAAAACTGTTATTAAAAGTTGATAATCCTTTGAAGGATCTCCAATCAGATGGTAATCTAGAAGCAAAACAATATGCTATCGCGTCCAACTTGACAGCTAATCCCTTTTGTTCGAATTAAAATCGTTAAAATCTAAATAGGACTCCGGAGTTCGTTTACATTTACTCTTCACCAACCCATGAGGAAGTACAAAGCGTTGCAACGAAAGTATGAGAACTGTCAATCCAGACGCTGATTTCCTAGCGAGCGTTTAGTCAGTTCCGCGACCCCACTTGTAGAAATCACGCCAAAGAACGATGTTTAATTAGAATTCCTTAATGGTATCTGTCATCCGAACTGAGTTGCGATAGCTGATCATTTTGTGGTGTCACTCAGGTGGTCATTCGTGCATCAACCCGAAGTGGTGGGACACATCATCTCTCTATTGCCGCCGCTTTGTTTATTATTCCCACAGGCTGGCAGAACTGCGTCTTCTTGGATCCGTACCGACATCATCAAAGTCTGTCGTCGGGTTGACTTGCACTACGGCCACCAGCGGCGGACCAGAAGGATTGGTGCTCGAACATTACCGGTGATATTGGAAACGTCTCTAAAGTCTAGAGTAATTCAGTTTGTAGCAATAAGCAATTCAAATGTATAATATTTAAGGCAACAAAGTGATCTCTAAGCATGCTTGGTGATTAGGAGTATACGAACAAGGTTGTAAGAAACTGTTGGTAATTATTTACTGTAGAGTAAAACTCAAATCCTCACCAAATATTAGTTGCTCCCTACTATCGGGGATGCCAGAAATGACTCTGGCTTCACTTTTCTTAACTCGGATACAGTTTTCGAGAAAATGAATTTTCCATTTTTCCGCACTTGATACCACTTTTTCGTATCAAATAACATTAACTACACACTACAACACACTACATTAAACAGCTAATTTTAATACGAGTAGATGCTACAACACTTCCTTTATACATAGCATACATTAAAAAAGTCATCAAGCTTTTTTACGATTTTCTTAATTTACTTCAAATGTTTACGATTTCCAGGCAGTCGTCGTCTATTTCCTATCATGGCACCCTGCCTGAAACCGCATGTGATTCAATACAATGAGTGTCTACATTCACTACGTAGTGGTCAGTATACAGGGGCTCCAAAAGTTAACTATGAATATTATGTGTGTGTAATATAACTAATTGGAAAATCATTTATATATATATATATATATATATATATATATATATATATATATATATATATATATATATATATATATATATATAAATAAGCTGATATTTGAAGGAATCAGGAACTGAACTAAATACGCTGTTATTTTGAAGAAACCTAACCTAACCTTTTTCTTTGTGAAGGGGAAATCCTCATGGACACTCGCCACTTTACTTCTATCATGACGAGTAGTGCCGGACACTTACCGGTTAAAACCCCTCCTGCTTCCCTCTCTGGTGCGGAATCCGCAGTGGACGCCGCGTTACCTCGCAACCAGTCGTTGTTCTACGATTTGCCGAGGTCCTTTTCCTTCTTTGATATGATCATTTCTATCCCTTTCCTAATTGCGCTCCAATTCCTCTTATTTTCTAAAATCCCTTCCTGAAAGTTGTCTATTGTCACTTCCCTTCCCACCTTTCTGTATGTCTCTCTCTCCTCCCTTTCCCATCTCGGGCATACAAATAGGTGCGTCGCGCCGCCGTGTCTCTCTCTGCTCAATAAATACATCCATCCACTGTGGACTTCTTGACACTAAGCAAATAAAACTCCCGTGTCCTGTGAGAAATTGTGTAAAGACCCACTTCTCCAAAACTCCTGCCGTGCCAGGTTCTCACGTTCTTTATGAACCGCCTAGTCCACTCTCCCTTGCCTCCAACTTCCCATCTCTCCTGCCATTTATTGAGAGTCACGGCTCTCTCCCTCCTCCTCACCTCCTCTCTATCTCCTTCAGTGTCATACCGCCGCCTCCTCTCTTCGACTAGAAGGTCCATAGGGATAACCCCCGCTACTGCTAGTATGGCTTCGGTGGATACGGTTCTATAGCCATAGGCTATACGCAGCGCCGCCTTCCTCTGCACTCCCAACAGTCGATTTCAATGCTTGGCGATTTTGACCGCCTGGTGCCATACTGGCGCCATGGGTCATGTTCCAACATGGGACCCATGGACATAATTCTTATTAGTGAACCTAACATAAATCTAAATAAAAAACGGGGATGGTTTTCAGACGAGAGAGGTGAAGCCATAGTGTTGTCAGGGATAAGAAGGCCTAAGAACATAGTCTTCCAGCACGAAGGTCATAAGATCAGGCCCAAAAAGGTTATTAAATATTTAGGGGTCATCATAGACAGATCCCTCACGTTCGGAGCTCATGTAGAGAAGGCATGCGGATAAGGCAGTAGCGACGCTATCTAGACTAATGCCCAATATAGGAGAACCGAGTCAGAAAAAGCGCAATAGCGGAAATGGTCAGTTCGATCGTGTTATATGCAGCGCCCGTATAGCAGAAGGCGGTGAAAATCGCCAAGCATATGAATAAATTATTGGGAGTGCAGAGAAAGGCAGCGCTGCGTATAGCATATGGACCGTATCAATAGAGGCCATATTGGCAGTTGCGGGAGTTATTCCTATGAACCTACTGGTGGAAGAGAGGAAGCGGACGTATGATGCTGAAGGCGACAGGAGGAGGTGAGGAGGAGAGAGAGAGCCGTGACTCTCGGCAAATGGCAGGAGACATGGGAGGCAGGAGGTAAGGGAGAATGAAAGAGTTGTCTCATAAAGGACGTGAGAGACTGGCATGACAGGAATTTCGGGGAAGTAAGTTACTTCTTCACGCAATTCCTTACGGAATGCGTGATTCCTTATGGGAGATTTATGAGTTACTTGGTAAGGATCAGGACGTCGACAGTGGATGGTTGCATTTATTGTGGGGGAAAAGATACGGCGGTGCACCTCCTCGAGTGTCTGAGGTGGGAAAGGGTTAGGAGCGAGATCTGTAGAGAGTTGGGAAGGGACATGACCATTGATAACTTCCAAACGACGATATTGGAGAGCAAGAGGTATTGGAGCGCTATTAGGAGGGGTATAGAAAGGATAATATAAGAAAAAGAAACGGATTTGGGTAATAGGTAGAAGATCAGAGGGAATCTCGTAGTAACGACGACTCTGGTTGCGAGGCAATGCGGCGTTTACTGCAGATTCCGGACCAGAGAAGGAAGAAAATGGGGTTTTAGCCGGTAGGAGTCCGTCACTACTCATCACCATAGAAGTGGCGAGGGTCCATGAGGATTTCCCCTTCACAAAAAAAAGTTAGGTTAGGTTAATTTTCTTCAGGTTAACAGCGTGTTTAGTTCAGTTTCTGGTTCCTTCAAAATAATAGCGTATTTAGTTAGTTTACGTATTTAGTTATTTCAAAATTATAATAGCGTATTTAGTTTTCTCGGAATCACGTAGTAACGACGACTCTCTGGTTGCGAGATAACGCGCCGTTTGCTGCGGATTCCAGACCGAAGAGGGAAGAAGAAAGGGTTTCAGCCGGTAGGAATCCGGCACTACTCGTCACGATAGAAGTGGCGAGCGTTCATGAGGATTTCCCCTTCACAAAAAAAAAAAGTTAGGTTAGGTTAGTTTCCTTCAAAATAACAGCGTATTTCGTTCAGTTTCTGGTTCCTTCGAAATAATAGCGTATTTAGTTAGTTTACGTATTTAGTTATTTCAAAATTATAATAGAGTATTTAGTTTTCTCGGAATGTCGTAGTAACGACGACTCTCTGGTTGCGAGGCAACGCGGAGTTTTCTGCGGATTCCGGACCAGAGAAGGAAGAAAATGGGGTTTTAGCCGGTAGGAGTCCGTCACTACTCATCACCATAGAAGTGGCGAGGGTCCATGAGGATTTCCCCTTCACAAAAAAAAGTTAGGTTAGGTTAATTTTCTTCAGGTTAACAGCGTGTTTAGTTCAGTTTCTGGTTCCTTCGAAATAATAGCGTATTTAGTTAGTTTACGTATTTAGTTATTTCAAAATTATAATAGAGTATTTAGTTTTCTCGGAATGTCGTAGTAACGACGACTCTCTGGTTGCGAGGCAACGCGGAGTTTTCTGCGGATTCCGGACCAGAGAAGGAAGAAGAAGGTTTTCAGCCGGTAGGAGTCCGGCAGTACTCGTCACGATAGAAGTGGCGAGCGTCCATGAGGATTTCCCCTTCACAAAAAAAAGTTAGGTTAGGTTAGGTTAGTTTCCTTCAAAATAACAGCGTATTTCGTTCAGTTTCTGGTTCCTTCAAAATAATAGCGTATTTAGTTAGTTTACGTATTTAGTTATTTCAAAATTATAATAGAGTATTTAGTTTTCTCGGAATGTCGTAGTAACGACGACTCTCTGGTTGCGAGGCAACGCGGAGTTTTCTGCGGATTCCGGACCAGAGAGGGAAGAAGAAGGTTTTCAGCCGGTAGGAGTCCGACACTACTCGTCACGATAGAAGTGGCGAGCGTTCATGAGGATTTCCCCTTCACAAAAAAAAAGTTAGTTTAGGTTAGGTTAGTTTCCTTCAAAATAACAGCGTATTTCGTTCAGTTTCTGGTTCCTTCAAAATAATAGCGTATTTAGTTAGTTTACGTATTTAGTTATTTCAAAATTATAATAGAGTATTTAGTTTTCTCGGAATGTCGTAGTAACGACGACTCTCTGGTTGCGAGGCAACGCGGAGTTTTCTGCGGATTCCGGACCAGAGAGGGAAGAAGAAGGTTTTCAGCCGGTAGGAGTCCGGCAGTACTCGTCACGATAGAAGTGGCGAGCGTCCATGAGGATTTCCCCTTCACAAAAAGAAGTTAGGTTAGGTTAGGTTAGTTTCCTTCAAAATAACAGCGTATTTCGTTCAGGTTCTGGTTCCTTCAAAATAATAGCGTATTTAGTTAGTTTACGTATTTAGTTATTTTAAAATTATAATAGAGTATTTAGTTTTCTCGGAATGTCGTAGTAACGACGACTCTCTGGTTGCGAGGCAACGCGGAGTTTTCTGCGGATTCCGGACCAGAGAGGGAAGAAGAAGGTTTTCAGCCGGTAGGAGTCCGACACTACTCGTCACGATAGAAGTGGCGAGCGTTCATGAGGATTTCCCCTTCACAAAAAAAAAGTTAGTTTAGGTTAGGTTAGTTTCCTTCAAAATAACAGCGTATTTCGTTCAGTTTCTGGTTCCTTCAAAATAATAGCGTATTTAGTTAGTTTACGTATTTAGTTATTTCAAAATTATAATAGAGTATTTAGTTTTCTCGGAATGTCGTAGTAACGACGCCTCTCTGGTTGCGAGGCAACGCGGAGTTTTCTGCGGATTCCGGACCAGAGAGGGAAGAAGAAGGTTTTCAGCCGGTAGGAGTCCGGCAGTACTCGTCACGATAGAAGTGGCGAGCGTCCATGAGGATTTCCCCTTCACAAAAAGAAGTTAGGTTAGGTTAGGTTAGTTTCCTTCAAAATAACAGCGTATTTCGTTCAGGTTCTGGTTCCTTCAAAATAATAGCGTATTTAGTTAGTTTACGTATTTAGTTATTTTAAAATTATAATAGAGTATTTAGTTTTCTCGGAATGTCGTAGTAACGACGACTCTCTGGTTGCGAGGCAACGCGGAGTTTTCTGCGGATTCCGGACCAGAGAGGGAAGAAGAAGGTTTTCAGCCGGTAGGAGTCCGACACTACTCGTCACGATAGAAGTGGCGAGCGTTCATGAGGATTTCCCCTTCACAAAAAAAAAGTTAGTTTAGGTTAGGTTAGTTTCCTTCAAAATAACAGCGTATTTCGTTCAGGTTCTGGTTCCTTCAAAATAATAGCGTATTTAGTTAGTTTACGTATTTAGTTATTTCAAAATTATAATAGAGTATTTAGTTTTCTCGGAATGTCGTAGTAACGACGACTCTCTGGTTGCGAGGCAACGCGGAGTTTTCTGCGGATTCCGGACCAGAGAGGGAAGAAGAAGGTTTTCAGCCGGTAGGAGTCCGGCAGTACTCGTCACGATAGAAGTGGCGAGCGTCCATGAGGATTTCCCCTTCACAAAAAGAAGTTAGGTTAGGTTAGGTTAGTTTCCTTCAAAATAACAGCGTATTTCGTTCAGGTTCTGGTTCCTTCAAAATAATAGCGTATTTAGTTAGTTTACGTATTTAGTTATTTTAAAATTATAATAGAGTATTTAGTTTTCTCGGAATGTCGTAGTAACGACGACTCTCTGGTTGCGAGGCAACGGGGAGTTTTCTGCGGATTCCGGACCAGAGAGGGAAGAAGAAGGTTTTCAGCCGGTAGGAGTCCGACACTACTCGTCACGATAGAAGTGGCGAGCGTTCATGAGGATTTCCCCTTCACAAAAAAAAAGTTAGTTTAGGTTAGGTTAGTTTCCTTCAAAATAACAGCGTATTTCGTTCAGGTTCTGGTTCCTTCAAAATAATAGCGTATTTAGTTAGTTTACGTATTTAGTTATTTCAAAATTATAATAGAGTATTTAGTTTTCTCGGAATGTCGTAGTAACGACGACTCTCTGGTTGCGAGGCAACGCGGAGTTTTCTGCGGATTCCGGACCAGAGAAGGAAGAAGAAGGTTTTCAGCCGGTAGGAGTCCGGCAGTACTCGTCACGATAGAAGTGGCGAGCGTCCATGAGGATTTCCCCTTCACAAAAAAAAAGTTAGTTTAGGTTAGGTTAGTTTCCTTCAAAATAACAGCGTATTTCGTTCAGTTTCTGGTTCCTTCAAAATAATAGCGTATTTAGTTAGTTTACGTATTTAGTTATTTCAAAATTATAATAGAGTATTTAGTTTTCTCGGAATGTCGTAGTAACGACGACTCTCTGGTTGCGAGGCAACGCGGAGTTTTCTGCGGATTCCGGACCAGAGAGGGAAGAAGAAGGTTTTCAGCCGGTAGGAGTCCGACACTACTCGTCACGATAGAAGTGGCGAGCGTTCATGAGGATTTCCCCTTCACAAAAAAAAGCTTAGTTTAGGTTAGGTTAGTTTCCTTCAAAATAACAGCGTATTTCGTTCAGTTTCTGGTTCCTTCAAAATAATAGCGTATTTAGTTAGTTTACGTATTTAGTTATTTCAAAATTATAATAGAGTATTTAGTTTTCTCGGAATGTCGTAGTAACGACGACTCTCTGGTTGCGAGGCAACGCGGAGTTTTCTGCGGATTCCGGACCAGAGAGGGAAGAAGAAGGTTTTCAGCCGGTAGGAGTCCGGCAGTACTCGTCACGATAGAAGTGGCGAGCGTCCATGAGGATTTCCCCTTCACAAAAAGAAGTTAGGTTAGGTTAGGTTAGTTTCCTTCAAAATAACAGCGTATTTCGTTCAGGTTCTGGTTCCTTCAAAATAATAGCGTATTTAGTTAGTTTACGTATTTAGTTATTTCAAAATTATAATAGCGTATTTAGTTTTAGTTATTAGCTGGTTAGTTTTACTACTAACTATAACTAAGTATTCACTCTAGCCGTAACATATACACGCAAAATGAGTACACATTGCAACTACCAGACTATGGATTAAAGACGAATAATGATGATTTAAAGATCTTGAAGTACCGCATCTTATATGTACTAATATACAGGATATTCCATTTAAAGTAAGGAAGATTTTTCATATTGTATTCTATAATGTTTGGTAAGGCGATTTTCGCGCCCTGTATATCACAGGCCAATTTCTGATCATTTTTGAATATTTGTCGAAGAAATAATTTTATTTTGGAATTTGCACTATTATGAGTGATAAAAACTGAGAACAAAAACCTATAATGTCAAATATATTGAATATCATCACCATTTTTATAGGAATATTAACAAAAGATACCTTTTATATTTAATGTAGAAGTCGAAAGAATAATAAAAAATATAGGTTACCATTGGAAAAAGCCCAAAACAAAATAAACACCTTGTATAATAGGTATTATTTTTACATAGTAAAACTTGAAGAATTAGGTGACTACGCTATATATTTCGTCTATTATTAAAATAATCACCAGTCTTTAATTTAAAATTTCCAAGTTTATTTTTATCTATAACATTTTTTATCTTATCTTTTTTCACTTCTTTTAACGACCCCATTTCAACGATGAAGTCACTCATTTAATATGACAGATAAACGAGATGACAGATTCACTTCGCGTATTATGGCGCCTTAATATGTCGTTGATAGATGCAGTTAATTATTTATTTCCTTTGTCGCTCATTACGAAATAGATTTGAAGTTATTGATTTAAATTGATGTTGTTACAGCAGAAAAATTGAAGTTTAGTATACATATTAGAAGTAAATAATTTTAAAGTATACTTTAGTGAAATAAGATTTATTGCACCAAAGAGTTATTTTTACTTTTCCGCACTCCACTATACGCGGAAAAGTAATGTAATTGTGTAAAAAAAAAAATTCTAGCGATTATTTTTCGTTTTTCGGCCTAAAAACAAAAAACGAATGGTTTTTAAACCATTTTGTGTGTGTGTGTGTGTGTGTGTGTGTGTGTGTGTGTGTGTGTGTGTGTGTGTGTGTGTGTGTGTGTGTGTATCGTTGTCGTTGTAGTCGGCACACGATCACTCAATTAAATCGTGTCGGATCGATCGGGTTTCGACTGATTCTGATTAGGGACGTCTACCAGACGACATCTATTGATTTTGAGGTGGATAGGACATACTCCATCCTGTCCATGGGTCATGAGAAAGCACGATGGTGGACCATTTGAAAAAAGTAAAACTGTCGTATAAAACACATATTCTGCATTTATGTGTTAGTTTATTTTTTCTCGGTAACTCGATTTCGAGATAGAGATGTTCTGCATAAAGATTGTCAATTACAGCATACATGTAAAATTTTAATTTAATGAAAACCATTGAATGACATGGTTAGTGTTTTCAGCTAATGTGACATGTAAATTGATAAAATTCACATTCCATGAACCCCCAGATTTACATTATCCCTCGGTAAATCGCGTATTACTGTAGCTTTTGCGAAATATGCACAGATAAACTATGTGAGTCTCTCAGAAACTTATTCTTTCTATAAGCATATTCAGTTCTACTCTCACCAATCCTCCACGTATATTTTTTAAGTAAAATGCATTGTAAAAATCCCCAAAATGTAAGGGTTGATCCTTAAATTTCCAGTATAATCATTTTAGTGATACCGATGAAAGTGCTGACTGTTGCTATATATAATTTATTTCATCGCTATTTGCCAAATAAAGAATCTCAAAACATACCGTGGCTTGTTTTTATGGCTAGGCTCAGATAGACTGTTCCATTTATCGGCAAAATAAAAGAGCTTTTTATTTGGCAAATAGCAATGAAATGAATAGTACGTATATATGAAAGTAGCTTTAATAGAATAAAAATCAGTTTTGTGTTTCTGGGATACCTTATAATAAAACAATAATAAACCGTGATGATATACTCTTTCGAAATTTTTAATCTTTTTTCAAATTAGTTTCGGTGACACTAGGCCTATGGTGACACTAGGCCTATGGTAGTAGATTCACAATATTGTGATACACCTATGTTTATAGCTAAATTATATTTTTTCAATGTCCATGGACAGTTACCCTTCTATATGTTTTCTGCATATAAGAAAATGGTTCTACTAATTGAAAAAGTAGGATCATAATTATTACAAATTAGACAAACATAACTGTTTATCCATCTCGTTCACATGTATTTTCCAACTTACCTTTTACAATTTAAGAGCTTTATCTGTAGGTATGCAGTTTTTCAGGATTCAGCCACGAAGAGATTACTACTTTTTTTCTCCTAGCCTTGCCTGAAAGTTATCGCGTCGGGTGGGAAAGCGGTGACGAGGAAAATTGCCTAGTTATTCAGCGACAACGCAGGGCCGGAAGTGAAGGCTAACTCCTGGACAACCGATGCGGTGGTTCTTGTTCCGGACCCGGGAATACTCTTGTACAGTTCTGGAGTGTAGATTAGATCCTGATATCCAATATCTTCGCCAGAATACGCCGACACCACTCGTGTGGCCACTCGTTTAAATCAAGTGCAGATTACTACAGCCCCGGTATCCTGGGGATGGGGATGATGTCGAATCTGACGCGTCGTGATAATGGAAGGGTTAAGAATGATTAGAAAGACTTGGATTACACTTAGCATTATTGCTGTTATATTTTTCTGTCCTCTGTAAATCTGTGTACTTATATGAGGGAGTACCTTCACTTTATTATAGACGTTTATTTATAATGACAGATATAAATGACTGATACAAAATAAAAATGACAGACGTAAAACATTACATCACTACTTCACTATCCAACGAAGTCATTTAGCTGATTTGTCAAAATTTAACACATTATTCAGGCATCTATTATACTATTAATTTGAATAAACTTGGCCATGACTCTTAATTTTTCTCATTAACCATTCGGATATAATTCGATTGTTTAGAATATATTTTCTATTTTTAGTTATTTTTAATATTTCTTTAATATTAAAATATTAGGAAGCCTGTTCTGAATATCTCTTAGATGACTTCTCTCTTTAAAGTATTACCAATAAAAATTACGTTTGTACTTTTAATTCATGGTGTTTGTCATACTCTATCAGCTGCAAATAAATGAATATTCAAACTACTATAACAATATTTGGTTATGCTTTTATTTCAACAAAATGACAGCTGGCGCCATCGCCACCAACTCAAAAAGTTGTTAAATTTTCTTACAATTTATTCGAATATAAGTACAGATTATTCTAAACAGGGTACCTATTTAAAATTACGGTAATTCTATAGAACACCCCCTTCTGGATTTTCGCGTTTTGTTTTTCATGGACGTGTTGTAGGCTGCTATAGGAACAGTTTTTCACAAACGAAACTTTGCGCAAATTAATAATAACCCATGTAGCTAGCGGGAGGTGGGAGAGAATAGGGGTGCTGGGTGGGATAAACAGGTGTATTGAGGAATGTTAATTTAGCAAAGGTACATAAAAAAAATTAAATTTTTGAAAATATTCAAAATATAGGGGTATTTTTTAAGGGTTGAAACATCCCCTTCTGCATTCTCACCTCTTCTTTTCATCGGCGTCTTGTAGATTGCTATAGGAACAGTTTCTCACAAACGAAACTTTGCGCAAATTAATAATAACCCATGTAGCTAACGGGAGGTGGGAGCGAATAGAGGTGCTGGGTGGGGTAAACAGGTGTATTGAGGAATGTTAATTTAGCAAGGGTACATTAAAAAAATGTAAATTTTTGAAAATATTCAACATATAGGGGTGGTTTTTAAGAGTTGAAGCAATATTTTTATGTGTGGTGAAAGGATGTGGCATTGTGTGCACATAGAGACCGCAAAATTAAATATCTTGCTTTTTTTTTTTGTTAAATTTTGGTGTCTGTTGTTGAAGGGCAAGGGATATGTTTGGTATATAAATGATCAATGTTGAAAAATAATTTACAAGATAGAGGGATAGTTTGTAAGGGTTGAAATAATCGTGACCTTAACGGAGTTATTGTGAGTGACCTAATTAACCCTAGTAATAGCATTAGACAGTGATGTCTGCGCTTTGTAGCCTATATTGTATATTATGATAGTTGTACAAAAGTTGATGTGGCAACATGAGAACTTTGGTGAACTACAGAAACGATTAAGTAAACAATAAATATGTGCGCATGGAGAAATGTTCCAATTTTAATTTATTTATGAAAAATACTTAACGCCATTTGCGCAAGATATGATAAGGTGCGTTGTACTCGTGATGGAATGTAGAATGTGTGAGTAAGTTTAGTTTTTCGATAGGACAGAAGGGGGTGTTCTATAGAATGACCAAAATTACTTATACACGTAAGTTTTGTTAAAGGCAAATCGTTATAATACTTGCCATTATGTTGCAATCATTTTAGAAACAAGTAAACAATTAAGTGTTATATAAAGACTGGAGTCTTATCGAGCAATATCTTGAGTTGTACTTGATTTTTTAATCCGGTACAGTGCGGTGCAAAAATAAATGTGCGGGTAAACATAAAATATTTGGAACATCGGTAGTCTGGTGTTCATTAATTTTTTTTCAGAGTATTCAAAGATGGTCATGTGTACGAATCACCCGCCAAACACTTGCACAGCGTTGCCAGAAGCTAATTGACAAGTCCTCAACTTACCGAGCAACGCTTAAACTGGCATATTTTAAAAATATTTATCTTTTCAACAAATCGGGCAACAATCGATTTTCTTAATTCAAAATATTCGTAATAAACTAATGTGTAGATAAGTTGTTTTTAGAAAAAATGTATAGAAGAGTTTTCAAGTTATGATATAAAATATGTAACATTTAATCAACTGGTACATTCAAACTATGAAAAAAGTTCCAAGTTTAATGGTTAATATCTCCTTTATCGTATTTGGATTGTTGATAGGATTGACGATGGCCGTAGAACTCAATATACGAGCACATTAGATGCTCGTATATTGAGTTCAGTATATTGAGTTGAGTATAACATTCAGGAATCACGTTCTAGATTGAAAACCTTTTTGTTGCGTTAGCTGTACAAACAGCGCAATGTTGCGAGACCTACTACGGAATTGATCAAAACCACAGAATTGTTACCTGAGAATGGTCCATTCGTTTGGCCATCGCATGACTAAAGCCTCTCAAAAGGACTACGAGAATATACTGCAATGAAATAAGAAAGTTGGAGTTTCAATTAAACTTCTGCTTATTATTAAATTGCAAACGTGTATGCCGTTGCAATAGCGGGTAAACGTTGGCATTTAGGTATATTGAAATGACATATAATTCAGTACGTATGTAGCGTTTGATTGGCATATGGCACCTCGCCGCGACGTTCAAAGCTATAGCATACTGCATTTAATTCCCACAATCACGATTACATAGAGGTGCACCCGTGTTTCTGGCCGCTCTATTTGCTTTTCGAGTAGGCGGAGACCGTTTGCGCCAAGGGTGAGTTGCAACAATGAAAGTGAAATTAAATTACTATTCACTACGTACGTAATTTGGATACATATTAACTGGAATTATTACAGAAAATGCGCAATTTAACTACTTGCAATAATATTATAACCATTGCTACAGTTTCAAGTGTTTCGTTTATATTTCTTAATCTTCTGGCTTTATTTTATATTTTGTTTAGTTTTACTGAAATAATGTCAGATATTATAAGATATTTACAATATAAAATAACAATTAGATGAGATATAGTAGAGTTGTTTTTATTTTTGAAGATATTTTTAATACGGAGGGACCTTATTTGATTGCAATTGCTGCTTCGTAAAGATTATTAAATCTTGCTCACATATTTTGTATTATCATTTAACAGTTTCACATCATACAAATTAAAAAAATTAATAACAATAATTTAGATTATCAGAAAATATAACTTGTAAATTCATAAAATAAAGAATAAATATTCCATAAACATATTTAGTCTTACTAGTAACTCTTTTTTACTGTAGAGTTGCGTTAGGATTTATTAATCATATTTTAGATGTTCATAATGAAATTGATGACTAATTGTATCTTTATAAGAAAACAAGTAAGGTTTTCTCCACATATAACACAAAAACTGTTTTTAAAAAATAAGACACCTCATTTCTCTACAATGTGCACCCATTCAAAACACATAAGCAGCATCTCTTAATTATTCTAGTGTGTGTAAACAATTGATATAAATAGAGATTTTAATAATCCAAATAAATACAATTTAAATGGTGTCAAATCGGGTAATCTTGGAGACCACAAATAACGCGATTGCACTACCAAATTGTTGAAAATAACCCTTTTGTAGTTCAATATTGTGAATTTCGCTTACCTAGATTAAACTTTGTGTAGTTTTAGAGTAGAACTGTGGTCTTCATTTTGCAATCCTTTAATTAAATATTACTTAAAACTATTTCAAAAAATAAAACCCGCCACAGGTAGGATTCGACATCTGTCCCGGATCGGAATCGAACGACATACAGCTGTTTTGAACTTATGAGTTCTCATCAGTGCCGTCAGCTGTATGTCGTTCAGTTCCGATCCGGGACAGGGATTATCTGATCGTGCAGAAACACGAGAAAGGGGTCGAGGATCGCTTCTAGGTATAATTCAATGCCTGGCGGGGCTTTAACCCGAGGAGTAGTTGTTTCCTAGAGCGATTATGTAATAGCTTTGCTATTCGGGAACTACTTTGATAACCGCTTGGCGGTTTGGTGGTTTCTTTCTCGATTTCCGACTTATATGTTACTGACAGAGATCATATCGATAAAGATGTATACCCCATAGAGTTAATTCGGCATTTGTCCTGCATACCATTTACGGCACTGATGAGAACTAATAAGTTTGAAACAGCTGTATGTCGTTCGGTTCCGATCCGGGACAGATGTCAAATCCTACCTGTGGCGGGTTTTATTTTTTGAAACCTTATCTGATCGTGCAGAAACACGAGAAAAGGGTCGAGGATTGCTTCTAGGTATAATTCAATGCCCGGCGGGGCTTTATCCCGAGGGGTACTTGTCTCCTAGAGCGATTATGTTATAGCTTTGCTATTCGAGAACTACTTTGATAACCGCTTGGCGGTTTGGTGGTTCCTTTCTCGATTTCCGATTTATATGTTACTTAAAACTATCTCAAATTAAGTATATCATTGCCTGCAGAATGATCTTATCTGATACATCTGGCAATGATTTGTTCAATTGGAATATTATGAAATATTATGAAATATATTTCTGAACTAATCTGAAAAATTATGAGCAATTAATTAGTTTAATAATTAATTCGTCATAAACCCAAGAGAAAATGATAATGTCTTTATTTCCATTTATTTATTTATCTCATAAATACATTTATGAGATTTTAAATAGAAAATGCAGATCTAGGATTATTCATCTTTATAATATTTATATACGGTTTTGCTTTTTAACTTTAATAAAAGTTTAGTTTCCTATTGAATGGGAATTTGGTGATAAAGTTTGCATACATTAAATTTAAAGCATCTTTTATATAGAGAAGCTTTAATCATAGGTTAGGCGATCATATTTTCTTATACCAAAAGTAAATCTTACACTTGCAGTTTGTACACGTTTTTCTGAATTTTAATTAATGACTCGTAATCTAAGCAAACACAATATACCGATGCGCAAAAAGTATACTGTAATACAGCAAGTGTTTCACTGTATTTTACAAGTATTTCCACGTTACTTTCTGTTGGTATTTAGGTTTTATTTATGTGAATAAAGTAACTTTACTCGTAATGCTTCATACGCTTTTTGAATGGTTTATGTCCTGTGTTCTCGAAACTGGAGAATTTGACCTAATATTAGGCTCAATTTTTTAGCGAATTATATTGTTATAAACATCGTTAATAGTAATACTTTTTCGGATATATTTATTAGGTAGATTTTTTCCGAATAATATAATTTGTCACTTATTGGGTTATATGTACACTACTTTCTCTCGCTATTATCATATCTTTTATATATGCCATATGCTATAGAATAAATGAACCAAGTAAATCCTGGGGGGTATCAGCTCCGGGTTGCACTATAAGTTATGCGGGCTAGCTAAGTAGTTAATTTCTCATTCTTTATTACTGAAGCTATATAATTTTATGTCTTATTAATGAGAACATGCTCTTTTACGTTTTTAGGTTATAATAAATCAATCTCTTCAGTTATTCCAATCCAAGCTTTGGAAACATTTCGATATGATACTAGTGCACCGCTGGCGCGCCAGCGCTCCATCTCCATTTCACCAGAATGGCGTTACCCGGCGTACTTGTACACCTGACAACGGTTGCAACAACATACACGGCCTTTTCTGCATTGCTACCTTCTTTCAACAACTGCTATTAATAGTTTACAATATCATGTCAGCAATTTGAGTCGTACCAGCAAAATGCAGTCGTGTGTTGCAAATATTAGTTTAATAAGGCAGCGCGCTAGGTAGGGCAAATTTTATGCCCAGTTTATCATCGGCTGTTGCTTCACGATCCGTTTTTGCGAGCTACTTAACATTTAAGGAGGAATTCAGTGCTACTTCACGATTCATCTCTTTGATGCAGGTCGAAAGGTGAGATGCTTGAGAAATCAAATTAATATTCAAACTTGGGAGGTTTTTATTCGATTGAATTTAAACAGTAAAGAGGTGGGTATCATTTGAATCCTTATTGAAAGACCCTTTGTCTTTCAATAAGGACATTGGATTTTTAAACGTAAATAAAACAAGTTGTGTGTGAGATATTCACTCATTTTTTTATTTCAAAGAATATTTTACGGTATTAAGTATGGAATATAACCTTGTTCAAATGTCCGACGTCCATTTTTCGATGAATTTAAATTGAGTATATCTGATTGAACTTGCTAGATGGCATTCATGTTGACTTTGAGGGCATCAATTTTTGCGGTATATTTGCATATACCTGTGATTTAAGATAAAGAAAAAGTCTAAAGGCGTTAAATCGAACGATCTCGGTAGCCAGTTCACATAGTCACATACCCTCAAATCGCTCGTGCAAAGTTTCCATCGTGACATGCGCTGGGTAGCACGTAGTGCAGTATTGTTGGAACCACATGTGGTTGTTATCCATATCCAGTTTAGGCCATATCCATATCCAGTTTAAGCAGTTGCTTATTATCGATCTGAAGCGCTCGCCGTTGACGATTATGGTAATGCCAGTTTCGTTTTGGAATAAGTGCGGACCTGTGGCTCCATCAGACCAAAATCCGCACCAAACAGCGACTTTCTCGAGATGCATTTTGTGCTGGTGTATCTCGTGTGTTGTGGTATCGTCCCAAATCCGAGAATTGATTCAATTTGCGTATTAAACTCTGCCATATGCAATGGAACATCAGAATGTCCTCATCATGAAGATGAAAAAAATTGTTCTAACTGTAATATAGATGAATATACATGTGATAATAAAAAATGTATTCCTGTTCAATGGTTGTACGATGGAATGGACGATTGTAACGATAAATCAGATGAGAAGGATGAGTTATGTACACATTCGAGTCGAAATGATGTAACCAATTCTATTGTACACAAGTCCTGTGAAAATGGTTTCAGATGCAGGAGTGATCACTGTATTGATTTAAGTTTAGTCTGAAATAGTAAACATGATTGTTATGACGGTTCAGATGAAGGCGGTTTATGTTCAACAGCTCATCCATGCTCTCAGGATTGCATTAGTACCCCTTCAAGACCTAGGTGTAATTGCAAACCTGGATATAAATTGATGGGAGATGGTCATACCTGCCAAGACATTAATGAATATCAAAATGATCCCCCTGTCTGTAGTCAAATCTGTGACAATTATCCTGGCAGTTACAAATGTGATTGCTTCAGGGGTTACATGCTGAGATTTGACAAAATATCTTGCAAAGCACAAGGATTACCGATGTCTTTAATTTTCACATCAGAGAACCAAATTCGAATTCTCACACAAAGAACAAACAGTTTAGGCATAGTTTATGCTGATAATATTCCAAAAATCACTGGGTTAGATACTGTTTTAGAAACAAATCATATTTACTTTAGTGTCGAAACTACTGGAAGCATTCATAGATTTAATCTTAAAACACAAACCAGACAATATATAGAACATATAGGTCAACCACAAAAAATTGCTGTAGATTGGCCTACTCATAATATTTACTTTTACACTTCGGAATCTCAGACCAAATCCATAAGTGTTTGCAATTTTGATGAAATGTTATGTGCAAAATTAATCGATATTGATATATACAGACAGGTATCAGCTATAACTGTAGATTCAGTGAATAAAGTTATGTTCTATGCAATAACAAGCTGGTGGGTATTGAACCAAATGATTTCTTTGGCGAAATTTGGATCAACTTCCAACTGCTCCAGAGCCCAGTCAGCAAACATACGGCGTTGTCTATAGTATTATACCTTAATTTCATGTGTCAGTTGGATTTTATACGGCTGCAGACCAAAGTCGCAAAGTTGAAGTCGCAGAAAGGCTAAGTTCTTATGAACGACCAGAAATTGCTTCTTCGGGTTTTCCCGTACATTGTCACGCATAGCAGCGATGTATTCAGCAGACCTTGCGTTTCGGTGAGGTACGGGTGTTGGCCTGATTATTTGTCGAACCGGTTGACTAGAATTTTTCCACCTAATATCGACTCGGCAAGACGGTTGTAGTGAGGATAAAAATCACATAATGCACAAAACGTTTACACTATACAGGGTGTAACATAAAGGTTGGGAATAAATTAAACAGTGGATTGCTTAGTAAAAAAAATAGATTTTCTTCATATGAAGTTATGCTCTATGGGTTTTCGTTTCCAAGCTACAGGGCGCTAAATAATTTCAAAAAATGTAGTTTTTCTCTAATAACTTTCGAAGATTAGAAGATAATTAAACGAAATTTTAACCGTAGCTTAATTTGATAATGCCCTAGTAACAAGAAAAAGATTGACTTCGTAAGTTACTCAGTGGCGTACGTACACATTGTACCGTAAAGTTTTCGGAAGAGAATTGTGGTACGCCACTGGTAAAAACATTTTTTTATTTCTTTTTTAAGATCTACTTTTCATTTTAAATAAAATTACCCTCTTGCATTTTGTTTGTATCTCTTGTCATTTTCCCGTAATTAGAACTTTTGCAAATACTAATTTTTTCCCAATGCTAATATAGGAAAATTAAAGTAATAAAAACATTATCAAGTATGATTTGACTCAGCCCCCGAAAATGGTCGAGTAAGCATTGAAAATACTTTTTGATTGAATATGATAATAAAATGTCACATTATTTTAACAATAATAAAAAATAGAGGTAACTTAGGAATTTATAGAATTTATTTATTAGGTAATAGGAAGTAATAAACTAACAAACTCGACTACAAAAGGTGCTGGAAATGTTGCCCCCTAACTTCAATACATTTTTCAATGCGTTTTCTCATGGATTCTCTTACTCGCCCAAAAATACCAGGCATCTCTCCAATTTGCTGACAGCCCATTTCAACTCTTTGCCGAAGGGTCTACACATCAGGAATGGGAACGGAATAAATTATGTTTTTTAAGTGCCCCCACGAATAATAGTCTAATGGATTAAAGTCAGGAGAACGAGGAGGCCATGCTCTTGACCCTCCACGACCT
The DNA here is from genome assembly GCA_037954035.1 of Rosalia funebris. NCBI lineage: Eukaryota > Metazoa > Arthropoda > Insecta > Coleoptera > Cerambycidae > Rosalia > Rosalia funebris. Next base: position 10,533,076 of record JAZFAV010000008.1, read on the forward strand.
ATCCATTTATTTCGGAACGTTTCATTAAGGTATTCTCTCACTTCTCGCCAAAAGTGAGCTGGGACGCCATCATGCATAAACCACATGTTCTGGCGTGTTTCAATTGGGACTTCTTCTAATAGAGGTTGTAATTCGTTTTGAAGAAAATCCAGATACGATAATCCGTCTAGTCTATTTGGTAGTACTATGGGAACAATAAAAAAATCGCCAATTATTTCGGCCCAAACATTAATTGAAAATCGCTGCTGGTGCCGAGATTGTATCATTCCATGTGGATTTTCATCAGCCCACAGATGGTTATTGTGGAAATTAACTATACCATCCCTTGTAAATCCAGTTTCGTCGGTAAATAAAATGAATGAGTGGAATAACAAATTCTGATTACACTTATTTAAAAACTAGGTACTAAATCTGAGACGTGATACATAATCCTTGGCAAAAAGTGCTTGCACTCTTTATAGATGGCATGGGTATAACAAATTATCGTGCAGGATTCGTTGGACAGTCATATGACTTACTCTCTCCATTCTTCCAATTCTTCTAGTACTTGATTCAGGATCCGCCTCGACCGTCTGAGGGATTCGTTCTTCAAGTTGTACTGTCCTTACATTTCGAGGTCTTCCGATGGAGGTGCAAGGCTTTAACGAGCTGGTATCACGTAAGCGCGCATGAATTCTCGAGAAAGTCTTCCTATTTGGAATGCGCCGAGCTGGAAAACGTTCAACATACAGACGCACAGCTAACATAGTATTTCCGTTGGCAAGGCCATAAATAAAATGCATATCTGTTAATTCTTCAAATGAGTAGTCCATTTTTAACAGATCTAAACCAAAGTACAACCGTTTAAGGAAAACTAAATGTCTTAACTGACAATTGAGTCAAAGCATACTTCATAATATTTTTGGAATTTTCATTTTCTTATGGAAGTGGGAAAAATAGTATTTTCAAAAGTTTTAATTACGGGAAAATTACAAGAGATACAAATAAAATGCAAGAGGGTAATTTTATTTAAAATGAAAAGTAGATCTTAAAAAAGAAATTAAAAATTGTTTTTACCGGTGGCGTACCACAATCTTCTTCCGAAAACCTTACGGTACAATGTGTACGCACGCCACTAAGTAACTTACGAAGTTAATCTTTTTCTTGTTACTAGGGCATTATCAAATTAAGCTACGGCTAAAATTTCGTTTATTTATCTTCTAATCTTCGAAAGTTATTAGAGAAAAACTACATTTTTTTAAATTCTTTAGCGCTCTGTAGCTTGGAAACGAAAACCCATAGAGCATAACTTCATATGAAGAAAATCTATTTTTTTTTAATAAGCAATCCACTGTTTAATTTATTCCCAACCTTTATGTTACACCCTGTATACTTATATACACAACCATACACTACTAAATAATTTACAATAAATTTTACAGATTTTGCTTTAACAACATGGCCGTTATAATCTAACACATTTCGAGCGCCCCTATTGGAAGACCCTAGACAGAATAGAATAATTTAGTATCAAGTTATTATTCATATCATTATTAATACTTTTTTTAAATTATTTTATTACAATAGGTAATTTATATTAGTTAATTTCTTTAACATTTATTTCTCCACCTGACTGATTGTACCACCTCCTTCTCCTTATTTTGCATTACGTTTTTAAATACCCTCATCGCCATGCCAGTGTCTAGGCTCTCTTCTTACCATTCGATTCATCTGCGGCTACACCGACATGATTATTTATTGATCTCTAATTATAGTTCTCCAAGACATAAACCTCTCTGCCTTACGCCCACATGTCACTCTATCCTATGTTCGTGTAACATATTACGCGTTCTTGTTGTTTTTGATAGAATATCCATCACGGCATTATCCATTCTATTATGTGGTAGTTTGTAATTTTCTAGTTTCCTGACTCCCGTAAGGATTCCCGACTAATTATACGCTTCCTTTCTGGTGCATTTACACCAGTACCGACATATATGAGGTTCTGTATTCAATGTCAAAGAATATTGATTTGGCGCAGGTGGGAAGATTAAATCCATAAATGTGATTAGTTTAGTTACTTGTGCTTTGTGAAGAAGTATCACATTCATCACCAGTGTAGTACTTATATAATGTTTTTACTATAGAATACTTCTTACCAAAATATCCGCCATTAATATTTATGGTACACAAAGGTGTATGAATTGTAGAACGAAGTTCAGGAAGACCAGGTTATTTTCATAGAAAACAAATTGTTTTTAATTGTGGTCTTGTTTAGTATCACTATGACATACTGTTGTACCACATATGTTGTTGCCTTAAGGGTTATGAAATAAACATTGGTGTTTACTTCAACACATAGATTTATTAAAAATAAGCAACAACACTGAATACTTTAAATAAAACGTTCTAAAATAATTATAAAAACTGACTAATACCTAAGTTATGTAGAAGGCAGTGGATGTCGTAGCAATGCATGTAGGTCGGCTTTCGGTTTTCTGTTTTATAACCTGTCCCAAACATCTGATTGTGACGCGATGGTGGTGGATTTTGTGTCACTTTTTTGATCATCGAATCCACTGGAACAGGCTATTATTAAGAAATACACAGTTAAGGGAAGTGAAATTTCAACATAGTTTCTCACAGTAAAATACGATTCCGAAATAAAATCAGCAGACCATTCCTGTAATAAGTACAGTTTTAATATACATAAAATGTTAAATGCTTCCCAAGATATATGTATTGAAGGTAATACTGTCAATTACAAATGGGCAAGCACACACTTTCGATACAGATCGTTTCATTATCACCCCACTAGCAGTTTTTAAGGGCACAAACACAACTCTCCAACAGAACCATTGGTTCCTTTCTCCAGCGTTGCCAAATAAATTTGCCATAGGCGTCGATATAATACATACCTACACCAAATAAGAAGTGTGCACCAAATAAGAAGTGGAATGAGAGGTTTAGAATCATTGACTCTGATCTGACAGGATCTCTGATTGACAGGATTATCTCTTTAAGGAGAATGCGCAAAGGACCTAATGGGGCCTAGGTATTGCGAGCCCTGAATGGACTACCCTCTCACTATCTTCAGATTAAGATTCTAAAATAAGTAAACATCCAACAGGAATAAATTTTGTGATCATGGAATAGAGGTTATCGCTAATCATTAGTCATCAGTAAATTTTTGAATAAGTTATAAGGCAATAGCATGAATTGTTGCACCGTTCTGTTGAAAATAACTCTCTTACAGTTAGTTAATTGTCATGATGCTGATCTAAAATATTCTTTTACTTTCCATTCCATTCACAATTTATGGTATCGTCAAGAAAAAATCGGCCCAATTATTTTGCGAGGATATCTAGCCACCCAAATTCTTACCTTAATAAGGAGTGTCTCTTAAAATGTGAGAATTCTATGTAGACGAGCTAGATAGTTTTGTGAATTTACATAATCACTAAGATATAACCATGCTTCATCTTAGTGGTTAAGTAAATTCTCGTCTTCACGGGTAATAATTTAGTAGCATAATGACCAATGACTTTATACCAACGAAAATGTAATTTTCTTGCCGATCTATCAGTGGCGGCTCGTCGGGGTAGGCAAGGTAGACGCCGCCTACCTTTAAAATTTTATGTCATTTCTCATAACAGCGCAATTACAATGAACTGTTAATACAGTCCCTGATAATACAGAAATATTTAATATAATTAATAATAACTACTTTATACTAATTAAATTATCTATCGCCGTCGGCGGCGCTGGTGCCGTAAACACCCTTTATATATACCACCGCAGTCTGCACGGCGCCGCGCCACACCGAATTAAATCATTTTATTCCTAAACAGAACAACCAGACCAGGCTCGGTTCTCCATCCCACCGCCTGAAAATCGATAGCTACACGTCAACCAGATGTCGGTAAGACGACAAACAGCGTTGTTGTAATGGCACAATAATCGCAGATCAGACGTCTGCAGCCAGTTATATTCTTTAAATAAAGCAGTTGGAGGCGAATGCATTCGGCGCCTGAAGTAGATCAGCGTTCTTCGGCAGATCCGAAGACGCCTTCGCATTGAATAAGCCGTGACATTACTGGGGATATTGGGTTATATATTGTGCTGAATCAATTTGAAATATTAAATATCGAGTCAATGTTGAAATATTTTGTGGAATATAAATTTCGAGAAATATTTCCAGAAGTTTTTAAACTTATTGTTTTAATTGCTACAATTCCAGCAACAAGTACATCGGTTGAAAGACATTTTCTTGTTTATACGTATTAAAACGCATAGTCGGAACTCGATGAAGAATGAACGTTTATCGTCGCTTGCATTTATTTCAATTGAAAAGGAATTATTTAGCACACTTCAGAAATCTGATGACTTCACGGAAAATATAATTAACAAATTTTCATTAATTAAAGATAGGCGCATTAATTTAAATTATAAAAAGTAGTAGGTATCCACTTTGTAATTGTCAGTCAATAATGGCGATGGTTAAGGAAAGCTGTGAGGGGAGGAGGAGGCCTATACTCTAAAGCGCCCTAAAATGATGTATTATTGCCAACCCAATTTACATAATATAGGTATAATACTCAATAAATATATTTCGTTTATTCCAATTTATTTATACCCACAATAACTATTATTATTCACAAATAACAAAGAGGTATTAAGTTCAAATAATTCTTGTGAAAGTCTATATTTTTGTATAAATGAAATTCAATCATTGAAATTCTGAAGTACCAGGAAAACGCGTGACCTTCAAAATTTTAAAAATATTCGTCTGCGGCGCTATTTTTAAGGGTTGATGAAGCTCATACGCCGCTATCGCCTACCCTAATATGGATACCACGAGCCGCCACTGCGATCTAGGTATGAACTATATTATGATATTCCTGAAAATATTGCTTTCCCTTGTTTTCAAGGATACATTAACTACCTTGGTATTTATCTGCCTGGGCGGTAAGCTAATTAATGTACAGGTTTAATTGAATCAGTAGATGAACATGCTCTGCGAACAAAACTGTCCGCAATATTTTGCAATAATTTCGTAGTCGATTTCTTCATAATTTGAAAATTTTTCTCCATATTACAATAAGTATGAATAGATAGAGTATTTCAAACCGTTGGACATTTAGAAAGTAAGCTTTGAGTATAAATTTATGGCCATCTAAAGAGGAAACCATTTTCGAATTTTAATTATTGTCAATTACACTATATTCTGAATTGATTGGGCCATTACTTGACGAAAATCCATATTTATACAAAATTAAAACCTTTGCTGGTTATATTTTGAGTATTTATTTGGTAAACATAACAATTGTTTCGCCAACACAGTGGCTTCATCAGATGTTGAGTACGTAGATTATGTTGAGTACGTACTCAACATCTGAAGAAGCCACTGTGTTGGCGAAACAATTGTTATGTTTAACAAATAAAAAGTGAAAATCTAACCAGCAAAGGTTTTAATTTTGTATAATTACACCATACATACGAAATGCGAGTTTCTGTATTATGTTGTATCTCACAACATAATTTACAATAGCGTCAATTGTGTGGTCAATTAATCTTTAGTGTTGAAAAATTCTAATATATTTTTAACAAGGGAATTTCGAATAAAATCCAGAATACAAGCAAACAAGCACTAATACGGCCACTACTTCCAAATAATAGCACTCATAAAAGCTATGACTCAAACATCAAACACATCCAACTTCCAAATAACAGAAGAACTATGTCCATAGATTTCATTTTTCGATAATCGTATGCACTTCTATGGCCACGAATTCTTATCTTGTCTATTTTGAATAGAAAAAAACATATTTAAAAAAATCTAAAGACCAACTCATCAGATTGGTGATGCTTATGAAAGCGCCAAATGACTTCTGTATACAAATAGTCTTCTTAGAATAGAGATAAGTTTGAATAACAATGTACTTTCTATATGACGTCACCTTCAATCGATCTTAACATATCTGTAGATATTAGATGAAATACTTATAGTGGCTACCAAATCTGTTTCAAGTGGTCTATTTATGTCGCTCTAGAAACCGAGCACTTCCCAAGGATAATTTTATTGTAAATCACAGTCCATAGAATTAGAGCCAAATTTTCCAGATTAACGACACTTTAAATTTATAGCAACATCAATTTGTTGTTGATATACGGCGACAAACGTTGTATATGTGGTGCCAGCGCCACGCTGCTTTATATTATATTACTAGACCAGACAAATGCATTGGCTCTTTCGGCTGCTTCTCCTATTTCGAATCATTCATCACTTATCAGCTCTGCTCTACATTTATAAACGATTACATCTTGTGAGCTATGTAAACAAAGCTAATTCTCCTAAACAGAAACTTAGTTGTGAGCGATGTCAAGACAGCTCGGCGTGATGTTCCCATGGTTTAACTCTTTCTCTGGCCGAAAATCATGCCGGCGCTAAATCTGATAAATGGAGGAGTGACGCGACTGAGTGATCCGACAATACAAACACTCAAATACGTAGTAAATTCGCATCCGCGACCCGATCGCGACTGAGCTTGGCGGATGACGCGTTCATGGGCGGAGATATAGGGACTAAATTGGCCCAAAAAATATTTTTATTTTTTTATCAGTGGCCTTAAACGTGTTACTAAACATGTATACATGTATAAAGATACACACTTATTGTGTATAACAAAAAAAAAAAAAAAAAACGAACATTTTATAAAAATATTGTAATCATTTATGAAAGGCTCATTTTATATGGATATAATCTGGCAATTTCAAGGATTCTAAAGACAGAACTTCAGGGCACTTCAGATTCTTAACACAATTGTCTAGTACTTCTACATTAAGTTCGATTAACTTCTAGAAGTCCAAGCACACCGATTACATTAGCTTCATTGGTTTCGACAAGAGTGCGATTTGTTTTCGCTTTTCAACTACAATACATAGAGCAATGGCTATTGCTCTGAGAAGGGACTGTAACCTGCGACTCAGCAATAAAAAGAGGACAGCAGTTTTCCACGAACACCGAAAGATTATACGTTTCTCGATGCGCGTTTCGACGATTAAGTTGTCATCATCGGGAGATGATTAAAACAAGTTTTAAACTACCTATAATTTCTATTTATACTAACATTTTATTCAGGTTTAATAAACCGTTACAAATACCTTCCAGCTTCATGCATTGTTCATTTCTTAAAAAATGGAATTTTTTTTTAAGAAATGACTTTTATAAATCATTTATTTACTCCAATTGCACAGACCAACAAAGAAACACTGTTTTTTTTTTGTTTCTATCACGCACCAGTATTTATAAATGTACATCGTACAATCATTTGTAGTGTTTAAAACCGAGGTTCTCTAAAATTAAATTTTGCCTCATTCTTTGCGGTGCCCTTGTGTTTAATTAGCTTGAAACGTACACACAAGTATGGGGGATTTACTGAAACAGAGTAGGTCGGTGGCGATACTCCGGTTTTATATTATTCGGGTATTTGCATAGTCGCTGTAGTACGTTTTTAATGTGTGTACGTTTACTCGTGACATCAGGTCGTGTGTTTTTATTTTGTTTTGAAAATACCCATAAATTTAAAATATATCAAATATATTTTATAAACTTAACACATGGTTTCAAAGACGTTATTTATGTAAACTTGGTTGATTCGCAAAAATTCTTTTGATAACCACAAATAAGAAAATTAATGCAGGATCAACAGTTTAAAGAAACAATGATAGAAATTGAAAAAGAATCTTGGATATGCTTTAAAAATGTAACAGAAATTTTTGTAGGAAATCATAAACATCCTGAGTATAACGAAATCGTTAACAAAATACTGGATAAGTTTAAGCAACTTGGTTGTAATATCAGCATAAAAATTCATTTTCTGCATGCTCATCTGAACTTATTTCCAGAACATCTTGGTGCTATTAGTGAAGAGCAAGCTGAGAGGTTCCATCAAGACATAAATGAGATTGAAAGGAGATACCAAAGTAGATGGGATGTGGCAATGATGGCAGATTATTGTTGGATGCTGAAGAGAGAACATTCAACGAAATGATTACACAAGAAAAACTACAAAACGAAGTTTTTTGATAAAAATGGAGAAATTTTCAAAGAAAAAAAGAAATTAGAGACTCAAACTATTTGTGTTGTTGCTTTTTACTGTTTTTTAATGTTTATTAATATAATGTTTATTAAAATATAATTATTCCTTTAGTTTTCAGTTAATTCTGATTATTTAGTTGATAAGAAACCTTACGTGAGGGGTAAAAACGGAAGGTAGATATGAAATCAGCGTAAATAACTCACTTATAATCACTTATCAAACCCAAATCAACCTTCAAAATCGACAAAATTGACACATCATAAAACTACGTTCATATATTACAAGGTAAATCTTGTCCGTACACCACTGAGTTTTCTCTCATTCTCAACTCCCGCCAAGGCTGATAGATGGATTTGCAAACAGTGTATCCGCTCCTACCGCCGGCGCTATCGGAATGAGTCCGGTCCTGGGACCTGTTGATGCCACGGGACACAAATAGGACAGACAATACATCACTAACATCATCAAAAAATAAAAGAAATTGCCTCGTCAGCCATCAGCTTTACAAATTCCCGCTGTCGGATTTTGTTTCTTCCTGCCTTTATGTATTGATATCATGAGCTACCGCGGTTAAAAACAACCATTCAACTCACGTTTTGTGTGTGGATTCCATATAAATCTATAAATTATGAATTCATCCGTAGTATTACAGGTGAGTCCTACTTAAACTAATAAAATGGTTGCTAAATAATAAATAATTTAAGTAAGTACTGATGCAATGGATTCCTAAAATATGGATAACAAAACTGTAATTTATCAAAAATGAGTATGACTGATGATGAGCATGAAAAATAAAAAGTTTCCCGTAATACATCAACAATTTCGGGGGCGTATAGAGCAAGCACAAAAAAATATACCATAAATTCAAAGGAAATGTTTCCTATAATTCACCTTGCATGAGATTATCGCCCTTAAATTATTATCCAGAGAATACGGTAGGCATTCAGGTCAGTTGGCCTACGCATGGGGCTATAAAAATGTACATTTTTATAGCACATTGCATTGCAGCCACTATATATACCCTTTTCCCTTGAAGTCCCAATGGGAAGATTGTAGGTTAATGTCAATCCCCTGCAAGGTGCTAGAACCGTTTGTCAATATAAAATTAATCTCTTTCATGACTTCGTACAAAACCTTATCAATATAGTTTTGTAGCATTTCGCGTAGTACTTTCCAATTCATTACAAACAACCAATGTGTGGAACACAAACTTAGACTAATGAACAGATATGGTTGTATCTATCGACTTCTTTTGCGGCTTCGTTGCAGTGCTTTGTGATAGACTATTACAAACGTGAATAACTCGGGATGTTAGGCACACTATTAACGTTGATATCTAGCTCCTCTAAGTGTAGACCAGTTCGCAATACGTAGAGTTATCTAGTTATCGGAAGAATGTGGTGCTAGTATTGGCATACCGCAGGGATCAGTACTCAGACTCCTTTGTTAATGTACGTATTAGATCTGGTGCTACAATTCACATTAAATGTTCTCTCGCATATTGATATTTAAATTTATACGACTCTCATTGAATACACAAACTCATCTCGACTCCACCGCCCATTGGTATTCTCTCCCACCTCTAAAATTAAGGTATAAGAAAACGATCTTAACGTTATAGTGACTAATACTTTTAGGTATGAAGTTAAGTTATGAAATACCCACGTAAGGTTGTTATTAGATATAATCGTTTTATCTACACGATTCGTAAATCTTTGGAAATCTTATTAGTGATATATTTCTGTAGATAATGCCTATATTATATTACCCCTTCAATCTGCAGTAATTATCTATTCCATGGTCTTCAAGCAAGATCTGAACAAATTTAGAGTTCAGATGTTTTGCTAAACTATTTTTTACTGTTTAATCAAAAAATGTTCTGGGATTAAAAGCGGACTCTTGACTACAAGAACATCAATTTAAATTAAATAAAAAAGAACATTCCAGTGCAGTGGTATAAAGTTAAACAATATTTTCTGTACAACATACTGTTTGGTGTGCCAAATTCATTGTATAATAATGTGTGAATTGCCACTAAATTCATTCAAGGGTAAACTGGATCATTTGGATATGTGCTATATGTATAATATTTCTTACCACTAAGCATAACAAGCTTTTGATTTGAATTCGTATTATTATGAATATTCTTTTAGAAAACTCTCTCTCCCTAAATCTTAAATCTTCTCATATCAAGCTTGACCAACGTCCGATAATCATCCAAATCCAAATAATCGGGTGTGAAGGCCCAGAATAGGGGTGGTTATTAAAGTCGCAGGCGATATGTCACTATTAATTGTTAAATATCGTTTATCGCCGGTGAGGCAACGGGGGATGACAGCTATAATTAATCTGTGTTATTTCGGTAGCTAAGAAGAGACCGCCGTCCCCCAGGAGCCATCGCGTCGGATGTAGATGGACCTCATCGCCTACGTCGATGCCGCGGAGCTGCTCAAGGGAGGTCTCCGGGGATCTCACTTATCCACTTCTACTATGAATGCTCTTTTACAAGAGGAATTGCTCGAGACGTAAACAGTTTCGTCTTTGCAATGGAGAAAACAAGTTCCCAATGTTGTTGTATGTCCAATTCCAGGGAATTCCAAAGATACATCGTGAACATGGTTATAATTTGTTACAATACCTATATAATAATAATGCCTTTATTAAGAATATATACGAGTAGGAGAAGCAGAATCACGTTGTGAAGGGATGATGACGTTCGATTCCCCACTCTTCCATGCAACCACTACACAATCTAAGAAAATGAATGCTGCAAGGTACAAATAATTCTGGCTGAATAATATATTATACTTAATTTTAAAATATAATAATCGCAAAATTACTAACAATACATATATAGTAAAATTAAATTTAATAATGAGGTAACTATTGTAAGGTTAGAACAGACAAAATGTTTCGAGCTATGGATAAAAAGAAAGCGTAATAGGTAATGTGAAATTACAACTAGTACATTTTATGTAACACTGATTTTGTTTATTCTTTGTAAGCTTCCGAATTATTAATTCATTAGAATAGAAAACAGAAGTTAATTAATACGAAAGGATACACGGTAGTTTTGTTTAAATAATTACAAATATGCTAATTTCTACGAGATATTAAATATTGTTTAATTTGTTTATGAAAGAATAAAACACTTGGAGCCTGTTTCATTTATATTCAGATATATTGTTAATTAGCTTTACCGCATTATACGAAAAAGTTCCTTAAACCTGGGAATATTTACTGTGGAACTGAATATATAGTTCATACAAAACAAAAAGCAATGCACGTCATAATGTACCTGATGCGTCAGAGACGACCATTGTTGTCACATTGCCAAATATACTATAGAACTCAAGGAAATATCATAAGACTAAGGTTATGTTATCACTTTTTTCGGCATTGCGTAAACATCAGCCGAGCGCACCCAGCGTATACAACAATTCGAATATTTATGGTGCTTGCGCTGGCTAATACAAGTACTGTTGTTGTCTTATTAACTTGTGACTAAAACACTTAGAAATGAAATAAAGTATAAACATCCGAAAGCTTTAGCACCAAGCACGATATATGTCAATTGCTGCCAATCTGAAAATGGGTGCCAAATTCAAATTTCTGTTGATTAAAAACGAATGGAATTCTAAGTGTAGTGGTAATAAATTACGTCACAAGATGCATTGTTTTTTATTTCGTATGAACTATAGAGATGGTAATATTTCACAGTGGCATATGTTACTGAATTTTGAGATCTTATTATATAGATAAGTAGCAGATTAAGACTTTTCAATTTTAAATACTATATAAGAAAATAGAACGTAGCTCAAACATTTAGGTACAGCTACTTTGACTCTTTGAATTTGTCAATATTTTAAATAATTGTTTTGTATTTTTTAGTATATTTGTCTGATCAACTGTTTTAAATTTTCTATAAGAGTTTTTGACTAAATATTCTACGTGATTTCTAAATTTCAAATTACCATGACTAAGATTTTTGCATTTATTCGGTTTAATTATTTTACCATTAATTAACAACAACTTTCAAATCTATGTGTACAGCAACTAAATCTTTACTGTTATATATTACAGCTGTTTACATTACAGTACTTCTGTTTTAGCTTCATTTAAAATAAGTTTACGAGCGGAGAAAAGTTTTGAAGGAGAACTACATAAAATTTATTTTGTTTATGTGGCGGTACTAATTTCATTACATGAAAATGAATAAAATACTTGTGTGTCATCAGTATTAATGAATTTGTGGTATTGGTATGTGTGCTATATATTGTGGTATTGATATATATATATATATATATATATATATATATATATATATATATATATATATATATATATATATATATATATATATATATATATATATATATATATATATATATTGTGTATAATTTAGTGATTCTTTAAATATTGATAAAAATCTGTAGTAGAGATTGTGAATAAGAGTGGGTCTAAAATACTTCTCTGGGGAACTCCTCTATTTACAGTTCTAGATTTTGAAGTTTTACCACAACCTTCTGACCTTTGTTATATAAATAGTTGTTCAAGGATAATTGAGGAGTTTCTCTAACAAACGAAAGAAACAGTAGTAAAAAGGTGTTTCTTTTTAGTCAAACCGATTTCAGCATTTACTAATATTCTCATCATCAGCTCATAATAGGGTATAAGAAACGTACAGTGAAGCCTTGGTCGTGCTGTGAAAACAAATTAAATTTTCACGACAGCCAATGCATTATTAAAAAATAAGGCTAGCGTGTTCCAGATTTATTCCAATAAGTATTTAATAAATTACCGAATATTGTGCGAATTTTTGTTACCACGCTGTATAATATTTACTTAAGGCTATTTGAAACAAGAAGTTAAAAATTCGGCCGAGATACAGCGAACAGAACTTTTGTATTAATTTTACCGCTGATGAAATGTAAAGTGGGGTAGGATAGACGGCCACAAGGGATGAGGAAAGAGCCGAGGCTCAGAGGGCGCGAGATTGATGTCGTCGGGAGCCGAACTTGATAGTTGGCGTATAATCTAAACCATAATGTTGTAGAATGTATTCATTACTTCACATTAACTCCTCAAGCTATTTGTTACTTACACCATCCGACCTACTGCTCTCACTTAGCGCCGTATATTATCTGATGGCTGTGACGGATTCTTTTCTAGAGAGTTAATCGGTTCGTAGTTCTTTTGTATTCTATATAAAGTCTACAATCCTTTCAAATAAAGGTTATCGATATTAAACTGGAATATATTTTACATTTTTTTAGTTAGAAATGGAACAAAATGATATCTCGTGGGAATCCTTTCGAAATTCCAAAGCAACAAATTTCTAAGAAAGATAAACGTAATAGTACGTACAATTTGTATAATGAATTTTTGCGCGTGTATCAATTTAGTGACGACGCACGGATCACATGCTACACCACTCGCAATTGTAACTAATATGCCACAATTACCAGCACGTATATCTAGCGATATATGTTTCAATCAACTATGTATGCTATAGACAGTTAATGATTTGGCGAACAAAATGCAGTTATGAAGTCAAGTCTTAGCTTGATTGTATAATTTGATTCTATTGCGTCTGAATATTTCTGTAAAATTGATTTCATTATTGGTTAATTTGTTTTGATTTTTGTTCAATTTATTTCATTTATTGTGATAAAGATATTCCCTTGAATGTTTTTGTGGAGAATCTCTTCATTACTCTGTCATAGGTTGACGGATTTGTATTGTCTAACTGTTACCTTAATATGTGTTTTCGGCACGACATTGTTCAAAAATGTCAATTGATTGATACATACGATTGTTACTTGTGACGCACACGCAAGGAACCATTATACAAACCATAACTAGCGTCTAAATTGCTACCACGTACGTACGTGGTAGCCATTCAGATGGTACTTATAATAAAATAAAAATTGATTGAAGCTTAGAAATAGATTCAACCATTTAAACAATCATAACCAAACTGTAACTATCAAGGAATTGAGCCAATCTAAACTGGCTGAATTAAATCTAAACTAGAACACATCTGTATCATAAAACCTTTGGTCAGCCATTTTTAAATCGAGAAGACAATCCTCGCTGTAATTGTACCAGAATGTCAAAACATGTATTGGTCGAAGGTGATAATGGAGATTAAATTTGTCTAAAATGGTCAATAATTTTTTGACTAAATTGACAAAATTTGTCAGGCAGTTCTAGGGAAGTTCTTTTTCTATTGAAATATTTTTTTACAAGTAGTTTTTTTCGAGAAAGAGTGGGTTCATCATTAGGGATATGTCGGAATTTAATTTTTAAAATACATTTATATCCACATACTTTTATTCTGAATCTCCTCTACGTTCTCATAAAATTGATGCTCGAAAGGCAGCCTTTTGCAGAAGAGTAATTGAACCCGTTTTATCAATTTCGTCGTCAATAAATATGGGTAGAAACAACATTTTGATTGAATTTAAGCAATTGCTGCACCATACTGAATTTCAGCATAACTGTTTTCAGCAAGACGGCGCAACAGAATATCTAGGGTGTCTCAGTTGGAAGTCTAGGATTTGAATTGTGCATCATTTGTGATCTATCAAAGATAGAGCGTCCATATTTGACGACTGTTACCTACAAACCATACGACGTCAACATACCGCGACCAACAGTTCAACAACTAATAGTTTGTGTACAACTGTTTTCTGAAAGTGAGAGTTCATTTTCAGTTTCATTAAGAAAATTCGATTTTAGGGCTGATGTCAGATGCAAGTATTGCTGTAACATCTGCAAAGGTGGCTATAACAGTATATTGTGTCTGTGGAAGGTCTTTTGTGTATAATAAATATATAAATAGTGTAGTGTAAGTTTGATCAGGTTTGTTGAAAAAGAGACTACATCACAACTGAAAAAATCGTTTAAAGCAAAGTTATGATTATTATCTGAAACTTTATCAGCATATATCTTGAATTAAATCGTTTAAAGTAAATCCTTCATTTGCTTGAATCTCCGACACGTCCTCCCGGTATAATTCAATTAGCAGAGAGGCAGAAAGAAGCTGGAGACTGTGACGTGGCGCGGCTTAAAACTGACAATATTGTCGGAATCTCCGGTTGGCAGGCACGTATTAAGAAGATATCTGTGTAATTTATGTGGGACAGGGCCCTCGATTCCCATTTCTGCTGGTAATATATTCCAACATTAGTCCCACTAATGTCTGGCAGGATGTTTGAGTGCGGCGGATCCCGGCTAAGCCAAGTCGAGCAGGAATGACTCCAAAGCCTGCTCAGATACACGAGCTTGACGTCGCCGAGGTGACATCTAGCGCAATTCTAATCCTTTTAATGGCCACGTGATAACCCTGATTACTTTAATTGGCTCCCATCTGCACGTGAAACATAAATTCACCCGAGCACCCTGACGGATGGGTAGGCTGCGAGGGTATCGTCTTTGAATGGTAACGTCGGTCGTTAAGCAGGGCTGAGTGAATGAGTACGAGATTTGATCAAGATTTACTGAATTTTGATTTTAGTAGTCTAAATTGTTAATATGAAGTTTAACATCATACACAGTATGTCCAAGATAGAGATAACAATTGAGTTGGCTAGTTGAAAAGTGGGTTATCTGGGTGCCAAATGAAAGTAAGGAAGCCGCAATAAATGTTATTATTGACCCAGACAAGCTACAGACACAATTTTTTTACAAATCACAAAAAAAAACCATAAATGCCAAAAGACGATGATACGCATAGTGAATCAGGCCCAGGATGGTATCTGGATCATATTACTTTTCCGCACTCCACTATACGCGGAAAAGTAAGGCTGGACATCCATTGGAAGCGTAGTCGTCCTACTGGGAGGTAGCGCGTATATACCCGTATGCAAGCGACGAATCCTAATAAAAAAAATGTAAGTGAACAGCGTCCACTGCAAGCGACCTAGCCGTCAGACCTCAAGAATTTTTTCTGGAGTTTATTTTTCGTTTTTCGGCCTAAAAACCAACAAGAAATGGTTTTTAAACCATTTTGTGTGTGTGTGTGTGTGTGTGTGTGTGTGTGTGTGTGTGTGTGTGTGTGTGTGTGTGTGTGTGTGTGTGTGTGTCATTGTCGTTGTCGTTGTCGTTGTCGTTGTCATTGTCGTTGTCGTTGTCGTTGTCGTTGTCGTTTTCGTCGGCATTTATTTTTGTTAACACGATAACTCAACTAAATCGTGTCAGATCGATCGGGTTTTGACTGATTCTGATCGGAGACGTCTCCCAAACGACACCTATTGATCTTGAGGTGGATAGAACACACTCTACTATGTGCATGGGACATGAGAAAGCACAATGGTGGACTATTCGTTTTTGTTAGCACGATCACTCAATTACATCGTGTTAGATCGATCGGGTTTCGACTGATTCTGATTAGGGACGTCTGAGTACCAGACGACATCTATTGATTTTGAGATGGATACACCCCACCCTGTTCATGGGTCATGAGGAAGCACGATGGTGGACTATTTGAGAGAAATTGAAAAAAGTAAAGTAAAACTGTCGCATAAAATACATATTCTGCATTAATGTGTTGGTTTATTTTTTCTCGGCCACTTAATATCGAAATAGAGATATTCTACGTGCGGAAAAGTCCGTTTTAAAGTTTTAAAACTGTTTATTTTTAGGAGTTTGGTACTAATGAGACACGTTTAACCTGAAAGTTTCAGACCTCTATCTATTTTGGCTTTTGGATAATTCGAAAAAGAAAGAATAATCAGAAATCATTTTCTTTTCTCTAAAACGGCTTAGCCGAATTGAATGAAATTTAGACACACTATAGAGGTATATAAAAGCTATACTTGAAATTGCAGCGGACGCCATTCTGAGTCCAACGATACCGACAACTCATTTTTTTCAAAAAATCAATTTAACATACATTGTAACTGGCCTACTTCTCTTTATTTTTTTTTTTAAGAAATCAAGGTTGGAATTATGAAACAAACATAGCCTCTTAAGGAATACATCTATAATTACTTTCTATATACCTCTCATATAATAGACAATCAAGTGACGAAGTACTAATAAACAAAGCTAAGTATAATTAAGTTATTGGAAAGCTCAAAGAATGTTGGAAAGATGAAACAGATCACAATAGGCATGACTAAAATATATTTTAAAGGAAACACAATATCTCAAGGAGTATGTCTACAATTACTTTTTACATATTTTTCACAGAATAAACAAGAAGTTGAATGTGTATTTGCAAAACAAATCTACTAGAAAGCTCAACAGGTATTTAGAGAATGAAATACTTTGATGAGACACAAAATATATAATGTGTACTTTGATTCAAACCAGATTCAAACGCATTATCTAATTATTTCCTCTGGAAAGCTACAAATAAATTCGAAAATTAACTTACTAAACATGTTTCCCACATGAAAACATTATTGCTCATGGACTAGAGTAGTAAAAAGCAGATGAGAGACATGTATCGAGCATCTAGCCATATTGGTTTGATGCTATCCGATTGGTTATATATTTTCAAAATAATACCTGTGGAAATTGTTTTCGCCTTAATGAAATTGCTATTGAAAATACTAATATCCATTCTAAAAAAGGACGAAATGGTATTAGATCAGCAATTTGGATTTCGAAAAGAATAATATATGCGACTTTTGAATAAATAGCTGACTGGTGACAATCACAAATAGCATTTTAAATACCTTTAAACAAACACAACAACCGTGCAGCTCAGCAAAAATGCTGCCTCAGCCTCACTCTTTCTTCTACGCATACATAGAGAATCTCAAACATTTTCCTATTCTTGACAAACAGTAGTTTGTGTGATGTAACGTGAGTAGTGGGTGTAGTACTTCAAGGAGTGTACTCTAAATATGTACCCCACATACTTGAAAATAAAAATGTTGTCGTATGCTTAATCTTATTGTGTCAGAATTTATTATTATTTTGTACTAAGGTACTATCTAAGACTGTAAGGAAGGTGTCCTCGGTTTTATTTAAATTTTTTACTATTTTATTATTTATACACCTCAATTTTCTTTGTGTAAATAATTTTGAAAATACATGTTTAAATATATCCTGCTCAGATTGAAGGACTTTTGTGTAATTTATAGTATCTAATCCTGCATTACTTACCAGTTTATGTTGTCCTCAAATTATTGCCGGTATTTGCCAATGGTCGTTTCAAGCCTCTGAGTATTCCGCGACGGGCTAATGGAACAGTAATAAATGTCTGTTATTTGTTTTACGAAGTAGCCAAACATAAAGGGCGATAATTCAGTAACGATGTACTCCATCCATCCATCTCCCAGATCCGGCTAACTAAAGCTGTGTACACACAAATAGGATTCGTTGCGGACATTTGTAACCCACTTTGCAAAACTTAAAAATCTATTTTATTCCTCACCGATGGCGGTGATAACTTGATTTATATTTAAAGAATTACAAAACAATATATATCCTACATACTACGATTTTAATTAAGAGTAATAACGTCAAATAATAGAGATATCGTTTTGATAATTAATGTCAACTTAATTTTGTTCCTAATAATTAATAAGAGGGGTACTATTTATATTTTGAGCCTAATAATAAAAAAAAACATTAATTTGTCATTGAAAATTACTTTATCGTTTTTTAAAATATTCTCCTTCATGATCTATACACTTCTGCATGCGTTCGCACCATTCGTCAAAACATTTTTTCCATTCCGCTTTAAATGTCTCCAAAATTTAGTTTTTGAACGCATCAACGGCTTCTTATTCCAACGAAAATCGTTGTCCATACATTTTATTTTTGACGTTCAGGAACAAAAAGAAGTCATTAGGTGCCAAATCAGGACTGTACGGCGGATGAACCATTAATTCGATTTTTTGAGTCTTCAAATATTCGGTTGTTAGACGAGATCTGTGAGAGCTCGCATTGTCATGATGGAGAATGATCTGACGGTGCTTGTTTGTTTTCCTTATTTCACGGAAGACTTCCGGCAAACAAATGGTTGTGTATCATTCAGAATTAACCGTTTTACGTTCTTCTAAAGGCACTGTTGCCCCATGACCAGTTTTTCCGAAAAGCCAGGCGACCATTTGTTTCTAAGTGCTTCGAGCGCGAACAACTTTTGTTGGATTTGGTTCGTTTTGAAATACCCATGCAATGGACTGCTGTTTACTTTCCGGTTCATACACATAGATCCATGATTCGTCACCTGTTACAATGTCATATACGTCTTTTGAAGCACCACTATTGTAGCATTTGCTTGCAACAATCGACACGAGCGTCTTTTTCATCAAAGTATTTGCTTAAACATATTCGTCTCAATATTGGGGATAGTGTATTCTTGGATGGATGTGTTTGTCTTTGCCTCTGCGGGGTACCTATGACGCACCTACTCTTCTGGAGCCTGACACTTTAAGGAAAGGAGATCGATCTCTGTGATACAATTTTTTTCTATAACCATGATCAGCTAGGCAATTGACAACACACTTTTTGTAATAGTTGAGTATGTGTGAACAAAAATTAAGGTATCTACGAAACTTTCTAAAATTTATTTCGTTAATACCCAGTGTTTTCAATAGTTTCAGCTGCGATATATTGGGTATTATTATTACATCTTGAATTTTTGAATTCATAAAATAATAATTTCTGTATTATACTCTTTGTATTATAATTTGTAACACTGTAGTTATCTGAAGATCGGAGTTATATTAAACCGAAACGAAAGAATCAAACCTCTTTCGATGTAATTAGCTGTAGACTTAAGAAAACAGGTAAAATATAACGTATTCCTCAAAAATTAAAATTATGTATATTATTATTATTATTATATTATATAGGTTTGGGCCTCATCAGCCACTGATCGCATGGGTAGTCCCTTGGCGATTCCCTCTTATCCGGGTCATTATCCAATAATGCTATCCCATAAAAGGAGCAATTTAGGCACGTCCCCCGCCTTAAGCCTCGCCTCCTCTAGGATAACAGTGGTCCCTAATATAAGATACCTCTTCTCCTCCAGTGCGGGGCAGGTGTAAAGAAGATGAATCGAGGTTTTCTCGTCTTCTTTACAGTATCTGCAGGTCGGGCTGTCAGTCAGCCTCAGCTTGTGCTTATATGCATTCAGGCTACTATGGTGGCCCGTTATGATTCCCACCAGGGTTCTGGCTTTGTGTCGGTTCAATTTAATGAATTCTTGGGCCCATTTCTCAATCTCTGAGTATTCGATGAAGAGTTTGGTTATTCGACAACCCGTTACTCCTCTCCATCTTTTATTGTGCTGGTCTCTTGCCCAGCCAGTGATGCGGTTTCTGATCAGATTCTGACTTATTCCCACTACAGGTTCTGGTCCATAAAGGTTTTCCCTGGTTCCTAGTCTGGCAAAGTCATCTGCAATTAGATTTCCCTTAATGCCATTATGTCCAGGTATCCATAAGAGTTCCACCGGTCCCTTCCCTGCCAAGTGGCTCCACTATTTGGTTCATTAATAATGTATATAATAATATATATTATCTGATATACTAGTACTATATGAATAAAATGTCTTGAATAATTTTTTTCGAAAAATTACAACGTATTTACTTATTACAACGTATTACAACGAATTACAACGAGATAATCGCCACTATAATATAAAGTTTATATCGAATAATCGACGCCAATCAGAATCCTGGATTTACAGAAAAATTCTGCACATACAACGCGCTCGGCTACACGAAAACGATAATGTAAAAATTAGAGCTGGCGGTGGCTGGTATTGTCGGTTTTATAGCTAGGTTAATTTTAATTTCCGGCAAGCAGCCGAGTCAGATGCATATTGGCAGAACCGTTTAAAATTCATTGAATTTTTCTCGTGGCGCTCTCGTTATTTTTTGGTTACGCGAAGCAACAAGTGGGGGCCGCCCGTACCGCCGGAAAGTGCAGAGCACGGGTTGGGTCCGTCCGCTCTGCCCTGATCGACATCAACGTATCCGGCCGCGGAGAAATATTCGTTTTTTAATCGTGGATATTTTTACAATAATATATTCAACCCGTAATATTAGTATTTCATATTAAAAAATCACGCGAAATATAAAATTCGACCATTCAACAGAGGATGAAGGTTACTTGGTTTTCCTCTTTAATCGTCTAATAAAGACAAGGAAATTCGATTGGCATTGGCTGCTGTATTAGATTAATGATTTAATTATTTTCAAGGTTTTTTGTTCAATATAAGTAAGTAAAGGTAAGTGTCATAGATTAGCATATGAAATAAATACATCCATAGAATGGATGTATTTATTTCATTCATAGTCATTGGTTTTTTGGCTTGGGATATTTACAATTTTCTTTTTAATTTTATTTAACAAATTGTATGTGGCAAGAAATTAAACAAAAACTATAATTGTTTTTATAAATCTACTGTTCTAAACTCTACTGTTCATCAGTATTCTTCGACGTAAGTCAAGCATTCGATAAGGTCTGACATGAAGAACTGTTATACAAAATTAAGCTATCTCTGCTATCTTATTTTGAACTATCGAAGTCATATTTAGTAGACCGCCAATTCATAGCCAGAGTTAACGACGAAGTTTCAAACGTTATCCGAATCAAATCTGGAGTTCCTGGAGGCCCTAGTGTACTAGGACCAGTACTCCATTTATTATATACAGATATGACAACGACAGATAATATAATAATCGAAACATTCGCTGATGATACAATAATACTTATACAGTAATACTGTCATTGCATCCGAACATCTACAGCGACACGTAGGTATATATCTGGTAGATTGGATAAAAAAATGGAAAATAAAAATAAACATTACAAAATCCATACAAGTTACCTTTACTCCAAGGAATGAACAAAGCCCGCCAGTTACTTTTAATGGTACTATAATATCAGAAGCCTCATCCGCAAGATATTTAGGAATGCACCTAGATAGAAAATTGAATTGCAGGGAGCATGTAGCAAAAAAGAGAAAACACATTGGTTTGAAAATAAAAAACCTGTAATCTTGCATCTTTCGCGAAAATCGCATATTTCTTTAGAAATCAAAGCGGTCATAGAACCTATGCGTCAGCAGGTCGAGTATTAACATCATTCAGAGGGCCTAATCCAAAATACTTCGACCAATAGCAGATACACCGTGGTATGTATCAAACAATATAACACACAACGATACTTTTAGGACTAACAGCCTGAACAATGAAATAGTTTCATAAAAAAGAAAATGCTATTGGTCCTCCGCCCCCTCCCCTTACCTAGTGGAGTCCTCTATTGGACCTCACTATTACTCAACAGGATCATCTAAAGCGTGGTCCATTTTTAAACAAGCCTCTACTTGTTTGTGGGCAAATAGTAGTTTGTATTTACACGTTTGAAAGTGTATGTACGTAAATAGATACATAGGTATAGGAATAACCTTCCTCCATGTGCGTTTATTCTTCTTATTTCTATTTAAACTATATTTTCTGTACCGTTACTTCGATCAGTTTCCAGATAACCTTGATGTTGTAAGTGACGAAAAGGCGGAGCGTTTCCGTCAAAACCTATTGACGATGGAAGAACGCTACCAAGGGTGTTGGACCGAATATTTTCAAATATGTAATGGCAGACTATTGTTGGAGCGTCAAACAAGTTTGTGCCGAGAAAGTCATATAGGTCAATTTAAAGTAAAAATTGTTAATACCCATCCATACTTGAATATATGTATATTATTCTGCGCAACTGTTTTTTTCTCATCATGTCAAGTTCAATTCACAGTGAGTTAATCTGACTTTCCACTTTTTCACGTGCAGATGGTACATAGCTGTGCACTATGGCCCTAGTCGGTAATGGGTATTTGGGATTGTATTTCTTCCAAAACTCCTTAAATGATGGTGTGTCAAATAACGTAAGTGGTAAATGACATGATAAGTAGATCAATAATGAATTCCCTTTTCCGTGACCTCTTTTATATTAATATGTTCCACACTATTTATATGTCTTTTGCAGTCTCTCTTGTCCCAACACAATAAATCTTTTTCACAAACTTTACACACTATTTTCGCCCCATCATATATCAAATCTGGAAAGTCCCGAATAAACTTATTTACATTGTCGGCAAGCGGCCGTTTTTTCGCCTTTGGCACTGTGGAAATTTTTTTGTAACGCACGCACGTGGTGTAAATTATGTATGCAATTACGATCGCAAAGTGAGTTAGTTCTTTCGTGAAGCAGACGCACATGGTCTCAATGTTAAACGGTAACTGGATACCTAGCACAAATTGAATGTTTCGTGATACCTAGTTTGTTTACAGCGTGAATTGAACTCCGCGTCACGTGCTCGAGGCCCCTGCTACACCTTCCCATACGCAAGCCACTTGTACGCAATTATACAGCTCTACTAATAATGAATAATAATTAAGCATATAGAATCAAGGATGCTATATTGTAAGGGGCCGAGTGTATAAATACATATAATTATCAGTGGTTGTTGTCAATTTATAACGCATAGGTAATATGAATAAGTGGTAATTTTCAATTTACACCACTCGCATGGAATCCGATAAAGATTCCATTCCGAATTCCGAAAGAGATTCGTGAAAACAGCGAGTTGCACAAAAAAAAATACAATTAAATCTCTCTCGCAAAAACCGCCCGGTCGGCGGTTATGTCCATAACTTTTTATTTCTCTTAAGTAAGTGGCGAGAAGCGGGAGCGAGCAGAGCCCGAATACGGAAGAGAAAAATTGGAACAGTTGTCGGAACCGAGTGCATAGGCCACGAAAAACTCTCGACGAACGTTACTAAGTGAGCTGTCATGATACCACGCCGAGATCAACAGTTTATACCCTTAAACGGTCGGAGAGAGGATCCACTAGGCGGACGGGTGGAATTCCGCTTGCGCCTGTATTTTGATACATGTGCAAGTTGAGAATAGACTGTATTTTATTTGTACTACCCAAAAAATGGAACGTGTTACAATAATCGCAACTCTAAATTAATAAACAAAGTTATAAAAACTTTAATAGATGGTCAATTACTTATTAATAACAATAAGATAATATAAAAATATATATCTTTATTGCTCAACAGATTACAACAATCTCGTTTTCTGGACAAATTAATTAAAACAACAGACTAACATAGTATGTTAAGATAACTAACGTTATACTAAAACTTAATTGATAACAAATATTAACATAAAATAAAATTACACAGAATTATTCAAGATTTTCAATTAAAAAAAAATAGTATGCAATAGTTTAATATTACAATACAATTAAAAATAAATTATTACAGATTATAATAAAAAATAGTATACAATTACGATAATATAGGGTGTCTCAGTTGGAACTATAGAATTTGAATTGCGCGCCATTGGTGTTCTGTTAAAGATATGGCGTCAATATTTAACAGCCGTCATCAACAAACCATTCTCCATTTACTGTGATAGCATTACTAGCTTCATTTTCAAATAAGTATGGTCCAATTACTCCACCATTCCAAAATGGGCACCAAACCGTGCATCTCTGTGGATGCATTACCTTTTCGTGAATATCATGTGGATTTTCATCATCTCAAATTCGACAATTTTGTTTAGTGACGTATCCGTCAAGATAAAAATGTGCTTCATCTCTGAAGAATATTTTGTTGCAAAAATCAGCATCACCTTTTTTCTTTTCTAACACCAAATTAACAAATGTACGACGTTGTAAATGGTCTGTAGCTTTTAATTGTTGTGTCAACTGAATTTTATATGCTGACAGATGCAGATCTTTCGATAAAATCCGATGCGTGATGACTCTTGACAGATTCAATTGTTAGGCACGACGTTAAATTGATGTACTTGGATACTTACGCACACTCTCTCGAGACGAGAACTTATTGGTGTTGCCTCATCAATAACATAACCCGTCTCTTCAAATTTCTTGAATAATTTACGAACTGTTAATTCTATAGGCTCTTAATTTTGTTCTAATCCTGTACGACTTTTCCTTAAATGAACGCTCACTGTCACAAAACAGTTGCACACAAACTATTCGTCGTTGAACTGTTAATCGCGGCATGTTGATGTGGTATAATTTGTAGATAACAATCGTAGAAAAACACATGGTTGTAAAAAAGAGGCGTGACTGCGTTAAGAAAAAAAAAACATGGCTAAAAAAAAGAGGCGTGGATGCGAAAAAAGAGGGTGGGGGTAAGAAAAAAACATGTCTGCATTAAGAAAAAAACATAGCTGTATTAAAAAAGGGGGCGTGGCTGCGAAAAAAGAGGGTGGGGGAAAAAGGGGGCGTTGCTGCGTTAAGAAAAAAACATGACGTGGCGAATAACGGAAAAAATATATGACGTCAGAGCCTAATATAGGATGAGATAGCACAGAAAGAGCTTAGTAAAAAAAGTGTGATAAATGTAGTAGTTAAATATAGACGCCCTATCTTTGAGAGAACACAAATGGCGCTCAATTCAAACCCTATATTTTTAACTGAGCTATCCTGTATGTATGATATTTAAAAAATGGATTTAAAGAAGACGATTATACCATATAAGTAGCAAAACTGAGTAACTATATTAAAATTACATGATATATGTCACCTTTGAATGAACAAACCTTTTTTAAGTTATGACATATTGCACTTAAGTAAATACCACCTAATTGCTTCTGAATCTAATACGATGAGAGGGCAATCCTTAAGAACCATAACATCTAGGCCTTATTAAGTCATTTGTAGATCTCTCTGAGCGACCATCTCAACTAAATCGACGATGTTACCTAGGATTTCTAATTTTTAGTCCTGTTCAAATGCCCTAAGATGTTCTATAAACCACTTTTATATCTAACATTCACCTGAAATCATGTATTCATCATTTTGATATTGAAAAAAAAACAGAGCAAGTGCTAAAATTGTATAATGCTATACATAAACCTATACAACATATATCGTATAGGTCGTATCTTATGAATCTGATAAATACATTTTCTTTTGAGTAAATTTAAAATTTTCTTTAATAAAATTTACCTATTACTAATTAAAATATGTCACCCTGAAAACGGAAGCCGCAAAGGCAATGCACAGGGCGGGAAACATGAATAGGAAGGTAAGGGACCTGAATAGACTCTCAAGAGAGCTAGCTGAGGAGGGACTCTTATGGATGCCCTCTGACAGTACGGGTGCTCACTTCCTGTTTGACAAGAAATATAAGATCATCCTCACCAGTAAGACCGACTGGATGGAGGGTCAAGTTGGATTGTCGCTCAATGGAGACATCTGGTACACGGATGAAGCCAAGAGAGCAAGGGTGTGGGGGTGTATAGGCAACGCGATGGGATAAGTAAAACCTTCCCCCTGGGCAAATACACTAGCGCACTCCAGGTCGAGTTAGTTGCAATTACATACGGTGTTCTGGGGACCGACCAAAATCGGACCCAGGAGAAGGTATATATCTGCTCGTATAGCACGGCGTTGGCAGCCTTGAATTCAACAACGACAAAGTCAAAGCTGGTCTATAATTGCTATGAAGCATTGAACCACTTGGCATGGAAGGGACCGATGGAACCCTTATGGATACCTGGACATAATGGCATTAAGGAAAATCTAATTGCAGATGATCTTGCCAGACTAGGGACCAGGGAAAACCTCTATGAACCAGAACCTGCAGTGGAAATAAGTTGGAATCTGATCAGAGACCGCATCAATGGCTGGACAAAAGACCAGCACAATGAAAGATGAAAAGGAGTAACGGGATGTCGAATAAATCTTCATCGAATACTCAGAGATTGAGAAATGGGCCCAAGAATTCATTGAATTGAACAGGCACAAAGCCAGAACTCTGGTGGGGATCATAACGGGCCACCATAGTAGCCTGAATGTATATAAGCACAAGCTGAGCTCGGCCTGCAGATACTGTAAATAAGACGAGGAAACCTCGATTTATCTTCTTTACACCTGCCCCGCACTGGAGGAGAAGAGTTACCTTATATTAGGCACCCCTGTTATCCTAGAGGAGGCGAAGCTTAAGGCGGGGGATGTGCCTAAATTGCTCCTTTTATGGGATAGCATTTTTGGATAATGACCCGTATAAGAGGGGATCGCCAAGGGACTACCCATGCGATCAGTGGCTGATGAGACCCAAAACCATGTAACATAATAATAATAATAAAAATATTTTTGAAATTGTTGATCATTAAAGAAATTTTGAGTACTATCTAGATCTTTTCGAAAAAGTATAGGGTTGCACGGGGAGGAGATCAAACTGTACAACCCCGGAAAGCATTGAAAAAGTGCGACAACTGGTGCAAAACAGTCCTCGTCGTTCAGCGGTACGCTCTTGCTCTTGAAATATCAGATACCTCAGTTCGAGGAATTTTACACCTGGACAGTTCGCAGAATTTTACAATTCCTCGTGCAATTCTCGAAAGGAGTATGGATAATTTTGCCACTCGTCTCGACAAAAATGGACTCCACCTATCTGATGTGATTTTTCACAGCTGACTTATGTATTCTTCAATGGTAATACACGACTAATTTATGTATAAAAATAATAAATTTTAAAATTCGTTCAAAAATAAGCTTGTGTCATTCCTTTCAAAAACACCATACCTCCCTGACGGACCCTGAATTTCATACTTCCTTTCTTTTTATGAAAATCTATGTTAAAGCTTTATGGTTTCAGTTTTAAGTTTTTCGCATTATTTATTTTATTACTCACCCGAAAAAAATGTAATATTTATGTGAACAAGGAAAATTACAAGTACATCCATAACATTTCAATATTGAAGCAATACGGAGCTGAATTAATATTTAAACTCGGTTCGCCTGTTCTAATATCAAATGGCCCATTATAAAAAGTAACACCTCTTATATTTCGCGGGAGATATATGGATCCATTTATATGTAGGAACACGACCTCTGGAAATTTCGTTTGATTCTACTACAGGCTGTTTATTAATTCAAATGCTAAGACATTAATTAGTAGTAAACTACTCATAAATGTAATCAAAGTCCGATATATTATGGAAATATTTATCTAACACATCCTGTGTAGGAGAAACCCATCCAATTTTTCAACACAAATTAAACCATATTTTTTTTCGTTCCCAATTAACCGATAAACAGCTATTAGACCTAATTTAAAATAAAAAATGACGTATTCATCGTGTATATTTTTAAATTGTTTGTTATGGAAATAAACACCACATTCCATTGACAGTTGTTAGTTAACAGGCACTTAGCTCAATTTAAACATCAGCAACGGGTAAACTTTTCGTAAATACGAGATGAAATTTTACTCCTGGATCTACCGTAGTTCAAAGTTACCAGCGCAATTGGATAGTAATTTTGGAAAGTTTTATAGCTTCCTTAACCATTCACACAGCAGAGGTAACAGGTAGTCACTCTTTTTAGTAATAATACTGATAATTCAGATCGTGGGAAATATGCTGCGTACCATAAACGTACGCATCGTAACAAGGTTAATAAAATAATAATACAAAATAATTAGTAACAAACACACTAAACTATAACGAGTAAATATCAGGTTGGGGAAAAAGTAATTTCGGTCTTTTCATGTTTTTCAAAGGGAATTTATTCATATAAATTTCACATACTAATCACTGATATATATGCCGTTTTGATCGATGACCTTTGCCACTTTTCTGGTAAAATCATAATTGCGTCACCGTAGAACTTCTGAGATATCTGGGCGAAGAACTGGACCAAGTGAATTTCAGAAGGCTGTTTTGAAGTTAGCTTGATGCCATTAAGAGAGTTCTGCAGAGACCGAAATAAATAGTAGTCGGACGGGGCAAGGTCCGGGCTATACGGTGGATGTATCAAAACTTCCCAGCCAAGGTCTCTAAATTTTTACCGAGTCACTAATATATATGTGGTCTAGCGTTGTCGTGATGGAAGACAACGGCTTTCCTATTGTTCAATTCTGGCCGTTTTTTTAATCGCCTGCTTCAATCGCATTAGTTGTTGATAGTAGAAAGTCAAATTAATGTTTGATCAGGTTCGAGCAGCTCATGATGAACAATTCCGTTCCAGTCCCACCAAGCAGTCAGCATCACCTTCCTTGGGATCAATACGGGCATTGCAACTGTTTGTGAAGCTTCTACAGGCTTCGACCACGATCTTTTTCGCGATTTGTTGTTGTACGTAATCCACTTTTCATCGCTCGTAATCATTCGTTTCAAAAATGGCTCGATTTCGATTCGTTTCAGCAACGATTCACAAATGGAAACTCGGTCCATTAAATGTTGCTCTGTTAACTCATGTGGAACCCAAGTATCGAGCCTCTTTCGATAACCGGCCTTATGTAAACGATTCAAAACTATTTTATGGTCGATATTTAGTTACGTAGCGATGTCGCGAGATGAAATATGTCCGGTCTACCTCGATTTTTTCCAAAATTTCATCGACTATTTCGATGAACGATTGGCCGGCCAGGGCGAGATTCACCTTTAACATCGAAATTTCCGGAACGAAAACGAGCAAATCAATTTCTGACACTGGCGTTCACCTAAACGCTCATCACCATAAACACCACACAATTTTTGATGAGCTGCGCTGCATTTTTCCCTTTTCTGAAGTAAGAAAGCAAAATATGCCGAAAACGACCTTCTGGAATCTCCATTTTCAACGCGCAATAACTTTTGACTGCGTAAACGAATAACGCTACATCTATATGCAGACTATTCTGTGACCTGTAACCTTTCACATGCGCTATAGTATGGCTGCATTCAATAAGTCATTTATTGAGAAAAACCGAAATTATTTTTCTCCAACTCAATATAAAGCTGTATATACTTACCCTCATAACTATCGTGATATACTAGCATCATCAACATCATCACGAACTGGAGACGATCCGTAAATTCTTTGCAATTGCACAAATTTTCTGGATATATAACCTAACACTTAATTATAATTAATACGTAATCTCATACAATGATGAAATAATTAATAAATTTTACACTTATAGTTGTTAAATCTGAAGCAAAGTGCTGTTCACGATTTCTAGTTCTATTTCTAATCCCAGAGTTATGTTATCTACGATAAACATCATTCGTTAACAGTCACATAAGTTTATTAATGGTAATTAAGGAAATGATTAAAAAATGGGATGAATTTTAACGAAATATTTCTAATACCTTTTTGAATTGGTATGTATCTACCTGCATGAAGTAAAATCCCTTTTTATAAGAAGAATGATTATGAGATATTCAACAACTTCCGAATATCAATGTATGCAAAATGCCAGAAGCTTATTTATTATCTGCCGCCCCAGCAACATATCAGCAATAGAAAAATCGAATTAGCGAATTTGAAAGAAAATTTCAATAGCAAAAAAAGTATAAAAACTCGACACACAGATGTTGATTTCATTGTCCTAAAGCCTCAGACTGGCGAAGGGAAGGTTACATGTAAAGGTGAGGACAAATACACTTATGTTCAAGGAGAGGTGATAAATTCCCTCCTTGGGACTGGAACCTAGCCATACAATAACACCTCCAATACTGTATTTAATCCGCCAGTTCTGACCACAGTACGATAATATTGTCGCAATCACTTTCATAGAAGAATGCGATACCTCGGCTATCCATGTTGTGGATGCGGAGCAAAGTGCTGCACTTTTATTAGTTTCTCACAAGACAACTGACCTAAACACCCACCATATTCTCTTACATAAGTTTATGCACAGTTAGTGGAATTAACGTTAATATTCGGCCGTCTGTTGCTTTACATGAATCTGTCTCTTTCACCAATTATGACAGCTTTTTTGGAATGTGGAAAGTTTAATTTTAAGTTAGTGTATTATTTTGATAGTACTTACCCATGTAGAATATATATTTTAGACTGAAATATATACCTCGGTTATTTTCACAGCGTTAATTGTTTTTTCAAGTTTTAGCATATTTGTGTTAAGGTTAAATAAATGCGTTTTATTATCAGAGATACACTGTTTTCTCAGTGTATAAATAATTTACGTAAATAAAGTAAGAAGCACACTGAAGACAACATTTAATTTATTATTGTAAATTGTTTGTGTCTTTAATAATATTCAATTTATTAACAAATAATTATGTATAAATATACTCATGGACGAAATTAATGCATCAGCAAAACTGTTCATTATTTCTTATAATTTTTCAGTGTTTTAAATCTTTAAATATTCTATGTAGGTGGCCTAGGATGTCCTCTGTCACTACTGATAAATAATTGCAATTGATTGACAGAGTAAAGTAACATTGTGTAATTATTTATTAATAATATATTTAACGATGTTTAAAGTGATTTGTAAAAGTCAAAAACGCAAATTCAAATACGATAGTGATTCTTTTTTTAATTCAACGTCATCAAGTGAATGAAACAATTTTTCCAGTAAGTACACTGAAAGTAGAATAAATAAATCGCCCACGCAACTTAAGAGAAGGTGAAGTAGTGAAAACAGCAATGTTTTTAGATGAAACAGAGGTACGTGGGCTTTCAGACCAAAGATGCATACCACATGCGACTTGCTACCTGGAAGCAGGAAGCATACTACTTGTTTTAAAACGTATAGCAACAAAGAAATACTTTCATACCAACGTCGCGTGGCATGGATGCGACGTGGCATCTTGCAACTTGCTACTCAAATAATAGAGCATATAGTGTATTCTGCTACTTTGCCACGCGTGTTGGTGCCGTGCACATTGTGGAGCAGTGTAGTGTCACAATGTCTACCAATAAGTGTCTACCGGATAATGTACAATTTAACATTTCGTTTGTGCAAGCTGTTGAAAAGTACCTATGCCTTTATGATCACACCCTGAATGCATATAACAACAGAAGTGAGCATGTCCTCACCTCAGTCAGGAGATTTGCCTAGCACCGAAGATGAAATGGTTGAAAACGATTACTCCAATGTGGATGAGGATGAAGAGGACTCCAGGCCTGCTGATTCTGGGGGACACACACCTGACCATTCACCTCAGTCAGATTTAGATCATATTAATTCTTCACGTACGCCGTCTTTATCGAGTAGATCTTCAACAAAAAAAAAAAAGGCAAAACCTCCAGTCAATGAAATGGAGAGTGCTGTCGTTAGTTATATTTCTCAATGAAATGCGCGAGCAGACGCGGCGATTTAAAGTACTGGTACTGCAGACGCTAGAAGTATAATGCAAAAAACCAATACATCAGCAGGTTCTTATTGTGTATGCAATAACAGTCCAGCCAGTAGTTTTTGGACTCACTCTACTGATACTGCAGCATCAACCACAGAACATATATATAATACTCATACTGGCGGCTTTATGCTAGATCTATCCAGTGGAATGCTCACCAGCGATAGTACTTATAACTTATAACTCATTATTAGCCTAATTATATGCCTATTTTATATATTTTCAAAAATTAAACGATTTCTTTTTAAGCACCTAAATAAACCAGTATTTGACCTCGATTTGACTACCTCTTTTTATTTTATTTTTTATTTTTATGCATTTACTTACCTAACAAATATTAGCAGTCTTTCCTTCACAGTAACAGCTCTACGATAATTTGTATCCTGTAACTGCATTGATGGTTTCATTAATTCAATAAACTTGTTGAATGTTTCTCTTTCCATTCTATAGAAGTTCTGGAATTTTTGAGGATGCATTTGTAGCTGCCGGAAAACAGCAAACGCACTGTGTGTATCAGCATTGTCTCGAAAGTATGGATGAACCCATAACCTCCTTCTTATTTTCTTTCTCCTCCTTGCAATAGCCACAGCAATTAACACAATATCGTCTTCTTCCGATGACATTTTAAGAATACAACTTCAACTGATTGTGAGCCGAAACGATTGCTAGGATTTTCGTGTAGCAGCATGATGTGTGACTTTGGTGTGACAGTACCATGGAAAGACGCATGATACGACGTCCTGCTCCTAGGTAGCAAGTCGCACATAGCATGCATCTTTGGTCTGAAAGCCTACTAAGTTTTAATTTACCAGATGGACGTCGACAAGTCTGGCGGAGGCCATAAGAGGGGTTTGCTGTCTGCAATATTTCTCTGAGGATTCCATTTTTGGTGGATCAGAAAAGTGATGGGAAGGAATTTATTTCGATGGTTGCATGGATTTGGTTCCTATACGAAGGAAACCCGTGAATGCACATTTCTACGTAGAAAATATATTAGAAGAACCTGTGATGTCATTTGCTCCGTTCGTCGGGGACAATTTCATTTTTATGCAGGATAACGTTCGGCGCCACGTAGCTAGAGGTATTGGACCACCTTTGATTTGTGAATATTCCGACTATGGACAGGCCATCAAGAAACTCAGATATTGACCTCATACAGCATCCATGAAATACACTAAAATCATCAGTTTGGCACCACGTACCTACTCCTATGATTTAGGGAACTCGAACAAGTTATTATTGTCAAATGGGGAAATTTTCCTATGGAAACCATTGACCACTTGATCAATAGCATACCTAGACGAACGTAAGCAGTGATAAGAGCTAGAGGAGACTCTACATGCTACTAAATTCAAAACTTTTTTCTGTAGTTTATCGTTAACCCCGTTTGCATTGCATTTGACCTTATTGTTCTTTTCTGTTATTTATTCATGTTTTCTCCCCGATAATCCATTGACAGCATTAATTGAAATCGTTTAATTACAATATCACATACTGCACTAACGAGTTAATTTTGTCCAGGAGTTTATAAAAACAGATCTTATAAAACGAGCCATGTGCCCTTACGGTATTGCCCTCAAAGCTTTAATTCAAACACAACCAACTATAGTAATGGATTTAGTATGTAAAGTATATTTAGTATATAGTAATGGATTTAGTTTATAAAAGTTATTATATGGATAACTAAATAGAACGGCATTGTATTTATATGACAACCGCGACTCCTAAAAAAAATATATATATCGTTACCAACCTTAGCCATCGCCGTTAGGAAGCACCTGACGTAATAAATTAAAATTGTTCCACCGCCCTATAAATATCGCGTTTTTCCTCCGCCTCATAATGCCTCCGGGCTGGAGTATGGCAGCCATCTTAAGCCGTATTTTATAATGTGAGAGATTACGTTTAATTTATATCAATTCCGTAAATTATTTCGTATAAATCACAGGCAGGACACCTAAGGATTGATAAGACTGAAACGGCACTCGGTCCTAGATGATCCGGCTAGAGAGAGACGGAGTTTGATCCGGGCCACACGCGCGATATATTCCAGATTAATTAAAGCAACATCACACTATCAACGCGAAGATCTATGCTGTCGTAATAACTTTATAATTTAGTACAGTTTAGGCGAAGTCGCCCTGGCATCAGTGCTCCCTCCGCAGCCACCTACGACCCTTTCTTCGACCGAATTACAAACGGTACTCGGCTCTGCCCCCAGTTGCACCGCCTCACACATAATAGATTGCTTATATTTTACTCCAGACTTACCTTAAGGTGTTATCTTCGGTTCGGAAGATAGCGCTGAGATCAAGAAGGTTAAGCAACATTAACTGTTTATTGCAATTTACCGTGTTAATTTGTAGTTTAAGTTCGAGACGATGAGGCGGCAAGAAACGCGATTATGTGTGACGGCTGCTAAATTGAAATGGTTCGCTGCTTTACCAAAAAATATTTCGATCCGTTGGCTTATATCCTATTCCACGATTTACAAATCCGGGAGCTCAATAATTATTATCGTCTCAATAAATAACATCAATAGGTATTCGAAGACTTATTGAAATCCGTGTAAGTATAGACAAGAAAAGCGCCACCTTAACTAAGACGGAAAAGGGGAAAATTAGTGTAATACGCATAACAAATCTTGTCGTGTTCTATCACGTCTTAGCTTCATTGTATAATCTAATCATTGGCGTCTCAATATTTCTGTAAAATTTATTTCATTTTTGATTCATTTATTTTGAGTTTTGTTGAATATATTTCATTTATTTTGAGGGAAATATCACTTCCATTGAATGTTTTTGTGGAGAACCTTTTCATTACTCTGTCATAGGTTGACGGATTTGAGTTCTACTAACTGTTACCCTAAAATGTATTTTCGGCACGACACTGTTCAAGAATGTCAGTTGATTGATTCATACGATTGTTACCTGTGACGCACACGCAAAGAATCATTAGACAAACCATAGTTAATTTTAATCATCGCCCAATAATAACTTGGGTGGCGAACATGCTTCGAGAAATTTATAATTTTTCGGTGTTCATGGAAAACAGGTCTCCAAAAATGGATTCCTTGAAGTTTCTCGAGTAGAATAGTACCCCATGTTAGGGGTTTCCTATTTTCAGTTTATAAAATTAAGGATGTCTGAGAAAAATATAATTAAGGCAAATGCGACTAGTTACTATTCTTGACAGCAATATTGTTCGGTACGTGTATAAATATTTTGTATTAAACATTCAATAATTTCCTGACTGATATTATCCATTTCGATTCAAAATTTTGCTTTAAATCCTCTTTTTTATCCGTTATGATAGACTCACGATGTTACATAACCCCAGAAGAAGAAATCCAAGATAGCCGAATGGGTCGCTTCATGTGGTCGCTTTATCTACCTCTTAGGGAGTATCATCAAGAAAGAACCCAGCTACACGAACATGGGGAGGAGCTCCGTCTTGCTACAATAAAATTCTATAATGGGAAACATAATAAACCTCGTAGTTTGAATAAATAACTACCAACCCTGGAACGTAGACATTTAGAATAAACTTTTACAACGAAACGAGGAATTTTTAAATATCTAGCTGCAGTTAAATTGTTTTCGAAGAAGTAAGGTCTTAAAAGACTTCATATCATCCCAGCCCATGTATTCCTTTACCTTATTGCTGAATATACCATTCTTGGAAGGTGGGTTGACCTTGTTCAATACTGTTAATAACCCCTCAACTTAGTTTTTCCTTAATAGTAATTATCATAATTTTCATTAATAGTTTACACATTTGGTGGTTTAGTAGCCATGATCCCATAATGACTAGGACTAATATTGAGATACTTATTGTCTATATGATAAGTATAACGGAATTCTAATAGTAAATTTATTTAACTACCAACTATTATTGAATAAGTTGATGACCAATTTTATTTGACTGCTTCTCCAAATGATGAATCTAGTTTTTACGGCACTAACAATCAATTGTTTCACAGTAGGCATTTGTAGGTCTTGGTAGATGTCTTTATTTATAATCCATGGCTTATCGATAATATCTCGGAGAATTTTGTTCTGGAATCTCTCTAATATTACGATATTGCTGTTAGATAGTATCCCATAGTTCAAGTCCATCTGGTTCGAATAATTGCAATCGTTGTATACCAGAACTTTATTACGTACCGATAAGGTAGATTTATAATTAAGTACCAGTAGCGTTTTTTGAATTTTGTTCCCAGTTGGTAAATGTTCATTCAGATGTACGTTACATATTAATCTTATGTCCAGGTGTAAAGCTAAGTTCTTTACTGCATCTGTTTTAGGAATCTCTTAGTTGTTCGCTGTGACCTTTGGCGTTTCTCCTTTATATTTTATATCTTCATTTATTTTTATTTTCCACGTGTTTGACCATTTCGTTACTTTTTGTAGATTTTGCTGTAATATTCTTACAGGGTATATGGATTTTAAGGTAGCAGTGTTATTGAATGATGTCGTGTTTCTAATTACGAAACCAAGGGATTTATCTGCATTAAGAGCCACATGATTGGCATCCCAGGGAACGAAAGTTTATCATCAAAGTACACACCAAGATCCTTAATATTTTCGAAACGTATTAAAACTGCACCACCAAGAGAATAGTCAAATATCAGTAGTTTCTTCTTTAAGCTATAGGAGCAAACTGTACATTTGTCTATGTTTATTGATAGTCTATTCTTTGAACACTATGACACAACACAGTCGATACATTCTGTCAACCTCAATTTATCATCTAAACAGGTTATACGTAAACATAATTTTTAATCATTGGGAAGGAGAATATGATATGACTTTAAGCATTGGAGACAAATCGTTAATAAATTAGGTAAAGACTAATGGTCCTAAATTTGAGACTTGATGTACGCCAGAGGACGCTAAAGGCTCGGATGTAAAGTCATTATATGAAGCAAATAATGTACTTCTGGATAAATACGATTTTAGTAAATGGAAAAGATTACTACAGAATTTATATAATTCTAATTTTGAAATCTATATTTACTAAACGTCTGTTTTCGTGTGTGTCACGAAATTTTTAGGTCAATGTACGAAATGCTTTTCGTTCGAATTTCGGCATTTTGATAAAATCGATATAGTAAGTCGACCCTTGCGAACAACGTGGTAACTTTTTTTATTCGAAGCCTCTAGAGGCACGTTCCGGAGGTGTCTTCGATATGAGCAAGGGGCGGCGCAATTTTATTGCGATTTGGTTACTCGTTAATATATTATGGTTCACCTTGTCAAAGGCCTTCGAAAAATCAGTATACACTACATTAACTTCACCTCTATTATCTATATTAATTGCGATTATTTAAAATAAATTCTGATAGATTTGCAACTGGAACGTTTTGCTATGAACCAGAAAAATGTTCCACATATACAAGGCCGATTAGGAGATGAAACCGATTGCACATCAAGATAAATGTGGGTGTATAATGAGACCTCGAAAACCTTTGCAAAATTTGACAGAATGATGACTGGGCGATAATTTTTTTATGTCAGATGGATTGCCACTTTTTAATACCTCAGGAAAACTGTGGGTAGAAAGTATGAGATTAAAGAATATGAGAAGTGACTATATTAAAGGCTCTAAGCAATCTTTAACAAAAAATCTCAGGATCCGATCATACCCACAGGATATTTTGTTCTTAAGTTTTGATAATGATTGGCGAATACCTGCTTCTTTATATGTTATATTAATATAGATTGTATGATGCCAGATGCCAGAACTTGTGTTTATAGTCTGCACGTCGTAAATGGAAAAGTCACTGGAAATTGGAATTATGTAAAGCAATGCGATATTACAGTCCACCAAAATTTACCGCGTCATTGAGAGGTGCCCGACCTGAGGGAGGGAGAGCGCGACTGAGATTCGCTCCATCCACAGATTAATAGAACGACCAGCCGAATAAAGTTACATTATTTTTATTACCCCGTCCATAGTAAATAATAATTTTCATTAGGGGCATACGAAGTATACGAGGCAATAAGACCTAACGTTTATCTTTTCGAATAACCCATTCTTCCAGCCGGCGCGATTGTCCTTCTCTGAATCGCTGCCGGGGGAGCCCCGAAACGAGACGGCAACAATGTTAATATCAATGCCGCGCCGAGAGGTGATTATACATCGGGATTCCGAAATTGGGATTCATGTTACGGCCAGTGTCCGGGCTGGCAATTGTGAGCACACTTTCAGTTCGGTCTCATTACCGAACACATTTAACTACGGTTAATTTTTGTCATCTAGAATTCTGTTTATAAGGTTCCGCTACGTAATTATGCCGTTACGCCCCGGTCTTCCGCCATTTACGCCACGCGGTGGGCTTTTTCAGTCGGATAATTTCGCACAACTGGACGCCGGCCAGTGTCCACTTAAAAGTTTACATTACTTCATTACTGCACACTTCTCGCGCCCGATACAGTTTCCCCCCGTTTTTTCACAACCGCTAGGGTTTTTGCTAATGGCTAAGGCTGTGGGCGAGCGCTGTATACCATTGGCGCTTCATGTGGGGCATGAACATCTTTACTGAAGCGAACGTATCGTTTATCAAATCCACAAACCTTAGATTTTCTAAAATAATAAAATTCATAAAATTTCATAAGGTCTCATCATAAAATTTCTATTAGATTGTAAACGATGTATGGTGATTCACCGAGACAACTGTCTTTTAATTTCTAAACAGTTTTAAAATAGCGGTGCGATGATAATGCCGAAATGATGTAAGTAGTCGATGAGCCGTTGTGGAGTGGGATCAGCAATGGCTGAATACTCACGGCTATACTTGATCTTGATTTATCAATCGAGAGATACGTACGGTCTCCGCTGTGTTAGTTGAAACGTCTCAATTTAACAATAAAGTATGTCGCATTTGTGAAAGCCCATAAACCGTTTATATGCTCACCAAGTGAAAAAGTTTATTGATGAACTTGATGATTTATTCAATTGAGCGAAAGTAATGTGTAAAGTTATCGCATACTTTACACGTTAATGTGCTGGTCCAAATCCGACTGTTCACGTAACGAGAGTTCTGCGCAACATAAACATAGAGAATAGGGCGTGCTCTTGCAAACGCCTTAATAGCCTGTAATATTCCGCTTCGCATACTAGATAAAGAACCATTTCGAAAGTTTTGGCACAAATACAATACACAGTTCCAGTTACCAGATCGCAAAACATTATGGAAGGATATATCAACTGTACACGACGATATTATAAAGAAGATTACACGTAAATTACAAAATAGACGATTGTGGTTACGTATTGCCGAGACTATCGATCGTAAAAAAAAATTATTGTAAATATTATAGTACGCATACTGGACCCTCGGCAATCAATATTTCCACTGCTATTACCTAGCAAAAGACTCACTGAGTGTACTGGCAATACAATTACGCAGGTTGTGCTGGAGGTGTTAGCAAAATTTCAAGTGTCAACAAGTCAAATATTGATGTGTGTGACTGTATTCGACAATGTTTTCCCGAGGCAGGTGCATTAATAGCGAATACAAGAAAAAATGTTTTTAAAATCTCCTAAACATCATCGCGAGTTTCACAGAAAGTGTCCTGGAAACCCAAACCACCAAAGCCGATACTAACACGTTGGAGAACATGATTGAAAGCAGCTTTTTTTTAATATGCTGAAAATTTCCAGCAAATAAAACATGTAAACCTACAGTTTAATCCTACTTAGAAAAGGCAGTTATTGAGGAGAGCCAGACACAAATTTCTAAATATTTCCATTGAAACTGGTTTAAAAACTATTTATTCATATCAACTATAAAGAAGTGCATAACTCAATCAGTAACATCGAGAAAGAAGTCGGAAATCGAGAAAGGAACCACCAAGCCGCCAAGCGGTTATCAAAGTAGTTCCCGAATAGCAAATCTATTACATAATCGCTCTAGGAAACAACTACTCCTCGGGCTAAAGCCCCGCCAGGCATTGAATTATACCCAGAAGCGATCCTCGACCTCTTCTCGTATTTCTGCACGATCAGATAAGGTTTCAAAAATAAAACCCGCCACAGGTAGGATTCGACATTTGTCCCGGATCGGAACCGAATGACATACAGCTGTTTCGAACTTGTTAGTTCTCATCAGTGCCGCACACGGTATGCCGATTCAGGACAAATGCCGAATGAACTTTATGGCGTATACATCTTTATCGATACGATCTCTGTCAGTAACATATAAGTCGGAAATCGAGAAAGGAACCACCAAGCCGCCAAGCGGTTATCAAAGTAGTTCCCGAATAGCAAAGCCATTACATAATCGCTCTAGGAAACAACTACTCCCCGGGCTAAAGCCCCGCCAGACATTGAATTACACCCAGAAGCGATCCTCGACCCCTTTCTCGTGTTTCTGCACGATCAGATAAGGTTTCAAAAATAAAACCCGCCACAGGTAGGATGCATAACTCAATAGATAAATGATTGCATAATAGTGCGTTGGCGTTAGTGGAGTCTCTGCAAATTGGGAAACAAGTTCATTGTTACACGCTATGGATGATGCAAAAAATGCGTTAAAGAAAGACAACGAATTTAACAGATTAAGACATATTTTTTGATGATACTGCTAATAGTGATAGTGCATCTACAGATCCGTTAAGTGAGTGCAAATAGTATTTTACGTATGCCTGAATTACATCAGTAGATGTCTTTCATAGTTCAGTTTTAAATAAAACATTTACAATTAAGCCAAGAACATACAATTTAATTTATTAGGCATTTACAATTTCCTTGCTGAAAAACGTATTGAAGTCTGATAATAAAGCAATATGGTTATTGAATGATTTTGTGACATGTGTGAGAAAATTAATAGCAAGGGAATTATTAAATACAAATAATAGTTAAACAGACTTATACGAGTATGTTTGTATATTTTGTTATAAAACCTTTTCCGTCAACTTCTTTAACCTCAAAAAGACCTACAATAGCACACAGGCTTTGAAATCTGTGATCACTCTTGAAGGCTGTTTCAAATTTATTTTCTCTAGTCTCCTAGATGTCCTGATAATTAGAAGATAAACTCACACATCGAAAATGATTCTTAGTGTGTTGATTATTATATATCTTGGTAAAGTTGTAGTATCTGGGCACCCTATTATTATT
The DNA here is from genome assembly GCA_037954035.1 of Rosalia funebris. Lineage (NCBI taxonomy): Eukaryota > Metazoa > Arthropoda > Insecta > Coleoptera > Cerambycidae > Rosalia > Rosalia funebris. The sequence continues at coordinate 10,574,394 of JAZFAV010000008.1, forward strand.
AAGAATGAAAAATTATTATGTGTTTTTCAGCTCTTCTGACCTGAAAGCAGGGGCATTCAAAATCTGCTGTAACTCTAGTTCCTCATGAAGTTCACTCCGGAAACACTCGTTAGAACAATACGCCTGATACGCTGGAGCCGTTGTGTAGAATTGAGCAGTCGTATATCGCTAGTCAAATTGTTTTACTCTCATTTGCTCTCATACGCCACTTTCTTAGCCAAATGTGTATTCTATTTATGTTGTCTTGTAACATTCTAGATGCTACTACTGATGTTTTGTGTACTGCCATTATTTACACATTAATATCGGTTTTTGTTAAGTGGAATATTGTAAGTGTATTGTATTTTTGAGAACCACAGAAATCACACAGAGTTTTTTAGTGTTTTCTAGATTTAATGAATTGCCGAATTTCAATAAGATTAAATTATAATATCACAAATTGAATTTTTAAAGACAATTCCACCTGGCTAGAATTTACCACCTGAGGATCTCATCTTTATTATAATTTACTCCAACCCTTAAGAATTATATCGTAAGTCTTTTACCATGTGACAAAAGGAATACATCCTGATACGGGAGATTCTCGACGGCTTTATCTGAAAACCTCGCCGGCATCCGTGAACAATTCTTCCCTTGACGTCTCCACCTTAACTCTGGTGTATATATCAGCCGTTCCAAGGTAATAAAACTCCATCAATTTCAACCTAAGACCGTACATAAAGGTAGTGAGAGCTGCCACACATCCTCATCATCAACCCTTCCTAAATCCCGACGCGAAATCCGCCCCTAAAACTTCAAACACATCAACAGAAACAAATCACGGCGGAAGTAGAACCAAATGAAGACTTATACGGGACGATGTAAGGATTACAGACTTTGCAAGGTGGGACGTACAGCGCAAGGAGGGAAGGGGTTGCAACGGACGTAATTGTGATTGAGGTCGTTCGATGGAAAGGGGAAGGACATCCGGATTTTTCTATTTTCAGTTCAGGACTCAGACAACCAGATAAAGGCGACGCTAAAGAAAATAATTAAGAATTGTTTCGTTTACACTATTACACAATTTAGCTAGTTGCGTTTAAGTTAGTCTGTTTGAAGTGAAGTACTAGTTATTTACTTTAGAATAAAGTAAATTTAAGTAGTTTCTCTGGAAACCCACTTTTCTATAAAATTTCATCAAATGTCGGGTACACGTAAAGAATAAACTTCCCGAAATAAATTGCTAAAATTAAAAATCTTTGCCCGGACAATAAATGAGATATTCGCCATCAAAGTTGGAATTTCTTGCATGGTTTGAACGTACCAGTTGATTAAAAGTTATACATTTTACATCATAACTTGAAAACTTTTCTATAGGTAGATTTTTTCCAAAAACAACTCATCTATGCATTTGTTTATTACGAATATTTAGAATTAACAAAATCGACCATTGCCCGATTTGTTGCAAAGATAAACATTTTTAAAATATGCCAGTTTCAGGCTTGGCATATTTTAAATATTGATCTGGCAACGCATTCTCTTCCCTCCGAATGTTGCCTCACTCTTTCGTCTACGTATACATAGAGAATCTCACACTTCTTCCTATTATTGACGAGCTGTACTTTCTTGGGGAATATCTACATATATTTAAAGTTGTTCTGTTGTCTCATAAAAATCTATATACTGCTAGTTTCAACGGCAGTCTTTCGAAATAATATTATGTTTTCTTTTAATTTATTTTAATCTTCTTATTTTTGAAGTGTTTTAATTTATATTATATATAAAAATATATTATATAAAATTATATAAAATTTGCATTAATGAATCTATGTAATGTGTTAAAAAAATGTATAAATCGAACAGTTTTCAACCACCAACGAATCATTATAATATACTTACGTACATTTCGTCAATCTAGTTAACATAACCAGGAGACTAATAAAGCTAAGCGAAATAATCTGTATTTTCAATTAAGGAATTTTAATTATCGTGTTAATTTCATTGGAAAAGTTTATGTAAAGGGTGGTCCAACTATAATGCACGATGTTAATTGTGAGTCACACCTTAACGTCAAGTTTTTTGCCCAACTTAATTAGACATTTCCTTGTTTCAGTATTTGACAAATTCAAACATGGAGAGGTATACAATTGAGCAGCGCGTTAAGATTGTTGAAGCCTTTTACGAAAAAGGGCGTTCAAATCAGAATGCATTTCGTGCACCTCGTGACTTTTTTGGTCAGCATAATCGACCAAATGTGTCCACAATCGGGAGAATTGTGCGCAAATTTCAGCAAACCGGGTCTGTAGGAAATGGAAAACACCTGTGTATGCTCGCCCAGTTCGTTCTGCGGAAAACATTGCTGTTGTTCGCGATATTGTAGCAGAAGAGTGTACCGTGAATGGTGTTCGCTATCGCGAGATGATAACGGACTTCTTATGGTCAGAAATTGAGGATATGGACCTGGACTATATGTGGTTCCAACAGGATGGTGCCACTTGCCACACAGCCAACGAAACAATGGCACTTTTGCGCGAGAAATTCAATGGCCGTGTTTTCTCACGTCGTGGAGATGTTAATTGGCCGCCACGATCATGTGATTTGACACCGTTGAACTTCTTTCTTTGGGGATATTTAAAAGAAAAAGTGTACGTCAATAAGCCAAAAACAATTCAAGAGCTAAAGGGTGAGATAATTCGGCACATTAACGACATTGAACCTCAATTATGTCTCAGAGTCATTGAAAATATAGACCATCGGATAGAGGTATGCCACCGAAGCCATAGCGAGCAATTTTGCCGATATTTTGTATCACACATAGTTGTCATAGATCCTTCTATCATAATAAAAAATATTAAGATAATTCTCTGAAAATTTTTTGTTTTATTTACAATTAACATCGTGCGTTTTGGTTGGACCACCTTTTAGTATAAATATAGTGTTTGGGTGTTGTGTAGAAGAAAACTATCTCGTTTTTGTTGCTATTTGTACAGTAGTATATAACATCGACAGCTATTAGGATATAACATCTACATCTACTTTTACTTTTAGAACTTTCTAATATTTAATAGACAAATTGAAAACGATACATTAAATATTGATAAGATTATTAAAAGAATGACTGCTGAATTTATTTTTAATATTACATACAAATATAAAACACAATTTTTAAGAATAAAAAATTGTCATATATCATATCCATATGTCTTGAAAATTATATTTCGGCTTAAGGTGTATTTTAAGAGGGTAAAATGGCAACTTAAATTTGTTTGATTTTTTTGTATATGGTGTGAATATTGAAGGCGACTAAATTCCCCAAGATATTGTATATTACCACAACGTATGTTATATGTTATACTCTTATTGCTTCTATACATTTTTTTCATACCATAGTTTTTATTTTACTTTCATATTTTCATAAATTTATTTTATTTATACCATACTATTTTTTCGCCTCGAGTTTATACCATAAAATTATTATTTATTTTTCGTCTAAGATTTTAAATACATAAAGAAATATTAAAAAATATTGTGTAATAAAAGTGTTTCCAAACGATACGAAGGATATCAGAAGTTTGCTCGACTTGTGCATTTCTGAAAGTTGCGTTTTGGTTGACGCCACCGTTCGAATTTGTATCATCCTGTATATTACGTAATTCCCACGTACGACAACACCTCTCTCGTATTAAATAATCAGCAATGTATGACGAATTAAAATTTCCTTCCAATAACTTTTTAATACGTCGTAGGTAATAACCCGATACGATTTTTATTCCGCACCTCAATCTAATTTAAACTTCGGTGTGGTTGAAAATATGAAGGTAACTTATATAAAATACGATGTGAAGCTTAGGATGGATTGTGTTTTTGAGATATTCGTAATCGATTTCAATCAATCACATTTGTCAGGTATTCTCGAGAAATAGAAGCGAGGAGCCATCGCTCTCGTCTCCGTCAAATATCGAACATCAAAGAACGATTGATTGGCTGACAGTGATTGAAAGTACGCTCGCCAATATATCAGGTGAGATTCGTGAAATATTATAGCCCGATATAAAACTCGCGGAAAACACCCTAAGAGGCGCTAATCCAGGTTATTAAACGTAGGCCTCTAGTTAAGAAGTCGAAAATCGCTTTGAATGGCCTCTTTGCGGATGAATAGGAGGCTATTACGGATTATGCTGTGTAGGATGTTTTCCGATACGTCAATGCTTGACGCGTCGACAGAAGAAAGCACGCTGCATTAAAATCCTTACACCCTGTAGTTGTCACGGAACAATATGATTTTTCGTTTGCGGTTGTTGAATCGCCTCTGATGGTGGATTTTATTTTTATTATTATTATTTCTTTGTAAAGATCTGCAGCTATTACGGAACCGTTTTGCATATATTCGTCATAATCTCTTGAGCACCCCAAAACATTAGAGCAATCAGCTTTATCAGCATTTTCTAAGAAAAGTTACATCTTCGTTTTTTTTCTATTGTGGGGATCTCTTGTGCATCCATGGATATTAATTAACATATGCTCCTCTAATATACCGTTATAATAATATACCGCCGATTTTCCCGTACACTCTCATGCACAGCAGCGATGTTTTCAGCAGACCTTACGTTTCGGGGACGTAGGGGTATTGGCTGATTATTCATTAAACCAGTTGACTCGAATTTGGCCACCAAACGTCGATTAGTTGCCTCGGCTGAACGGTTGGGGCGAGGATAAAAGTCACGCAATGGGCGGAACGCTTCTCGAATGGAGCACTGATTTTGAAAATAAAATTTGATGACTTGCACACGTTGTTGAACATTATAACCTTCCATGGTAGTTTACCATACACTACTGAACAATGCACAATCAATCTGACAGATGTTGCTTTAACACCACAGTCAATATAACCTTACAAATTTCGAGCATCCCTTTTGAAAGACTTACTTATGGACCCCATTGTATAATTTTGGTAAATAAACTTGTCCCACTGGTAGGACTTAATTAACGTATCATAAGGTGTAAATATATAAATAAGTGTAAATCCGTAGTAGAAAACTATTTTCTCCTATATTCTACACTTGACTTTGATCAGGAACGTGGCTGAGATTGGAATCTTAAAAACGCCACGTTATGATAGAGAAAAAAAATGCCGGCGCAAAGGTATCCTAATGTGCCGATATTTCAGCGCAGATACACTGATGGTATTCAAGCTTTGTAGGTTTAGAAATACGAGTCAGTGCGGGCGGATATTTATGCCGTGTACCTTCTCATCTAATGAAATATTCACCCGCTATTGTTTCCAGATAAATAATTGCCACTCGAACATTCCCCAGCACAAAGGATAGTCCAGATACTGGAGATTTATCACGAATTACATAACATTACGGCCTAATCTACATATTACATGATCGCACCGAAATATTCTAGCTTTATATTATTAAATTCTTGAAAATAATTCATATTTATTCCCAAGGACTTTATCACGATTTGTCATGTTGGAAGGCGGATGTTTTATTTGAGGATACTGACATTGAAAGAGTAGAATTCAGCGTAAATCGATTTAGACCTGAGAAGAATAAAATCGCCAATTTATATAGAAAAATGTACACGCTGTTATATTTATTTATTTATTTAATGTGCAACTGCCCAGACAAATACAATTAACGGGCAGAAAAACATTATAAAATTTTGATTTATAAAGTAAAAAGACAAAAAGAGTCTTAAAAATCGATAGTATAGCGTGTTTCAGTTAGAACTATAGGATTTGAATTACGCGCCGTTTGTGCTCTTTCAAAGACTGGTCGATCATATAAACATATTGATGTAGTGAGAGAAGGTGTACGGGAGTTTCCAAACACATCAATTCGACGTCGTGCACAACATATGTACAACGTTGTAAATGGTCTGTAACTTTTAATTGGTACGTCAACTGAATTTTGTATGCTGGAAGATGCAGATCTTTCTTTAAAATTCGATGCGTGGTGGCTCCCGACAGATTCAAGTGTTAGTTGAAAACAACTGAACAGTAAACAGTAAATGGTTAGTTGAAATTGTTGCTGAAAAACTTTATACAATGTGAAATAAAATCCCAACTTGCATTAAAGAAACAAATTTAGAAAAAAATTAAAAATCAGCTAAAATAACTTGTTTTTACTGAGTGGATAACTCTTTGAACTGATATACGTATTTTGTTTTTATATTAACTTTTAGTCTATTTATTGTATCTGTTTTATTGCATGATTTTTATTTTGATGGTTAAATATATTTTTGGTACCAACTAAAGTGATAGATATATTATTATAGTTGTTACCATTCGCCTCAAAGAAAATCATGAAAATACCTAAAAAAAATATTAATTTACACTAATATTAGGGCACAAATTCAGTATTGACCACACGTGCCACATATGGTTGAAAAGAGAAAAGAAATATTTTTATGTAAATCATAGCCAACGATGATTTAAAAAATATTTATAAACTTACATTATAATTCAGTGTAATAAATATATTAATAAATATCTTCTGAGAATATGGATAAGGCAGTTTACTCCGTTCATTTGTCGGACCTTGCGCGTTTATATGTGTAACCTTCCCCTACACAAGCCTGCCTGTAGGCATTCTGGGGAAGGATGTCCAGTTTCCGTGTGTCCAGACTAAAAAAAAAAAAAAAAAACTAAACTAATATCTTATTTTTAATCAAAAAAGTGCCTCACGAATGTGCAAATAGCTTTCTCCTGATTCCAGCAGTAACATGTCATCATCATTAGGTCATCAGTCCTAAGACTGGTTGGACGCTAACCTCCAGCTTCTCCTATCTTGTGTTAACCTACGCATTTCGCTAATTGTGCTACAACCTACATCCCTTACTATTTGCGAGCAGTAGTCTAATCTAGGCCTACCTCTGCCTTTCTTCACTCCTATTTCTGCCTCCAAAATATCGCGGACTATTCCCCCATGTCTCAGCAAGTGGCCTACCATTCTATCTCTTCTCTTCTTTAAGTTTTTCCACATACTTCTTTTCTCGCCGACTTTCTCCAATACTTCTTCGTTTCTAACCCTATCAGTCCATGGTATTTTCATCATTCTTCGGTAACACCACATCTCAAAAGCTTCTAATTTCTTCCTACTTGCTTCCCCTACCGTCCAGGTTTCGCAGCCGTAAAGTGCCGTGCTCCATACATACGTTTTCAAAAATCTCTTCCTTGTTTCTAAGTTTATTACCCCCGAGCATAAAAGTGCTTTCTTTTTGTTAAAAGCTACTCGACCCTGCGCTATTCTCTGTTTTATGTCTTTATCGCTTCTTCCATCCCAATTTATTTTACTTCCTAAATAAGTGAAGTCTTTAACTTCCTCCAATCTTTCATTATTAATTTGTACTTTCGTTTTTGCTCTGCTCTCGCGCCCTCTGCACACTAACACTTTAGTTTTGTTTTTATTCACCCTCATTCCGTATTCCTCTGTCAACACTGCCTCCATTTCGTTCAATGCTGATTCTAGTTCCTCCTTACTAGATGCTAATACTGCTACATCATCCGCGAATCTCAGCATTTTTAGTTTCTGTCCCTGTACTTTAATCCCGAAATCCACTCTATCTTTTACCACATTAATCGCCTCTTCGATGTACAGATTAAAAATTAGTGGTGATAGCGTACATTAGTACGCTGATACCAGTAACATGTATCGAAAATAAAAAGAAACAATTTTGGTTTACTCAAATACGAAAAGACAGCTAATTCTAGTAATCACCATTGATTTTCCATCGAAAAGGGAGGTCAAGAATGGGGATAGAGGGGTTCATTTATCAATACCTCCTATAGTTAATGAAGGATCCTATACAAACATCGAAATTTAGTCAACCGGTCCAGACATTCATTTGAAACTGTTGTAAATGCAGTTCTTACAATTCGAAAGATTCATTTTACTCGACACTCATTTCGACAATCAAGTTGGCATCATCACGAGATTATTAAAACTGAATTTTAATAATCGCGTAGGGTTCCCCTTTCCCCGGATGCAGAAATATTGTTTGGTATCGAAAGTTTGAATTAAACAATCCCCTTCTTTTTCTGTAGATAGGGCTGTATTACCAGTCGTACAGATCCGCGGAGCGAATCTGATAATACACGCGCGAAAATTGCGCTCGTCGTCCCAAACAACCAAATAACAGCGGACGATTTGTTGTTCCATTTGCGCATCCCATTTAATATTCAGCATAAACAGCGGTAGCGCTCGTATATTATTAAGTTAACAGTTTTATTTACGGGCGTGCGGCGAAGCGCCCTCGCCCACCCCCGCCAACCCTCCCGACTCTTGTGAGAGTTTCGGAGCTGATACGTCGTTAGTTATAGTTCTGGCATGATTTAAGCGGGCCTTAATGGCCCAATAAATAGTGCCATTTCAATACACGACAACGATCATAGACGGGCGCAATACATTAAAAGGAAAATGAAGAAGGCCACCATCCTCCATAGTTGGAGGTGCCCAGATAGCAGGCCGGGAGATATATGGGCACAGCGCTTCTCCTACGACGCTCTACCCTGAAACATTTCATAAATTCAGCCGAGCTCGACGTACTTGCCGTTTGTCGATCTGATATACCTTTGGAGTAACGAGTATTGTTCGGCTATGTGTGTGTGTGTGTATACATTAGCGATACTTGGGATGCACTCGTGTGGTAGCGGCTTCTGTAAGAGTTTCTTTTGCAGATCGGATTTGTGTGCCTTGGCAGCTCGTGATTCTGCTATAATGGATGAGGGCAGTAAAATAGACCCGACTGGGGAGAGTAGTTCTTGAAATGTGTGCCTCTACCATTTAAACAAACTATCACATGACTTTTTTATATCCTGTTTGTATATTCTACACCGTGATATTTATATCATAAGAACAAACACAAATGAATCCTGTTTAGTGACATTAGTCCTGGGCACCGAACAGAAACTAAGACAAGAATGTTCACTCTCACACAAGAGTTCACAAATCTAGTGTTATCTACGAAAAAGAAATATTGTCTGCAGTTAGTTTCAATTTGTTTTAACTAATTTTTGAAAATTTTATCCCTAATCGGAAATCACACCTAATACATTTAAACCGATGGCTGTTTGTCCTGCCACTTTCGAATAAAATATTCCTTATTTCATTCGAAGCTGCCGTTGATTTATAAAAAAAAATAGGCAACGGGTTGCTTCCAGTTACTTGCTATCCCTCGTGTCATTAAAACTGATATTCCTCCTGCGCTCCTACTTCCACACTATCTGTGTTAGTATATGATTCGTGAAACCCGACTATTTTATCTTTCTATCATCATGAGGTCATCGGTCCTAAGACTGGTTGGACGCTAACCTCCAGCTTCTCCTATCTTGTGCTAACCTACCCATTTCGCTAATTGTGCTACAACCTACATCCCTTACTATTTGCGAGCAGTAGTCTAATCTAGGCCTACCTCTGTCTTTCTTCACTCCTATTTCTGCCTCCGAAATATCGCGGACTATTCCCCCATGTCTCAGCAAGTGGCCTACCATTCTATCTTTTCTCTTCTTTATGTTTTTCCACATACTTCTTTTCTCGCCGACTTTCTCCAATACTTCTTCGTTTCTAATCCTATCAGTCCATGATATTTTCATCATTCTTCGGTAACACCACATCTCAAAAGCTTCTAATTTCTTCCTACTTGCTTCCCCTACCGTCCAGGTTTCGCAACCGTATAGTGCCGTGCTCCATACATATGTTTTCAAAAATCTCTTCCTTGTTTCTAAGTTTATTACCCCCGAGCATAAAAGTGCTTTCTTTTTGTTAAAAGCTACTCGACCCTACGCTATTCTTTGTTTTATGTCTTTATCGCTTCTTCCATCCCAATTTATTTTACTTCCTAAATAAGTGAAGTCTTTAACTTCCTCCAATCTTTCATTATTAATTTGTACTTTCGTTTTTGCTCTGCGCTCGCGCCCTCTGCACTTTAGTTTTGTTTTTATTCACCCTCATTCCGTATTCTTCTGTCAATACTGCCTCCATTTCGTTCAATGCTGATTTTAATTCATCCTTACTAGATGCTAATACTGCTATATCATCCGCGAATCTCAGCATTGTTAATTTCTGTCCCTGTACTTTAATCTCGAAATCCACTTTATCTTTTACCACATTAGTCGCTTCTTCGATGTACATATTAAAAGTTAGTGGTGATAGCTTACATCCTTGTCTTACTCCTTTCCTAATACCTACTTCCCTTTTTTCCCCTTCTACTTCTATAACAGCAGTTTGCTCTTTGTATAGATTGTGTACTACTCTCCTATCTCTATACTTTATTCCCGCGCTCTTTAGTATCTCGAACATTTTTTCCCATCTTACGTTATCAAAAGCTTTTTCTAAATCTACAAATCCTATATAAGCGTTCTTTCCTTTTTCTATTGTCTTGTCTAACATTACTCTTAGCGCTAGAATAGCTTCGCGAGTTCCCCTATTTCGCCTAAACCCGAATTGGTCTTCTCCTAGTATTTCCTCCGCTCTATTTTCCATCCTCTTCTGCACTATTCTGGTTAAGATTTTTGACGCTTGGGACGTTAGGCTAATCGTTCTAAAGTTCTCGCATTTGTCGGCTCCTCTCTTTTTCGGTATAGTAACGATAATGTTTCTCTTATAATCCTCCGGCATCTCGCCCGTTTCGTATATGTATTTTACCAGTTCAACCATCCTATTTACTACTTTCTGTCCCGCACATTTCAAAATTTCCGCCTGTATTTTATCTACACCCGGCGCTCTATTGTTCTTTAGCCCCCTTAGTGCTATTTCAAATTCCTCTCTCAATATAGGTTTTCCTACATCTTCCCTATCGATGCTAGATTCTTCCTCTAATATCTCTCCTAATTCCTGACCCTCGTATAAATTTCCTAAGTACTGCTTCCATCTATCCGCTTTCTCTTCTCTTCCGATCAGTATGTCCCCCGATTGACTCCTAACGTGTCTAATTATTGTTCCTATATCCCACAATTATAAGTTCCTCTTAATTTTTTCCATATATCATAAAATAAATGTGACTTGAAAGAGATTTCGTCTAAGCAAAGAATACAGTCTTTTTGTTTGTCTTTAAGAAGTCGAGCTCTAAGTTCAGTTAATCGAAAAACCAATTCGTTAAAATTAGAGTTTATTATCCATCGTTTGGTAAAACGGGGAATAATCTGGTACGGATTCTCGGTGATGTCTGTGGTCCTGCCGAATCCTAGACGTAGGATTGCGCTCTTTCAATTGGTTCCAAAAGGAGTGCACTAATGTTATTCTAAAGTCATTGTGAAATTCATTTAAGTTCTCTGGAACTGTGGCTCAAACAGAATAAATACAAATTTGCTATTTTTAAAATATCTTCCAAATTGTAAGGTTTTGAAGAATTGCCTTTAATTGCGTTTTCTAATTAATTTAACTACTATATAGGTAGAAAATTTGAATGTCATGATGCTCTCAAGTCAGTTGTCAAGATCATAATAAATATCATAGTATATTGGACATAAACAAAGATTAATTGTGATTAGGTTCAAGAGACTTGGAACATGGAAACATGACTCTTCAAAAAACTAAGTAGGAAAATAGATGTTGTGTTCTTTAATATAATGTCTATTTGAATATGAAGTTGAATGGGCATCCAACTTCATTTTGACCACTACCATTTCTGAAAATGGCGTTGAGTAGTTTTAATAATTTTGATTTTTGAAAATAAATTAATATTTTTAATTGGCTGAATTAAATTGTTGTTTATATTGAGATTAAATAATTTTACAACAATTGTGCAGACCTTAGTGTTTCAATAAAATTCAGACACACTTAACAACTTATTTAAAAATGTCGCTCGGGGATTGTCCTTTAGAATCTTATTATTTGATAACCCTGAAAGCATACTTTCATTGAGTGACTTTTTATTTTTACTAATTTTTAATTTCCTGAATAAAATCTTGTATAAACACATGATAAAACGATTAACAGTCTATATTTCAGTAAAGTAGTCGATAGATCTACCGTAAAATCGGTAGAAGTGGCAACACTGTGCTGTTTCTTTCGTGTAAACTGAGTGTAAGGAGGCTATGCGAAGAAAGGATATAAACTCCACTGCAAGAACCCAGTGTAACACTACTGAAAAGAGAGGATAAATTAACCCTTTGTTTCTCACAATACAAATCATATTAGAAAGAATCCTTACTTAGTTAATTAACACAATGACGTTATTAAACTGTAGATTGATGTTATACCAATGAAATGAAAACGAACAAACGTAAAAAAGAGACACATCAGATGAAGTCACCATTTGTCGCATTCGAACAAGTGAAAAAGGAAAGAATTTGTTCAGCGATCGTCTCCGTCGGTAACTATCGAGATAGAACAATTCTGTTTGCTTGATGGCTCAGTGTGACACAGTTCGATCGCGAACTAACGGCCAGAATATAGACGGTCGAATTATGAAAATGACCCTGCATGTCGCTCAGACCCCGAGACGGCCGAGTCGTGCCCTGCGCCGTTCACCAATGTGGAAAAGCTCCTTCGCCGGTTAATCCTTCGAGGATGCCCGTTCTCGCTTATCCACATTGGTGAATTCGTTCTCGGGACGAAAAGGAGGAGCCTCCGGGTGATGGATGCGGGGACATGCGACAGATAAAGGCAAAACACTTTGATTTAATGCCCCGGATTGTAGTTTGCTTAGAGAAAGAAGTTTCTTTTTTGTAATTAAGGGTTTTTATGGATGAATTTGTCGAAATTTATGGCGCACAAACAATTTTTCGTTAATGTATCTACTGATTTACTCGTTTAGGGAGAAAGGAGTTACGATCAACGACATAACATCTCAATATGATAGGACGGTATTTAATAATACGAATTATTTAAAAACAATTACACTTGGGAACAGTCAATTTGTTACCACGAAGTTATGAATCGATTTTGAGTACATTACTGTCCCTGATGCTGAAAATGGCATTACTTTTTTGTTTGGCTCTAGTTTCTGAAATAGACATGCACGATAAATATTAATGCAAAGTATGGAAAATAAAATAAAACAAACAATTTCTTTTGCTTTGAATTTTTCTATATATGAAATCTAACAAGAAGATAAAGAATAATTGATGCTAAAAAATTATAAAAAAGTTGTTCTGTACAACTTTGTTTTATATTTAACACCCCTCTGCAGATTCCAATAGTAATCGGCCATCATGTGACGAACCCATCTTCTTTGATACCTTTCGCCCATTATTTAGATATCCTCATGAAACCATTCACCTTGTTCCTCACTATAATCTTCTAAGTTAGAAGAAAATGTGTCTAAATGACTATGGAAAAAATGTAATTTAATTCTCATACGAGTCCAGGCTCATAATAGTAAATAATTTTACAATTAATAAAAGTAATAACATTTATAAGATAACACTATTTTATTAAATAAAAATATTGGTAATGGAAATAAAGTATAAACTTTTAGCTTAAATACGATGAAATACTAGTAAATGTGTGCTAAGAACCCCAGAGCAGAACGTGAAGTTCTCTGCGTCTCTTATGATCTGGAGGTATATGAGTGGTACGGGCACAGGAAAATTGTATTTTGTAGATGGTACTGCATGTCGGCGAGAAAGGAAGCATATGGAAAAACATAAAGAAGACAAGAGATAGAATGGTAGGCCACTTGCTGAGACATGGGGGTATAGTCCGCGATATTTTGGAGGCAGAAATAGGAGTGAAGAAAGGCAGAGCTAGGCCTAGATTAGACTACTACTCGCAAATAGTAAGGGATGTAGGTTGTAGCACAATTAGCGAAATGCGTAGGTTAGCACAAGATAGGAGAAGCTGGAGGTTAGCGTCCAACCAGTCTTAGGACTGATGACCTCATGATGATGAGTGCATAAAATTATAAACAAATTTCGACAGACAATTTATTTCCGTCAATATCAATAATGTCTCAAAGTACTGACACGCGGTATATTTTCCAGCAGGATGGTGCTGCGTATCACACAGCAAACATTATCAAAGCTTGGTTTACAGAACATAATGTCCTTGATATGCAATGTCCTTCTAGCAGTTCAGACCTTTCGCCAATAGAAACATTGTGACATAAAATGAAAAAACAGTTTCTAGTTGTATCAACAGTTTCTATTAATAAACTTGTCACTAACACATCATAAAATAGTAATATTTCATCGTATTTAAGTTAAAAGTATATACTTTGTTTTTTTACCAATATTTTTCTTATAGTTATATAGTAATAAAATAGTTTTCAGAGTACTATTAGTTTTATTTAAATATACTAGTTGTAAAATTATGCCCGACTCATAATAGTTCGGTAACTATTATGAGTCTGTATTTGTATTGGCTCCCAATTTCTCAAAACATTTTAATATCTTATGTACTAACTAGTTCTTGGTAATTATTTGCCTCTTGCAAATTGGCCACTATGCATCAGATTCTACAACAATCATATATCTGTTAAAATTTGAGTCTTTTACCAGTTTTCAAATTAGTGAACTGTCAAACATCGCTGTTTATAATTTTTCCATACTCAGTTCTGAAAATGCTCGGCAAATGTATTTAAAACAATCACCTGACTTGTTCAGTGACACTATGACTCACCTTGCATATTCTAGCTTTTTGTCGTTAAAACTCAATATTGTATTACAACAATTGAGCTTTCTGTTTCTCTATATAATATTCCTTTCTTTAGCCAAGCATCATCTATATTATTGTTATTATTATTTATTATACAGGATGTATTTGCTTTTAATATACCAAATAAATAATTATCCTGTCTCAAAATCAATGCATTCCAATTTGAAACTTTTCTGACATTAAGTACTGTGTCATAGACCCAGCCGATTCATTAATATGCAGAACAATTTTTCGGGCCGCCTATAGTACTCTCCTAATTAGGTTTTGAATATTCGGATTGCATTAACTTACTGCCTCTCTCCCCGTTTCCACGAGCAATTTATTCCTCAAGTGTAAATTTCATCCGCAGCATCCGGTCTCGCCGAACGAACGCCAGCAATAATTTTAAAGTTATTTGACTGGTGTGTATCTAATATAAATATATCGCGTTCACATTTAAATTTAACAGTTGACGCTATTGTATGTTATCGAAAAAATGAATAGCCCTCAGTTCTTCCTCCGTCACGGGGGTCGAACTCTTCCGTTCTGTTCCGTTCGCCGGGGACTCTTTATCGCGTCAGCGCGTGATGCATGGCGAACGAAATGAAAAAATCACCCACTTATCTCTAGCTTCGTAAATAACAAATATAGAAATTATAGGAGCTGCTCGCGCGCTGTATATCTCCTTGATGGTGGCATCAGATCGATAGGTTTAACACTTTTTCTTGCGTGAAGGAAACATCTTCGCCGCAAAAAAATAAATATGGATTTCGTTAAAGTCGTTCATAGATATGTGGGACAAAAATTTTCATTTTTACCAAAAATATTGTATCAATTTTTTCGTGATTATATTATTTTGATTTCAATAGTATTAAAATTTGCTTAAAGGCGATTTATTATATTCCCCTTAAAGACAACTGATATCAGCAGGATAGATATGTTGTTCCTAATTCGTTTCTCGTTCTATTTCGCATTGGAATCAGAAATAATATGTCCTGCGGGCAAAGATTATACGAAGAATTAAATGTTATGCAATTTTAGTTCAAGTGTTATTATTTTATAAAATTTAAGACCTTAGGAAAAGAATTTTAGAAGAATTTAGAAGAATTTTAGAAGAATATTCAAATATAGTCTTTTTTGTATTTGGGAATCGGCAGCCAAGGCCATTAGTACAAAGCCCCAGTTTGATTAGATTTCTAATAGTAAAGCGAAGGACTTTAAGAAGGATATTACCTTTCCAACGAAATCCAGACCATTACTCAGAACGGTGAACAACTCATCCGAGAGGCCGAACTGTGATCTAGAAATGTAGTATCATGGGCAGTAGACGTTAATGTGTTCCACGCTTAGTTCAACTTCTATTATACCTTTGATGTACATTTTCATATCTTGTGTGCATATAGGGATATCCTCAGTTGTATGGTCTTCAGCGGCTTGATATTCTGTTCTACCTGCCAGATGGTTTTCAGGTATACTAACACGGGCTGGATACCAGAAACGGATTTGTTTTTTCATTTTGTTGATGGAATCGTGTAGGTACAGAATCTATTGAACGAGTGGGTCCGAAGAAACGGTCTTGGTGATTGCATACAGCACACTTCGTGAATCTATAATATGAATAAATTAGAAAGTTTTTGCTATGTGATATTTAACAGTGTAACATACTTTGTCAAATTGCATATAATTCAGCACTAAACATAGAGGCTGGAGTGGATAAACTCCAATAATATGCTTCTCACTTCTCGATAGAGAACGCACTTCTATTTCGGAACCATCGGAACACAAAATATCGTAACCTGAATATTTGTGAAAGGTTTGGTATAATATAACTGTAACTGAGATAACTTATGGTTCTTTTTTTGAAGAAGGTACATTCCAAATCAAGGACTGATGGTAGCTTCCAAGGTGGTTTCTTAGTAACAGTAGTAGATCAAACATATTTTCCTCATATTTAGCGAAACGAAGAGCAGTAATTAGTCAAAAAAGTGTATTCCTGATTGTTCCCGATGATTAATTAAATATAGTAAAGTAACAGGAAAAATACCGCAATAAAAATACTACCGCACTCCAGGCCGAGCTAGTTGCAATTACATACGATGTCGTGAGGATTGACCAAAATCGGACCCAAGAGAAGGTATGTAGCTGCTCGTATAGCAGGGCGGCGTTGGTAGCCCTGATTCAGCAACGAGAAAGTCGAAGCTGGTCTATAATTGCTATGAAGCACTGAGCCACTTGGCAGGGAAGGGACCGGTGGAACTCGTATGGATATCTGGGCATAATGGCATTAAGGAAAATCTAATTGCAGATGACCTTGTCAGACTAGGGACCAGGGAAAACCTCTATGGACCAAACGTATAGTGGGAATAAGTCGGAATCTGATCAGAGACCGCATCAATGGCTAGGCAAGAAACAATAACAGATGGAGAGGAGTAACGGGTTGTCGAATAACCAAACTCTTCATCGAATACTTAGAGATTGAGAAATGGACCCAAGAATTCATTAAATTGAACAAGCACAAAGCCAGAATCCTGGTGGGAATTATTACGGGCCACCATAGTAACCTGAGTGCATATAAGCACAAGCTGAGGCTGACTGATAGCATGGCCTGCAGATACTGTGAAGAAGACGAGGAAACTTCGATGCATCTTCTTTATACCTGCCCCACACTGGAGGTGAAGAGGTACCTTATATTAGGGACCCCTGTTATCCAAGAGGGGGCGAGGCTTAGGGCCGGGGACGTGCCTAATTGCTCCTCTTATGGGATAGCCTTTTTGGGTAATGACCCGTATAAGAGGGGATCGCCAAGGGACTACCCATGCGATCAGTGGCTGATGAGGCCCAAACCCACATAATATAATAATAATAACAGGAAAAATTCTTCGAATAACAATTCTTTGATTATGAATATCAAGACAAAATAGGCGGCTCCAAATGAGGGAAATCTAGAAAGATCATTGTATTTTAAAATTTGAATACAAGAAATTAATAAATCCTTATAAAAATATATACAAGAAACTAGTAAAGCTTAAGAGCGCGACATTTATTATAAACAAAAGAAACTGGTGTTTCGCCAACTAAGTGAGTCCTCATCGGGAGATCGTTAGTACTTAAAATTTGTATTACATCTTCTAATCCTATCTACGGCGTAGTAAACGGCACAGTTTATAGACTTAATAATTCGTAATTTTTCTGCGATTGTTCGTTATATTTCTTAATAATTTTTATATCTCTTTTTACTGTTTTTGGTTTAATTCTACCCATCGAGTTCAAAAGTTTCTTGGCCAGTAAATCATAATATCAAAATAGACATGAAATCATAAATTAATTATAATGTAGAATGTTACCGAATTTATTCATATCTGTCGCTCTCAACTTCTTCAGAATAAATCCAGAAACTGATAGTCTCTAGATAGTCTCTGATTGCTCCTTGATAGATACCGTAGATTCTTGTTAAAACAGTTAAAGACAATTCGCCATCAGTAACTGTTTTGGTTGATCATCTGAGCCACGGAATACACTGAGGAGCAAAAGACAACAACACCAGTCTTGGGATTTGTTTTCAAAGGCGTGATAGAATGAGAAAATAAATATCTAGATTAATTTCACGATGACGACAAAATAAGCAGGAATAATTTACATCAAACTATACTTATACCAGTTCTCTGATGATATATCTGATGATATATATTCTCTCTCTCTTATAAAATTAAAATAGATAACTAATTAAAAAGACAGAACAGAGAATTTACTAAACCCAGACTCAACATAATATGAGATGTACCTTTTCGAGCAGTTGGATATGTCAGTACTATTACATCTAGGTGAATTATTGTTAGAGAGAAATCGCTATCGAAATCAGCATCGCGCTGCAAAGAATTCGTTTGGTAATAAATATTATAAATATACTAGGAGGCGCTAAATCTGACTTAGCCATTCACCGACGAGTCATTGACTTCAATAACGTAGCAAATTATAAATAATGTTATCGTGATGTGCACAACCTACCGATCAGTCATTCCTATGGGTACAACCCCATTACATCCAGTCCTATATAATATATTCTCCTCTTTCTAGATGATGGAATCACAGTTTATAGTTAAAGTTAGCCGTATATATATATATATATATATATATATATATATATATATATATATATATATATATATATATATATATATGTATATCGAGATATCAAAAAAGATCCTGGTCAAAGGATTTTAAATTGATTGTCATTTTGATAATTTTGAATTTGTCAAAATTCCTGAAGCAGTTCTGGTAGAGTTTTTGAACTATAGTTTCCACTACGAAGCTCAAACTTTACGTCATGGAAACATTTTTCAAACCTGTATGCTAGTTAATGAAATTTGGGATAAATACATTCAACGTTTGGGTGTTTGGACAATTTTCGAGAGCCCTTCCCAGCACTTCACAGTACTACCAAAGGATTTATTGCATTTTGTATTGTAGTATTAATTCTATGCAATATCAAAATATACGCCTATGTTTTGTGTGCCTTAAAGTTCTGTTGATGTGTTTCTCGAAACTGGCTTTATCATTTTTAAAACAAATGCTAGTATACCAACTATTGATATAGAAGAAATATTTAATGACAATGTTTGATAATAGATGGAATAAAAGCATGCAAACCCTTCAAAATGACTGTAATGAAGAACTTGGATATGCATCTTTACCAAATGCGATTATATTAAGCTCTTTCGCCGTCAGGCTGCAACAGACATCTTATGTACTGCCAGTAGTTTGTTAATAAGTTAATAAATCACGAGCTATTGAATTTTAAATTATTTTGACGAGTGTGGTTTCATTTTTCTTCAGTTTCCTCCGAGGCCTCCATTGTATCACCATTATGAATCATTCATATAGCTAACTTGAAAGAGCTGGCGCAAATGTTTTTCTAGAATCTCTAGAAACAATAATCCGTCATCTTTTTGTTTTCCATTTCAACATTTTGTAATTTATTTGTGTTGATTTATTTGTTTCAACTTTTTTTTGTATATTTTTGTCAAAAAAAAAAGTGGACAAATTTTTGCCAATGCATAAAATACCCTATATTTTCTTAAGGGGATACATCCACCTAGAAACATAAAAAAATAGTCGATCTACGGGATGAATTTTCTTCAACTATTAATGATAGATAAACTTTTTTTAAATTAAAGATACATTTATTGTAAACATGGTGAAATGAACATAATTTAGGAATATTTATAACCGAAAGAGATATGCCCGCCGGAAGTGAAGCACCTATTTTGCGACCCGGTTTGATCAATTTTAGCAGAAGAAGGGTTACCGTTCTTCTGTTAAAACTGATCATCTGAAATCAAAGATAGTGATCTATCACACAGACCTATCACAAAGATAGTGACAGTGAAGTTAAGTGCATACGAAGCATATTGACAATCGCCGTTTCCGAAAATTGTTCTTAAAAAAACGTCACATGGAACTGAAGTACGAAAATTCGGTAAAAAACTCAGTTTTATCATGATTGGTTTAAATAATTTTGGTTATATTTGAAAAACGCGATTGTCATTTTGTTAGCAACGGCTTAAAGCATGACTGTGCCAAATTTCAAATGAATCGATCAGTTCCCGAGATATGACGGTCACCGTTTCGGATTCAAAGGACGTTGATTTTTTTTTAGGATGATGAATTCTCTGTAACTGATCCGATAGGACTTGCACCTTGACGAAGTTCTAGTGCAAACTAGAGCGGGTGGGTCGGCTTGCGCGTTTTAATGATTTAAGGAGCCGTACCATAGGTTTAACCATAGTGGGAGGGTCCTTATTGAAAAACCAGACTAAGACAAGTCCCTGAAGGAGGGCAGCAGCTCTTTCAGTAGTCATAGTGGCAGAAACCGTGGGGGTTGGTATGGTGCTATGACACACACGACTGCGATGTGGAAGGCAAAAGGAAACCACCACATTATAATCCTCAGAACAGCTAGCAGAAAGCTTATCCTAAATTAATGATGGCGTCTCCTGGGGCAAAAAACTCCGGAGGTAAAATAGTCCTCCGTTCGGATCTCCGGGTGAGGACTGTTCCGGGAGACGTGATCGAGTGCAATAATAGTAAGTGTAGCATTTCACGAGTCGGAGCGTGGAATGTCAGAAGCATGAGACAGGCAGGGAAGCTAGAAAATCTGAAGATAGAAATGGATAGGTTAGGATTAGATATAGTAGGTATAAGTGAGATGCGCTGGCCGGAAGTAGGAGATTTTTGGAGCGGTGACTATAGGGTAATACACACAGGATCGGTAAATGGAAACGCGGGAGTAGGGATCGTTATGCGGAAGAACGCAGGACAGTGTGTAGATAGCTACCTACAATACAGCGAGAGCGTAATGATGGTTAGGTTAGATTCGAAGTCAGTGGAAACAGTAATAGTGCAAGTATACATGCCTACTTCTAGCCACAGTGAGGAAGAGTTAGAAGCCGTTTATTCGGACATAGAGCAGGTAATAGGATTTGTGAAGGGTCATGAAAATTTAATAATAGTAGGAGATTTTAACGCAGTCGTAGGTGAGGGGAAAGAAGGACAATTTGTAGGTCCTTATGGATTAGGAAACAGGAACGAGAGAGGTAGCAGACTGATAGAATTCTGTGAGAAGCACAAGATGGTAGTCGCGAACACATTGTTCAAGAATCACGTTAGGAGGCGGTACACATGGAAAATGCCAGGAGGGATAGACAGGTATCAGATAGACTACATTCTGGTTAGGAAGAGATTTAGAAATCAAGTAAAAGACTGTAAGAGTTATCCAGGAGCAGATGTAGACAGCGACCACAACTTGGTAGTCATGAAAGCTAGATTAATGTTCAAAAATCTGAAAACCCGGAAGGATAAGAAACGTATAAATGTAGACATATTGAGGGATCAGAATATGAAAGATAAGTTCCAGGATAAAACAGATCAATTAATAAATAAAACGAGTAAGGACGAAATCAAGAATGCAGAAACTGAGTGGGAGGGTATCAAGAATAGTCTAGCTTCCGCGGCTAAACTTAATGCAAAAGAGACGAGGCTACAAAAACAGACGAGACGAAGAAGGACTGAAAACTTATAAGTCAATAAAGTGGGAAATCATTAGAAAATGTAGAAAAGCGAAAGAACAATGGATAGAGGATAAATGCAAAGAAGTAGAAGATAAGTTGCAAGTAGGTAAGACCGATGAGGCTTACAAAATAATTAAGAGGAACTTCAGGGATATAGGAACAATAAGTAGAAACGTTAGGAGTCAATCGGGGGACATACTGATCGGAAGAGAGGAGAAAGCGGATAGATGGAAGCAGTACTTAGGAAATTTATACGAGGGTCAGGAATTAGGAGAGATATTAGAGGAAGAATCGAGCATCGATAGGGAAGATGTAGGAAAACCTATATTGAGAGAGGAATTTGAAATAGCACTAAGGGGGCTAAAGAATAATAGAGCGCCGGGTGTAGATAAAATACAGGCGGAAATTTTGAAATGTGCGGGACAGAAAGTAGTAAATAGGATGTTTGAACTGGTAAAATACATATATGAAACGGGCGAGATGCCGGAGGATTATAAGAGGAACATTATCGTTACTATACCGAAAAAGAGAGGAGCCGACAAATGCGAGAACTTTAGAACGATTAGCCTAACTTCCCATGCGTCAAAAATCTTAACTAGAATAGTGCAGAAGAGGATGGAAAATAGAGCGGAGGAAATACTAGGAGAAGACCAATTCGGCTTTAGGCGAAATAGGGGAACTCGCGAAGCTATTCTGGCGCTAAGAGTAATGTTAGAGAAAACAATAGAAAAAGGAAAGAACGCTTATATAGGATTTGTAGATTTAGAAAAAGCTTTTGATAACGTAAGATGGGAAAAAATGTTCGAGATACTAAAGAGCGCGGGAATGAAGTATAGAGATAGGAGAGTAGTACACAATCTATACAAAGAGCAAACTGCTGTTATAGAAGTAGAAGGGGAAAAAAGGGAAGTAGGTATTAGGAAAGGAGTAAGACAAGGATGTACGCTATCACCACTAATTTTTAATCTGTACATCGAAGAGGCGATTAATGTGGTAAAAGATAGAATGGATTTCGGGATTAAAGTACAGGGACAGAAACTAAAAATGCTGAGATTCGCGGATGATATAGCAGTATTAGCATCTAGTAAGGAGGAATTAGAATCAGCATTGAACGAAATGGAGGCAGTGTTGACAGAGGAATACGGAATGAGGGTGAATAAAAACAAAACTAAAGTGTTAGTGTGCAGAATGCGCGAGATCAGAGCAAAAACGAAAGTACAAATTAATTATGAAAGGTTGGAGGAAGTTAAAGACTTCACTTATTTAGGAAGTAAAATAAATTGGGATGGAAGAAGCGATAAAGACATAAAACAAAGAATAGCGCAGGGTCGAGTAGCTTTTAACAAAAAGAAAGCACTTTTATGCTCGGGGGTAATGAACTTAGAAACAAGGAAGAGATTTTTGAAAACATATGTATGGAGCACGGCACTATACGGCTGCGAAACCTGGACGGTAGGGGAAGCAAGTAGGAAGAAATTAGAAGCTTTTGTGATGTGGTGTTACTGAAGAATGATGAAAATACCATGGACTGATAGGGTTAGAAACGAAGAAGTATTGGAGAAAGTCGGCGAGAAAAGAAGTATGCGGAAAAACTTAAAGAAGAGAAGAGATAGAATGGTAGGTCACTTGCTGAGACATGGGGGAATAGACCGCGATATTTTGTAGGCAGAAATAGGAGTGAAGAAAGGCAGAGGTAAGCCGAGATTAGACTACTGCTCGCAAATAGTAAGGGATGTAGGTTGTAGCACAATTAGCGAAATGCGTAGGTTAGCACAAGACAGGAGAAGCTGGAGGTTAGCGTCCAACCAGTCTTAGGACTGATGACCTAATGATGATGATGATGATGATGAATTCACGTGCCTGTTTCATCTTTCTTAGCGCTAGAAATTTTGTGCGTATACATTATTACAATATAGTAGGGAAAAATGCATGAAACAGTGGTTCCTCAAGTTTGTTGCTGATTAGTTAACTCGATAATTGTTCCGCACCTGACGTAGGCGCTCGTTGAGGGGCGCAGGTAGTAGTATTAACCCTCCTTAACCGCGTGACTGAAAGCTTTGTATCTGTGTAAATTTTAAAGATATCGTCTTGAAACTTTCAGGATATTTTCTTAAGCCTTCATCGTATAATAATATACAAAAAAATTATCGAAATATTTGAAGATTTTAGGTGGATGTAACCCCTTAGCCAGCGATCAAAAAATGTTTTCCTTATTAATTTAGAATTGCCTAGATGTGCTCTATCTGCCATTAGGCTATAGAACAGTGTGAATCACCCTGTATAGATCGTTTGCAAGATGCATTTTAAGAATACGCTTTTGTTTTCTCTCGGTCCATCCCAAAGGATTCATCGTTTTTCCATATTTTATGCGCACGCTGTATGTAAACAACGAATATATAACAGCCAACTCTTATATTTTAGACCCATCAAACTTCAGGATTTTAAAGCATTTTCGCGGTTTATCTCTCCTCGAAAAGCCATAAAACAAAAAAACACCAACGTACCTACTACCACTAACAAAGAACGGGCGGCAGTTTTCACGTACCTACATCGGAGTTTACGTAAGAGACAAACCTTCATAAATTTTTGATAAGCCCCCAATTAGCGCCTACCCATCACGGTGTTGCCTTTACCAGGCACATCTTCGAGAAATATTAGTCAAAAAAGCACGCACCGCCGTAATTCTGTAAATATCGTGTGTAGATCTAGTCGGCCGTGACGGCGCTAATTCAGCGCTAAGTGGCGCGGCGCACTTATCACTCCGGCCCAGCGTTAATATTTAACGGGGGCTGGCGCGAAATCGGCCGCCGCTAGAGGGAGTGCTGACGTACCGCGTCTTTTTAATACCTAACTTTCATTAAAGCCATCATATAAATCTCTATTGTAACGGAACCGGCCGTCTAAATATAAGATAATATCGGTGTGCTGAGGAAGAATTATGTAAGTGTTAAATTTTAACGGGGTAGCGAGGTGGGAGAGAGACCTTTCGCGTCATAACCGTGTTCCGCTTAAGTGCCGAATATTCGTACACGTGCGCAAATAAACATTGGAACGCATATTGTTAAGCGAAGCTAATTTTTGGTTATTCCAAGATTTTCAATACTCAGTATTGAACTTATCAGGACTAAGGGATTACTAATGCAAGGATTTTTTAAATATAACTAAGTTTAAGAGAATGAGGACTTTCTTCCAACTATTCTTCTTCATAACCCCCAGACAGTCACAGGGATATACAGGCCCGGTGACAAGGGGAGACTACGGGTCAGTGACGGCGCCAGGAGGGGGCCTGGGTGGGCACGTTCCCACCTAATCAGTAACAGTGCCTACCCAAGTGCCTACCCAAGTGCCCACCCAAAAAATTTACTACTCCTCGGGCTAAAGCCCCGTTTAGTTTTAGCTCGAGGAGTAGTTGTTTCCTAGAGCGATTATGTAATAGCTTTGCTATTCGGGAACTACTTTAATAACCGCTTGGCGGCTTGGTGGTTCCTTTCTCGATTTCCGACTTATAAGTTACTGACAGAGATCGTATCGATAAAGATGTATAGGCCATAAAGTTCATTCGGCATTTGTCCTGAATCGGCGTACCGTATGCGGCACTGATGAGAACTAACAAGTTCGAAACAGCTGTATGTCGTTCGGTTCCGATCCGGGACAAATGTCGAATCCTACCTGTGGCTGGTTTTATTTTTTGAAACCTTATATGATCGTGCAGAAACACGAGAAAGGGGTCGAGGATCGCTTCTGGGTATAATTCAATGCCTGGCGGGGCTTTAGCCCGAGGAGTAGTTGTTTCCTAGAGCGATTATGTAATAGCTTTGCTATTCGGGAACTACTTTGATAACCGCTTGGCGGCTTGGTGGTTCCTTTCTCGATTTCCGACTTATAAGTTACTGAATTTATAAATTATGTTCAATATTTATACCAATTCCTGTATCAAGTGCGGCATGGAAAGGATCTGAAAAGGTTAAAAGACCACTTAAGAAATAAAATGAAACACGAGAGATTAAGTAATATGGCTGTACTAGATATAGAGAACAAAAAATAGCTAATAGCTATCCAGAAAAGACGTTTGAGGAATTTTCAACAAAACATCCCAGAAAATTGCTGTTGAAATATATTCATTAATAAAAGGTGGTCCAACCAAAACGCACAATGTTAGTTGTAAATAAAATAAAAAGTTTTCAGAGAATTATCTTAATATTTTTTATTATGATAGAAGGATCTATGGCAATTATGTGTGAAACAAAATATTGGCCAAATGCTCGCCACGGCTTCGGTGGCATACCTCTATCCAATGGTCCATATTTTCAATGACTCTGAGACATAATTGAGGTTCAATGTCGTTAATGTGCCGAATTATCTCATCCTTTAACTCTTGAATTGTTCTTGGCTTATTGGCGTACACTTTTTCTTTTAAATATGCTCAAAGAAAGAAGTCCAATGGTGTCAAATCACATGATCATGGCGGCCAATTAACATGGCCACGACGTAAAATAACACGGCCATTGAATTTCTCGCGCAAAAGTGCCATTGTTTCGTTGGCTGTGTAGCAAGTGGCACCATCCTGTTGGAACCACATATCGTCCAAGTCCATATCCTCAGTTTCTGGCCACAAGAAGTCCGTTATCATCTCGCGATAGTGAACACCATTCACGGTAACTGCTTGGCCGACCTTATTTACGAAGAAGTATGGCCCGATGACGCCGCCAGCCCATAAACCGCACCAAACAGTCACACTTTGTGGATGCATCGGCTTTTCAATAATCACTCGTGGATTCTCATTTGCCCAAATGCGGCAATTCTGCTTGTTAACGAATCCATCTGCTGTTCAATTGTTGGGCACGACGACGAGTCGAGGTTGACGGCTCTTCTGCTACACTATCGCGAGCAACAGCAATGTTTTCCGCAGAACGAACTGAGCGAGCATGCACAGGTGTTTTCACATTTCCTACAGACCTGGTTTGCTGAAATTTGCGCACAATTCTCCCGATTGTGGACACATTTGGTCGATTATGCTGACCAAAAAAGTCACGAAGTGCACGAAATGCATTTTGATTTGAACGCCCATTTTCGTAAAAGGCTTCAACAATCTTAAGGCGCTGCTCAATTATGTACCTCTCCATGGTTGAATTTGTCAAATACTGAAACAGAGAAATGTCAAATTAAGTTGGGCAAAAAACTTGACGTTAAGGTGTGACTCACAATTAACATCGTGCATTATGGTTGGACCACCCTTTATTTTAACTTAATTACATACTACTTTCTTTTGTAAATTGTGTTTATGTTATTATGTTTATATCTTTATATTGTTATTTGTTATTTGGTGCTATATAATTAGTACACTTATGCAAATGTATTGGTGTATTGGTAATGAATGAACCCCCCCGACACACACACCCCAAATATGTGCCCAACCCAAGAATGTTGTACCAGTTTGTGCCCACCTATTTTAGAAATCCTGGCGCCGTCACTGCTACGGGTACAGCTGTACGTGGGGACCCTGAACGATAGGGGGCCCGTTATAATATGTTATACAAAAATAAGAAAAATATATTGATTTTGCGATATGTTTTCAAAGAGTAAAAACCAGATAATAAAAGAAATGTTTTTAAAGTTTTTCAACATTTGTCAGAAAACTGGATTGGAAATAGCAGATGAAGTATTACGCCGATTCCAATGTCATGGCATTAATATTGCTGATTGCAGGGCCCAATCCTACGACAATGGCAGCAACATGTCGGGAAAATAAAAAGGTACATACAAGCACGAATTCAACAAAAGCATCCTACGGCAATATACTCACCATGTACACACTCTTTAAATCTTGTTGGTGTTCATGCTGCATCATGCTGTCCTGATGCTATAACATTTTTTGGATGTATTAATCGCTTGTGCATTCATTTTAGTGGCAGCCCTGACAGAGTATATTAACAAATAAAACGAATTGTTCCCTTCACAGGCAAAGTGATACTCGTAGGTGTTCAAAAAAAATATCATGTGCAACACAGTACACGTGATAGAAGTGAATACTTCTTTAGAATAAAGAATGAGAGAGATTAAGAGTGAGAGATTGAAAAAAGAGAGAGAGAGATAGAGAGAGAGAGAAAGGAAGAGGGATAATCTCAAAAGAAATATAACAATATAAAATTTGTGCAAAAAAAAAATTCGGTTTATTCATTATCTACAATATCATCGGCTGGTGGTTCAATTGGTAATACTGATATGATTGGCTTGTGATAACTAAAATATGAAATATATGTTCGTGATTCGATACGAACTAGTAACGTGTAAAAATTGCATCTATTGTTGTTCCGGATTTTGTTGTTGATTCTTTGGGATTGTTATTTATAAGCAGACCAAATGTTTCTCGAAGAAAGTTAATCAACGTCAAAGAATCATTGGATCCGAAATTTACATTGAAATCTCCCCCGAGAATCAAAGGGATTTTGTCTTCGCCTCTTCCAAGTGCATTTGCACCTGTGTGGCTGTAAACCAGTAGGGAGCGGTGAATGAAATATATTATATCTTCTAGATTTTAACAAGTTAAACGGTTCAAGGATATTATCAAATAATCACAGAACACAGATGTAAATAACGTAAATAATTACAAAACACAATGATAAATAAATATTTGGTACACACGCGTGCTGCTTCAGCTGTTAATATATAGCGTCTGGACGCGTACATCTATAACGCGCGCATGCGCGACAATAGGGAGACGCGGATAGCCAAAACTAATATATATGATGTATAGCTCTCTTTCTCCTTCTCTCTACGTTATACTTTTTTCTCTCTCGTGTAACAAAATCTTGAAGCGTTACATTTTTTCCAATTCACTCTCCATTCTCGTCAAATATCAGAACGCCACCAAAGAAGTATTCACTTCAAAAAAGCTGTAAGCTGGATATTGGAGCTATTGGTAACTGGATACCTATTGCTAGGTATCCAGTTGCCAATATTATTGAGGCTTTAAAATGATTGATTGACATCAGTCATGAACTCACCGCTGAAGCCTACTTAGAGGCAGTTGGTTTACGAAAATATTTTTCATCATTTAAAGCTGTATTTATTGCGCTCTTGTGGATTTTACAATGTTTTGATGAAAGGAATCTAATCTTACAATCAAGAGCTATTACAATGGAAATTGCTACATCAAATATAAAAAATCTAACAGATGAAATGGGATCATCTGTTAGATTTCACTGGATAGGAAATCACTGAGGGAGGAATGGCAAATTCTATTTTAGGAAGCCAAACTGGTTGTACACAATGTAGGCATTATTGAAGAGTTTTCATATGAACGTTGATGAGGGCACCAGATTGAATGTTCCGAAAATATGGGCCCGGAAACTAAATTTAAAAGAAATGTTTTCCTGACAATTGTTGTGTAGAACAAGAACTGTGTGCTGCAACACCTTTTAACTGCATACCTACTTGTATCTATGTGTATTATCGCTGGGTTCTGTAAGTATTTCAGCCCGCCTTAATTCTAGAGATACATTATGGAGATAAGCAGTCGTAGATACGGTTTCCTTTCATGCGACCCATAGATCTGTCAACCACCAGTCATTTATGTCGAGCTGCGGCGATAAACAAATCCATATCTGCGCATGCGGCTTAAACCCAGTCACGACCTATAATTTGAATACAATACATGTCATCTGTAACGTCGTACTGTGCAGTTCGCTAAGCTAGTCATCGGCACAGGGTAAAGTCCGGTATAATACGACGGTATACGCATCCGATGAGGACTTGTAGCCCTTTCTCAACGTCCAGAAGCTGTCCCGAGAATTATGTGGTGTCGCTTTGGAATTCAACGTGCACTAGTGTCAAAAGAATCGGTTATTTTGTCTCATACATAATATACAGCTAGAGGCAGGCTACTAGGCGAATCGTCGTGTATTTGTTCTACACTTTTATGTAAAAATGGTGGAAATTTACTTACATACTATTTGCATACGTCAAGCTCCGAGATTAACATTGTTCACTAATCTGAGATTGACAGTGTTGCCATATTAAGTATTTATTATTCGAAGGGATAAGCCTTGACGTCAGGCACTAAGTATTAATTATACTTTTAATGTCGAATAGGAAAGTCATAACATGTGGTTTTAATCGTAATACCAGCTACAAAGTGTCTGTCAAACATGTTTCTTGTTTCCTCAAAAAAAAAAAAAAAAAATTAAGAAAACCTTTATTCACTTTTCTATTTGTTACATTCTTAATATTGTACATTAAAAAATGACACTTATAAAAAGTGGATACCGTTACTTGTAAAATACTGATCGCAACAGCGATCAAGAAGCGTGGATGTTGTCATTTAAATCTATAGATACGATGAGTTTTCCTTTAGTAACACGCCGGAGTATCTGTAATTGCACCTTATACATTACGAAATGTTATGTAATTAAGTTCACCGACAATATTAAATAACTATTGGGTCGATTCATAAGTATTAGGCGTTTTTAAACAATATTTATTATTAAAAAATAAACATGAATATTCAACAGACACATGTTTAAATGATTATTCTGGAGCATATTCACCTTCAACTTCAGTAACTGCTTCCCATTTGCTTGGCAGACGGTCGATTCCACGGGCAAGAAAGTCGAGGTTCTAAGAGCCAATCCACGCTTTGACGTCGTCCATCAACTCATTCAAATCATTATAGACACTTCTGTCCACCATACATACTACATTGCCTTCTTCTTACTGACGTTTTTGAAGCGTAGCCATGATTCGTCTCCAGTGACGAGATTCCTTAAGAACGGCGTTTGCTCGTTTCGCTGCAGAAATTCAGTGAAAGTTCGAACATGATCGGCCTTGTTGATGTCGCAAAATTCGTGAGGGATTCATCTAGTGAATTTTCATACCCTTCCGAGCTTTTTGAGGCTACGAACGATAGTGAATTGTCCGACATTGAAGTCTTCGGCCAGCATTCGAGTTGTCATGCTTTCCTCCTCTTTCACGTCTGCCAGAAGTGCCTTATTGTTGAAATCTTGAAGTGGGCAAACTATTCCCGACATCGACTTACGCTGATTGTTTGGCTTCGCCAAGAAATTTGTTGAGATCGCGAAATGAATGCATCCTTTCTCGAATTATAATCAACCTGATAATTATGAATCAACCTATTAGTTGCTTGTATAAAATTAGTACGGGCTGAATAAATCGGTCATCGCAAGTGTTATTATAAAAATGTAAGTTAACATACAGTATATTCTTATAAACGACAAATATAAAATTCGATATAAGAAAGTCAATGATAACAAATATTCAAACAGACTTCCTTCTTGAGCTAAAGACGTTTGTTATTTGTCTGTCGTAGCTCTGTTTCAGTAGTATTAGGTAAGAGTAATAAATATCCTTCCAGAAGAATAGAACTTTTCTGGAACTATTAAACTTTAAGTTTAAGCTGCAATGTCAATGTTTAACTGTCAGCAATGAAATAATTATTTGACGCCATATTGGAATATCTCGCTGGTCAGAAGATAGGTTTCCGTATATTTAATGAAAGTTGGGAAAGGTATTAATTTTTTATGTGTTCTTACACTAAAATATCAGTATAGGATTTTCATTATTCGGAAGCAGTACTACAAATGAGGAAACTCTGTGCTGTTGTAGCGACTTCAAATACTTTTCAGCAGCCAATACCGGCTCAATAAATAATGGACCACGTGTAGTCACACGTAGACCATTCTCTTGAAACTGCGTGTGTCCTTCCACCAATCAATGAGAGTTTCCAATACCTGCAATTCTGTCTATCTGCTGAATCATTTAAAGAAAAAGTGATCTCTTCGGAAGAGAAAAAAATCAGATTTGGGAATTGGAGATCATCATTACATGGCTGCATCATTAACTCCATCGATTGGGGATTATTATTAATAACCCCATCGCTCCATAATCTAATTTTATTATTCGATGGAAGTCATATTTCCCAAGCCCGTGGACTAATTGTACTTTATATGTGTGTCATTTATTATTTTGAAGCATCCCAAAACAGATGACTGATTTATTTACAGCTGAGCGTTTAGTATACGTATTCCTAAATAACTAACAGACCCTCATCTTGTGTAGATGGTCTCCACAGCCATGCATCATTATTAAAATTTAAATTTGTTGGCTTTTACATAAACGCACCAGATTTTTAAGATTTATATACTGTCACAGTATATAAATACAATTGTAGTGTAGCATAACAAATGCAAGTAACCAAGTAACGTAAAAACTACAACAAAACAATAATAAAATTTAGAAACAGCAAAAAAGTAGAATTCTGGAAAAAGTAAATACAACTAGTGACGGACCTAAAAAATTAAAACACATGGTATTAAAAATTAAATTGCCTTTTTTAAACAGTCGTTATATAACCTATTCTAAAATTGTGCGCATCAAATGTAAAAAATAGTCTTTATACTGTTTAACCTCTCACTGGCGCCTTCGCCATAAACTTAAATCACTTTTACTGTTCCCAATTGTAATGTATCAATATTCATAATAAATAGTTTTACATTACCATATCACATAGTGTATCATATTTATCACAAAATGCCACATTGTTTCACATATTTTCAATATTTAAGGAATTATTTGAATATATTATTTATGCATTTACGTCAAATATTCACTCGACTGTCAACATAAACATTTAACGAAGTCAATTGAACATCATCATCATTAGGTCATCAGTCCTAAGACTGGTTGGACGCTAACCTCCAGCTTCTCCTATCTTGTGCTAACCTACGCATTTCGCTAATTGTGCTACAACCTACATCCCTTACTATTTGCGAGCAGTAGTCTAATCTAGGCCTACCTCTGCCTTTCTTCACTCCTATTTCTGCCTCCAAAATATCGCGGACTATTCCCCCATGTCTCAGCAAGTGGCCTACCATTCTATCTCTTCTCTTCTTTAAGTTTTTCCACATACTCCTTTTCTCGCCGACTTTCTCCAATACTTCTTCGTTTCTAACCCTATCAGTCCATGGTATTTTCATCATTCTTCGGTAACACCACATCTCAAAAGCTTCTAATTTCTTCCTACTTGCTTCCCCTACCGTCCAGGTTTCGCAGCCGTAAAGTGCCGTGCTCCATACATATGTTTTCAAAAATCTCTTCCTTGTTTCTAAGTTTATTACCCCCGAGCATAAAAGTGCTTTCTTTTTGTTAAAAGCTACTCGACCCTGCGCTATTCTTTGTTTTATGTCTTTATCGCTTCTTCCATCCCAATTTATTTTACTTCCTAAATAAGTGAAGTCTTTAACTTCCTCCAATCTTTCATTATTAATTTGTACTTTCGTTTTTGCTCTGCTCTCGCGCCCTCTGCACACTAACACTTTAGTTTTGTTTTTATTCACCCTCATTCCGTATTCCTCTGTCAACACTGCCTCCATTTCGTTCAATGCTGATTCTAGTTCCTCCTTACTAGATGCTAATACTGCTATATCATCCGCGAATCTCAGCATTTTTAGTTTCTGTCCCTGTACTTTAATCCCGAAATCTACTCTATCTTTTACCACATTAATCGCCTCTTCGATGTACAGATTAAAAATTAGTGGTGATAGCGTACATCCTTGTCTTACTCCTTTCCTAATACCTACTTCCCTTTCGTCCCCTTCTACTTCTATAACAGCAGTTTGCTCTATGTATAGATTGTGTACTACTCTCCTATCTCTATACTTCATTCCCGCGCTCTTTAGTATCTCGAACATTTTTTCCCATCTTACGTTATCAAAAGCTTTTTCTAAATCTACAAATCCTATATAAGCGTTCTTTCCTTTTTCTATTGTTTTCTCTAACATTACTCTTAGCGCCAGAATAGCTTCGCGAGTTCCCCTATTTCGCCTAAACCCGAATTGGTCTTCTCCTAGTATTTCCAATTGAACATAAAATATGAAAATCAAGTGAAGAATACTTTTTAAACTCAGGTAGTGAAACTTTGGATGCTTATAAGCATAACAATTCTATTCCTGTAGTTGTCCAAAACGCAATTGAAACGGTATACGATAGATGATTAATTGATACCGATTGTTAGAACGCTTGTTAGAAATCAGATTCGTTTAAGACGCCGACGCCATACTGTTTTTTCTTTTGCATTTCTTTCGAAACTACTTTTTTCAAATTGGTGTACAAGATATCTTAAGATCTACTCACCCAACTTTGTTACAATTTTGTTTGAACACATATTCTTTATAATATTATCTAAGATGTCTTAGCTATTACCTTTCTAAATAAGTAAAAAATGATTCTGACAGAGACAAGAAGTATACCATCAGCAAGGATTTTCAAAAGAAGGTCCTATTCGATGGCTCATATCTCCAGCATTTTTTAATTATTTTTATTCGATATGATTTATTCCAACGTTTTAAAATTTGGCATAAAAGATATCAAAAAATATTTGAAATATAAAAACTTTAATTTAAGCGGCCATTAAGAGTTGTCATTAGAAGCTTAGTCATTGTGACAAATTTGGACTTTTAGATAAGGGCTTATTTCAGATATTTGAAGAATATGACTTAAAAGGCGTTATCTTCCAAAATTAGTCTCCAGTTCCATTAGGAATCATTTTTTTGGATTAAAGTAATTTAGGTTAAATCAGTATAAAATCGTGTCTAATATCTGGAGTTTCCTTTTGACAGAAGAGCTTTTCGACGCCTGTTTAATTGCTTTAAGTCTCTTATCAACATATTTTTGTATCGGTAGTATAATAATTTTCATTTAAATACTTCTACTTCGGCAAGAAAGATCGCCAATACCAATTGACACTTTATCCTATATAAAAATATCCCGTAGCCGCTCCGACTGAATTTATCGGGCACACAATTTATGAACATTTGTAATCCTATTCAAGGTTTTATGCAGATATTACTCACTCAAGCAAGGAATATGAGTTTATCAAGCTTTCAGACGTAAATCATGGCCCGCTCAGTTTATCTGTAAATTGCACTTTCCAACCGTCCTGTAGTCCTCATCGTATCGTAGTAGGCCGGGGGAGGATCGCGAACGGCGGTGCCGGTGCCCATCACACAAATCACCGCCGGATTCTTAATACGAAGCTTTGCAAAATTTTATCAATTACCGGACTAGATCCGTATATTTCGGCAGATTATAGTCGTATATTAATTAAAATTTAATTGGTCGGGTTTTTCCCGGAGCAATCTTTTAACAATGGAAAGACCATAGTCTATACCCTTAGTTAAACTGTTTATACAAATAGATGTGGTGAAACATTATACAGAGTGTTCCACGCAAAATTAAACGCCCAGAATAGCTGTTTAAATACATTTTTTTTAAATGCCATGACATCAATTTTTATCTTTGAGCGGGCATCTTTTGACATAAAAGCCGTTACTGTCACTGACACTCCTCCTACCTCCTTAAAACATTAAAATGAAAATATAGACTGAGTAATCATTTGAAAGGTGTCTCAATTTTGATGGCAAAGGTTTAATTTTGGTAATCTGTAAAATCTTTAAACCTAGTTTAATGACCCGAAATGTAGATGATAACAGAATATCATTTACTGGTATTTATTTATCTATTATTTAGTATTTGTCATTTAATTTTTGTGAAAAATGTATTTCGAAGTTTTTGTGAATAACTATTATTATTATTATTATTATTATTATTGACATCAGCATATGACACCATCAACAGAGGAACACTTTTTGAAGCAATGGAACAATTAGGCATACCGCTCTTCCTGATAGCACTTACAAAGCTAACAATGAAGAAAGTAGAATACACGGTACGTATCCAGAGTAATCTATACCCAGTAATTGAAACTAGCAGTGGACTGCGACAGGGAAATCCTCTTTCATGTATATTATTCAACCTGACCCTTGAAAAGGTGATAAGATCTGCTCAAATTAATACAGCAGGAACAATTTTTAACAAAAGTATCCAAATTCTCGCCTTCGCCGATGACATAGACATCATTGGTAGATCAGAAACGCAGTCATTAAAAAAGCATATAGGGCACTGGATACAGAAGCAAGAGAAATTGGTTTGGTGGTACACTGCAAATATATGCGTACACTGCAGCCAGTACAAAAGAGGATATTGCAAGTTGATCAAGCGCAAATAGAGGCTGTTAACGAATTCATTTACTTAGGCTCAATAGTAAACACCCGAAATGATATCACAGCAGAAATAAAACACCCTATACTCCTAGCAAATAGGTGTTACTCTGGGCTGGCCTCACAACTTAATTCAAGAATCATATCTCGACAAACAAAATGTAAATTGTATAAAACACTTATACGCACGGTATTGATGTATGGGTCTGAGACTTGGATCCTAACATAAAATATTGAGGAGCTGCTGGGATGTTTTGAGCGTAAAATATACGGGGCGGTAAATGATAATGGGGTTTTGAGAAAACGCTACAACTTTGAACTGTACAGACTCTATAAAGACCCTTATATTGTAAAATCAATTAAACTTAGTCGCTTGAGATGGGTTGGACATGTACTTAGAATGGATCCGGGAGATCCTGCAAGAATATGTATGTTCCCAAGCCCAACAGAGCAACGACGTAGAGGAAGACCTAGACTACGATACCTAGACGACGTGGAAGAGGACCTACGAAGCATTGTTGTGAAAGGATGGAGAAGAAAAGCATTGGATAGAAACGAATGGAAAGAGGTCCTGGAGCAGGCCAATGCCCATCAAGAGCTGTAGCGCCAACATGATGATGATGATGATGATGATGATGATGATGATGATGATGATGATGATGATGATGATATATTGTTCATCGAGTCTAAGGACAACACAAATAAGGGATGCAAAAGCGGAAAGATGCCATCAAATCACTGCCATCACTAGTCTTGTGCCATCAAATGGCACAAGAATAGTGTTTTTTATAAAAAAATAAATTCGGTCGTCTAAATTCTGTAACTCGGATATGCAGAATTTCCGTAAACGATCCTGAAACAGATTGATTTTTTTTTATTGTTTATACTTTTATGACCTTTATTTATCTTCACCCGAGACGATGTAAATACCTATAACCCTTTCTTCAAATCTTCAAAAAGGGTATGTCGAGTTTCACATTATTTGAAATTAAAGAAATTCAACGCACAATTCGTTTTCTAAATTTATCTAATTGTGACCTGTAAAAAGAATAAAAGCTTGCATTTGATATTAATGATCATTTCATTATAGAAACTTTTAAAATTAGTGGTGATATCTCCTCTTTCATGTCTTATTCTTTACTATAGGACCCCAATGTTATCATATTTTATTTAACGAACCTTGTCTTCCAAGAATTTCCTGCTCTCCCCTCAGAAAAAGAAATCACGTCTGGTAAGGTCTGGAGATCCTGGCAACTATTTAAATGAACCTTATCGTCCACGTATTTGGAAATATTTCGTCCAAATATTAGCGGATATATTGGGATGGAGTTTCATCTTGTTGAAGCCTATCTATCTTCTATCCTAGATCTGCTTCCAGTTGATTGGGAAAGAGAGTCGATATACATGGTACCAAATATTTTGAAGGAAATACAAATATTTTGCTTCAATCCATTAGGACCATGATTATTAACCCATTTCACCCATTATTCCAGCCCACATATTTATTTCTTGTGGACATTAGATATAACTTTCCCGCATTCGTGTTATCTTCAGTAAGTTCCAGAATAATTTTCTCTTCTTAGGTACATATTAGGCACATGGCTAAGCTTTCTTTTAAGACTCAATTTTCCTGATTGTACCTTGGCTAATGTGTGATAGATGTTGATCTCTGAATAATTAAGCAAGCTCCCTTTGAGTTTCATACTTTCACCATAACTCATCACCATGAAAATTTCAGTACGAAGAACTTCTGCTTTCCATTTTATAATCAAGGTTTCAAATTTAAAACGTAAATAGTAACACTAATGCCAACATAAAATGCAAAGTAAGATCACACTTATGAAGTTATTTAAACCGAGTTTAAACAGGGCTTTAAACAATAATAACTAAGCCTAGATAAAAAAGTGAAAAGAAGAAATGTGTATTATCAACATTCCTCATAAGAGATATTCAATATTCCTAATTTTTTTACCAATAAAATTTGAATTTTTTTTTAAAACAAGATAAACGTTGTATTCCTCTATATTGATATTGGTGTTGAAAATGATGTTGATTTTTTTTACTAAATAATATACGAATCAAAATTATATGCGCAGTGCTTTAATAAACCACTAATGAGCTATAAAAAAATTTGCAGTCATTAATACTAAACTAGTCACTGCATTTCTCCGTTGACACCTTTTTTTCGGAAGCGTCCACGAGTGGGAACGTAGCTCGTACAATTTTTGACCTGCAACAAAACACCAAAATTATTTCGATTATATATGAGAAGAGCAAATAAAAGTACGTAGGAATTTTTATATGTCGATTATTACCAAAATAGTGTATTCTTTGTAAAAGGTTAACAATTTTCGGAAAGTATCATCTGATAATTGTTTGTAACAAAAAACATTATGTACTATAATACAAAAATCCTACGTACTATTCATTTCATCGCTATTTTCCAAATAAGAAACTCTATTATCTTGCCGATAAACGGAAGAGTCTCCCTGAGCTTAGCCATAAGAACAAGCCAAGGTTATGTTTTGAGATTTTTTATTTGGCAAATAGCGATGAAATAAACTATACTTCTGTTTTGAATGTACCGGGTTAGTCACCTAAAATTGTCCCCCCCCCCCTTTATTTCTCTTAATTTCAATTTAATAGAAAAATTCAAACAAGGATTTTACATGATTTTTTATAAGTTTCTTGAATATTTAAACAAATTTTCAAAAACTCTGCAAATTGAAAGGGGGCGAACAATTTCTTGTTTTTTTAATGGAATACCGTGTATTTTTTTACTTAAGAAAGTTACCCACAGTTTTCTGATCACAAAAATATATTATTGTTGTATCTTGGTAAGTATAGTTCTTGAGATATTCATACAAATATATAGTCACATCACAGGAATAAGTTTGGCATAAGACCATAAATCAGGAGGGATATGCTTTTGAGATATAACGACACATCTTGTTTTTTAAGAAAAAAAGTATGAAAATAAATAACGAAATAATGATAAAAAAACAATGCGCAGCAATAAATAACATAAAACCAATGAACTTTATTAAAATTAAACATAAAATAAACAGTTAAAAGCTGAACTGGCAAAACACTATAAGGCTTATATTTGTGACGTTTTAATATACGTCTTATACTTGCTTGAGAAATATTAAATTCTTCTGCAGCAGCGTTAGTAGATTTATTGGGGTGTTCGGTAAAAAAAGTAAAACGTCCATTTCCATATCTTCTCCTGTTTTGGGCTTCTTTCTTTCTCGTTTCTTATCTTTTAAGGATTTGCTGCCCCAAATTTGAGATAAATATTAGAGAAAGTGGTCTTGGAGGGAACGCGTTTTTCAGGATATTTTCTTGCATATTCTCTTTTAGCTGTATATTTGTTTTTATTGCTGGTTAAGTAAATTTATAATATTTCTTTCCTTTCGACAAATGAGTATCCCATATCAATATATTAAATATATTAACAAGTGTATTAAAACTTAACTTAAAGCGTATTAATAATATAACAATCAAACATAAGTCAAACATAACATAACTGTCAAACGAAGCATTATTGTTTCTTTAAATCATTTCGGTTCATAGCTCTCCTGATTTATGGTCTTACGCTAAATTTATTCCTGTGATGTGACTATATATTTGTATGAATATCTCAAGAACTATACTTACCAAGATACAACAATTGTATATTTTTGTGATCAGAAAACTATGGGTAACTTTCTTAAGTAAAAAAATACAGGGTGTTCCATTAAAAAAAAAATAAAAAAATGTTCGCCCCCTTTCAATTTGCACAGTTTCTGAAAATTTGTTTAAATATTCAAGAAATTTATAAAAAATCATGTAAAATCCTTTTTTGAATTTTGCGATTCGATTGAAATTAAGAGAAATAAAGGGGGGGTCTATTTTAGGTGACTAACCCGGTACAGTTAAATTATCAAATCGTTTCGTGAACATTTTTTCGAGTTATGTTTCTTCCTAGTTAAAGACACGTGTTTCGAGCAAAAGACGTATAATGTTTTCATTATTATAAAATCATTGAAAATTCTTATATACCTTTAATCTGCGATGCCTGCACCATACAATTGGCTTTGTCCTGCTCCTCTGTTTTCATTTTGAGCTTTCTCAAACTAAGCCGTCCCTCTTGGAGGTAAAACGCACTAAAGGCTAAAAGGCGCTGGGAGTGCAGCGAGAGAGGTTGCGACAGAATTTGAAATTGCGGTACTTAGAGGTTCTGAGCGTCGACAGTATTTTGGTATATCATTTTTAAAACTTCTGGACATCTTTTAATCAAAATAAAATTACGATTTTTCCAAAATTCTAGAGTGACCTAACCTCTTAAAGAAATCAAAGCTCTGGCGAGTCTTCAGTTACAGGGGCGCCGCACTGGCCCGGTAACAACACTAGACGCATCACGGTCGGGCGGTTGTCGAAAGTAAATCACTTATAAGAGTTGAGTTCCGCCATGGTCGGTCAAACGCTGCGAGAAGAAGCAGTAACGAATAGCCGGCCAGTTCTAAGGATTTAATTTGATCAGTGCGGACATCCAGATTCATAGCGCCATTAGGGCCATGATTTAAGGTCCTTTTAGACGCAGCCCGCCGCAATTCAAGACGCCATCCACATTCATGCTCGATGCCCCTCAGCTCAGACCGCTGAAAGCCACTGACGTCGACGGAGTTATGGAACGCCGTCGGTATTTATCGCCGCCGTAACCGCCACCCATCGGGAAATAGAGGCCCGGAACTCGGACTTTATTATCGCGAAAAACTTCGTGCATGAAGGCAGATAGAAATATTACAAATTGGTAAGTAAGCGATTGCCAAATAAGTTAAAATAAATATATGTATACCCCCAGCAGGATTTTCAGGTGTCGCTACATACTAAAATACTAACTATTTGTTGAAAAACACTTAATCGGTTTTGGTTAAATCAGTGCAAAATAACAACACCCGAAAAACCCCATACAAACTCAGTAGTAGTAGATTATAGTTGTGCTGATACACTTGATGGATATTTTACAGTATTATCTATAGTAGAAAGTACATGACCAGCAATGTGCGTCTAAATAAACAGTTTTAAAACCTTAAAACGGACTTTTCCTCAAGTAGAACATCTCTATCTCGAAATTGAATGGCCGAGAAAAAATAAACCAACACATAAATGCTGAATATGTGTTTTATGCGAAAATTTTACTTTGTTCAAGTAGTCCACCATCGTGCTTTTTCATGACTCATGAACATAGTGGAGTGTGTTCTATCCACCTCAAAATCAATAGGTGTCATCTAGGAGACGTCCCCGATCAGAATCAATCAAAACCCGATCGGTCTGACATGATTAGGTGAGTTATCGTGTTAAAAAAAATATCTCAAATAGTCCACCGTCGTGCTTTCTCATGACCCATGGACAGGGTGGGGTGTGTCCTATCCACTTCAAAATCAATAGGTGTCGTCTGGGAGACGTTCCCGGTTAGAGTTAGGCACAACCCGATCGATCCGACACGATTTA
Source organism: Rosalia funebris (assembly GCA_037954035.1). Taxonomy (NCBI): domain Eukaryota; kingdom Metazoa; phylum Arthropoda; class Insecta; order Coleoptera; family Cerambycidae; genus Rosalia; species Rosalia funebris. The sequence goes on from JAZFAV010000008.1 coordinate 10,615,593, forward strand.
GTTGAGTTATCGTGCTAACAAAAATATTTCTCAAATAGACCCAAGGGAGGAGGTGGTGTGTGCTATCCACCTCAAAATCAATAAGTGTCGTCTGGGAGACGTCCCCTATCAGAATCAGTCACAAACCCGATTGATCCGACACAATTTAGTTGAGTTATCGTGCTAACAAGAATAAATGCCGACGGCAACGACGACACACACAGCAAAAAAATTAAAAACCATTTTTTTTTTTAGTTTTTATGCCGAAAAACGAAAAATAAACCCAAAAAAATTTTGTTTCTTCCCATTTTCTTTACACGATTACATTACTTTTCCGCTTATAGTGGAGTGCGGAAAAGTAATAATGATCTAATATGATGATAGCATCAAAGTTGCCCGTAAATGGGAGGCTCTAATCTTATTAGAAATTTATAATGAATGGTGGACTACAAAGCAACCACTAAATCGATTGAAAGAAATCTCTTTAATTTTTATATTATATTTTTATATTTTATATTAACCACAAACAGACTCTGCCATAAGGATCCACCCTGAAACTACTATTATTTAACATATACAGGGTAGATACGAGCAGAACAGTTTCTCGCATCACTCTAGCAGTATAGCGACCGACCCTATTACCAGAAATCTGAAACGTAAATGATGATCCAATAGAAAATAAGAAAACTCTATGATAGAATGCTTTGTGGTGTCCCAATTAGAACTTAGGACGTAGGACCCACTTAGGACTTACCCAATTAGAAGAGCCAAATTAGAACAAAATACACAATTCAGTTATTTTCACAGCGCTAATTTTTGTGATAATAAAAAATACTTATTCCCATAAAACATAGGCTTCAGACTGTCACTTTCAAATTGCTGGCATGTTTAAAATTGGTTAATGGCGTGTATTTTTGACCTCGCTAAACTATTTTAATCTGAAATTAATTTAAATGCGTTCGATCAAGTATGTGAAATGAAATGATATTCACTCGGCATGGAATGCCACTTGTACTAACTCCTGCATATTAAAACCTATAATATCCCTATAATCAATGCGTTTATGCATCTCGAAATAAAAAAAAAACCAGACAGCAGTTTGCTACGAACACCGAAAGATTACACGTGTATCTGTGCGCGTTTCACCAACTAAATTTGACATAATCAGGAGATAATGCTCGTAGAAAACTGATCTCCTGTTTATGTTGCTGCATCGAAAGTTCTATCCCTTTCCCAGGAACTAGAAGTAACTCTAAACAGCAATTTTTCTTGGGCGAAACATATCTAGCATGTTAAAGGCTACTGTCACGAGTATGCATTTCAAAACATATATTTATGTCAGTTTTAAAATATTCTATAACGTAAAAATCTTAACTGTACATTTTTTCATCGCAGACAGTATACACAGGTCCTACACGTTTCACTTCTAAAATTTATGTAATAAATATACGCTAATCACATACATGTACCAATGATTAGGAAATAATTTTAAATTAATGAAGAATGAAAAAATATATGCCTCTCGATGGAAAATAAACGGCACATATTTAACATCTTTGAAGATTTTCTGAAAGAAGCACACACCTGATACCTGGGCTTTTTCTCTTTTTTGTCATTATAATGTTTATTTGGACCCACAGAAATTGATTTTCTTCCCCTAAAACATCAGGTTGTGAAGAGGAAGGTTACGCATTAAGATAAGTACGAACACACCCACGCCCAGAAAGAGGTACCAAGCTACCCACGTTGGAATTCGAACCCAATCATACAATGACACCCATTACATAATGACAATCGTGGACCCAGTCCGTCACCTCAGACCACCGCATGAATAACATTATCGTAGCTACCTCTTTAGGAGAACAATGATAGGTCTGCATATTTATAACTTCACCTCAGACAACTGAATGCCCATCGTATCCTACACATCGTATAGCGTGAAAAACATTTTTAAAATAATCACTGCATGCTCCAACTATAGATTGACAATTACACAGGACTATAAAGTTAATTTGAGTTTGATAAGTGATTGTAAGTGAGTTATTTACGCTGATTTTATACCTACCTTCCGTTTTTGTCCTTCACGTCATATTTTTGATCAACGGAATAATCAGAATGAATTAGAGACCAAAGGAAAAATTAAATTTTAATGAACACCAAATTTAATAAACATTAAAAACATAGCAAAAAGCAACAACACAAAGAAAAAAGAAATTCGTTAGAGACTCAAAACTATTTGAGTCTCCAATTTCTTTTTTTCTTTGAAAATCTCTCCCTCTTTAACAAAAAACTTCGTTTTGTAGATTTTCTTGTGTAATCATTCGTTGTATGTTCTCTTTTCAGCATCCAGCAGTAATCTGTCATCATCGCCACATCCCATCGACCCTAGTATCTCCTTTCCGTCTCCTTTATATCTTGATGGAACCTTTCACCTTGCTCCTCACTAACAACACCAAGATTTTCTGGAAAGTAGTCCAGATAACTATGCAGAAAATGAATTTTTATAGTCATATTACAACCAAGTTGCTTAAACTTATCCAGCATTTTGTTGACAATTCCTCATACTGCGGATATATAATTTCCTAAAAAAAATTCTCTTACATTTTTAAAGCATATACAAATTTCTTTTTCAATTTCTGTCATTGTTTCTTCAAACTGTTGGTTCTGCATTAATTTTCCTATTTGTGGTCCTACGAAAATGCCTTCCTTTAATTTTGCTTCAGAAAAAACTGGAAATTTGCCACATAAATACTTAAAGCAATTCCCATTTTTATCTATAGCTTTTATATATTGCGTCATTAATCTTAATTTAATATGACGTGGCGGCAAGAGAATTTATTTGAACCAGGTATTAAGTTTATAATAAAATATATTTGGTGTATTTTTACAACTTCTAGGCACTTTTAAAACAAAATAAAAACACACGACGCGATTCACGAGTAAACGTACACGTATTGAGAACGTACTACAGCGACTATGTAAATACCCGAATGGTATGAAACCGGAATATTCCCGCCGGCCACCTCTGTTTCGGTAAATCCCCCACACTTGTGTATACGTTTCAAACCGATTAAACACATAAGCGCCGCAAAGATTAAGGCAAAATTTAATTTTATAGAACCTCTGTTTTAAAAACTACAAATTATTGTACAATGTACATTTACTGTATATTTACAAATACTGGTGCGTGATGGAAACTAAAAAACAGTTCTATAGTTCCATGATATGTAACTAAGCCAAAAAATCAAAAGAAGTCCGATCACAAAATCTTTGTTGGCCTATGTTATATATGTAACTTGGCATAATTGTGTAAATCAGCATCACATACTTGCAAATACCTGATCTCGAAGAGATTATATTTGCTTCAGAACTTTTAGCATCACCTGTACTTCTGACTGAAGCTTATGCAGAGTTTCTCTCGTATATACTCATGGCTTACACAAAAACGTACTCATCGACAACGCAATGAGTCTATGAGGTATCTTATTCGGTATCGATGAGTCACGCGAAATAATGAAGATATCAATATTGTGCACTTGCAACGGCGACTCGATTATTAATTAGAAGAGGATGTTTCACTGGCTGGCCAGTCAGCAAGACTGCAGAACGCCGAGTAAGTCGTCCAATTATCTCCGATTATTTTCTCTTCTAGCCGTTGCTGGATGCTGGATCGTGAAATATAGCGATGCTGTTTTACGGCCGGTAATTAAGCAATCTATCAGGTAAAGTCCGACGATCGATATATATGAAATGCAACTTATGCTTTTATGTTGTAATCATAATTCAAAATTTACGATGGAGGAACGGCCTTCCTAGGAAATAATTGAGAATTTCGCTGACGGTTACTCTCCAAGGGATAGAAATTACGAAGATTTAATACGCTTGAATTTAAGTCTAAACTATTAAAAATATTTACCTTTAAAATAAAGCGTGGTCCAACCAAAACGCACGATGTTAATTGTAAATAAAACAAAAAGTTTTCAGAGAATTATCTTAATATTTTTTATTATGATAGAAAGATCTATGACAATTATGTGTGAAACAAAATATCGGCCAAATGCTCGCCACGGCTTCGGTGGAATACCTCTATCCGATGGTCCATATTTTCAATGACTCTGAGACATAATTGAGGTTTAATGTCGTTAATGTGTCGAATTATCTCATCCTTTAGCTCTTGAATTGTTCTTGGCTTATTGACGTACACTTTTTCTTTTAAATATCCCCAAAGAAAGAAGTCCAACGGTGTCAAATCACATGATCGGGGCGGCCAATTAACATCGCCACGACGTGAGATAATACGGCCATTGAATTTCTCGCGCAAAAGTGCCATTGTTTCGTTGGCTGTGTGGCAAGTGGCACCATCCTGTTGGAACCACATATCTTCCAGGTCCATATCCTCAATTTCTGGTCACAATTGTTGGGCACGACAACGAGTCGAGGTTGACGGCTCTTCTGCTACACTATAGCGAACAACAGCAATGTTTTCCGCAGAACGAACTGGGCGATCATGCACAGGTGTTTTCACATTTCCTACAGACCCGGTTTGCTGAAATTTGCGCACAATTCTCCCGATTGTGGACACATTTGGTCGATTATGCTGACCAAAAAAGTCACGAAGTGCACGAAACGCATTTTGATTTGAACGCCCATTTTCGTAAAAAGCTTCAACAATCTTAACACGCTGCTCAATTGTGTACCTCTCCATGGTTGAATTTGTCAAACACTGAAACAAAGTAATGTCAAATTAAGTTGGGCAAAAAACTTGTCGTTAAGGTGTGACTCACAATTAACATTGTGAATTATGGTTGGACCACCCTTTATAACAAGACATTATATAATGCGGCTGAATAGGTTCACAATCGATCTATATTGTAGATCAGTATTGTAATGGGTATCCTGGAATATTTTCCTCTTTTTGAGTGAATAGACCTCGGTTATTAAAAAAGACATTTACATTTAATTTTTTTATTTAAATTTACAATGTAGAAAAAATGTTATATATAAGAAATAACATCAAGGTGTTTTTCTGGCACATTCTGCCCTGTAACTGAAGCAAATGAATCTCAAATACCCACAGTATATAAAATAAATAATAATGGACCCAATATAGATCCTTGAGGCATATAAAATACCACTTGACGACAATCAGGCAATTTATTTCTTGTTAGCATAACTCTTTGCAGTCTACCATCTAAATGATCTGGAATAAAGATACTTCATTTTGATCAAAACCCATATACTGTAACAAAAGCATTCAATGTAATGTGCAATAGCAATGTTTAATGTGTCATAAACATTAGATGGTTTATCTTATCAAAGGGTTTAGAATATTCCGGCAATATATGTAAGTGGCGTAAAATTAATACCATCAACTGATATCACGCCATGATATCATCAGTAACGTTTCGCAGTACTGTTACGCAGCTATGCTATTTCACCTAAATCCTTTATTCCTTTTTATTTATTCTTGGGTAACAACCCGTATAAGGGTATATGTTCTTTTAGTTGACTAATGTTATATACGGTCTTTCAATAGGGACACTCGAAATTTGTTAAGTTATAGCGTTTATTTATATGTTGTTAAAGCAACATCTGTCAAACTTATTGATAATTTATCCTCATCACAACCGTCCCGCCGAGTCGACTATTCGACGTTTGGTGGCCAAATTTGAGTCTACCGGTTTGATAAATAATCGGCCAACACCCGTGCATTACCGAAACGCAAGGTCCGTTGAAAGAATCGCTGCTGTGCGTGAGAGTGTACGAAAAGACCCGAGCCAGTCAATTTCTCGTCGTTCACAAGAACTTGGCTTTTCTGCGACTTCAACTTTGTGAATGTTGCGCCGGGACTTGGGTCTACACCCGTATAAAATCCAACTGACCTAGGAACTTAAGGTAAACCAGAACGACCATAGACAACGCCGCGTGTTCACTGATTGGGCTCTGGAGCAGATGGAAGTTCATCCAAAATTCGCTAAAAAAAATCATCTTTAACGACGAGGCCCATTTTTGGATTAATGAATATGCGAACAAGAAATATTGTCAGATTTGGGACGATACCAATCCACACGAGGTACATCAGCACCAAATACATGCCGAGAAAGTCAGTGTTTGTTGCGGATTTTGCTCTGGCGGAATCATCGGTCCGTACTTCTTCCAAAACGAAACTGGCATTACCATAACCGTCAACGGCGAGCACTACAGATCGATGGTAAGCAACTTATTGTGGCCTAAACTGGGTGACATGGATACCAACGACATGTGGTTCCAACAGGACGGCACTTTCTGCCACACAGCGCATACCCCGATGGATATTTTGTACAAGCGATTTGAGGGTGTTATCTCGCGTAGCGGCAATATGAACTGGCTACCGAGGTTGTGCGATTTAACGCCTTCAAAATTCTTCCTTCGGGGGGATCTCAAATCTCAGGTCTATGCGAATAAACCGCAAACAATTGATGCCCTCAGTGTCAACATAATGAACACCATCCAGCAAATCAATGGCGGTTCGTGACCTCTTTGAGTGGGGGGGGGGGGGCAAGAGCAAAAAAAATCAAATAAAATATTAAAGCTACCTTAATTGATAGTAGGTAATGCTCTCGGGGATTCTTGATCCATTAAGTATTACTGTCTTACGGAAAGCAGAAAAGTTCTCACACAACAGTTTATTTTTTAAAACTAAATTCCGTTCTACGGTCTTTTATAGAAATAAAATGTTCCATCACTTTCTCGTCAAAATTGTCTATATCTTGCACCAATGTTTTATTAATAGACATCATTGCTAAAGCGTTTAGGCGATCGTTAGTCATAGTATTGCGTAAAAAAGTTTTAATCCGTTTTAAAGTCGAAAAACAGCGCTCTGACTCCTCAGTTGTCATTGGTGTTGTTAAAATTATATTCAGTAATTTTATTGTCTCGGTAAACGTTTCAGTTAGACTATTTTCTGACATAAATGAAACTAAATTCATTGCCCCAAAAATGTTTCTGAAATCTGGTCGCGTATAAATAACTTCCAATTCCGTTTTTAAGCTCATCTTACCCAATTGTGGATAAGAGGCACATACAGCATCTAAAAGGGTCACCGGAAAGGTAAGTGCGTATTTTTGTGCCGCAGTTTTAGTGCGGCACAACGTTGCATTTCTCAAGTAGTTGCTATTGGTTCGTCGTTGAACGTGACGGCGGTTGCCAAGCAACGGTGTCCGCAAACTTCTAGCGGCCCATAATTCGTTCCACCTCTGTTGTACATGCAATATATTATACCATAGGTTGTTAACTTACACTTTACTACATCCAACGTTCATTAACCAGGGATATTTTGTAATATTTTCGATATGTAAGGTGAAATTGGATTTCACGATTTCAGTCTATGATAAACTTAAGAAATATTTTCCCAATAGAACAACACCGGCGTGTTCCACAGGGGGGGGGGGGAGGCGGCCTTGCGGCCTTATGGAGAAACCACCACTGCAGCAAATGCAACCAGATTTATGTGACAGTCATCGAAAATTAGACCTCCCCAATACGTGCCACCAAGCAAAGCCTCGGCGGACATTTGAGCGACGTTATATTCTATGCTTAATGCTACAAAATGTTCTTTCAAATAAAGAAAGAATGAGTGAATATCTCACACATAACCTGTTTTATTTACGTTTAAAAATCGAGCGTCTTTATTGAAAGACCCGTTACATGATGTACATTTTTTTACTTATGTGCTGATAACCTTGTATCAGCACAATAGTTTTATGGACATTGTTGCATAATAATTAACTGCGTCGGTGAAATCTACCAAGTCAAGGAATAGCTTATTCGAAAATATTTGTTAGGGCGGCTGTATCGTATGGACGATAAATTACGATCGAAAGAGTTGAGATAAGGAGCTGATTTAGAGGGGATATTAAAGTGGCCCATCAACTCCTAGGGGCACCCAGAATTCAATACTGCCGAATGTCTGAGAAAGTGGCAATTAAAACGCCGATTAAGAAACATATCTTTAGGAACGCCTCGTCACAAATCAAGACACCTGCTGTATAAATCACTGGGATCGAAGCAACAATGTCAGGTTATTAGCTGGTAGACCTTGTGGTGTACCATCAGTGTGACGAACTCTGTAATTTATGGCATCAAGCACAAAGAAGCCCCATATGACTATCTGTATCTCCAAATGAATATTAATCAGCATTAGCTCGGGATCGATAATGGTTATACTTAAGTTTAAGCGTTGGATTAATGGGAATTTATTGACAACGCTGGCTGGCAATGTTCTTAATGAAATTAGTGAAAACATTTCATGCGCTATTTATTCAACGAACGGTCGGATATACACTACTGGAGAAAACTAAGGGAACAAAAAAATTTCCAAAATCATTTAGTGACTTTAAAATGCTGTAAATCTCAGCAAAAAATGGTCGTATGGAGATTAAAGGAAACGAATTTTGAAGCTTTCAGTTTCTAGATTTGAAATCTTTCTGCAAAAAATTTTTATTAGCTACAGTTATCGCGCAGTGAAGTCATAATAAATAACGCGAGACAAAAATTTTCCAAATTTTTTATTTTTATTTATTCACGGACTTGGGAAAATATGTCTTAGTTAAGCCAATATATTGGTCAGTTAGCTTGTTTATTCAGCTTTAATTTGATGTTTCTTATTCTCTCTATATCGATTCTTCGTTAAGATATCCATCTTTAAACGAAAAAGGATCCTCTTGTTTTTGATCGTCGATATCTCAGCAACTAATAACCGCACAGTATATCAAAATGTGATTTTTAAAACTAAAGTAAAAACCTACAAGGACCTACTATGATCTTTAGAGAGAAACAATTTTTTGAAGTGAATACTTCTTTGGCGGCGTTCTGATATTTGACGAGAATGGAGTGTGAATTGGAAAAAATGTAACGTTTCCAGATTTCGTTACACGAGAGAGAAAAAAGATATAACGTAGAGAGAAGGAGAAAGAGAGCTATACATTTGGTATATCTAAAACACAGGCTTCGTTACAAGACAGAGTACACAGATATATAACATAGAGAGAAAGAGAAAGAGAGCTATACATCATATATATCAGTTTAGGCTATCCGCGTCTCCCTATTGTCGCGCATACGCGCGTTATATATGTACGCGTCCAGACGCTATATATTAACAGCTGAAGCAGCACGCGTCTGTACCGAATATTTATCATTGTGTTTTGTAATTATTTACGTTATTTACATCTGTGTTCTGTGATTATTTGATAATATCCTTGAACCGTTTAACTTGTTAAAATCTAGAAGATATAATATATTTCATTCACCGCTCCCTACTGGTTTACAGCCACACAGGTGCAAATGCACTTGGAAGAGGCGAAGACAAAATTCCCTTGATTCTCGGGGGAAATTTCAATGTAAATTTCGGATCCAATGATTCTTTGACGTTGATTAACTTTCTTCGAGAAACATTTGGTCTGCTTACAAATAACAATCCCAAAGAATCAACAACAAAATCCGGAACAACAATAGATGCAATTTTTACACGTTATCTAGAAAATATCGAATCACGAACATATATTTCATATTTTAGTTATCACAAACCAATCATATCTGTATTACCAATTGAACCACCAGCCGATGATAGTGTAAATAATGAATAAACCGAATATTTGTTACACACATTTTATATTATTATACTTCTTTTGAAATTATCCCTATCTCTTCCTCTCTCTCTCTCTCTCACTTTCAATCTCTCACTCTTAATCTCTCTCATTCTCTATTCTAAAGAAGTACTCACTTCTATCACGTGTACCGTGCTGCACATGATTTTTTTTATCTTCCACATTAATTTGAAAAAAACTGAACAAAATTACTTTTTAGTCAACCTTTTTCAGTTGTTCAGTCAAACAGTTGTACATTAACTATTCATTGTTGAACTGCTAATCGCGGCATATCGACGTCACGTCGTATGGTTTGTAGATGACAGTCGTTAATAATAATTATTGACGTCCTATCTTTAACAGGACACAAACGACGCGCAATTCAAATCCTATAGTTTCAACTGAGGTACCCTATATTAATTATATTTAAAAATGCGCAACTGAAAATAAAATTTGCTGTCTGAGAATCTATCCCAGAATTTATTCCTTGAATTTTTAATGAATTTATTAACTACAAACTACTGAAGTGGGGAGATATCTTCACACCATCTGCAATCTCTACCACAGTAGAGCGTAACAAGCGCCATCTCTCGACCGTTTCGAAAACAATCAAAATAAAACTTGATATCATTAATACAATGCAAAGTTTTTACGCTCTACTGTAGCACAACTTATCGGCGTCTACAAGATGCGAGCTTCATTAGTCAAAGATATACTCACTTACACTGCACTGACGAGACCCAAGATAAGGTCGAAACTGGTCTGCAGTTAGTGGTATCCTGAGATAGAGGACGCTTTGCATCTTCCTTGTGGTTTTCGAGCAATCTAAATCACTGTATTGTAGTGCTAACTCTGTTAGACAATATACGGCAAATTTCGCCAATATAATTCGGCGCTCGTTGATGGTATATAGCAAGGAGAATAGCTGTTTTGGCCTAATTTGTTTAGTTCTTATTGTATAAGGCATTTGATGATGGTGTGGAGATATCTCCATACTTCAGTAGTTTGTAAAAATTACCATTTGCGAAGTAAAACCTTGCATTGAATTCATTAACTATTTTAAAAAAGCACTCTACTCATATTTATATGTATTTCAAAAATTACTTTCGCCGCATAATACTTCTAAGACTTCTTTTTTTGGTAAAACTCTATGAAATTGTCTTTTAATTTTCTAGCGCAACAATACCTAAAGTGTCAGCAGTGAGCAGTTTGACTGGTACACCCTGTACAATGTATATATCTATTTATATCAAACACCTTAGCACGAAGTATGATGGAGAATTTAGATAAATATTCTCGGCACTTGCAGCATATTTTAAGCATAATTTGTCTCAAGCCACTCGATGTCATTCTTGTTTGTGAGAACGATAATAAACAGCATCCTCTCCTGGGCTGTCTTTCCCGAACGGGCTGGGCTGGGCCCTGAGAGATGTGCCGTGGCAGGGGTCACTACGCATCTCCTACGAACACTCCATCCACATGTCACGTTACTTATGACAATCATAAATAGTTTGTCGCATCCTCTGCAAAACTGTGAGACTAAATAATCGCCTGCCATATGTTATTGTTTTGTTACCGGGGCCTATCCCTCGGGAGTTTTTTTACGCCGCTTTATCTCTCAGATTAACTTCGGAGTTATTTTATGTTATTTTCGGATGATTCACGGTCTCACCTGAAGATCAAAGTTCGAATTAAGCGATCATCGTCCAAATTTTGTCACTATTATCTATCAGATGTTAACGACATCATGTATCAGCTCTTCATTTTTTTTTATTGGGATATTTTCAAATTTAAAACTCATGTACATGGAGTAAATAGACTTATTTTGAAATACATACACAATGAATCACTTTTATATTTAATTTATTTGCAAATTGTTTTTATGCTTTAGATTAATTTCCTTAATACGAAATAAAAATTTTTCAATCGATCAATAATTCATAATTATGTAGAGTGTCCTAGTTGGAACTATAGTATTTTAATTGCGCGTCATTGGTGTTCTGTCAAAGATACAAACCATGCGACGTCAGTATGCCGCGATTAACAGTTCAACAACGAATAGTTTGAGTATAACTGTTTTATGAAAGTGAGCGATCATTTACAGTTGCACTAAGAAAAATTCGCACAAAATTAGGACAAAATGAAGTGCCGACAGAGTTAATAGTTTGCAACTTAATCAAGAAATTTGAAGAAACAGATTCTATTATTGATAAGGAAACACCAATACGTCCTCGACGTGGTCATTTACTATCACAGTAAATGGGGAATGCTATCGTGACATGCGAAACAATTTCTTTTCCACCAAATTGATGATATGGATTGTGGGTATGAATATGGTTTCAGCAAGACGGTGCAACGTGTCATACAGCACGTGAAACCGTAACTCTGTTGCATACTAAATTACTTGATCATGTTGTCTCGCGGAATGCTGACATCAATTGGCCTGCAGGAATATGTGATTTAATACCACTGGACTGTTTTATTAGCGGTTATGCCAAGGGAAAAGTGTATGTTACCCAGCCAACAACAATTAATGACCTTAAAGCAAACGTTCAAAGGAATAGAGAGAGTTATTCGTAAAATAGAGCCAGTTTTATGTGCCCGTGTTTGGACAATTTTGCTAAATGAATTGTATCACATCATCATTACCAGATAAGTCGAGGCGGTCATATGAACGACACTTTTTTCCATTTGTAGCCGTATCGTCTCCATTTTATGCTGAAGACTAAAAAAGTCTCAGTATTCCCCTCAATTCTGTCAATCCCCTGAACATGATGAGTTTACGCAGTCGCTAATAAAAATCGTCAGGTTCCTATTACTCACCCTGTAGATATCTACATATAAGTTGTATAACTATCGAAAGTACTGTATATGTTTAGTTATTTATTTAATGTTAACTTCTGCCACGATATAGAAATGTATCTTGATCAAAAATGATTGTGAATTTTAAAATAACTGTCGCAGATAGTATCGTGCAGTTATATCGAAAGTTCTTTAATTATGGTTTCATCACAGAGCACGTCTATATGGTTGCTGTACACAACGTAATAGAATTTGGAAATATAATCATTGTCTATGTTTAGACAAATTTTAAGAGCACCTCGTAAAGTTAGAAGTAATACCAAACAATTTCAAATGTGTGTCGATTGTGTCGATGTGTTTCTCAAAGATTGTTTTCTGGCTGATAGATCAGTTGTTCATAAAGAAAAAGTTGTTAATAACCGTCAGCGTATGGAACAACATCTCATAAAACCTATCTGAAGAAATTGGACTTTTCTATGAACCATGCCGAAGAATTCTAAAGAAGAACTTGGACATGCATCCATACAAGACACTATCATGTGAATCCCTTTTGACACAGATAAATCCAGATATCTTGTACACTGTCAGTGATTTATTAGTAAGTAATTTAATAAAGGATCATTTGCCAAATTTAACTTATTTTTTTCTGATGAAACGTGACTTGATCTATTGGGGTACGTTAATTATCAAAATATAATTATGTGAAGCACTGATAATAGGTATACTCTTATTTAATCTCTATTACAACCTCGCATAATTGATTTAATAACACAGGTCTGCGATGAAACAATTGTAACATATTTAACTAGTGGGTTTAACAGTATGTCTTGTGCTGATTACGGAAAAAATAGTGAAAAAATTCCATCGCCCCTAGATAAGTCACAAATTTCACCTGAAATCTTCTTATTTTTAGGGGTTTTCAGGTAAGGTTAGGTTAGGTTAGGTTAGGTTAGGTTAGGTTAGGTTAGGTTAGGTTAGGTTAGGTTAGGTTAGGTTAGGTTAGGTTAGGTTAGGTTAGGTTAGGTTAGGTTAGGTTAGGTTAGGTTAGGTTAGGTTAGGTTAGGTTAGGTTAGGTTAGGTTAGGTTAGGTTAGGTTAGGTTAGGTTAGGTTAGGTTAGGTTAGGTTAGGTTAGGTTAGGTTAGGTTAGGTTAGGTCAGTACGATTTTTCAATATTATAGCCTATATAAGTAGTAAATTCAGTCTGAATTATGGAGATTTCATGGTGAACAGGTTACTAAACAGTGTGAGTATGTTATTTGCAAAAAAAATATTTTTATTCTATTTATTTAAACAAGATAATGAATCTAAACTGGGAAAATCCAGTTCCTACTGGAACAAGACATGTCTCAGTCTGTCTGCTCCCTCCCCAATCCTACTGTCTGCTAGATGTCGTGAGGAATGTAGTGAGCCGTGACCTTGATTGCAGTCAGTGACTCAGTGTGGAGCTAGCCACTGTGGTGTACACATCAAACAGTTTTGTGTTATTTAGAAGAAATGGCTACTAGAGGATGTGTCAACACTCCTAACTGTTTCTGTTATATTTGTGGGTCTTATACCGTCAAGAAGCAACAAAGGAACATTTCTAATTTTGTTCAGAAGGTGTATTTTGCATACTTTGGTTTTAAATTAGGGGAGCAAGATAAATCTTGGGCTCCTCATATAGTGTGTTCTGTGTGTGTTGAAGAACTGAGACAATGGTTTCAAGGTAAGAAGAAATCATTTCGTTGTGGTGTACCCATGATTTGGAGAGAGCCTAAAAATCACAGTGATGACTGTTATTTTTGTTCTTGTTCAGTGCAAGGTTTCAATTTAAAAAAACAGGAAGGACATTTCATACCCAACCAACAAACGTTCCTAAAAAGATCTTACTTCCACCACTTCATATCAAATTGGGGCTAACGAAACAGTTTGTGAAAGCATTACCCAAAAAAGGAGAGTGTTTCAAGTATCTTTGTGAACAGTTTCCTGGTCTATCCGATGCTAAGCTGAAAGAGTCTCTGTTGGGCCTGACATCAGAAAACTTTTAAAAGATGAAAGCTTTGTTACTAAAATGGAAATGGAAGAAAAAAATGCCTGGAATTCATTTAAACTTGTTGTAACAGGCTTTCTTGGAAACAAAAAAGACCAAAACTACAAAACTTCGGTTGATGAATTGTTACAAAACTACAAAATGTTGGGCTGCAACATGAGTGTCAAAGTCCATTTCCTTCACTCACATCTGGACTACTTTCCAGAAAATCTTGGGGCTGTGAGGAACAAGGAGAACGTTTCCTTCAAGATATAGAATAAATGGAGCGCAGATACCAAGGTCGATGGAATGTCAACATGATGGCAGACTACTGTTGGGTGTTAAAAAGAGAAAATTCACAAGAACATAGCCGAAAAAGTACCAAAAGAAGCTTTGATGGAAAAAGAAAACGTTTTTACAAAGACTTATAATAACTTTGCAATACATGTGCATCACTATTGTGCTCATTTTAGCTAAGTATCGTTGTTTTTTTTTGCTTTTACTTCATGTTAAAATAATAAAAACAAATCCAAAATTTTCCGTTTTTTGTAATTTTTCCAAAAACTTCAACTTTACCTTGTAGGCAAGCCTTACGTGATATAAAAAAACCAATGTCATTTTTTTTTGCAGATCTGTGTAATCGATGCAAAATGGTATAAAAACAGCATTTTGACTGAATATGCTGACAAGTAAACGATGATGAACAGAATCAGAACAGATGACATGTGACAGTATGTCTTTTATCTACGTGATAAGTTGTTGATGGTTCCATAATGGTCGAACAAGATGATCTTTTCCGGGGTATTCCAGTTTGACCATTGTGAAATTGTTGATGCTCCCATATTTAAAAGACAGATTTTTCAGAATTCTTGCAGCTTTTTTTTTAATTGGAACGACTTATTGAAGAATGTGCAACCATAACACTAAAAATATTACAAAGTGCTTGTGATAATATGAAGTCGCGCGTAATCCTAGGCTACATTGAACAACAGGGATAGAGGGGGGTAGTTTCAAGAATTGCTTTTATTTGGCCTTTTTATTAAGACAGCTATTAGTCTCATTTTCCAACATATAGTTCTAGAATTAATAACACATATAATCGTTATTGATGGCGTTAGAAGTATGACACGTAATAAACTTTACTCCAATAAGATTATATAAGTTAAGGGGGTATTCTTATCTACAATTTTGAAAAAATAAATTCTTCTTTTGCTTATTCTTAAAGTTTAGAGCTTTAAAAATATGTCCTCGAGAGAAAATTTTACAATTCCAATAATTTACGGAGTTATAGATATTTTGTGACGCAGCACGCAAGACAAAGGAGTGTGTGGGACATGTACAGAAAAGTATATGATCAAGGTTACGTAAAGCTAAAGAAGATATTAAAGGTCATAGCGATAGAGGTGATGGCAAATTAACAGATAAAGTTATTAATGAACTAACTTTATATTATGGTTCGGCTATTCGTCGGAATCCAGATTCAATTTAGAATATGAAGAACGAAGTATGGGCAACTTAATATCACAAAATTTCAACCGATAAAAATACATAACACTTGTATTGCTCACCTGGTCCATCAGCTGGTGTAAATGCAAGAATCAGTGGCTGAGGATATAACCGATGATTTTGTCCATGCAAATCGAGCCCTAAATGACAAAGCCTTGAAAGTAATAAATCCAATATATGAAAACTTGTCATCAGAAGACTTACTACGTAGATGTTTGGGGTCAGAAACCCAAAATAATAATGAATCGTTAAATTCATTGATCTGGACTTTTGCACCAAAACATATACATGCAGAAATGCGGACAATTAAAATTGCAAATTATATAGCTGTTAGCATTTTCGATGTAGGTTTTTACCAATTTTAAAAATTCTTAGTGTCATGGGAATTACTATTGGTCTTAAAGCTTATGCGTTTGTTATTCAACGGGATAGTAGTCGGATTGAACGCTACGAGCAACGAGCTTCTGATATATGACTTACAATTAGACCGCTGCGGCTGTCTGAAACCTTTACACCTTTGCTAAAAACTTTACACAGATTTTTCTCAAAACTATTTATTTCAACATGGTTGACATGATATCTCAATTATTCTATTCAACCGATTTACTACAAATTTTGTACCAACCTTCAATGTATAACTTTCTGTCGCTCCTACAGCTTTTGTGTCAGAATAATTTTTTTACTATTTTAAAAAATTAAAAGTTATGAAAAGAAAGTATCGAAAAATGTATTTTTTTCAGATAACCGCCATTTTGCGAAAATAAAATTATGACGACATACGCCGGCTGGCTATGACGATATTTTTACTAATTAAGGATGTTTTTTTTAATTTTAATGACCAAAAGTGTTGAAATCGTGTGAATCAATCGTGTCATACCCCTTTTTTTGACTTCCAACTTTGCCAGCTTATAACATATTTAACATTCATTGTTTTTCAAAAACTTTTTTGTATATTTTCAAAATATCAATAAATATGTTGTAAAAAATTAATGGTAAAAATATTTTTTGTTTTTGTTTTATCGAGCTCGACAAAACGGCCAAAATGTATGTATTCAGACCAAAATACCACCTGAAGATGGACGTTTGCGATTTCATAACCATCTTTGACCAAGAAATTTTTTTATATCGGTACCTTTAAATTGGTGTCTATTACGTTCAAAGAACATAACTTTTCAATCAATTATAATATTTAATGTATATGTTATTCAGTTCTTTAAAACAAATAATTACAATGTTTCAAAAATTAACTAACTATTAACAACACGCCTAATTAAATAAGACGCCCATAAAAATAAGCCTCATATTGTTTACAAACAAGGAGCCCGTCTGACAAGTTGTGTATTTAGTAGAACGCACTCAAGTCGGGTGAACTGAAGTATGCATTAAATAAGCACACAAACTGATCGCGGCGTAAATGACATGAAATCATGACAACTGAAAAAGGCAAAGGCACGAAGTGTGAAGGGGTAACGCGTCGCGACGCCGTCACCTCGCATCAACGCAAATTCGTACACCTCCTCGTCTTACCTAAAACACTAAACTGGTATTACATGATTATCCAATTACTCGGAGCTCGTCATACGCTTGCTTCAATTCAGGCGACGTTCGACGCCTAACGTTATCGACAACCCATTATGGCATCGTCAAAAATAACACCACTAGGTTGATAAGTGTATAATGTATCTGTAGATAGTTGTAGTCACTTTCATTTCGTTGCATCGGTGAACCCTGCATTGTAGTGCAAATAACATGTTTTTGGTCAAAATATATCGTTTAAACTGGATGTAGTATAGCTTAGAATATCGCTGGGGTAACTGACCATGTGGCTGAGACTCAAATTCTGTTATAAACTTCCTGCAGTATATATTTTAAAGAATTGACTATAGTCATATCATTTTAATCAAATGATAATCAAATGATATATTTTTATATACAGCTTTGAGAAGTTGTATATAAAAAACTCATATTTTTGAGTCTTTTAATATAGAAGAAAGAAAGATAATCCCAAAACATCATTTTGGATTCCGCAATAATCATGGTACGATTGAACGAGTGCATAGCTTGGTCAACCAGATATACAAATATTTAAATTCTAAAAGATATTGTTCAGCTGCTTTTCTGGATATATCCCAGGCCTTCGACAAGGTGTAGCACGCTGGATTGTAAGCCAAACTAAAGAGATTTCTCCCTCGTCCCCATTTTCAACTATTGCAATCTTATCTAACAGATAGACACTTTATGGTTAAACAAATTAGCGAATATACTCAATTGCATTCAATATACGCAGGCGTTCCTCAATGTAGCGTACTTGTACGCCATTGCTGTAACATACGCTGACGACACTGCAATCTTAACATCTCACACTAATCCAACATCGGCCTCAAAAAACTTTCAAACAAACTTAAATTAAATTCAACATTGGTTAAGAAAACATGGCGCAACAAAGCTAATTAAATCAAATCCATGCATGTAACATTTACATTACGAAGAGAAATATGCCTTCCCGTGAAGACTAACAACTACCAACTTCCTCAAGTCGAAGAAGAAAACATGTATTCACCAAAAGTAAGCAATGTATTGGCTCATAGGCCGTAAATCTAAGTTGTCCTTGAAAAACAAATTATTACTATACAAGTCCATTCTTAAGCCCGTTTGAACTTACGCAATTCAGTTATGGGGTACCGCTAGTATCTCCAACATTAACATCCTGCAAAGGTTTCAGAACAAGGTATTGCGTGCCATTGTCGACGCATCTTATTACATCTCCAACGAAATAATTCAACATGACATTCCTCTGGAATCCATCAAGGAAGCAATACAACGATTCAGTGAGAAATATACAGTGAAACAGTGTCAGTGCATCCTAAAGTGCTAAATATCAGTGAAGTGCATGGGCTAAAACGTCTGATGCCACTCGACTTGCCTACAAGACCCAGATAACTTTGGCCAAATAAACTCTAAATTTAAGATTAATTTTAAAGGAAATCTTTAACTCGAGTGGCACACTACATGAATTACATTCTAGTTACAAAAAACGCTTACTGCCCACTGAGCAGATTGCAGATCGCTCTAGTAGTTAAAAAAATCGTTTTAATAGGACTTCAAGATGTTGGCAAAAATTTTGTAGTAAAACTAATAACTTTATTATATTTTTCTTCCCCAACTATTTGAATTCTTAGTCTATAGTCTCTCACAATTCTATTTGTAAGCGTCATTTGAAAGATGACCCCCAGCTCCATTCCTTATCTAAAATCCGTTATTGCTTACAGCTGAAGAGGTGTTTATGAAAACGCCAATATACAGAGTTTACCACATGTAATTGTCCTCGTTTCTATGTGTAACCTTCCCCTCTGCACCCTGAAGGATTTTTCAATTTGGCAAGTAATTTTTTATATATTTTATTATTTTACTTCTCAACATAAAAATGAATGAAAAATATGAATTTCTTAATCCATCAATGTCAATTTTTATAAATTCATGGGCTGATGTTTTTTTTAAAAGTAGTTTCGGTGGCAGTATCAAGAAATATTGTATTCTTGACTTATTGCATAATTTTTAATCAAACTACAGAAAAAAGGAGATTATAGTTCAACCCATCTGCAATTGCCTTATTATATAATAAGGACTAAACAAATTAGGTCAAAACAGCTATTCTCCTGTCAGTAACATATAAGTCGGAAATCGAGAAAGAAACCACCAAGCCGCCAAGCGACTATCAAAGTAGTTCCCGAATAGCAAAGCTATTACATAATCGCTCTAGGAAACAACTACTCCTCGGACTAAAGCCCGGCCAGACATTGAATTATACCCAGAAGCGATCCTCGACCCCTTTCTCGTGTTTCTGCACGATCAGATAAGGTTTCAAAAAATAAAACCCGCCACAGGTAGGATTCGACATTTGTCCCGGATCGGAACCGAACGACATACAGCTGTTTCGAACTTGTTAGTTCTCATCAGTGCCGTACACGGTACGCCGATTCAGGACAAATGCCGAATGAACTTTATGGCGTATACATCTTTATCGATACGATCTCTGTCAGTAACATATAAGTCGGAAATCGAGAAAGAAACCACCAAGCCGTCAAGCGGCTATCAAAATAGTTCCCGAATAGCAAAGCTATTACATAATCGCTCTAGGAAACAACTACTCCTCGGGCTAAAGCCCCGCCAGGCATTGAATTCTATTCTCCTGGCTATATGCCATAGCTATTCTCCTGGCTATATTCCAAACGCCGAGCGCTGAATTACATGAAAAAATTTGCCGTATTTTGTCTAACAGAGATAGGTGACACATTGTATCTTCCTTGTGGTTTTGAAACAATCTGAGTCGCTGTATTTCAGTGCTAACTTTATTAGACAAAATACGGCAAATTTTGTCATGTATGTAATTCAGCGCTCGGCGTTTGACATATAGCCAGGAGAATAGCTGTTTTGACCTAATGTGTTTAGTCCTTATTATAGCGGGTGATCCAAATTGAACTTTAGGATTTGAATTACGCGCCATTTGCGTTGTGTAAACGTTGGGAGTTTGCATTTTTACAGTTGGTATTGAAACACATGGCAAATTCATCATGATGCCGTACACTGTGCACTAGCGCGTAAATATCATACAAATTTATTATGAAAACAGGCAATCAGTTATGATTACATTAAGAAAACTTCGACCACTTTTTGGACGCAATAATGTGCCAAGTGAGCGTGCAATTCGTGATCTAGTGCAAAAGTTTGAAACAAGTGGTATGCTTATTGACAAAGCAAGGGTCCGGTATTAAGATGGTCAGATGAAACTATTGCTCGCGTAAGTGATAGTGTGCGTGAAGAATCAACCACGTCAATTCGTCGCCGTTCGCAGCAATTGACTCTTTCATACGGCACTACGCAACGAATTTTAACAAAAGATCTGCGTTTAAAGGCGTATAAAGTTCAATTGACACAGGAACTTAAAGAAACGGACCACCAGAAACATCGTACATTTGCGAACTGGGTTTAGGGCACACAGAAATTGATGCTGATTTTTGTAAAAAATCATATTGTCCGATGAAACCCATTACCATTTAAATGGCTTCGTGAATCGCCAAAATTGTCGCATTTGGGGTAGTGAAAATCCCCATAGTATTCAAGAGAAACCAATGCATCCACAAAAATGCACTACCTGGTGTGCACTATGGGCTGGAGGAATCATTGGCCCAAACTTTTTTGAGGACGAGGGTGGCAACACCATTACTGTCAATGGTGTACGCTATCGGGAGATGGTAACATTTTTTCAATAAAGCCAACGATTTGAACTTGAATGACATGTGGTTTCAACAGGATGGAGCCACATGTCACACAGCACGTGAAACAGTCACTTTACTTCAAATAAAATATCCTGGTCGTGTTATCTCTCAGAGGGATGACATCGATTGGCCACCGAGGTCTTGCAATCTAACCCCATTAGATTTTTTCTGGGGCTATTTGAAGGCAAGGATTCATGTCAACAAACCTGGTACGATTCCAGAGCTAAAAGAGAACATCAGACGTGCAATTGCTGAAATAGAGCCGCATTTATGCGAAAGCTTTATGAAAAACTTCGTTAAAAGAATGGTATCATGTCAGCGGAGCCGTGGAGGGCATTTGGCTGACACTATGTTTCATATATAACTTCTAAGTTTGTACGTTATAGCAATAAAATTCGAATTTCTCCAATATTTTGATTTTTATTCGGAAAGCAAGTCCTAAAGTTCAATTTGGATCACCCATTATAATAAGGCATTTGCAAATGGGTTGGAGTATAATCTCCTTATTTCTGTAGTTTGAATATTATCCTCTGAGGAGTAAAACTTTGCATTATACTAATTTTTATTCTTTCAATAAGTCAAAATATACGATCATCGATTGATAAAAAAAATTGCCAAAACGGTGACATAAATGATATTTTTATTTGAATTTATTTAGATACCATCTACGTGTGATCCAAGAGATCTTTAATTAATGAAAGCGTCCTACGAGCTGTTTGAAATAATTTATTACAAATGAAAAAAGTGGCTGGTCAACGCCGGATCTTGAACCTTGAAAAAATAAACACAAATATACCCATAAATTATAATGTGTGCGTGTTGTATATGACGTGTGTTATCTAAATTATTATTCGAGATGACTGCCAAGATGGTCAGAGTATACTCGGTGTACCAACAACTCATTTCACAGCTCATTTCATCCTATGAACGGCCTGTCGACAAAAATTCACTATATTCTGTGGTGATAAAATAGCATCGAGGACTGATACACACGCTCTCTGTGGGCTAATTTTTGCCACTAGGGCATTAATACGTAAAATATTAATTGCGCATTAAGATTAAATAAAGTTCCTGAATATATTTGTTTAAATTTAATATTTTTATATTATATTGCTATTTATTCGCTATGTGCATATATTTGATAGTGTTAAATTAATAAAACACGAAATGAGTGCTAGTGTAATACACTCTATGATTTATGTCAAATGAATACCAGTGGTAGCTCGCCAGGGAGACAAATAAAGAAATGCCAATCAATAAAGAGCGAGTAAGCAAGTTTTTTTATTGATTTTTGGCGATAGCAAGGATAAAAGTGCTTATGCCTTGACCGGGAATCGAACCCGGCTCTCCCAATTGCCGGTTGGTTGCTCTGACCGCTGAGCTATCGAGGCACACTCATTATCCTTACTAATGCGCCAGTTTAATGCGTCCCTACAGTACTCCCTCCCTAGAGACATGGTTTGTCTCGATACAATTTAACGGAATGTGACCGCGTTCGCCATTCTTACGAACCGTTGTTCGGTAACCTCCGGACTATAGGGCGATGGATAGGACGGGAATCGAATCCGCGAATTTGAGATGTAAGGGAGGTTGGATGTACTGGAATGAATCACATCACGTCGGGGTCAGCACTTTGGCGTTAGCAAGGATAAAAGTGCTTATGCCTTGACCGGGAATCGAACCCGGCTCTCCCAATTTCCGGTTGGTTACTCTGACCGCTGAGCTATCGAGGCACACTCATTATCTCTGCTAATGCGCCACTTTAATGCGTCGCTACAGTACTCCCTCCCTAGAGACATGGTTTGTCTCGATACAATTTAACGGAATGTGACCGCGTTCGCCATTCTTACGAACCGTTGTTCGGTAACCCCCAGACTATAGGGCGATGGATGGGACGGGAATCAAATCCGCGTATTTGAGATGTAAGGGAGGTTGGATGTACTGGAACGAATCACATCACGTCGGGGTCACTACTTTGGCGATAGCAAGGATAAAAGTGCTTATGCCTTGACCGGGAATCGAACCCGGCTCTCCCACTTGCCGGTTGGTTGCTCTGACCGCTGAGCTATCGAGGCACACTCATTATCCTTGCTAATGCGCCAGTTTTAATGCGTCACTACAGATTTATAACAAGAAAAAATGAAAGGTAACCCTCTTATATCAGTTTTACTGTTCAAATCAATCAAATACAAGTCCCAAATTACTTATGCTGTTACTGTTACAACAGACAATTGGTTAACCTGTTAAAAAAAGCATACGATAAATCATTAATCAATTAAAAAATTGTAGTGATCTCGTAAACCTTCCGCTTAATCATGTTTCATATGATTGATTTTCTGGTAAATTGTATAGGGAATTTTTCCCAAATTATACAGATGTTCTTTATCCTTTTTACCTTATTTCCTTTATCCAATTTTATTTATTTATATCCCATTTATTTTTCCTATTTCTGCTTCCCCTCCCTTTTAATTTTTGTCTATGTCTTATTTATTTTTAGGAGAAATAATACTTTCATTTTTATTTAATTTCAGACTCATTTAACTTCACAAAGATTATTTCTAGGCTTGCTATTGTTCCTATACCTTAGAAGCTGGTTCAGATGTTTTCCAATTGATGTTTTGTATATAACACAGACTTAGTTATCTACAAAACAAAACACTATACACTATACTCGACGCGCCTCCCACCATCAAAGTTGGCATCATTTGAAGAAGATTAAAACTCGATTTAACCATCGCCAGATGATGTCAACTTTGTTGGCGAAAAGCCCGTTGAGCGTAGTGTAT
The DNA here is from genome assembly GCA_037954035.1 of Rosalia funebris. Lineage (NCBI taxonomy): Eukaryota > Metazoa > Arthropoda > Insecta > Coleoptera > Cerambycidae > Rosalia > Rosalia funebris. Next base: position 10,639,574 of record JAZFAV010000008.1, read on the forward strand.
AGTATTTTGTTTTGTGGAAAGCTAAATCAGTGTTACCTTCACACCAAAGGTTCCGACCTAATCCAGTGTTTTGTATGCAAGATATTCTAAAACAATAATTTATTAAATCCTGTTTAAATTTTATTATATCTATTTCGTTAAACTTTTAAAAATATAAAAAAGTTTGAACACACTGAAATCGACTCCTTTGAATCGAAACATTCCTGAATCTTGGGGGGAAAGGTTATACATAAAGACAAGAACAAACACACCCATACTAGGGGAGAGGTGCTAACTTCCATTGGGAATACCTATTGGGACTCGAATCCAAGCATACAATGACACCTAAATACTGAGCCTAGTCCACCATTCTGGATCACAGTACGAGTGACAGTTGCAGTTACTTCTATGGGAACAGCTAGCTCGTGTAGTGACTGTGGAGCAGCGTGCTCCACTTTTATAGTTCCGTGTTCGACAACTAACCTGAACACCCACCGTATTTTTAATATGTATACGTTCCCGAACATTTCATCTTTACCAGGGTTTCTTCCAAAGAAGTAGAGTGCTAAGAGGCGACTCAAACCGACTATTGAAATCTTGAATAAAATTAAAATTCTTGTGAGACCAGTTATGAAGAAGACGATAACACTTCCATTTCTATTCAAGGAAAAAATCGCTTCGTCAGAAGAAAATAATAAACTATATAATGTTGGAATATTCATCATAATGTAACATGATATTCTTGACACTGGCTTAGTTTACCACAAAATACCAAAACACTACATTCGACGCGCGTTTCGCCCATAAAATTTGGCATCATCTGGAGATAATTAAAAGTGAGTTTGAATCATCTCGAGATAATGCCAACTTTCTGGACGAAACACGCCTCGAGTGTAGTGTATAGTGTTTTGGTGTCCTGTAGAAAACTAATTCAGTGTTATCTTCACACCAAAGGTTCTAACCTACTCCAGTATGATATCTTTATAAAAAGTATGTGACCATCTGGATCATCCTCAACTATTGTGGTAAATATAATTTGTAAGTGTGTAACTATTATTGTTTCAGAGAGCGGCTTTTCATCTTTAAATACTCGACCTGAGAAAGTCAACTTGACACTAATGGTAACAGGACAATTAATCAGTTTAATGATCTACGATTTTCGATTCCAGAAGAGGTTTCTTATAAAATTTTACTTACACCTACTGGTCGTAAAGTTGTATTGAATTGTTTGATTCAAGCAACACAAAATTTTTGATCATCAATTTTATTGAGCGTCAGATATTTCCAGTTCCTTCTGTGTTAATACTTCTGTGACTAACCGGGGAGTCTCTGATATGATGTATCAGTCGAAGGTGACGGGAAGGAAGGAGAATTTGTAGGTCCTTATGGATTAGGAAACAGAAACGAGAGAGGTAGCAGACTAATAGAATTCTGTGAGAAGCAGAAGATGGTAGTCACCAATACATTGTTCAAGAATCACGTTAGGAGGCGGTACACCTGGAAAATGCCAGGAGGGATAGAAGAGATTTAGAAATCAAGTAAAAGACTGTAAGAGTTATCCAGGAGCAGATGTAGACAGCGACCACAACTTGGTAGTCATGAAAGCTAGATTAAAGTTCAAAAATCTGAAAACCCGGAAGGATAAGAAACGTATAAATGTAGATATATTGAGGGATCAGAATATGCAAGATAAGTTCCAGGAGAAAACAGATCAATTAATAAATAAAGCGAGTAATGACGAAATCAAGAACGCAGAAACTGAGTGGGAGAATATCAAGAATAATCTAGATTCCGCGGCTACGGACGTTTTAGGACACGAGAGAAGGGAAGCTAGGAAGCTCTGGATAGCGGACGAAATCTTTAACTTAATACAAAAGAAGCGAGGCTACAAAGACAGACGAGACGAGGAAGAACTGGCTTTTCATCTATAAATACTCGACCTGAGAAAGTCAAATTGAGCGTACTGGTAATAGAATAATTAATCAGTTTAATGATATACGATTTTCGATTTCAGAAGAGGTTTCTTATGAAATTTTACTTACACCTACTGGTCTTAAATTTGTTTTGGATTGTTTGATTTGAACAACGCAAAATTTTTCATCATCAATTTTATTCACTGTCAGATATTTCCAGTTCCTTCTGTGCTAATATCTCTGTGACTAACCGGGGAGTATCTCGTATGATTCAGCAGTAGCTTTTCATCGAATTCGAAATCAACTACACCGCGTCCTCTTACGCGTCTTTCCCGATAAAAAATTACCTCCAAGGAGTGGATTAACGTGTTCCGTCGCGAGACACGGCCTGCTATGACACGACGGACGCTTATGAACGGGACGTCCCAGGGCGGTCGGAACTGTCCGGCGAGAAGATCGCTCGCCAGAGATGGCATCTTTACATCACAATGGCCGTAATATTTTACCCGGTGTCACTGGGACATGTATGAGCTTCGGCTGTAAATCTCGACTCATTATAAAACTACCCGAGACAACTAATTTATCTGGACTAATTTATTTGATGTTTATGATAATGCGCCGCGTGTTGTCCGCGCAATGTTGCTACCGTACCACGACGGCCGACGCTCAACCGTCCACATTTCATGCTTATTTGTCATATTTTATGGGGTTGCAGCGAACTACACAAAATACCTCCATCAAATAAATACTGTATCAACAAACTCGGTTGCTTTACATATCTGCATAAACATATCAGGGTTCTTCTGAGATTAATAAGATATGGCTCTGCATCCGATACGATTAAGCTGACGGCAAAAAATATGGTTATTACTCCCATACCCATGTTGCAGCATCAAAATTTGCTTAAGTTTCATTTCCACCTGAAGGTAATTACACTGAGAAAAGGATATGCTTGATGCTTGATGATAACCACCCAGGTCTTTTATACGATGTCCCAAAATACGTGGGCAATGTATCGAGAGGAGTTCATATGAAATATTTCCTTATTATCCTAGACGACCAATCATTTTGATCAAAAGATCGATACATCAATCGTTTGAGTCAAGCGTGATTGACCATTTAGGAACTCGTTTTGACGCTTGAGCCAAGCATTGACGATGAATACATAAATCAAAAATAAAAGGAACAACCAGCTTCCACGGAAACTCCACTACGAATGAGTTTTGATCAAAAGATTGAGGGCTGATTGACGGGTTTATTGAAAAGCGCGTCAACGGCTTGATTCAATTGTTTGATCAAAAAATTGATTGTCTAGGGCAGTCATGAGCAAAGTACGGTCCGCGGGCCAAATGCGGCCCTTCGGGGTAGTCAATCCGGCCCGCGATATGGTTTCGAATAACCCCTACAATTACACCTAGGATATAACAAAATGTATTTTCTGCATAGCTAAAATAGAATAATGGTTTCCTTCTCATCGTGTTTTAAGTACGGTATTATCTGAGTTTGCACGCAACCTCGCGTAGGCGTAGTGCAATACGTGTGTTGCTCGGCTAAGTTCGGAACGAATCGGGCGCTATCATTTTCGTTTCGTCTGTTCTCAAAGTTCGGACAGTCACGTAGTCAGTGTCAAGTCACCTCTGCGGCTGTGTGTCTGGCTTGTGTTTCTATAGTTTTGCTTTGTTGATAGTGTTTTTTGACAAATTTGGTCGTTACAATGTCAAGTAAAAAACGTAAAGTTGATTCAGAATGTCGTTTTTAAAGATGAGTGGACTTGTGCCTCGTTTGCAATGAAGCTGTAGCCGTATTCAAGGAATTCAATCTCTCACGACACTTCATGACAAAACATAACAACGCCACTTATGAAACTATGACCGAAGAAGAACGGAAGCAAAAAGCAGAAGCTCTACGTAAAAAACTGTCAGGTCAGCAATTTTTTTTCTTTTAACAAAGCTGTTCTCAAAAGCTAGCTACATATGCCAGTTACGTTGTGGCATACAATATTGCAAAAAGTAACAAAGCATTTTCTGATGGAGAATTTGTAAAAAGTTGTATGCTCCAAATATGTGACATTTTGTGTCCTGACAAAACAAATGATTGTGAGACAGTAAGTTTGTCTCGAAAAACAATTACTTTTAGAATTGAAGTAATTGATAAGCAGTTTGTCTCACAACTAGAGTCGAAGATAAGCGAGTTTAAATTCTGTTCTTTTGCGTTTGATGAAAGTACAGACGTAACTGACACAGCTCAGTTACTGATATTTATAAGAGGTATTGATGACAACTTTTGTGTTACGGAAGAATTAGCTTGCATGCGTTTATTGAAGGGAACGACAAAAGGGTCAGAGATTTTTCAAGAATTTCAAGAAACTATCACGTCTTTGAAAGTACCTTTGACCAATACTTGTAACATTACTACAGATGGAGCACCGAGTATGACAGGGACGAAATCTGGTTTTGTAGGCATATTTAAGGAATCATTTCCTGGGAACGAAGTTGTGTTTCTTCATTGTGTCATACATCAAGAAGTTCTGTGTAAATCTGCTCTAGACATGAAACATATGCTTGATGTTGTTATTAAGCTTGTTAATAACATTCGTTCACGAGCACTCAATCATAGGCAACTTCGAGAGTTTCTTAACTCATTGCAGTCTGAATACTCTGAATATTCTGATGTACTTTACTACACTAAAGTAAGGTGGCTCAGTGCAGGACGGGTTTTGGAACGAATTTGGTATCTAAAAGACTAAATAATAAATAAATAATATCTAAATCTATCTAATCTAAATAATAAATAATATCTTTCATGGAAGAAAAAGGAACGGACTAGCGTAAACATTTAAAATATATTGTATGGCTTTCGGACTTTGCATTTTTTTACAGATCTTGGCAGTCACATCAATAAATTAAACCTTAAACTCCAGGGAAGAAATCAATTAATCCATGTTATTTGGATTCATATCAGGGGTTTCAAAATGCAATTGAATCTATTTTCTAAACAACTAGTCAAGGAAGACTCATTTTTCAAGACTAAAAACTATTGCAGTTAGGGAAGACAAACTTAGGAGCTATGAGAAAAGCCTGAAATGTCTCCATGAAGAATTTTTGAACGAAGATTCCAAGACTTCAAAGTTATTGAATAAGACCTGGATATTTTTAGCATGCCATTTAATGTGGATTATGAATCAGTCAAACCAGAATTGCAGCTCGAACTGATTGAGTTGCAATGTAACACTGAATTGAAGCAACTATTTCTCAACGTTTCTAAAATTGAATTCTACAAAGCCCTGTCAAAATCAAGTTTCCCAAACCTGAAATCTCACGCTCAGAAGATAATTGCGATGTTTGATCTTCCTACATATGTGAACAGGTGTTTTCTACTATGAAGCTTAGCAAAAACAGCGTTAGAAACCGATTGACTGGCCACCATTTAGCTTCACTACTGCGAATCAGCTCATCCCAGTTTCTACCAGATCATGAACAATATTTAGAAGCTCAGTCACAGCTTCATCTGTTACATAAGCCATACTCTTCTAAAGAATAATCAATTTTTGTAACTTTTTTTTCTAATAATATAAGTATAATCTATATAATATAAATTGTGTGTGATGTAAAAATCGAAAATAAAGTTTATCATTTATAAAAATCTGTTTTGTTCAATTTTTTTTTCGGCCCGCCTAGATAATTTTTTATTTTATCTGGCCCTCCCCTTAAAAAGTTTGCCCATCACTGGTCTAGGGCCTCTCTTATAGTAAACCGTGACTGATATAATCGCTATTAAAGTTAAGAAGAAAAATAACTGTTTTAAATATTATTCTTATGTTATATTACATTTTGATAACGTTTGATGAAAACGCACAACAAATCAAGGTCGGTAGGCTAATATGACACAATTTTTACAGCTTACTGGTTAGACTAGCTCTAGAACGTCATGCCCATAACTTTGAAGAAACGTTATAAGGGACCTTATAATAATTTAGGGAACAGTTTTAAGTATATCCAACCTTTTGTAAAAATAACAAACTCTTTTCTTAGAGACGAAAATTAAAGAAGTTATAAGTTTCTAGATACCATCAATTATTTTATAATATATTCTTGTGTAAAAAATCGAAAAACCGTCTTCATTGTTGCTATCTGTGAATTGTGGTGCTGAGGAGAGTTAACCGGTGTTTTTTCAAAAAATGACCATTAAATTCAACTGTCACCGAATGAAAAAAAATGGAGCTATAATTTTCTGCATATCGTCAATTCATTTATAATATATTCTTGTATAGACAACGAAAGAACTGGCTTGATAGTTGCAATCTATGAATTGTGGGGTGAGGAGAGACAGACGGTGTTTGCCTAAAAATTTACCATTAAATTCGGTTGTCGCCAGATGAAAAGCAAAGAAGCTATAATTTTCTCCACACAATCAGTCATTTTATAGCATATTTTTGGGTAAAAGAAACAAATAACCATATTAATTGTTGCAATCTGTGAATTGTGGGGCTGAGGAGAGACAGACGCTGTATCCTAAAAAAAAATTACCATTAAATTCAGCTGTCGCCAAGTGAAGAGCAAGGAAGCTATAATTTTGTCTATGTCATCAATTGTTTTATAATATATTCTTGTGCGAAAAAATAAAAAACCGTCTAAATAGTTGTAATCAGTAATTGTGGGGCTATGGAGAGGCAAGTGGTGTATTCTCAAAAAATTACTATTAAATTCAGCTGTTGCCTAATAGAAAGCAAAGAGACTATAATTTTCCGACACCATTCATTATTATATAATATATTCTTGTGTAACAAATTAAAATACCGTCTTGAGAGTTGCAATCTATAAATTATGCGGCTGAAGAGAGGGAGGCAGTGTTTTCTCAAAAAAATTACCCACTAAATTCGGCTGTCGCCAAACGAAAAGAATATGAGCTCGTTCTTCATTTCATCAATTATTTTATAATATATTTTTGTGTATAAAGCCGAAAACACGTCTTGATCGCTGCAACCTGTAAATTGTGGGGCTGGGGCAAAACAGAGGATGTTTTCTAAAAAAAAAAAATTAAAACTCAATTTGGCTGTCGTTAAATGAAAAGCAAAGGCGCCGTAATTTTCTTCATATCATCAATTATTTTATGATATATTCTTGTGTAAAATAAATAAACAACCGTCTTAATATTTGCAATCTGTGAACTGTGGGGCTGAAAAGAGATAGACGGTTTTTTCAAAAATTTACCATTGAATTCAACATGTCACCAAATGAGAAGCTAAGAAGCTATAATTTTCTTCATATCACCAATTATTTTATAACATATCCATGTGTAAAAAACCGAAAAATCGTATTGATAGTTGCAAATAGTGAAAGATTCTAAAAATTAATAGTATCATACTTACATACAGGAAAATAATACGATTTGTAATACACATTAAATAATTATTAAAGTACTACATATACGAGTATATCTATACTATTTAGCCAAAATTTTGTATGTAGGTACCTATACATAGTAATTATTCCATATTGTGATACATTGTGATATATTGTGATTGATTGATTGAAGATACATCCAAAATAAATTTTATGTAACAACAGTTGATTAAACGAAAATTTAATTAACTTACACTAAGAAAACAATTCATTTATCAAATTGATTTTATACATTTTCAACTTATTAATCAACTATACAGATTCTTCTAGAAGTCGAAATTTATTAGTAATATGTATTCCTTGTAAAATACACATTAGCCTTATGTGCAATTTAAAATAATATTCCATTTCTCGAAAAGCAGGAGAACGATTTGTTAGAAATTTAAGAATCTTATGGTACACATCATTTAAGATGAATTTACTGAAATTATATAGTTACATGCCGTAATATACATATAATACAAAGTAAAATGAGGTGAATATTATTATAGCCAAAGTTATTCAATTTCATCAGGTAAATAAATTATTCACTAACCCCTGTATTATCGCTTATTCAACATAAAATAAACAACAATAATCAAGACACTAACAATATTATCCCTTGTAAAACACGACGATGTTGCATAAATGTAGCAAAACGGAAAAATCCTTAAATTTCTGCTCTTCCTGAAACTTATATTAACGATTTTTTATTATAAATACAATTTTTTTTAGTGTAGGCGATCGTTTCAGATTCGCTTTATAAATGATATAATTACATATACAAGCCTCGTATATCAGCCATGATTGATTTGTCCACAGCGAGGCTACTCACCTTGCATATAAAATTCCTTCTCGATCAGCATCAGCATATCCAACTCCTTTTATTAGTCACCTGTCAGTAGCTTAATATATGGCAACATAAACGAATAAGATACGACCTAAAATAATTATTTTGCATGCTGATGTTTTTCTTTGATTAAGTGTATTAAAATAGCAGAGTGAATTCTCCAGTTAGATTATTTATGCTTGCTTCACATACATACCTACAGCAATACACGTATATCGTGTATGAATGTAGTAAGGTATCTACTACATTGTTTATGTCAAAAAGTTATACTTACATATATTCGTATGTTGTTTATTTTAAACTTTGATGCATTATGGATTAAAATACGAGTAATACATCGTTTGAAATGGGGTGCGAAATTTGACACCAATTTCATATCAAACAGGGACACATCACAGATACATATAGGAACACGTTAGTTGCTGTGCAACGATCACATCAAAGCCGTGGTAGAGATTTATTATTCACTGGTATAAATTTGCATACCAGCAAAGAAATAAAATGAACACGATGTCGGCGTCTGGTATAAACTTCATTTCAGTTTTACATCTTTTGGTGTCTATATTGTACAATGAAGGAAACATATTTGAAATAAAATCAACATTGAAATAAAAAATGGTCCAATGATTCTCCTTCAGACCACAATTCACACCAAACAGTGACACGTTGGAGATGCATTTCCTTCTCATTAATCATTCGTGGATTCCAAAATGCGGCAATTTTGACTATTAACGAAGAAGTGAATCGGCATTCACTTCTTGTTGTGATCCGATGATCCAGCTGATGAACTCTCTTCGCTGTTCACGATCTATTGTATCTATCGAGTCAATTGAATATATTTTTCAATATATCTAATGTCTATTAGTTTTAATGAACTTAGCCATAACAACTATGTTTACTTGTTAGAACAGACAAATATTTTGGTATAAGTTGTATTTACATTAACTGTATACCTAAATTATATAAAAGTTTAAAATCCATAGAATATTCGCTGGGAACAACCCCATTCCCACTGACATTGCCAGTGTCGGCGCTTGGAATGGAGCTAAGATCATCACTGTCAGTAGCTAGTCACTTGTGCCACATAGTGCGCTCGATTGCTATGATGGTGCTATAAATATATTCCAAAAAACGTTATATAGCCATGGATATAGAGAATTGAAGTTTAATTGCCTTTGAAAAGGGGCACCACATACTCACCCTTATTCAATTTAAAAAATTTTAAGGAATAGCTGCGACATTAAGGCTTGATGAGGGAGGGAGTTAAATAAGTCGGTTCAAATAATGTCTAAAATTAACAATCGATGTGAATTTCGCAAATTACATAAAAATAAATTTCTTTATTTAAATATTTAACATTATTATAAATATTCGAACAGAATATTTCTATATACCTTGTATTACAGAGTGTCCAGAAAGGTTAGGGGGTATTTGTAAATTCAATAAAAAAAAACTACAGTCAGAAATTTTCTTTTTAATTTTTAGACAAAATTTTGGAAAATCAAGTGCCAAAGATTGCGTTGTCCAAATGTTGATCCTCGCGATATTAGTACTCCTCTAACCGAAAATTAGCCGCCACGCGTCTACACATCTCTCTGGAAATGGCGGCCATTTCGGGGATGTTGTGCTTCAATTGCAGTAGAGTTCGTGGTTTGTTTTCATAAAATTTCTCTTTATAGTATCCCCATAAAAAATAGTCAAGGGGTGCAAGATGAGGGGCCAGTCGATGGTGCCTCGACGAGAGATCACTTTTTCCGGGAAAAGTTGATTGACAACCTCAAGTGGTTGGTTCGACGTGTGGCAAGTGGCCCCATCTTGTTGAATCCATGTTTCCACATTAAAACCTTCAAACTCCTGCAGTTGTGGAACCAAGAAGTTCCTTAACATGTCGCAATACCGTTCACTGTTGACCGCAAGTACTTGCCCTCGCCGGTCTTCAGCAAAACAAGGTTCAATGATGCCTTCGCCAGACATGGCAGCCCACGCAATAACTTTTGGACTATGTAGTAGTTGTTCATGTTTCTGTCTTGGATTTTCATTGGCCCAGTAGCGGCAGTTCTGTTTGTCTACGTGACCATTTAAGTGAAAGTTCGCTTCGTCACTAAGAAAGTTTTCAAACATTGGGAAACGTTAAAGCATTTCATTTGCAAAATTCAGTCGGCGAGAATAGTCGGTGACGTTCAATTTTTGAATGAATTGAATTTTGTAGGCTGTAAGATGTAAATCTTGCTTCAGAATCTTGTGCAACACCGATTTTTTAATGTTAAGTTCTTGACTGTGTTTGCGAAGTGATTGGGACGGATTTTCACGCACGAAACTCTCACTTCTTCAATCATTTGTTAGTTTCGAACAGAGCGCGGGCGACCTGGATTGTGAATTTTTACAGTCGAACCGGTATTTTCAAACATTCGAATCCATTTTCTGATGGTATCGTCCTTGGGTGGATTCCGTATATTAAATTGTGCACAAAATAACATTACTGTGACTATCGAATCACCATTGCGATAGATAATAGGCACGTACGAAAAAAGCACGATAATCTCCCAAGTACACTTTCATGGCTACTAAATCTCCAAAGAGTAGTGCTACAACATATCCTTACCTCGCCCTTCCGAACCGCGCCGTTGCATGGACAGCGCAGATACAAATATCCCCTACTCTTTCTGGACACCCTGTACTTTCTTATTCATTTTTCTTTTACGGTTGGATCATATTAATTTGTATATATTTTCCTGTTTTATAATAGCTACCCTATTATAAAACAGGGTAATATATTTACTTGTAATAGGATAAAACACATAAATATATAGATAAACAAATATATGTTTATTTCCTCACGTTGTAACTAATGTATATTTGCTATGTCGTTTAATAAATTCTCATCCCGAGTAAACCTCCACGCCGGAATCTAATTAACGTTTCCGCTAGTATCAGCCCCGTCAGCATTAAAAAAGTTTTTACGTCCCCGATAGTATTCTTCCGGCAATCGCCGTATATTTTGAGAAAGTTTCGGTGCAGTTGTGTCAGTTATTTCGTTCATTTGAAACAATCAAGTCCTCGCAATCAGGCCCAATGTTTGGTTATATGCGGGAGACGAGCCTGTCGACGCTTTTGTCAATACAGTGCAGCCCATAAAGACCACTCGTGTCAGTGCGGATCGCAAAACTTTTACTTCAATCTCCGCGAAGCTATTGCTCTGAGGTTCTCATATGTGCTTGTCACCAGGACGGACGTTTCGGCGAGAACCCTTTCGCATAATGGAGGGTCTTATATTGTGAGGTTGTGGAGGCGTTTTAAGTAATTATAAGTGGATAATGTAACAGAGTAGGTAATGTAAATGTAATTATTTTTATTTTGGCTGAAAATAGGCATAAACATATTTAAATTAAATATTACTCATGTTTGTACTTTAAAATAAATAAAATCGTTGAAAATAAAGTAATACATCATAGTCTTAACGAATTCATCAATGTGGCAAGCCATACTGATATACAGGACCATTGGCGGAACATATCGCTCATCCGGAAGAAAAGTGACAAGTTAAAAAACGACATTTCTGGCAAAAGGGACTTAAAATTTTTATCACCATAAATAGAACTGTTACTTTTTCGTGCTTGGTGTTACAAACTTGAAATTTAAAATGTTAAACTCTCTCACAAACTTTCATATTATAATAAAGGATAAGTACTAAGTAAGTAATACTAAAAATAAGGAAAATAATGACAGGCCTAAACAAATTTTTTTCTGCCTCGAATTTGAACTGTGCCACTTTTCTTGCGAAATTTTTAGTATGGCTCAGTAAAAGGTAAGCCAAGCAGAGAGATCATTTTCAAATCAAATTTATTATTTTATAAAAAAATAACAAAAAATTATTATAGTGCCTCAAAAAATGTCAGGTAACTGGATGATACTGGCTTGAATTGTCTTTTAAATAGTGCTAATAATCCAGTCTTATTTTTTCTGCAATACCGACCTTACGAGTATAAGCATTTTTAATTTTTAATTCTATTATTGAAATACAAAATCTGTTGTAGGCTGGACTACTCAAATTTAGACACAAAAAATGGGTAACTATATTGATTTTACAAAACCAGAGAAATAGTATTAACTTAAAAAGAGTTTAGTGTAGTGCTATCTATTGGTTGAGGTTTAATTTCTGAGAGAAGAGATAAGATTTGTTGACTATTAATTTTAATTAATAACTGAAGTTCTATCGGCATTCTCTTCTTCCACTATAACTTTCCATTCACCATTATAATTTTTAATATTATCCTGCCGTGTAGTTGCTTCCTTAGCTGATATAAGGATAAGATGAGATCTGCTGTTACAGTTGGACATCTGAAAATAATTTTGAGAAGAAAAAAAAGTGTACAAATATTTTCCGAAATAGTGACACAACTGAAAAAATGACACCATGGCACCAAGATCTTAAATTATGTTTACAAGAATAATGACACTTCTCAAAATAAGACTTACATTAAAAAATAGGAAATACAAAAAATGACTTACCTTTTCCAGGAATAATGACACAAACCTAAATGTGACACTGTTCTAATTTTTCCTGAAACGCTTCGATATTTCCACCATCACAGTCAAAACACAACTGAAAATGTGTCACTGTTCTTAATGTAAGCTGGTGAATATGCAACCAATGGAATAGTGACACTTATACTACCTAGGGGAGACTGTGCGAAATACCTTTGTGACGGTTCTCCTGGGGCGAATAGACTATGTTTTGGATATGTTTTAACGGGATAACCAAATTATTATAATTTTTGAATTGTGTCACTTTTCTTCCAGATGAACGATATTCATTATGCCTTGCCACTAATACCCTTGTGGCGTTCTTCCATCGTCAAGAGGTCTTGATGAAAACGCTCCCCATGTCCGTAGATTCCAGAGCTACGGTTCTCTAGGAACTGATCGAAATACTATACCAGGTATGTATATATAAAACAGGATTTTTTTGTATAAAAAAATAAATACACGTTTATTGTACGAAAATGATAAAAAATATTTTATTTGAAGTATTGCCCATTGCTAGCTATACATTTTTCTCATATCTCTGACAATTTGTAGATTCCATGCCAAAAAAATTCTTGCTCTTTTCAAATAAACCAGTCACCAAGCCATTTTCGTAAGAAGTGAAGCCCTGCTCAGCAGTTGCTTGTCCCATCGATGCAAATAAGTGCATCAATCGTTTCCTTGACCGGTTTTTCTGTATGTGATGGCGCATTATCATGAAGCAAAATCACTTTGTGATGATTTTTTTGATATTGTGGTCGTTTTCCCACAAAGCTTGATTAAAATCGATCATTTGTTGTCAGTAGCGTTCTATATTAACGGTTTGGCCAGGTTTTAGCAGATCATAATAGATCATACCCTCCTGATCCCACCAAACACAGAACACTGTCTTTCGTTCATAGCGATTTGGCCTGGCAGTCGATGTCGGTGGTTTGCCTGGAGCTACCCATGATCTTTCACGCTTAGGATTCCCGAAATATATCCACTTTTCATCGCCAGTCACAATTCCATGGAGAAATGACTTTCTTTTGTACCTGGAGAGAAGCATTTCGAAAATGGTTTTTCGGCTTTCCTTGCGTCTTTCATTCAGTTCATGTGAAACCCATTTCCCATCTTCTGGATCTTTCCCATGGCTTTCAAACGTATGGATACTGCTTCTCGTGTCACATTTAAGTGATCCGCGAGTTCTTGTTGCATTTGAACGTTGTTCTCTTCCAAAACTGCTTGCAATTCGCTGTCTTCAAACTTTTTCGGTGGCCTTCCACGTTCATCGTTTCTCACGTCAAAATTGTCACTTTTGAATTTTTTGAACCACTCAGAGCACTGTAATTTACCAACAACATGCTCACCGTTGGCTTCGACAGGCATTCGATGCCATTCTGCAGCAGTTTTTTTCAAATGGTAACAGAAAATCCAGGTGTCCGCAAATCGTAGTTTCCAGGCACAAAATTCGATGTTGTTGTATGAAACTTGTATTGTTGTGAAATGAATACGATTAGCAAATGTCAAAACAAGAAAATGACGCTAATAACGCGGTATGACACAAAGATTGTACTCCCTATACAATCCTTGGGTATGACAGTAACTACATTAGCACTAATTAACTAACGAATTACTCAATTACTGGTATGAAAAGTCACACCACCGAATGGTAAATTATATTTCGGCCTTGCAGTGTTTATTTTACACCAAACTGATATATCCCAATATGTACCCGTTTGGTATGAAATGGGTGTTAAATTTTAGACCACATTTCAGATAGTGTAATATAAATATATGTATATCTTGCAAATAATTCATAATTGTTTAGTCTGTACCGAATATTTGAGTTGCACACATACTTCCTATTCACTAAATATGTTTGTATTTATTTGAGAAGAGAACTAGTGTCTAAGGTCACAATAATATTTTTCCCGATTGCCCCCACGTATGAGCGACCGGAGCGAATAAATGGGAGAAAGACCTACGTAGGCGCTGCCGTTAGTGCCATTTTGGATACGACGTCGAGTCGTTGGTGCCGGTTGAGGGGTGTTTTCTAAATGTTTGTCGTTAATTCATCATAATGATTCATATGCGTTTGAGACTGGGACCCGTTTTTACACCCTGAATGTTAAGGGTGTAAATTATAAGTTTAAGACAGATAGTCAATAATATCTGCGCCGCACACATTTCGTTTCTCAACTCTCATTTTACTACAATATAGTTCGGTATTTATGAGTACTGGCGATGTTTCTTTTTTTTTTTTCGAGGCGGGGAACTGAAATTTATTGGCATGGGAGATATCTGGCCTAGATAAGATGGAAATGTCAATTGATTCATGTTAGATCTCTAGATTAGATTTGACTTTTGTGTAGGCGTATCGGAAATAAATCTCTTACCCTATGCAGAATAAATAGAAGGTCAACTCAGTGATTGCTTTATTTTATTCACAGTTGCCCTAATGTAACGATCTAACTGAATCATCTATACCTGCGTTAAATGTCAACTTCAAGCATCGGTGTGTCAAAGGCTGAAGGAACGATTATGCCAACTTGAATGGCGAAATACGCATCAAATATAATTTAGTGTTCTGTGAAGGAGCCAACTCATCCTATTTGTTTCCTGGTCAATAATTGTAACCCACTTTCTAGGCCATCTGGTTTTCGGAACAAAGGAACAAACATTTTTGCAAACCCATTCTTTTTGTAATGTGACTAACTTTTTGTAATGTTTCAATGTTAATTTTCATCCAGGACACTTCTGGATATTGAGGGGCTAAAGTTTGGAATAACACTAATAAACCAGGTTTTGTCGATATTTAAACGAAATTTCCGGACACGTCTTGATTTACCTTCAACTTGGTATCCTTTAAAATATATTGACTATCTATACAGGGCATCCAAACTTCATGTACCGCTATCAATGTAATTTTTTTTAATGGGATGAATGTTCTTTAATGTTTTATATTTTGAAGAAACCCCTGACAAATTCGAAAGTGTTCATCAGCCATTATTTGAGTGGCTATCGAGATAATTAACTTTTGAATTGAGATATTTTGTATCTGATTTTCTGATATCTGCTGTACCTGAAATTTACTGAATTAACAGACACAACGTGGCATGGAAAACAAAGACATGATTTTTTTAAAACAAATAAATAAATAACAGGTGAATCAAAACACGTCTATATACAGTTATCGTAACAAACACTTTGGAAACTCGATATGAGATTTCAAAATCTTTGGAAAATATCAAATTAACTATTTTGATATTTATTTTTTTAGTGTTTGATTTGGAAAGTGTGGAACTTGCTGTACATAATATGGTATGTGGTATTTTATCTTGATGGAACCACAACGAAGTAGATCGCAAGTTTCGATCTTGTAGGCTCAATTGAGTCTCGTCTGGATACAATTGAGTCAACGCGGTAAGTCTCCTAAATAATCCTTAAGTATATTTGTCTCAATAATGAAATTAAAAAATATATATAAATGAGTAAGCTTTGTCCTATACTGTCCCCGACCAAAGGTATATGTTTCTGAATATTGATGTGGATGCTGGTGCATCCAGTGAAGATTTTCTGTGGCATAATACCGTAGATTTTGTCTGTTGACATCACCATTTAAGGAAAATGTGACCTCATCTGAATAGCTTGTATTAACTGAAGAGGAAAGTTAAATTTCTGCTTAATTCATTGACATTAATTCATATGTCATTTTACGGATGCCATTTTTCTTTTTCAAAATTCTTAAATTGACCTCCTAATTCATAGGATGTTGGTTATGGATATTGGTATATGGTGATGGTGTCTAATTCCTTCTGACTTGTAACGTAACCTAGCACCAAATAAATGGCCACCGCGTTCACCTCATTTGAGTTCCTTGGATTTATTCTTATGCGGTTACTTAAGAATCACAGGTGAGCACAATTTGATATGACAAGTAAAGGATTTAGAGGATCTGAAACAATTAATTAGAACCGAATTGGGAAAAAATCAACTTATTAAATTATTGAATGTTCAATACAAACTGCTACGTATGTTGGTCAATGTCAGATAGTTAACTCAAGACGTTTTGAACAATTTTAAAATTCCAGTCAAAAATAAAGTCGTTATTTTTATTTGTATTTTTAAAAATATCTTATTAATGCTAAATGGTACCGAGATAGAATATACACTGCCTGAAATGTACCGTAAAATTTAACATTTAATTTCTCACAAAATGGGGTATGTATAGGGATACACCAGTCAAGAATGTACCCAATTATGGAAGTCATTATTTAATGATTAGGTACATTCCTAATAAGATTAATGTATTATTATTAATAAGTGCATAAGAATGACAAATATAAAATATCACTGCTCACCATAAGAAATCCCCCACTCCATTTGGTAAAATGTAATAAATTCCTCAGACTATTAATTTTGATAAACTTGGCTATGACCACTATATGGAACAGAACATGTCAGCTGAAACTTGGTGGCCAAGGACTAAGCTATAATAATAATAATAATAGTAGAGTAATAATAGATAGAGTGATAATAACAATAGAGTAATTCTGGACGGGAAACTATCATGGGAAAAACATCTAAGCCACATATGTTCAAAAATTGCAGCAATACTTTGGGAACTGAGAAGAGTCATTGGTAATAGCTGGGGCTTCAAACCGGAGACCATGAAATAGATGTATGGGGCAATTCTCAAACCCAGACTGACGTGTGCAGTACTCGTCTGGTGGGAGAGAGCCTGTTTAAAGTCGGAAGCCAACCGACTTAACAAGCTAAGAGGATTGACTCTAAGAAGTATAACCGGAGCCCCAAGATCAACACCGATCGAGGCGATGGGGATACTGATGGAGATACCACCTCTTGATGTCACCCTGAAAGCGCAAGCTATAAAGGCAATGCACAGGGTGGGAAACATGAATAGGAAGGTAAGGGACCTGAATAGGCGCTCAAAAGAGCTAGGTGAGGAGGGACTCCTCTGGATGCCCTCTGACAGTACGGGTGTCCAATTCCTGTTTGACAAGAAATGTAAGATCACTCTCACCAGTAAGACCGACTGGATGGACGGAGGGTCGAGCTGGATTACCGGTATCAATGGAGTCATCTGGTACACGGATAGAGCCAAGAGTGAGAACAGAGCGGATGCGGGGGTGTATAGGCGATGCGATGGGATAGGTAAAACCTTCCCCTTGGGTAAGTACACTACCGCACTTCAGGCCGAGCTAGTTGCAATTATATACGGTGTTCTGGCGGCCGACCAAAATCGGACCTAGGAGAAGGTATGTATCTGCTCGGATAGCAGGGCGGCGTTGGCAGCCCTGAATTCAGCAACGACAAAGTCGCAGGTGGTCTATAATTATTATGAAGCATTGATCTTGGCAGGGAAGGGACAGGTGGAAGTTTTATGGATACCTGGGGATAATGGCATTAAAGAAAATCTAATTGCAGATGACCTTGCCAGACTAGGGACCAGGGAAAATATCTATGGACCAGAACCTGCAGTGGGAATAAGTCGGAATCTCATCAGGGACCGCATCAATAGCTAGGCAAGAGACCAGCACAATAAAAGATGGAGAGGAGTAACGCGTTGTCGAGTGACCAAACTCTTCATCGAATACTCAGAGATTGGGAAATGGGCCTAGGAATTCATTAAATTGAACAGGCACAAAGCCAGAACCCTGGTGGGAATCATAACGGGCCACCATAGTAGTCTGAATGCATTAAGCACAAGCTGAGGCTGATTGACAGCCCGGCCTGCACTTACTGTAAGAAAGACGAGGAAACCTCGATTCAGCTTCTTTACACCTACCCCACACTGAAGGAGAGGAGGTACCTTATATTAGGGACCCCTGTTATCCTAGAGGAGGCGAGAGTTAAGGCGGGGGACGTGCCTAAATTGCTCCTTTTATGGGATAGCATTTTTGGATAATGACCCGGATAAGAGGGGATCGCCAAGGGACTACCCATGCGATCAGTTGCTGATGAGGCCCAAACCCATATAACATAATGTAATGTAATGGTTATGACAATAGCTATGTTTACATCTCTTGGGGCAAGCAAGCTATTAGGGTATAAGTTGATCATTCAGAAATCAGAAGTAAATTCTAACAAGAAGTAATTCTTCTTATTGGAATTATGCATTTATATTACTTTATCTATTTCATCGTCGCCAAAGAAATAGGTTAGGTATATATACATTCAGTGAAATCATCCAGCGACAATTTACACATACAACATTGAACTTTGATGTCTCCCAATAGACAACCAACAATTTCTTATAAATCTTACAGATGTATAATGAAAAATAACTTGCAATTTGATGCATTTAAATAAATATTTTTTTTATATTCTGCAGGCTGGCCATCGCTATATGCACATAACTTGTCTTACTAATGAATAAAATTTAATGACAATATTACTCCTCTTTAATAACGCCAAGTTCGACAAATATACCGATAAAATAAACGATACGCCTCGCAATCTCCGGCGATATAAAAACTAGGTGACTATCAACAGAGGACAAATAGGCACATTAGAGACAATGGCGACATCAGCCTAATCGGGGGCCGAACATAAAGTGTTGAGGGTCCGTCGGTATAATACGTCGACTGAAATTCCTGCTACAGATGTGATTCCTGATGTCTCTGTCACCGAAACTTGAAGGCCTGAAGGGTGCCATATTGGAGTTTTCTTGGCGGCCGAGTTATTTCTTATGGTAGCGGCCCCCGACAATTGATTCGGCTTATGTCTCCAGCAGAAACAATAAATATACCCTGGTTTCTGTTTGCCGTAAGTGAGAAGGAAAACCTTTTAAATATGGCTTTAGCTACATACTTAGCAGTTTGGATTGAATTAGACGAAATTAAATGAAAATATGTGGTAAGAATAAATAAGTTGCTATGTCACTAAGACTCACAATAATAATAAAAAATAATAATTTGATAAACTAAGGTGTATTATAAATTAAGGGAGCGCTAAGGTAATAGATAATATAGCTTGGTAATTATACATCGAAGGAACTAACGAAAAAATAACGAACCTAAATTTTAATGATATTTTAGGTATGAGAAAATAAAAGTTAGAAGAGGGTCATATATTCAATATCAAAAATCTGCATCATGAATTTGTTCGACTATTAAATTCAAATTCAAATGATGGCAAACTTAATTAACAATATATTGTTTAATATAAATGGACTATATCTTAGCCTTAGTTAGACAGTCTTAGTTGGACAGAAGAATACTTATAAAGTTATTTATATACACTAGGCACAAAAATTAAGGGATGCAAAAAAATGCTAAATTTTTAGGTAATTTTCAAAGGGTTGCAATTTGGAAAAAAATAGTCGTAGAGCAATTTAAAAAAAGAAAATTGAAACTCCAAGTTTTTAGTTTTCAGTGATTTTAACATAAAGCAAAAACATTTTCAACCTTAAACGCTTCACCACTGGTTATACATCATAAATTAAGGAAGAGGAAACAAAACGTTAAGGTTTTGACATCAGAAACTCATTTAACAACTCATAAACTGTTTGAAGAAAAAAGAAGAAATTGCAAGAGAAAAAGTTGATAACTGTACCATCAAAACGTAAGAAGAATTTTTCAAAAGCGTCTTCTTCTTCATCGGAAAGTGAAGAGTTACCAGCTCAGCAAATCTAGTGAAGAATGTTCCGATGAAAACAACTGCACTTGTGTGGAATGTCACGAGTCTTACTACCATACGAAGAAGAAAAGTGACTGGATTCAGTGTTTGCAGTGTTCTGGCTGGTTATATGAAGATTGCACAAACTTTTTAGAGAAATGCAACAATTGCGGTGGCAAAAATAAAGGAAAAGGAAAAAAGACAATAAAAATGAGAGGGCTTTATTGGGGCACATAAGACTGATGTATCCGTGAAATGTGCCCCACGTTAGATTTTAAGAAATTGTTGATCTCAGCTGTTTTAATTATATTTTAGAAGATTTTTCTAGTTTTTGTTATGCAAATTGAGTCAGAGGTTAAGACTAATTACTTTAATAAACATGTTCTAAGTAATACCGCTTTTTATTTCAATTCTTCGAATGGTGGGGCACGATTGCCAGGTTTACCCTAAATCAATTTTCACAATTAACATTTTATTTGCAATTCTATTCAAACTTTATTGTATTTGATAAATTTTTTTATAAAAATACTTTTATATATAATGAAAGCAAAAGATTGCTTTTGCTTTCATTAGGTGATAACCCCTAGTCATTATCGAATAATGACTAGGGGTTACTATTAAAAAATGCGCTCCCTTTGACCCCGCAAATGTACACCACTTAGAACTAAAGTATTTCCAAATTAATAGAAAAAAGTATTTCTGCAAGATAATAATATTTTGCGATATTTTTGAGGTATTCCAAACTTATTTTCCACAGTATATATAAATACATATATATCCAATTTATGTCGAACTAATAATTAAGACAAAAAATGCGTTTTCTCATCGAAAATGAACTGTTTTTTGGTGTATATTGAAACAAAGTTATTCACATATTCTTCTAATACAATTGTATTGATTCGACACAAAGAACAAATGTTCAGTGTGGCAGAGAGTGGATTCTGTTGAAGGAAAGTTGTGTACCTATTGCTAAACGGTTATCACAATTTATCTCCGATAAATATTACGCATATACACAGGTAATCATCCATTATTTTCCTTTGCGAACAAATACATTTGCCATATGCACAGATATACACCTTGTAGGGATATCCGTTATTTTTGTTAGACATCATGGATGCCTTCAACGAATATATTCATTATACAGGCTAACAATTGCGTGTTAAGCTGGGCATATAAATCACTTATTTGCACATATCTTGCTTAGGGGTACCAGCATTTTAACATCGAGCACATCATTATGAATAATTAATCGTGTAAAGTATTTTTAAGTACATGGACAAACAGCAAGTAATTTATGGTACACTTTCTGTCTCCGATAGTTACTTTAGAAGAAGAAATAATTATAGGAATCAATTCGTGGCCGTTTGAAAATTTATAGAGATCAGAGATGTGCATTATTAAACCATACATGTGAGCAAATCGATGGATGGCATTAAAACATCTGTGATGTGTAAATAGCAGCCCCTGATTTAGGGGGGGGGGGCAAGCCCGGGTAGAAAATAATGATAGACGATGGTCACCTTACCTCTGTGGCTTCTTCTCGAAGGAGAAGAGCCACCAATATATCTAATTTGTGATGAAATACTAACAGTAAAACATATTTTGTTAGAATGTATAAATATGTTATATACGTCATGAGAGAGAAACTTTCGTCATGAGAGAGAAAATACGTCATGAGACAGAAAATCCGATCGATCCGACACAATTTAATTGAGTGCGTTCTATCCACCTAAAAATCAATAGGTGTCGTCTGGGTGACGTCCCCGATCAGAATCAGTGAAAATCCGATCTATCCGACATGATTTCGTTGAGTTAACGTGATAACAAAAAAAATTCTCAAATAGTCCACCATCATGCTTTCTCATAACCCATGGACAGGGTGGAGTGTATCCTATCCACCTCAAAATCAATAGGTGTCTTCTGGGAGATGTCCCTGATCAGAATCAGTCAAACCCCGATCGATCCGACACGATTTAATTGAGTGATCGTGCTAACAAAAAAAAATTCTCAAATAGTCCACCATTGTGCTTTCTCATGACCCATGTACACGGTAGAGTGTGTTCTATCCACCTCAAAATCAATAGGTGTCGTCTGGGAGACTGCCCCGATTAGAATCAGTCAAAACCCGATCGATCCGACACGATTTAATTGAGTGATCGTGCTAACAAAAAAAATTTCTCAAATAGTCCACCATTGTGCTTTCTCATGACCCATGTACACGGTAGAGTGTGTTCTATCCACCTCAAAATCAATAGGTGTCGTCTGGGAGACTGCCCCGATTAGAATCAGTCAAAACCCGATCGATCCGACACGATTTAGTTGAGTTATCGTGCTAACAAGAAATTTGATTAATGCCGTTGATAACGACGACAACGACAACGACAAAAACGACACACACACACACACACACACACACACACACACACACACACACACACACACACACACACACACACACACACACACACACACACACACACACACACACACACACACACACACACACACACACACACACACACACACACACACACACACACACACACACACACACACACACACACACACACACACACACAAACACACACACACACACACACACACACACACACACACACACACACACACACACACACATTAAATACCATTTTTTTTGTTTTTAGGCCAAAAAATTAAAAATAAACCCTAGAAAAAAAATGTTTAGTTGAGTGCGAAAAAGTAAAATTTCTCAGCAATGAAAATAGATAAACCGACAAAGTATCGAGTTTTGTAAAGAGTACTGGTCCCTACAAAAAAATATAAAGAATGTGATGCTAAAAAGTGAATAAAATTAACGTCTAAATAGGAGCAGCGGTTCATGACCGATGCAATCGATGTCGATATAAATAAAAATAGAATAACAGTAATCGTTTCTATTAAACAACACAAATACATAACTTGGTGAAATTTAGTTTAAGCTACTCATACCTCTAACTCAATATGTAACAACTATTATCTATATTATATAAATAGTATGCACATTCTTAAGACAATTAAAAAAAAGTTTATACACAACAATATATTTACAGTACCGAAGATTTAAGTATTTGTATATAATGGCGATTTGTATGTGAATAATGGAGACCCAGGTTTTATTTTCCTGAACTTTCTTTTTTTTTGGCTAGCTAAAAATATCTTATTATGTCTACTTTAAATTATGTCTAAGTTTTTAAAGCTTAGGATTTTAAAAACTGTAAAGAATTCTTTACAATTCGCGGTTGTCGGTATTTGATAAAAAAAATTTCGATGGGAAAATGTTGATTGAAACAGAGGTAAGAAATTGCGTTTTTAGGTATGTTAACTTAGCTTGCTATAACTTTGCAAATAATGGATAGACTAAGAATATTGATTGTTTATTTTCAACCTCAAAGTATTCCAAAGAAGCCCTGAAAGTTTCAAAACACTGCGGTATTTTATTTTTTTCAATGTGTTCGGAATAACTGGATTTGTCGTTTTTGCTAATAATTAATTTAAGGATGAATTTTTTATTTTTTATTCATTTTTTTAAGTTTAAAATGTATTTTTAGCGATAACCTATATTTTTTATCAAAAAATGTTCATTATTGTAAGAAAATAAAATGAAAAGAATATTTTCAAAAAAAAAGTCAACGCTGGTTTATTTTGCTTTGAACGATGATAACTCAGAGAAAAATCATTATACAAGGCTTTTAGACCATTCATATTAAAGAGGATAAAATCATAAAAAAAAGTTTTATAGTGAAATCCCTGACAGAAATTTCCGCAGACCATCTGAAAGGCAGGCAAAAAATTTTTAAATAAAATTTTTGTTTCCAATGATTTTCTTATGATTATTCAAAAACTGCTGACGGTAAAAACTTTGAAGATCTGAGTTCTAGAAATTAGGAGCTTTAATTTATTTCTTTCAAAGTTGCTTTGAGACTATTTTTTCCAAGTTACAGCCCTTTGAAAATCACCTAAAAATATAGAATTTTCTTTACATCTCTTAATTTTTGTGCCTAAGGAGAGCCTCTTTTAAGGAGAGCGAAGAGAATATTCATAAACTAATTTAGCATATTACAAAAAAATAAACCTTTCTGATATTCACGATTCGATTAAAACACTATGGATTCCTTAACGCTGTAGATCTTATTTCGGTTATTTTAGAATTGTAACATATACGGTTAAATGAATAGACTTTGTAATTCCTTTTATACATTCCACTGGATTTTGTGTACATAAAAAGATAAACCGAACGCCACATCATCCCCGATTCCAAAAGCTCCTGCATAATGGCTGCAGGCTCTGAGATGTATTCGAAACGTGTGAGACCATTACGACAGAGTTTGATTTACCAGAACCATAAAATTGATTTATTGCTACTAATGCATAGTGCGTTAGGTAAAACACAAAAGACTCCAGTGATATAAATCGTCCGGATCTTTGTAGCGGGCTGTCATAGTGTGCGCTGACGGCCAACGCCAGCTAGATAGGACGGGTACATCATGCGGGTCATGAGAAAACCAGATTAAGGGGGATGAGACGGTACGCAGTGTGTACGCAATAAATTATATTTTATATAAATTAAAAGCCGGGACCGGGCAGTAAATTATCTTTTTAATAATAAGTTTTACTCGGTGGAGCTCGCATTCTTAATTTATAGTTGTGTTGCCAAGATTAGATCTTGACTGAATGTTTATAAAAATGTGAATAATAAAGGGGTGATATCTGATAAAATGTGGATTTATGAAACGAAATAAGACTATTACCTTATGATATTCCTGTTAGGCATAAATAGTCAGTCGTGGCAAAATGATATCTTGTCATAATCACAAGAATGTCATAATCATATTTCATGCATTCATAATAATACACATAATTCATCAGAATCGTGTATTATTGTACAGATGTATACAGGATTTTTTACGTAAATGTTAAAAACATTTTCCTTGGTCTCATAAAGATTAAATTTTAACAATTTCGTGTAGGAAGTAATTTTTGTTGGATCCTTGTTGTTGCATTCTGTTTCCTTGATTCCTTGTTCTGTTGCAAAGATACGTTTACGTGGGTTTCGATGTAATCTTAGTCGATTAGATTACTTCTAGATTATAGTCAAAATTCCCTTACCCATCGAATACCTTATCGAATCGAATTCTTCCCACAAAAAATATTTTTCTGCGAAAAAATCCAACAAAATTCGTATGGGTTAAATAAGTTTTGAGAAATTCGAAGAATCTCTTAGTTTTGCTCTAAAGTCGAAGGTTCTCTTGGTATGACTGATTTCAAATCAAATTCATTCCATCGAATTCGAATCAAATTCGTTCCTTCAAATTAATTTTTGCACAATATATCAATTTCGTTCTGTTTACGACGAAGTCGTCAGTATTTCCACAAAACAAAAGTTACCGTCACATTTTGAAGGTCTTCTTATGTGGGTTTCAATCAAATTTGAGTCGATTTGAACATTTTAAATTCTTTTACAAAGTTCCCTTACTATATAGTCCATCAAATTCATTCCACAAAAAATCCTGAGAAAAAATTAATCGTGTAAAATAAAAAAAGCCTGAGAAATACAACGGTTCTCTTGGTTTAGCTGTAAAGTCGAAGGTCCTCTTGGTATAACCGATCTTAGAAAATGGTCGCGTCATTTCTCGACAAACCATCAAATTCATTCTGTTTAAGACGAAAGCGTCAGATTTTCAACAAAGCAAAGGTTACCGTCACATCTTGGATGCTCATTTTCGTGAGTTTCAATGGAATTCGAATCGATTTGCACATTTTAAAATGTTTTCCAAAATTGCCTTACTACAGACCATCAAATCCTTTAGACAAAAAGAAAACGTTTGCCTGAGAAATAATCCGAAAAAATTCGTGTAGATTAAAGACAGTCTAATAAATTCTGTGGCTGTCTTGGTATTGTTCTAAAGTCGAATATTCTCTTGGTATGATCTATTTTATAAAATAGTTGCGTCATTTCTCGACAATCCATCAAATTCATTCTGTTTACAACGAAACCGTCAATTTTTCAACAGAACAAGGATTACTATTCTGGAGATCATTTATGGGTTTCAATGCAATTTGAGTCGATTTCAACATTTTCAGATTTTTTACAAAATTCCCTTACTATATCGATCGTCTATCGAATTCTTTCCACAGAAAAAAGGTATTCCTGAGAAAAAATCCAGCAAAATTCGCATGGGTTAAAGAAATCCTGAAAAATTCAACGGATCTCTTGGTTTCGCTCTAAAGTCGAAGGTTCTCTTGGTATGTCGAATTTAAGAAATACATTCGCGACACGTGTCATTTCCCGACAATCCATTAAATTCATTATGTCAATTTTCAGCAAAACAAAGGTTACCGTCATGTTCTGAAGGTTGGTTTACATGGGTTTCAATGAAATATGAGTCGATTTGAACACTTTCATATTTTTAACAAAATTCCCTTACATCACATCTAATTTATTCCATAAAAAAAAGAAGTTCGATTTTCGTGAGAAAAAAGTCCGAAAAAAATCAAATGAATTAAAGAAAGCCTGAGAAATTGAACGCCTCTCTTGATTTTGCTTTAAAATCAAAAATTCTCTTGGTACGACCGATTTAGAAAATAGTCGCGACATTTCTCGACAATCCATCAAACTTATTCTGTTTAGGACGAAACCGTCAGTTTTTCAACGAAACAAAGATTACCATCACCTTACGTGGGGTTATCAGTGGAATTTGAGACGATTTGAACACTTACTACAAAATTCCCTTACTATTATAGCCCATCGAATTCATTGCACAAAAAAACCGTTTTCGTGAGAGAAAAATTCGAAAAAATCATATGGATTAAAGAAACACTGAGAAATTCAACGGCTCTCTTGATTTTGCTCTAAAGTCGAAAGCAGTAAATAGGAACCCTCTAATATGGGGTACCGTTGTACTCGAACAACTTTAATAAATTCATTTTTGTTTTGAATTGTATGAACTTTTATCAAAACTGTGTGATATATCTGAACGATCTACATGAATTTCTGGAAGTCATTCCTTGGCCATCCGTAGAACGATGTGGCTTCAGGAAGATGGAGCTCATCCACGTTCTGCCCTCCAAATTCAGCAATTTCATAATAACATATATCCAAACAGGTGGATAGGTCGGTGATGGCCCATACAATGTCCATTCCGTTCACCAGATGTTAACCCTTTAGATTTATTTCTGTGGGGTTGTCTAAAGACCAAGTATTCACAACAGAAGATAATGGAAAACATATTTCCAAAATTTTTAAAGTCGTAGATCATATAAGAAATAATCAACATACCCTAACAATTTTATTCAACGATGTAGATTATGTATTCGAGCGGGAAGGAGTTATCTGTAAAAAGCTACTTTATTTGTACATAATCTTGTTAAAACTCGTAATTTACGGTATTATTTTTTTTACTAATAAACTTAATAAAAAGTTTCATTCAATCAAAACCATTCCTTAATATATTTTTTTCTAAAACAAGACGTTTTCTAGGAAAATCCTTTATTACGTGATTATTTTAAAAGCATATTGTGTTTTAATATGTGTAAGTATAAGATTTTCCTTTTTGCAAAAATTATTAGAAGGATCACAAAAGTGGTTATAACATGAAACATTTCCTGGTTGGAAATATCTCCTCTGTCACCCCTTTTGCTTGATTCGTAACGAATGAGACACCCTGTATATACATATAGGTAAATACTACAAAACCAATTTTAAGGGAATGTAAATATTATATTTCTACTAGACTTAAAATAAACGTGGAGTAAACTAGATTAATATTCTCGGGGCGGTTAGAGGTCGGTAGGTTTCCTTTTTCTAATCTATGTTTTGAAGATCTAGCTTCGCACGGCTTCCAGAATATCTAATAAACTCACACGTTAAAAACACAAAGACTGCGACGGCGTTAGTCAACCGGAAACAAAAATTTCGTAGCGGTGGGTCCGGTCTCAGACGAATTTTATCTCTAACACAACCGTAAAACCGCGCTATTTGCTGTACAATCCCCGATACAGATATCAAGTGGCTAATCAGTAACAATCATACACCTGCTAGTCCAGACGTCCGCACAATAAAATGAACAATGAATGCTTTCAGGCCGCACACTTGGCCCTACGCTCCCAGGAAGTGTGGTATCAAAATAATAAGGCGTATTATGTTATTTTGACTGGAGCCCATGCCCGCTGCGTCATGTTTAAGGATACCCAGAGGCGTGCCGTGCCGGCTTACATAATTTTAAAAATTAAGACATTTTTACAATTTAGAAAGGTATCCCGTTAAATATAAAAGATCAGTACAATATAAGTAATCAATCGAAGATGAGTTCCGCGTATTTGACCAGTGGGGAAATCTTTAAACCGTTGATGATACATCAATCCGGAAATTATACAAACAATTCAATAAGTTTAAGAGAAATTTATTTATATTGTGGTTAAGACTGAACATCTATTATAATTTATAATCTTAGGTTAAGAAGTACGAGGGGCACATTTTGAGCCTATCAGACGCCAGGCTCAAAAGGCTGTCAGAGGCCAGGCTATTGAAATGTTATCAGACGCCATCTGACATTTTCAATGGAAAGTTTGACATTTCTGACCACAACCTTCTTCAGATTGTA
This sequence comes from Rosalia funebris, assembly GCA_037954035.1. NCBI lineage: Eukaryota > Metazoa > Arthropoda > Insecta > Coleoptera > Cerambycidae > Rosalia > Rosalia funebris. Next base: position 10,668,465 of record JAZFAV010000008.1, read on the forward strand.
TTATTATTTAAGCGCGATATCTGTTGTTTACAGTGATTTGAAAATTGTATATCACAATCAGTGAAAAAAATGAAATTAACTTTCTACGTCGATTATCAAGACAAGAGTACATCGATCAACTTACTTGCACTTTTGGCGATAAAGCTCCATCCTTCGCCACTGTGAAACGCTGGTATAACGAATTTAATCGTGGCCGCCATTCGCTCACCGACGAAAGTCGTGAATGAAGGTCGTCCAAGATCAGTTCCAGAAAACATTGATGCTGTGCAAAAACTGATAATACAAGATCGTCATGTTACATACCGTGAGATTGACATTAGACATTAGTTTGACTATATATAATATTGCACGGTCATTTAGCAGTAAAAGGGTTTGTCCTCGTTGAATACCACCCCACATAATTTGAAAAATCTCAAAAAGATGTTCCTGTCGATTGATGCAATCAAATGCTCAAGAAATACAATGGCGGTGCTTCAAAAGACGTATATAACATTGTAACAGGTGATGAATCATGGATCTATGCGTATGAGCCGGAAAGTAAACAGCAGTCGGCTGTATGGGTGTTTCAAGATGAACCAAATCCAATAAAAGTTGTTCGCGCTCGAAGCACTTCGAAACAAATGGTCGCCTGTTTTTTCGGAAAAACTAATCATGTGGTAACAGTGCTTTTAGAGGAACCTAAAACGGTCAATTCTGAATGGTGTACCATTCAGAATTGACCGTTACGTTTACGTTCCGATGTTTGCTGGAAGTCTTCTGTGAGATAAGGAAAACAAACAAGCGCCGTCGGATCATTCTTCATCATGACAATGCGAGCTCTCACACATCTCGTCTAACAATCAAATGCTTAAAAATTCCAAAATAGAATTAATGGGTCATCCGCCGTACAGTCCTGACTTAGCACCCAATGACTTGTTTTTGTTGAAGAAGCCGTTGGTGCGTTCAAAAACCATGTTTTGGAGATATCTCAAGCGGAATGGAAAAAATGCTTTGACAAATGGTTCTAACGCATGCAAAAGTGAATCTAGATCTAGATTCTAGATCATGAATATAATATTTTGAAATCCGATAAAGTAATTTTTAATGAAAAATTAATGATTTTTTTATTATTAGGCTCAAAATATAAATAGTGCCCCTCGTAAGTATGTAAGAGACTATTAAGTTTCTCTTGGCCTTTCTTCTTTCGACAATCCCGACTCGTGGTAGTTATTCAGCTAAATTAATTAAACAATTACAATGTTTGTAATAAAAATATAAATTACGTTATGATTTAATTTTATATAGACGGTCGCGTATATGTCATGTGAACATAATATTTCTTAGATTTTTGTCGTGGATGAAAATTTTCTTTAATATCCTGAAATACATTTTCCTCTACTGGGGTGTGCGGTTGTTTATGTTATAGGTGACAAATGTTGTTCATGTGTTTATTAACTGTTTTCTCAGTAGTACGAATAATGTGTTAAGTATGAGTTTTGTATATTTTAAGTTGTTAATATATAAACAGTTTGTTTTACTCCTTTATAATTCATTTAATATATTGAAATACTTTATTAATTTATTTTTTATTTTTAATTGTACTTAAATTATATGTCAGTGTGGCTGTTAACTGTATTATTTTGCCTTATATTTGTAGCACTCTGTGTAATATGCATCAGCGTAGCTTGGTTCTCTTTCTAAAAGGTATAATTTTGTTCTAGACCATGTTTTGTAAATGTTTTGTACTATATTTATGTGTATTTTTCTTGTGTAGGTATTGTATCTGTTGGTCTATATATATGCTATTATAATTACTATACACACAACACAACATAAAACTAATCGTATTCGTTTCATATTCTTGTTGAAATATAGGTATGTTTAACTTTTGTACGAATTTTATTTATAATATTGTAAGGTTTATGCGATATTGTAATTGTTCAATTATATATTTTAGCCCATGTTTCAAATCTATCCCGTTTCGCAGACTTAAGATGTTTGAGTCGACATAGGTGCAAGCAATTTAGTTTAGCTTTGCCGTCATGTCTGTCCATTTACATATTATATAAATGTTGTAATACGTAGGTAAATACTATGCAATAGAGACAGTAGTTCTTTCGTTTTTTTTTTACAAGGAGTAATAACTCTTGTAACATTGCACAACAATTACATTATACGGATGCAAAAGTAACGATTTCTAACGAGTAAAAGTTTTTATCGATTCGTGTACAGAACCATTTAGTGCAATCAATTTAATTCTTATCGAATTAATTTTGTTGTGCCCCTATATTAAAATGTCTTCCCTCCGCCACTGCCACCCTGTCACGATCTTCAGTTTCACCGACTTGCCGCACACAATTTCGTCAGAAACAAATTTGTCGTGTTTTATCAAGTCATAAACGGAAGTGTCTTTACGACCATTTTTAAATTTCACACACATTTCGTGGCCTACCATGATAGATATACTATGTTTTGTAAATTATGGAAATTATTTATTTAATAACATAATAACGCGAGAAGCGTAAATAGTGGCCAACTTTTTTCGGGTTGACGCTTTTATGAATACATTATGTAAATATGAACTAAGACCGAAGACGAGATGTATACATATATTTGTTTATTATACAACTGGAGGTTGCTTAAGTGGCGCCGTAGTGAAATTTAGCCGTAGGGCAGAAGAAGAAAGAACGGTTTTTTAAGTGGTTTTCTAATTCAGTTACATCCTTGTAAGTTTTATATGTAATGAAGAAACTGGCGGAAAGAAAACCTAAAGGGGAATAATAGGTTATAACTTCAAACGGTTAGTCTAATATTATCCTCTTTGATATAAACTTACTTTTGAAAAAAAATGTATTAAGACACAATTGAACATCCCCTGGAATATTGGGAATGCTTCATAAATTTTGAGAGGCCGGTCCTCGTGAATTTTAAAATAATTTCGGATTTGTTAAAAAATGTCGCACATTTATGTCAATTATTTTCTTTATTGTTTAACCTTATCAAGCAGTTCTGACGAAGATCTATTGCCATTGTAGCCTTAACCAGTATTTGTAATAGTAATTTGTAATAACTGAATAATATTCTGATGGAAAGTACCAGGTATGTAAATGTGAAACAGGAATTTGCCCATAGATGGCCTAGATCAGTGATGGGCAAACTTATTAAGGGGAGGGCCAGATAAAAAAAAAATTATCTAGGCGGGCCGAAAAAAAAATGAACAAAACAGATTTTTATAAGTGATAAACTTTATTTTTGATTTTTACATCATACACAACTTATATTATATAGATTATACTTATATTATTAAAAAAAAAAAAGTTACAAAAATTGATTATTCTTTAGAAGAGTATGGCTTATGTGACAGATGAAACTGTGACTGAGCTTCTAAAAATTGTTCATAATCTGGTAGAAACTGGGATGAGCTGATTCGCAGTAGTGAAGCTAAATGGTGGTCAGTCAATCGGTTTCTAACGCTGTTTTTACGAAGCTTCATAGTAGAAAACACCTGTTCACTGATGTAGGAAGATGCAAACATCGCAATTATTTTCTGAGCGTGAGATTTCAGGTTTGGGAAACTTGATTTTGACAGGGCTTTGTAGAAATAAATTTTAGAAACTTTGAGAAATAGTTGCTTCAATTCAGTGTTACATTGCAACTCAATTAGTTCGAGCTGCAATTCTGGTTTGACTGATTCACAATCCACATTAAATGGCATGCTAAAAATATCCAGGTCCTGTTCAATAACTTTGAAGTCTTGGAATCTTCGTTCAAATTCTTCATGAAGACATTTCAGGCTTTTCTCATAACTCCTAAGTTTGACTTCTCTAACTGCAATAGTTTTTAGTCTTGGAAATGAGTAAAGTCTTTCTTGACTAGTTGTTTGGAAAATAGATTCAAAATTACGTTTTGAAATCCCTGATATGACTCCAAATATCATGGATTAATTGATTTCTTCCCTGGAGTTTAAGGTTTAATTTATTGATGTGACTGAGAAGATCTATAAAAAATGTAAAGTCCGAAAGCTATACAATATATTTTAAATGTTTACACACGTCCATTCCCTTAGAACGAATGCTATTAACAAGCTTAATAACAACATCAAGCACATGTTTCATGTCTAGAGCAGATTTACACAGAACTTCTTGATGTATGACACAATGAAGGAACACAACTTCGTTCCCAGGAAATGATTCCTTAAATATGCCTACAAAACCAGATTTCGTCCCTGTCATATTCGGTGCTCCATCTGTAGTAATGTTACAAATATTGGTCAAAGGTATTTTCAAAGACGTGATAGTTTCTTGAAATTCTTGAAAAATGTCTGACCCTTTTGTCGTTCCCTTCAATGAACGCATGCAAGCTAATTCTTCCTTTTATCCTGTATCTTCCTTTTAATTTCTTAAAAGTTGTCATCAATACCTTGTATAAATATCAGTAACTGAGCTGTGTCAGTTATGTCCGTACTTTCATCAAACGCAAAAGAACAGAATTTAAACTTGCTTATCTTTGACTCTAGTTGCGAGACAAACTGCTTATCAATTACTTCAATTCTAGAAGTAATTGTTTTTCGAGACAAACTTACTGTCTCAAAATCCTTTGTTTTGTCAGGATACAAAATGTCACATACTTGGAGCATACAACTTTTTACAAATTCGCCATCAGGAAATGCTTTGTTACTTTTTGCAATATTGTATGCCACAACGTAACTGGCATGTGTAGCTAGCTTTTGAGAACAGCTTTGTTTAAAAAAAAGAAAATTGCTGACCTAACAGTTTTTTTACGTAGAGCTTCTGCTTTTTGCTTCCGTTCTTCTTCGGTCATAGTTTCATAAGTGGCGTTGTTATGTTTTGTCATGAAGTGTCGTGAGAGGTTGAATTCCTTGAATACGGCTACAGCTTCATTGCAAATGAGGCACACAGGTTTATTCGTAATAGGCGTGAAAAAGTATTTCCAAGTCCACTCATCTTTAAAAACACGACATTCTGAATCAACTTTACGTTTTTTACTTGCCATTGTAACGACAAAAAGTGTCAAAAAACACTACCAACAAAGCAAAACTATAGAAACACAAGCCAGACACACAGCCGCAGACGTGACTTTACATTGACTACGTGACTGTCCGAACTACACTAATCTTGAGAACAGACGAAACGAAAATGGTGCGCCCGATTCGTTCCGAACTTAGCCGAGCAACACACGTATTGCACTACGCCTACGCGAGGTTGCGTGCAAACTCAGATAATACCGTACTTAAAACGCGATGAGAAGGAAACCATTATTCTATTCTAGCTACGCAGAAAATACATTTTGTCCTATCCGAGGTGTAATTGTAGGGGTTATTCAAAATCATGTCGCGGGCCGGATTGACTACCCCGAAGGGCCGCACTTGGCCCGCGGGCCGTACTTTGCCCATGGCTGGCCTAGATGCTAATGTAGTTACCGTCATATCGCATCATTGGCGCCATTTTCTTGTTTTGACATCTGATAAGGTTTTTATCTGACAAAAATACAAGTTTCATACAACAACATCGTTTTTAGTAGCGTTGAACATATCGAATTTTGTGCCTGGAAATTACTATTTGCGGACGGCATTGATTTTCTGTTACCATTTGAAGAAAATTGTTGCAGAATCGCATCGAATGCTTGTCGAAGCCTACGGTGAGCATGCTCTTGGTAAATCACAGTGCTTTGAATGGTTTAAAAAATTCAAAAGTGGCAATTTTGACGTGAGAAACGAAGAACGTGGAAGACCATCGAAAAAGTTTGAAAAGAGAGAATTTCAAGCATTGTTGGATGAGAATGACGCTCAAACGCAACAAGAACTGGCGAATCAATTAAATGTAACAAGAGAAGCCGTCTCCATACATTTGAATGTCATGGGAAAGACCCAAAAGATAAGAAAATGGGTTCCACATAAACTGAATGAATTACAGCAGGAAAACAAAAATGAGAAATGCTGCTCGCCGGATATAAAAGAAAGTCATTTCTCCATCGAATTGTGACTGGCGATGAAAAGTGGATATATTTCGAGAATCCTAAGCGTAAAGCATCATGGGTAACTGTAGGCAAACCATCGACATCGACTGCAAGGCCAAATCGCTATGGACGGATGATAATGCTCTGTGTTTGGTGGGATCAGAAGGGCTGATCCCACCAGAAGCTATTATGAGCTGTTAAAACCTGACCAAACCGTTAATACTGAACGCTACCGACAACAAATGATCGATTTGAATTAAGCTTTGCGTGAAAAGCGACCAGAATATCAAGATAGGCAGCACAAAGTGATTTTGCTTCATGATAATGCACTATTACACACAACAAAACCGACCAAGGAAACGATTGAGGCGTTTAGTTGGGAAATACTTTCGCATGTGGCTTACTCACCAGACTTGGCTCCGTCCAAGTACTACTTATTTGCATCGATGGGACACGCACTTGCTGAGCAGGGCTTCACTTTTTACGAAAATGTACGAAAATGGCTCGATGACTGGCTTGCCTCAAAAGATCAAAAATATTTTTGGCATGGAATTCACAAATTATCAGAGGGATGGGAAAATATATATAGCTAGCAATGGGCAATACTTAATAAAATATTTTTTATCATTTTCATACAATAAACGTGTATTTTCTATACAAAGAATTCCTGTTTCATATTTACATACCTGGTAAACAGGCTATAACTAAAAATAACTCATATTTAGTGCTTATTTGAATCTGGTAGTGACATGGATAAAGATTAGTGATGGAACAAATGTATTAATCAAAAATGTAATAACCAGGTACGAAGAGACATTGATCTGAAGGTAAAACTGTTAAGAATTAAGGTTACTATGCAGATAACAATAAGTAATAAATATTTATAGACCGAATTGAAACACAAATCATACAGCAGCTGTTTAGTAATCGCAGTTGATAAAATATCACGACAAATAACTTTATTTTTTAAAAATACCATTATTAACTACTACTGTTATCCGACCATTCGTCTTTCAAGAAACACATTTTCAACATTACTAAAATTCTCTGACATTTAAACAAGTCTAATATAAATATAAATCATTTTTTATCTGATCAGTTATTTTGCAAGTCCACAGTGTGCTGCTAAATAATTTAACGAAATATTTAAGCAATTAAGTTGAAACGTGTTATAAGTCCGTATATTATAAATATGTTGGCAATAAGGAATTACACTGTGACATATTTTGCTATAAATAATCTTCCATTGTCCTTGCACACATGTATAATATATTACGAGTACAACGACATGCTAAGGTTGAAATAACTATTGAATTTATATTTATGTGTCTTATACTGAATCGAATATACAGAATACTCATATAAAATAAAAATATAAGATCTACAAAAACTAAAATGGAAAAATATAGAACCATATTTCTTACAACAGAAAATCACTAATTAATCATAATCATATCATAAAACTATAGATGGCCAACATAAATCTGAAAAATGTATGTGAAGCTTAATTATCTAGCTATCTCAAAATATAAATAAAAATATGCCCTCTATATTTCAAGGAAGAACCTTTTAAAACTTTATTAAATAAAATAAAAAGAAAATGTAATTCAGCGCTCGGCGTTTGGCATATAGCCAGGAGAATAGCTGTTTTGACCTAATTTATTTAGTCCTTATTATATAAGACATTTTCAGATGGGTTGGAGTATAAACTCCTTATTTCTGTAGTTTGAATGTTACCCTCTGGCAGTAAAACTTTGCATTATATTGAACATTGATGATCTCAAGTTTTTACTTCGATTTGGATCGTTCAAAACTACCAAGAGATGGCGTTTGGTACGTTCTACTGCAGTGAAACGTAGCAACGTCTACTAGATGTGAGCTTTATCTGTCGAAGGTATACTCGTTTACACTGCACTGACGAGACCCAAGATAGAGAGGTCGAAACCGGTCTGCAGTTAACGATACTTTGCATCTTTCTTGGTGGTTTTGGAACAATCACTGTATTTTTAGTGCTAACTCTGTTTTTCTGCTAAAATTTTGTCATGTAATTCAGCGCTCGGCGCTTGGCAATTTTGGCATATAGCCAGGAGAATAGCTGTTTTGACCTAGTTTGTTTAGTCCTTATTATATAAGGCATTTGTAGATGGGTTGGAGTATAAACTCCTTATTTCTGTAGTTTAAAATAAAAAGGTTTAAAGAAAATAAACAGTGCTGAATATGATTATGGTTTAGTATGGTAAAAATTAAGTCTTATACTGTAAGTGAGAAAATATATATAAACTATCGTGTCCTGTTTGTTTATGATGGGAATTACATTTGGTAATAATAATAGACAATTTATTATTTATGCACCAAGAATGGACTCTATCCAGACTTATACAGTCTTCAAATCATAAAATATTGCAAAAATAATTCTAAATTATCTGCATACAAAATACAGTTTACAGTAATGTCAATCATGATATCGTTAATAAAAATATTAAATAAGATCGGTGCTAAATTAGACCCCTGTGGAATACCTGATGTTGGTAAGAATTCGAAAGATTTGTTACCACGGTATAATACATACTGTGTTCTATTTTCGAGATAAGAGGAGAAATAATTTATTAAGTCGGTAGAAAATGCGAAAGTATCGAATTTCTGTTAAAGTGTATTGTGGTCTAATTTATCGAAGACTTTCAAAAAATCTGTGTAGATATATCAGCTTGTCGATCATAATCAATGAAAACCTACAAATATTCAGTTAAATCCAATAAATTGGTAAATGTAGATCGTCTTATATAAAAACGAAGTTGGCATGCAGTGCTTTCATTTATTACATGTGAATAAATGTGTGCATGTAACAATATTTCTATAACTTTAGAGAAATTATGTAGTATCACAATGGGCCGATAATTACTAGCTAAATTAATGTTCTTCTTTATTAAGAACAGGTATCATTTTTTACTTCTTTTTTATTTGTGCGATTAGAAAAATTAAAAAGAACTGATATATCACAAAGTATCAGAGAAGATATGACAGAGACAGAAGCACAGTCACAGTAGAATCATCTCAGGACCACATGTTGATTTTTATTTTAACTTTTTTATAGTATTAGTGAAGGGAAGTAGGTATTAGGAAAGGAGTAAGACAAGGATGTACCCCTTATCACCTCTAATTTTTAATCTGTTCATCGAAGAGGCGATTAATGTGGTAAAAGATAGAGTGGATTTCGGGATTAAAGTACAGGGACAGAAACTAAAAATGCTGAGATTCGTGGATGATATAGTAGTATTAGCATCTAGTAAGGAGGAATTAGAATCAACATTGAACGAGATGGAGGCAGTGTTGACAGAGGAATACGGAATGAGGGTGAATAAAAACAAAACTAAAGTGTTAGTGTGCAGAGGGCGCGAGAGCAGAGCAAAAACGAAAGTACAAATTAACAATGAAAAATTGGAAGAAGTTAAAGACTTATTTAGGAAGTAAAATAAATTGGGATAGAAGAAGCGATAAAGATATAAAACAAAGAATAGCGCAGGGTCGAGTAGCTTTTAACAAAAAGAAAGCACTTTTATGCTCAAGAGTAATAAACTTAGAAACAAGGAAGAGATTTTTGAAAACATATATATGGAGCACGGCACTATATGGTTGTGAAATTTGGACGGTAGGAAAGCAAGAAGGAAGAAATTAAAAGCTTTTGAGATGTGGTGTTACCGAAGAATGATGAAAATACCGTGGACTGATAGAGTTAGAAATGAAGAAGTATTAGAGAAAATCGGCGAGAAAAGAAGTATACGGAAAAACATAAAGAATAGAAGAGATAGAATGGTAGACCACTTGCTGAGACATGGGGGAATAGTCCGCAATATTTTGGAGGCAGAAATAGGAGTGAAGAAAGGCAGAGGTAGGCCTAGATTAGACTACTGCTTGCAAATAGTAAGGGATGTAGGTTGCAGCACAATTAGCGAAATGCGTAGGTAGGAGAAGCTGGAAGTTAGCGCCCAACCAGTCTTAGGACTGATGACCTGATGATGATGATAGTATTAGTATATCGGATTTTAAAGAAAGATCTGCATCTGTCAGCATACAAAATTCAATTGATACAACAAATAAAAGTTACAAGCCATTTACAACGTCGTACACTTATTAATTGGGTGTTAGAAAAGAAAGAAGATGATGCTAATTTTTGCAACAAAATCTTGTTCAGCAACGAAACACATTTTCGTCTTGACGGATACGTCAGCAAACAAAATGTCGAATTTGGGGTGCTGAAAATCCGAATGCTGTTCACGAAAAAGAAATGTATCCACAGAGATTCCATTTTTCATTTGTAGACGTATCGTCTCCATTTTATGTTGAAGACTAATTTTATTCAAAAATCGATGTGATTTGTGAATAGCTATAGTTCCAAATACGACATCCAAACCTGTTCGTCCAAACCAAACCAAACGTCGCATGGTTTGTAGTTGTTAAATATTGACGCTCTATCTTTAACAGAGCACAAATGGCGCGTAATTTAAATCCTATTGTACCAACTGAGACACCATATATATGATTTTTAATAAGACATTCTATTAAGAGAATATTAAAAATCAAGGTAACACGTTTTAACACCTATGTAGGACTTCACTGCGTGCCTCATAGATTGCAAATTTTGTAAATAGCTCTATTTACAAGATTTAGATTGCTTTAGATTCTTACATAACTTGGAATCCAATACTGGTTTGGTTTGAATGATGCTGAAGAAAAATTTAACCTAAATAGAAAATATATTTAAAATATTTCATCGTACTTTAATATAAGCATTATTTCTTTTCGTGTATATATATATATATATATATATATATATATATATATATATATATATATATATATATAAACAGTTTTAAAACCTTAAAACGGACTTTTCCGCACGTCTCTATTTCGAAATTGAGTGACCGAGAAAAAATAAATCAACACATAAATGCAGAATATCTGTTTTATGCGACAGTTTTACTTTTTTCAAATAGTCCACTCTCGTGCTTTCTCATGGCCCATGAACAGGGTGGGGTGTGTCCTATCCACCCCATCCACCCCAAAATCAATAGAAGATGTCGTCTGGTAGACGTCCTTAATCAGAATCAGTCGACACCCGATCGATCCAACACGATTTAATTGAGGGATCGTGCTATCAAAAGATATTCTCAAATAGTACACCATTGTGCTTTCTCATGACCCATGAACATGGTAGAGTGTATTCTGTCCACCTTAAAATCAATAGGTGTCGTCTGGGAGACGCTCCCAATCAGAATCAGTCAAAACCCGATAGATTCGACATGATTTAGTTGAGTTATCGTGTTGACAAAAAAAAATATCTCAAATAGTCCACCGTCGTGCTTTCTCATGACCCATGGACAGGGTGGGGTGTGTTCTATCCACCTCAAAATCAATAGGTGTCGTCTGGGAGACATTCCCGATGAGAATCAGTCAAAACCCGATCGATCCGACACGATTTAATTGAGTTATCGTATTGACAAAACTAATTTCTCAAATAGTCCACCATTGTGCTTTTTCATGGCCCATGGACAGAGTGGGGTGTACCCTATCCACCTCAAAATCAATAGATGTCATCTGGGAGAAGTCTCCGATTAGAATCAGTCAAAACCCGATCGATCCGACACGATTTAGTTGAGTTATCGTGCTAACAAGAAAAATTAATGCCGACGACAACGACAACGCACACAGTAAAAAAATTTTAAAAACCATTTTTTTTTTTTGTTTTTAGACCGAAAAACGAAAAATAAACCCAACAAAAAATTTTTTTTTCACTTTTTCTTTACACGATTACATTACTTTTCCACTAGTATAGTGGAGTGCGGAAAAGTAAAAATGTTCACGCGCGAAAAGTGAACGCGTGCTTGCAGGTCCCCACGCAAGCACGTCATTAAAATTATAAAAACGGCGAGATGAAGGCCTCTAAATCATATCAACAAGGTAATGTTTGTACAGGTATTGTGAGCGGTATTATGAATATAAAAGTTTTTATAGTGGATAATGAACGGAAATTATTAAGTACATATTTACAAATTTATATAAAACTCTTGCGAAAGCAAAATATTATGACAACTATAAATATAATAACGGCTGACGCGTGGGTATTATTAAATTAATGGTGCCGATTCAAAAGATACCGAAAGAGCATCTTTTCGAGAGTCGCGATTAGAATTAATATTTATCCAGGCGATGCAATGGTTTGATAACTTGTATTTTCATATATTATGCATACATTTACATATTCTATCTAAATATAAACAGTAGTTAACACATATTACCACACGATTTACTTTGTATTATATAAATTTTTTTTGGGTTGATAATGTTAGCGCGGTTGTTAAATAAAAAAAATTGGATGGTAAAAATTGATGATTCTTATGAATTACGACAGCATTTAAGTCGCTTTATGTGAGTTATATAACAATGTAATAAATTCCTTTCAGATATAATTATTTTATTTTAACAAATTTATTCAAGGAAGCCGCTCAATGGAGACATCTGGTACACGGATGGAGCCAAGAGTGGGAACAGAACGGGTGTGGGGGTGTATAAGCGACGCGACGGAATAGGTAAAACCTTCCCCTTGGGCAAATACACTACCCCACTCCAGGCCGAGCTAGTTGGAATTACATACGGTGTTCTGGGGGCCGACCAAAATCGGACCCAGGAGAAGGTATGTATCTGCTCGGATAGCAGGGCGGCGCTGGCAGCCATGAATTCAGCAACGACAAAGTCGAAGCTGGTCTATAATTGCTATGAAGCATTGAACCACTTGGCAGGGAAGGGACCGGTGGAACTCTAATGGATACCTGGGCATAATGGCATTAAGGGAAATCTAATTGCAGATGATCTTGCCAGACTAGGGACCAGGGAAAACCTCTCTGGACCAGACCCTGTAGTGGGAATAAGTCGGAATCTGGTCAGACACCGCATCAATGGCTGGGAAAGAGACCAGCACAATAAAAGATGGGGAGGAGTAACGGGTTGTCGAATAACCAAACTCTTCATCGAATACTCAGAGATTGAGAAATGGGCCCAATAATTCATTAAATTGAACAGGCACAAAGAGAATCATAACGGGCCACCATAGTAGCCTAAATGCATATAAGCACAAGCTGAGGCTGACTGGCAGCCCGGCCTGCAGATACTGTAAAGAAGACGAGGAAACCTCGATTCATCTTCTTTACACCTGCCTTGCACTGGAGGAGAAGAGGTATCTTATATTAGGGACCCCTGTTATCCTAGAGAAGGCGAGGCTTAAGACGGGGGACGTGCCTAAATTGCTCCTTTTATGGGATAGCATTTTTGGATAATGACCCGGATAAGAGGGGATCGCCAAGGGACTATCCATGCGATCAGTGGCTGATGAGGTCCAAACCTATATAATATAATAATAAATATTCAAGGAAATGCTGGGTGCGATAGGTGGAGTGATACATCATATTATGGGCATAGGGACATCACATCTATCTGTACTCATAGCAATTTGAGTTGACCAATATAGTGTAAGTTCACAGCGGATACTGCGGAAGATGGAACTATGCTTTTTCTGGGAGTTATTAGTTGAACATAATATGCAAAGGAATAAGTACTCCTGTGTAGTGTATAGAAAGAAAACGAGCATAAATAATTTCAGGGACGCTACATCTCACCATCACCAACGATAGAAGAGATCGTCTTTGTCCTCGTCTTTACGTGTAACCTTCTGCTTCACAGCAGGAAGCTTCAGGGGAAGGACGTCAATTTCTATATGTGCAAAATTTTTCCTAAAAGAGGTAGAAGAGTGTGACAAACTCCTACGTACTAAGGATAACCAACAACTAGAAAAGGAACAGTATACAGACCAGAAGCTCGTGTAACTCTATTCTATATCGTATATAATAATTGAAAGAATAATAATTCTGTGACGTAACAATAACCTTGTTCCTCAATTATATGTGAAATGCCTCTATGAATTTAAATACATACGTGAAAAAGAATATTGGGCAAACACGGCGACGTATTTAATATAGAACCAAAGAACTGCACCGAGAATCTGCAGTAATAGAGCCTTTACTTTATAGTACAGCAACCATAGTAAACCTTTACTTTTATGGTTTTGTACGGCACGTTTTTAAAAAGGCGTTGTTAGTCAATTTGCAGAATATTTTTTAATAGATTTTCTTGTGCCTTCTAGCCTGGGGATGACTTTTAAAGGTAAGTCCCTTAAAAATGAGGACCTACCATTTGAAAGAAATTATGAAATTAAGAAAAGACATTATTTCAAAACAAATAATTGTTGGGGATTGAAATTTGGGTTATGTTGTGTTTATGTATCAATAAAAATCATTTGTCTTAGTACACCGAGAAGATAGTTTATTTCTGATAAGTAAACGCGTTTATTTGGCCTTCATTTCTCTTCATATATTCAAAAAATATATTGCATTTACCAAGTCAGTTTGATATTCATTTGGTTGTAAAGGGTGGGGCAGAGCAACTTGCTTATTTAGAAATTCAATTTAAAAAAAAGTAATGAAGATATACATTTAGTTCTTTGAACAGCATCAAGTACAACATTTCAGTTTTATGTTTACACAGTTTTAAAGATGATATCAGGCAGGTAGCGTCCATTATACTCAATACACTGCGTTAATCGAACTCGGAAGTTTCATTCGACTGTTTCCAGCATATCGACGGGTATGTTGGCGACAGACTGACGAAATGTGTTCTTCAGGTGAGCCAGAGTCCTAGGACGATCGTGATAAACAAGTGATTCCAGATAGTCCCATAAAAAATAGTCACAGGGGGTTAAATATTGAAATGGGTACGGGTAAAATATTGTAATGGGTACGGAATGCACGTTGCGTGGCGATGATTCAGCAACCGTTAGAAAAGTATGCCTCGACAGCGAACGCGCGCTCCATCTTCGTCCACCCCATGATGCTAACTAAACCAAGCGGAGCTAACTTTATGCCCGGCCCTCTCGAATGTGCCTCTTCCCACTCTTCTAAGAGCAACTATCGCTCAAAGACGCCAAATTCAAATCAACAAGTTGCTCTGCCTCGCCTTGTATTATTCATCTGTCTTCTTTATATTTTAATTTTAATATAAAACATAACCATTACACTGAGCATGTATCAGATAATTGAAATGTTGCATAGACACGACAGTGTGAGAGCTATATAATTCAATTAAAATAAGCAATAGGTCAACCGATCGACGAAGTAGGAACCTTAAGCACGCTTAGTGATGATAGCACCTTAATTAAACCCGATGTAATCATCAGTGATGATTACATCGGGTTTAATTAAGGTGCTTGGACGGCTGCATGAAAATTGTAAAGATCGCAAGTAAATTAAGAATATCGTAACGAATAAGTTTTATTCCGTTTAATGTACGATATGTATTAAGAAAGTGTTGTAACATACATATAATATTAGATATCTATGCAGTATCTCGATTCAAGCTGAGGGTAGGCAGTCCTGAATTAGGCGAGGGAGGGGGCTGCTCATTTTTAATGCAATATATATATATATTGAATAGTTGAATCGCAAACATAACTTACCTATATTTTTTTGTATATCAATTCCATTCGCTGCGTTTTCTTTTCTGCAAGAACATCTATAGTTCTTGAAATAAATTGGTAGGTTTGCCGCTTTCATTTTCAGTTTATAATTTCAGTTTATAATTAAATATGCGTCTTTAGTTTTCAGTTTATGTTCTAAAGATAAATTATTAAAATAACCACTCTTATTAATTCGAAAGTCTACTAAATCGACGCTGTCTAGGGCCGCCATTATCCTTAAAAATAACAGTAATCATTATAAGTAACGACAAGTCAATATTGTAGCCACTGTATTACGCACACTGATCGATCAGGCTAGCTAAATTGCATGTCATTTTTCGCGTACTCCTCTCTCCTCCCCTGCACCGCAGATCTCTATAAGTCCGTTAAATCTCTATAAGTCCGGAGATATGTATAATATAAATAGAAAATGTTAGTATGATAATATGAAAGAGAATCATTCTGACAAAGCCAAGTGGCAATATAAAAAAGGAGTCTACCTTCTAAAATATGTAGGGTAAAAATTACAACCTTAATGGATGCTTCACCACTGTATCTACGAAACGTAAAATGAAAGTTGTGTGACAAGAAACAATGGTGTCATGTGAGGAAAAGTTGTTAATTCATTTTCTCGAAAACTGTGTCCGCCCACCAAAAACTAAAACCAGATTCTTTGTTTGACACATTCGAAAATAGGGGAGTAGCCAAGTTTTGGTGAGGATTCGAGAGTTTTACACCAAAGTAAATAATTACCTATTTCTGTTGATTTGTATTAGGATGTGTTAAATTTCAACTGTATTGTAATTAGCTCCTGCACTAGGAACGCATGTAGTTCCGCACACAACTCGAGTCCGTGTGAATGATAAGTCGGTTAACTGAATTACCGACGCTTATGTCGGCATATCGCAATATTTGAGGAGCGGTCGCAGCGGCAGGCGTCTGCAAATACTCTGACGCCCATTTAGATAATAAGAGTAGATTTAGAGCCTTTTCGGCTTACATCACATGGCAGGCCCATTCCCGCTAATTTATGGATATAGCGACAACGGCCCCCTTTATGTTCGTACCCCCGCCTAAGAGCGCCGCTCCAGCTTGGCCGTTATACACGCGTTCACCGATGCCGCTGTGTAAATTTTTAACGCGATTTACAAAATTGTGTTTTTAAGACGATCCGAAGTTCGGCCAGGTTCTGGCAGTTTGTCACGTCGACTTTCGTCAATTGATGACGTCGTGATTTGTGTTTTTACTTTCAGTTTAAATATCTAAGAGAAAATATGTAGAACAGCGGTTTCTGAAGTTTGAGACGCACGAAAATAATACAAAAACGTTTAAATTGTATTGCAAAAATGAATCTTGCGAAAGTATACAAAGTAACTAACCTAAGCATTGGACGACGTGTTGTTGAATTGAGTGAGCTTGGCAAAAATTTAAGATGTTGTTAATGTAAAAACGTTTTCACTTGGAAAAATAAAAAAGGAAAGTCGTTTAGGACTAAATTCAATTTTATATATTTGTCGAATTTGACGAATGTGCAGTAATAACACAAATGGCAACTGCTAAAATGCATGCCGTTGCGTTGCCAAACTCTAACTGACAAGTTCTCAACTTACCCAGGAAAGCTAAAACTGGCATATCTTAACCCTTTGTCGCCTGACGGTTCTTATAAGTACTGTAATGTTTGAAATGATATATTTCTATACGAAAACATAATAGCGAGCATTTAGCCTGGTGGTACGTTAATGGAATGTAGTGTCTATAGTCAGATTCTATAAGAATGCGGTAGGTATTGAAATATAATTTTGCTTGGTTATATAGATCACATGTGCCGCAGTAAACAAGAGGGGTGGTCGTGAGCTTCTTGTTTTGTCTTTGTGAGTGTTTATTATTTATGGTAAATACGTTTTATTTCTTTTATTACATGTACACATCATTTGTTTAATAAAATTCGCTCAGATTCAATATTTTTACAAAACCGTTCTCTTTTTTATGGTTTATTTAGGTTTGTCACTTAAAAGTACCCTCAGGCCATGTGCATACCTTTTTTGTATATAAAAGTAATATTACGGGGTTACTCATCAGATTCTGTTATCTATCAACATTTTTCAAGTCAATGTGTACAGGGCGTTCATTGTTTCCTTTTATTAGGTTTTAATATGTCAGGAGCTAATGACTGGAAACGGCCTCTAACTGATGCAGAACTTCTTCTAGAAGTGGAAAGGGCTTGCACCGAGTTGGAAACGATGTTGATTGATAACAATGCTATAACCGATGAAGAGAGTGAGGACGATGAAGGATATGTTCTAGATGGTACACAGGATTATGTCTCTGAATCAGAAAACCTAGAAACTGAAGGAATAGGGACCAACGAAATGGAAGAAATGGAGACAACTGAAGAAATCATTGAAGCAGAAGTGGAAGACATGGTAGTGAAAGATGATAATAGGAAGTGGGAAAAAACGTGACTTGTTTATTGACCTTCCCCCATATAAGTATGAAGAAGGACCCGTAGAAGACCACTTTTCGCAGTGTTACCATGCAACAGATGTTTTCCTTTTTTATGGAACCCATATTAGAAGATTTGGTTTATCAGAGTAATCTGTATGCCACGCAAAGGGAAGAACATTAAACCTGAAAAAATAGAAGCTCTTGGCCTTTATAGACATAAACCAGTTTATGGGTTATCACAAATTACCTTCATGGAAACACTACTGGAGCAGTTGTCCCGATTTAGGTATTCCTTTAGTTTCAAATACAATGCCGAGAGACCGTTTTGATAAAATACTTTCAAATTTACACGTAAACGACAACTCAAACAGTGGCGTAGCTACCAAGGGGCTAGGCGGGGCAGTGCCCCGGGGCCCTCAAGCTCAGAGGGCCCTCGAATCCTTACCAGAAAATCTCAATCGAACTCAACTTTTGAAAATTTCTCCCATTTTCAAAATAAATATGACAGGTGGCAACTCGAGTTTAATCATGGCAACTCAGTTGTGAGAAATTCCAAAGTATATAAAAAGGGAATTCCCCTAAATTATTTGTGTGGGTTGACAGTGTTATTAATGTTTTCATCAATTTGTCGGATATCAATATCTGCATATTATTATTTATCGATGTGCGTTTTTGTGATTCGCGATTGTGAACTTCGAGTCAAGATTTTTTTTCGAGAATGGTTAAAAAGTTAATGTATCAGGAGTAAGTAAGCGTATGTCAATAAATTTTTTGTACTGGTCCATACAAAAGTTCAATTTTATTTGATTATAGTACGTATACATAGTTACGTAAAGAAATCTATAGATTTCGGCTACTCACTATATAACGCAAAATACCGTGAAAAATACAAGTCACATGCGGTAGGTAGGGGGCCGTCCATTAATTACGTGATGTTTTTTTGTCATTTTTTAAACCGTCAAATGTGGTAACACTGGCAGCGATAATATGTTTGCCGGGGATTCCCCAACGACGTCTTGTATCGTATCATTACGTTTCTCTTTCCTTTTACTTGTAACGTTGTCAGTGAACAGTGAGTACCTACTTGAGCACAATCTTACATAAATATTGCATAAATAAATTAGAAAACTAATATTATGGACAAAAAAAAGAAACCCAGTGGTGCATTTAAACGCAAACAACGCCAAGAAAGAGAAGAAAGTAAACAAAAATTGCCCAAAATTGACAAGTTTTTTAGTCAGCCTTCTGCAAGTACTTCTGGACAAAATATTTCTATTGATAGTGACTCAAATAATGTGGTAACTGCAGTGTTGGTTGAGAATCCTACTGAAGAAGATTCAACAATTATTGCACTTGAAGATACTTCCGCCGCCGATCATGTGAACGTGGATGATGTTTGTACGGCACCTATGAACATAAGAACGGATGATTTGGAGAAACCACAGACCTCTACATTTTTCGAAAATGTGTTCGATAAATCGCTTTATGACTTGGGAAACTTCACGAACAAAATACTAAATGATAATGAAAGACGTCAAATTCTTGATATGGGACCTTTACAGCCATTAGGACCTTTTCCAACTGATATTAACCAGAACAATAGGTGTTTTTCAAAATCATACTACGTTTCAAGTTCAAAATATGGACCAGTTAATCGTTTTTGGTTGTGCTATTCCAAAATACTAGACGCTGCCTATTGTCAACCCTGCTGGTTATTTGCTTCACAGAGGAATAATGTCTGGTGTACGGGAATTCGTGATTGGAAACATTTATCAGAAAGAATTAAACAACACAGTTATTCGAGTGACCATACGGAAGCATGTGCTGTGTATGAATTTTGGAAAAAAAATGATACTATCGACAAGGTACTTGAAAATGAAATTCGCAAAGAAACATCCTTTTGGAAAATGGTTCTTCAAAGGTTATTTGATATCATACTTACCCTAGCAAAGAGTTCTTTGGCTTTGAGAGGACATCGAGAAGACTTAAATCAGGAAGGATACCATGGAAATTTTTTGTCCTTTGTAGAGCTTGTCGCCCGATATGATCACATTTTGCGGCAAGTTTTGGATATGCCCAAAGGTAATAATAATAATTTTATTTTGTTTTAATATTATTCATAATTATTAACTGTTTAATATCAGGGCTTTTTAAAATTGTGTTTTTTATGTTTTTAGGATCTACAAGATATCTGAGTGCAACAATTCAGAATGAAATGATTGAGTGCTTGGGGACCAATCTCGAAATCCATCTACTAGAACAAATTAGGGCGTCACCGTTTTTCGCCATCATAATGGATACGACACAGGACACATCGAAGGTAGATCAGCTAAGCATTGTTGTGAGGTATGCAGTAATAACCAGATCGGAAAATAGACAGCCAATTGATATAGAAATAAAAGAAGTGTTTCTAGGCTTTTATGCAGCCATCAAACACGGCGCAGCAAATTTAGTCAATCAAGTAACTACATTATTTAAAGACAAAAATATTGATTTAAAAAAATGTGTGGGGCAAGGTTATGATGGAGCCAATGTGATGAGTGGTGTATATAATGGTGTACAAAAACGTATTAAGGATATCCAGCCTAACGCGGAGTATGTACATTGTGCCACTCATAATTTAAATTTGGTGATAAATGATGCCATTAGCAGTTGTGTGGAAATACAGAATTTTTTCGCAACGTTGCAAGATTTGTATAACTTTTTCGGAAACAGTATCAAGCGTTGGGATCTACTATCAAAATTCACAGGCGAATCAGACACCACTCTAAAAAAACTAAATCCCACTAGATGGTCCAGTAGAGTCAATACGATATCTGCAATAAAACTTCGTTTTTTTGATATTATCAAAGCATTATCAGAAATGGTTCTAAAGAGTCCTAATAAAGATGAGCGTAATGAAGCAGAGAGTATTAAAACAAAAATGCTAAATTTCGAGTTTGTGTTGCTTTGTGAATTCATGCATATTGTATTGAATGACATCAATTATGCATCCAAAATTTTACAAAAATCCGACATAAATTTGGACGAGGCAAGTAGAGCTTTAGCAGAGACCAAAGCAAAGTTGCAAATTTATAGAAATGATTTCGAATTACTCAAGTGCAAAGCCTGTGAAACTGCAAGAAAATATGGTATAGATACCCATTTTCAAGAAAAAAGGCAAAGGAAAGTAAAAAAACATTTTGATGAATTAACTGCAGATCACCGATTTTCAAACCGAGAAGAAATATTTAAAATTGTGATTTTCAATAAGGTACTTGATACATTAATAGCTCAATTAAATACCCGTTTTACTGGCATGAGTGCAGTTTGTCAAACATTCGAATTTCTAACACTAACATTTTTATTACATGTTGATGAAGCAACTTTATTACAAAAGTGTGACAATTTCCAAAGAAAATATTCCGATATAATAGGCCCTAGCTTTTCACTTCAATTTGTTAATATTTACCACCTACTTGTACCTCAATTAACTCAAGCATGGACTGTTCACCAATTAAGTAAGGAAATAATGAGTAAATATGGAGTGCTAGAATGCGATCTAACGGAAGTATTTACAGCAATGTTATTATTCTTTACAATTCCTGTCACTTCTGCAGTAGCTGAAAGGTCATTCAGCAAATTAAAAATAATAAAAAATTATTTAAGAAATAGTATGGGCCAAACTCGACTCCGACATTTATCGCTAATAGCAATTGAAAACAAAACCGCATCAAGTCTGGATTTAACCGAAGTAATTGATACTTTTGCGAAAACTAAAGCTAGGAAAAGATTGTAATAATTATAATCGTTATTTAGTCTGTTGGTAGGTCTGACCTTTATAATATATATTATTAATTTTAATTAATTGACCTTTATAATAATTAGAAGTAGCCATTATATGATTTTGTTTTTGTTTAGTTTATACTTTAGTCTATTTTTGTTAATTAATTAAGAAAACATACTGTCTAAGTTTTATAATTGTTGTAAATAGCTTGCATCGGCGATAGGTTAAATAACTGTAAGCTGGTGCAACGTATCTACGAATAAATAAATAAATAAATATATAATAAACCCTTGAATCTTTTCTATTTCGTTTTATTGCCCAATACCTACACCAAGTATTAAAATAATTGTAATTTATGTTGTTAGTGTTTAATAGTTTTATTACCTGCCCATGCACGAAAAAGAGCTGATGATAAAGTTGCTTAGCATTTTTAAAGTATTTGTATATTTAATGATTTTACTTCAAAAAACCTTACCAGTTTTGATAGCAGTGGGCGCCATTTTTTTATTTGCCCCAGGGCCCTAGGTTACCTATCTACGCCACTGAACTCAAAATTAACTCCTGAAAATCGAGATAAATTATGCAAGCTGAGGCCAATGATTGACAAGTTGTACACAGCTTTTGAAACGTATTACAGAGGAACAAGAAAATTGAGTATTGATGAATCAATGATTGCATTTAAAGGTCGTACATCCATCAAGCAATATAATCCAAAAAAACCTATTAAACGGGGTTACAAGTTTTGGGTTTTAGCTGACCAGCAAAAGTGCAGAAAAGAGAAGAAGTTCTGATAGTCAGACAACTATAAAACGAAGGAGAAACGCCTATTCAGTGCCAAATGATGTCAGGTTATCAAACAGGGGTGTACACTGGCTGTATGTAGAGAACCGTGGCCAATGTGAACAATGTAGTCAGAATAATATTCAGTCAAAACTTCATTCCAAGTGCATGGCATGTAATGTATATCTATGCAGTAACGAAAAAGAAAAATTGTATGACGATTTACCATGATATAAATACAAGCTAGGTTTAAATAATACTACATTTTTAGGCCTCTCTCCTCATATTTTTCTTTATGTAGTCAAATAATAAAGTACTTACAGGTATATAAAATACAAGAAATGAAACTTTATTAGTCAAGAGCACTAAATTAACTTATAAGTCTTAAACAAAAAAACTAACTCATTTTGGGTCTCAAATATTTTAAGCTAATTTTTCCCTCAGAAATAGTCTTAAAACATGCGAATTTCTAAATTTATCAAGGTACCGGAAACAAAAGGTTAAAACTGTTTATCTTCTCAACAAATCGGACACCAACCTATTTTTAAATTCAATATATTCGTAATGAACTAATGTACAGATGAACTGTTTTTGTAAAAAGATGTATTGAAAATTGTTTGTAAATATATTGAGACGTTTTCAAGTTATGATGTAAATTGTATAACTTTTAGTCAACTAATACATTCAACCATGCAAAAAATTCCAACTTTGATGGTGAATACCTCTTTTATTGTACGGGCAAAGCTTTTTCATTTTAGCAATTTCCTTCGGGCTTATTCTTTATGTGCACCCGAAATTTGAAATTCTATAGAAAAGTGGGTTTTCGGAGAAACTACTTTAAACAATTATCCAATCTTCCGCTATTATTGAAATCCGATAGTTTAGGTCCACGAAATGCATATATACAAATAGTGCCTCGAACCGTGTCTTAAGATATTGAATATATTGTATTTACATTGTATGTTAGCCGATACTTTATCTCTATCGCCTCTATCGTCACGTTTACTTATATTCCAGATTCCCATTATACACAATCGACGACATTGTTAGTGAGCATACCGCGTTATCTGCAATTTCGTTGATAACCATTTTACTTTAACCATGTATTTTTGTAATTCTGATAAAAATGGGACATGACACGTACTGGAACGGTTGCACTTAACGATTCAGCGATACATGGCACATGGCAAACTCTAATTCGAAAACAAAGCCGTGAACAAGAAAAAAATAGGCTGTAAACAAATATAGACGTAGATAATCTCGAGTTGGACGATAGATAGATGCGAGGGAAAGTTAATCACGGCTGTCAGACAGTATCTCGTCCGGAGTTTTTAGCGGCAGTTAAGCGGTCCGCGTTTCTGGCATCAGAAAGGAACATTACCGTGATTTGCAACTGGGCTATCAGCGCCCGTTCCATACGGGTACCGGTTGTAAATACTTCAGCGATCAGCTATTGTAACTCGGGGGACACAAATCTCGCGAGAAAGACGCGCTACGTCGTGCCGTATCGCCAAAAAATGCCAACCGATCGCTAATATCACCACCGGAATTCGGCCGGTGGACAGGGCCGTCCTCAGGAGGAATACCATAGAATCAAGCACCCAGTTCTAATAGACCAACCGTCTACGATCCACTTAATTACTTAGACTTACCATGTAAATATGAAACCGGAATTTGCCCATAGATGGCCTAGCTGCCATTGTAGAATGGTAGTTACCGTCATACTGCGTCATTGGCGGCATTTTCTTGTTTTGACATCTGAGAAAGGTTTTTATCTCACAATAATACAAGTTTCATACAACGATATCATTTTTAATAGCGTTAAACATGTTGAATTTGGTGCCTACAAACTACGATGTGCGGACAGCACTGATTTTCTGTTACCATTTGAAGAAGACTGCTGCAAAATTGCATCGAATGCTTGTCGAAGCCTACGATGAGCATATATTTGGTAAATCACAGTGCTTTGATTGGTTCAAAAAATTCAGAAGTGGCAATTTTGACGTGAGAAACGAAGAACATGGAAGACAATCGAAAAAGTTTGAATTGCAAGCATTGTTGGATTAAAATGATGCTCGAACGCAACAACAACTCGCGGATCAATTAACTAATCAACGAGAGGCCACATTTGAAAGCCATGGGGAAGATTTAAAAGATGAGAAAATGGGTTCCACATAATCTGAATGAAAGACAGCAGGAAAGCCGAAAAATAATTTGCAAAATGCTGGTCGCTAGGTATAAAAGAAACTCATTTCTCCATCGAATAGTACCTGGCGATGAAAAGTGGATATATTTCGAGAATCCTAAGCGTAGAGGATCAGTGCCTCCAGGCGAACCATCGACATCGACTGTAAGGCCAAATCGCTATGGACAGAAGATGCTCTGTGTTTGATGGGCTCAGAAGGGTGATACACTATCATATACAGAACTAAACAACTAAACAACGCATATTTTCGTACCCTCACCAAATTCTGCTACGAGTATCATTTAATATAATGGTTATCAGAAAATGCTGTTGTGTTCTTGAACTATTCTAGATCTGCCTTCACTACCATATGTGATAAACTTTTCAAACGATTTTCTTTCAGTAGTGCCAGGAACAAAAATAATCGACAAAATCAGTAGATCTGTTCACTAGTTTTACTGATCATTTCTTCTCAGAGACAGCTCTCACGATAGGCCCATATATACTACGTCCTGTAACAAGTCAAATGTAAACACAGTTTTGTTGTGGATGACGGGATGCTTGGATAATTTGTGGAAAATCCTGTCTAGATGATGATCAACTGATTCGCTGGAAAAACTAGATTCTGTATAATGAAAACTAGAGAGTTCTTAACTGCTGTTTCAGTAATCAATTCACCAGTATACATTTTGATCAAATGAAATACACAAAGACTTTACATTCAGAACTTTACTTGAACAGTTTTTTTTATTTGTGACATTTCACTTTTTCCTTGTTTGGTTCTACGCCATGTGGTTAACTTCTTCGTTAATTTAATAGCACCAATAATTTTCTCGTGGTGTTTTTTTTAAGGTGATTATTATGTTATGTGGAAGATTATGAGAAGATGGTTGAAATGAAAAAAATTGTGGCGAGAAACAGAACGATGGCCGTGAATGCTTGAAGGTGGGACTGGAATTTCGTTTTATTGGTTATGTAAATTATTTTTATTTAATACGTTTGCATTATGTATGGACTCTTCCCTAGTGACTCGATATTCAGTGAATATTACATTGTCCAAATAGTCTAAATATAGGTGCCGAATCAGGTTTTGTTTGATGGAAATAATCCGGATTATTTTATCGTATTCACGTGGCAAATTTTATTTATAAACTAGTACTCTAGAATAAAATATATCAAAAACCTGGAATGCTCTACGTCCATTACATTTCCCGTAATAAATTAAACAAAAAGACGTAAAAAACAGAATGCCCCTTTAATGTAAAACATGTACTGGCATTTAAAATAAATAAATAGGTCAAGCCGTCCTCTGTATTCATAAGTATTTTAATTTATAATTTGTCTCTGCTGCATGACCTTGAGTATTTCATTCTGTTAATTATAAGGATCAAGGTATATTAGCACCGAGCGCAAATCCGTCCCTGTCGTTATCCTTTTCTCTTTCGCCTTAAGCATTCCGGCACGGTTAGCAAAATCCTCTTGGATCGAGTCTGGCTTTGAATTCGCTTGTTCCTCCACCGTCCATCTTCCAAATGTCGCGATTCCACAGCCCTCTCAGACCGAACGATGATAAGACCGATCTTTCAGACGCGAAGGAAATTAAATTTATTTGCCTCTTTGAAATTAGGAAGTTTAAGGGTAAATATTTATCTCTAGTTCATGCTAATGCCCGCCTGGTATTTGTGATTAGACGAAGTAATTGTCGTTCGGATTGTCCCGCCGTTGCGACGACTGAATTAAGGGTTCAATTTATTTTTGCGAATGTTAATTTTATTCTTAATTTAACAGAGGGTTAGAACGAAGAAGTTGATGGGGATAGTTACGGAATAATATAGATATTGAGGGTGTGCGATAGCATTTTTAATTATGTTTTGTTATTGGATGTACAACGATATAAACAGTTACCTATAAGATATAATAATTTATGTAATATAATGTCTACAATCAATAAAATAACAGGTAGTCAAAAGCAATGGTAAAGCTAAGCTGAATTATTTGTACCTACATCGATTCAAATATCCCAAGTCTACACGACGACATCCTGGCTAACGCGAAGTTACCTGAGTCAAATCAAGCAACATAAACGGTAGTAATTCTATAAATTTCTTTGAATAATAGACCGGCTTGCTTGTAGTTAAGGATAATTGAGTTTTATTCATTAAGTATTTATTAAGTATTTTTACGAATTCTTGTTTTAAATAGGTACGAAAACTGCTTTTCCAAAGTTTCCAAAATCAGACTTATGATCAAATTACAGAAATTTTCAATTTCAGATACCAAAAATGCATAGATGTAAATGGATTTGATATATTCCGAATACCTCCACTGTTTACTGAATCGTTATTACAACTTTTCTTGATACTCTAACGTTTTCACATTGGAATTAATACATAAAAAGTATAAATAGAAATGTAAATATCATCAATATATTTATTTACAATTTACTAAACGCTCACAAAGTTTGACTCGCAAAGTTTCATGGAAGAAAATCGAAAAAATATCACGTAATTAATAAAATTACGTGTTATTCAACCGTACAAATTAATGAGAGCAGATTTTAATGGAAATATTTGTCAATATTTGGTTGTTGTGGATATCAGCAGTTGATAATATTGATATAAAATACTAACCATTAAATTAAGTTTGAATGGCATTGTAGGAGAATAGGTTTGGCATTTTACACCTATCTATTTCATGGAGGCCAGAGTAAGTGCTTAATTTTTAACAGCATCACTGAAGTAATTACCAACCACATTCTCATGAAAGTTTAAAGCAGCAAAACTAGCTTAAAGCGGTTTACTATAGATAGTATTTAACTGTAAACTATTCAACAAGTTACAAGATGTATGATATAAATGAAATTTTAAGTACCTGCTATGCATTGTGAACATTGTCAACTTCAATAAAAAAATTAATCAAATGTACACCAGATATTCTCAGTACGAAATGCCTGGATTTTTTTATACCAGGTTTATTTGTTTCCTAATTATTTCAGATTTCCCAACACATTCATTGTCCAGTATGGTGTTTATCAATAGTATTCAAAAGTACCATCTATATTGTTCTTATTGCTTGCTTATTTTTATGTTATTTTATGAGTATAGAGTTGATTTGTATATCAATACATGGGACTGGTAAAAAAACTATTTCTTTTGTCCATTTGATACGTTGTTCAAAAGACTATATATAAGTATATTGGTCCAAAAATTGGTATTAAAGTAACTAATCTGTCTTGACAATATAAATATCTATGGACGACGTTTTTAAAAAGAAAAAATATCGTGGATAAATTTAATCTTTCATAACCATCAGTAGAGGTCGTCTACTTGTATCTATGTTATATTTTTGATCATTCATTTTGTTATTTTATAATAAATTTAATATATATATATATATATATATATATATATATATATATATATATATATATATATTTTTTTTTTTTTTTTTTATTAACCATATGAATTTTTTTTAATTATAAACTACTGAAGTAAGGAGTACTGCTTTAGGTAATAAGGACTACAAAAAATAAAACCCGCCACAGGTAGGATTCGACATTTGTCCCGGGTCGGAACCGAACGACATTTAGAGAGAGTTCGAGAAAGGAACCAACCAAGCTTGGTGGTTCCTTTCTCGATTTCCGACTTATAAGTTACTGACAGAGATCGTATCGATAAAGATGTATAGGCCATAAAGTTCATTCGGCATCTGTCCTGAATCGGCGTACCGTATGCGGCACTGATGAGAACTAACAAGTTCGAAACAGCTGTATGTCGTTCGGTTCCGATCCGGGACAAATGTCGAATCCTACCTGTGGCGGGTTTCATTTTTTGAAACCTTATCTGATCGTGCAGAAACACGAGAAAGGGGTCGAGAATCACTTCTGGGTATAATTCAATGCCTAGCGGGGCTTTAGCCCGAGGAGTAGTTGTTTCCTAGAGCGATTATGTAATAGCTTTGCTATTCGGGAACTACTTTGATAACCGCTTGGCGGCTTGGTGGTTCCTTTCTCGATTTCCGACTTATAAGTTACTAATAAGGACTAAACAAATTAGGTCAAAAGAGTTATTCTCCAAAACGTCGAGCACTGAATTACATGACGAAATTTGCCGTATTTTTGTCTAACAGAGTTAGCACCAAAATACAGTGATTCAGATTATTTTAAACCATAAGGAAGATGTAAAATGTCACCTATCTCAGGATATCGCTAACTGCAGACCGGTTTCGACCTTATCTTGGGTCTCGTCAGTGCAGTGTAAGCGAGTATACCTTTGACAGATGAGGGTCACATCTTGTAGACGCTGTTACGATCTACCGCAATAGAACGTACCAAGCGCCATCTATTGGTAGTTTCTATTCATTATTATATTTACCTCTTGAAAAAAAGTTCATTTTCCATATTTCTTTATGAATTTTTCTTACGTAGTGCAATTTGTGCAAACTTTAATATACACGTCATAATTTAATATGCGATGCTTGTATTGCATCGTCTATGGCGCACAATACGCTTGTAAAGAAAGGTAGAACATTATCCTTGTTGCTAGTTCGTTAAAAATGACAACTTATTAGTAATAAAATGTTTATTGACAATAAGAAAATAGTTATTTTTCATTTTATTTGTAATAAAATGAAAAATAGAAGAAAGTATATTTGCGTAATCGAACAAATACTTGTCGAGTACCTAAAACTAGTGCCCCATTTTTTTTGCTGCATCAGCTCTTCTTCAGGCCGTTTCTAAAGTTTATTACTGGCAGGGAGACTGGATAGCTAGGTCAGCGGCAACATATCTTGGTAGAGCCATCGAAGAAGGAAATTGTTTTTCCGAATCTACGGCGACAATGAAAGTAAATGGATGTGTAAATATGTTTAAGATATCCTAGTAGATTTTTTTGTTTAACTATCTTATTCTTATTTCAATATTTTATGTTTGCGTTCCCACCTATATATGTTGTAGATATTTAATTTCAGAAATGTAGCACGGTTATTAAACTACAATGTACATATGGAGAATTCATCATCTTTACCTTATTACTATTACTTATACTTACTATTATACTTATTATTTTACTAGTTGTAAGTTTATTTCATAATTATCTCAATCAGTGAAATGGCATATCCACTGATATATATTTTCTCGTTTAGTGATTAATTTTTAGGTAGACACTATACATATGTCTAGGAAAGTTGGCCCCAAGCAAAGAACATATGAAGAAACAAATCTCAATTCAACTCCGAGATTTCTTCACTTCTAGAGTGCAGAATTTGGAATTAAGATTATTTCGTGGAATTGGTCACAAGTTTGTTCTGCATATTGCATTCTTCTTTGTTCTTTGTTTCTCTTACGATTTTTCTGTATTTTATCTGAAAATTTACTTACTAAGCAAGGGCTCCGATTCCGAGAAAATTTCCGGTTCTAATCCAGTGGCTTAGAGTACCTAAAACTTCTTGTTGCCATCTACTATGAAAAGAATGAAATTATAAGTATTTTTGCTTGGATTTTGTGGTGGAATATGTAATGTTGAAATTTATTCAACCACATGATCATCGAAGTAATCTTTCTGCTTTCATAATTTTATGAGTCCTCTGGGCGTCTTTAAAATTATATTGAAATTAATAATTTTTTGGCGTTCATAAAACTTGAAATACTGAATTGTGGCTAAGCTATACACACGTAACTTTGTTACTTACCAGTTTTGTTTTTATAAATACAGAAAAAGTAAAATTTCCTTTATTTCATAATTTTTCGAGTAGAATTAGTATAATTATTTATCTTTTAATAAATGACTGTCAATAATTTTCGAGTTTCTTTAGAATCAGTGATTGCAATTGGTAAAGATATTTTTTCACCACCTTTTATATAAATCTCTGTACCATTGTTGGGAATAAAATACCAAGGCATCTATTTAAATCAGGCAGGAAGAAGAACCTCAACACGGTACAGCTGAAAGTCATCAGTCGGGGGTTTTTGAAAAATTCCTCAGCACCGAATTATCTAAGACGAATTCCTTCATAAAAACAGCAATAGAGGAGCCAGTTAGGTATTACTCATTTCATCGCTATTTGCCAAATAAAAAACTCTCCTAGCTTGCCGATAAACGGAAGAGTCTACCTGAGCCTAGCCATAAAAACAAGCCAAGGTTATGTTTTGTGATTTCTTATTTGGCAAATGGCGATGAAATGAACTATATAGACCCACCTTTACCCCCACCGATGGAATACGTAGGTAGAGGTATAGACGAACGGGTAAGACCCTGTACTTGACCCTAAAGCCTTTTGGTCTGAATATATGTATGTATACCCACGGTCTTATAACCCATGGACTGGAAATAATTTATTTGGTTCACGAGTTATTCCAGATTATATCTGTACACCTGTAGTCTTACTTTTTAATTCATACCTCCTTGTTTAAGATATTCTCAAAAAAATGTTTATTATAAATTCTCTATATGGTTTTTTTTATTAAGTAAAATCTGGATTATTTTATTACCTATTTATTATGTACCTATCTAAGAAAAAACAGGAGACCAGTTTTTTATGAGTACCGAAAGAACATACATTTCTCGACGCGTGTTCCCCAACCAAGTCGACATCATCGAAAGGCGAATAAAACTGTTTTAATCATCTGTTTTAGGGTTCGTGGAAAACTGGTCTTGTTTGTATTGCGGTATTTAAAGTTACAGTCCCCTCTCAGGATAAAAATATCTGGCGTTCTTTACTATAAGTTTTCAGAATTAACCTCGATCTACTGAGTGAACAGGAGCAATTATTAACCGCTTTCCTATAATGCCAGCCAGTCATCTTAGAGAAACTTTGGTTATGACACTCTGTATAGGCTTTAATACGGTTGATGTTGCAATCTGTAGCACTGACTATGAGGTATAGCGTGACTCTCGCAATTATTCCCATTTTTAAAACTATGCGGGCTTCTATTCAATTGGACGAGTTAAAGTATTATGTTCTCTGAAATACTGGTAGAGAATAGCAAGATAAAGATATCTGAAGATCAGTGGCGGCTGGTCAGGGGTGGCAGGGTGGGTAGTGCCCACCCAGCTGTTTCCTAGAAGAAGAGGAACACACAGTTCCAAAGTTCGTTATTTATCATTTATAGAAATTAGTGAAGATATAATTATGTAATATGTAATTAATTAAATACATTATATATTACATAACAACAATAATACAATGAAAAGTTCTGATTATATATACTAATACTAACAGCGCAACCGTGGTGGAAAATTGAAGTGAAAGTAAGTGCAGCCATTCACTCTTCTAACCGTGGAACTAATAGTTATCGTGGTTATGCCTGGCGTGGTGGGTGCCGGGCCTTTTGCCTATCTGGCTTTGTATGTACATACGAGACAGCGCCTCGCACAAATAAAAAATTATATTTATTGTTTTAATAAATAAATACAAGTAAATAAGTGTTTACCAAGATTAGTTTTAAAATTAATATTGATATTATTGACATAGGTATACTTTCAATATCCCTTGAAAGTTTAAATTATTTCACAATAACATAGAAATATGGGAATCTGGAATATAAAATTAAATAAACAGTAAACACATGAATATAATTAATTAATTAATAGAATTACGAATGATTTCATTGATTTGGAGACATAAAAACAAAATTATACACGTGTAAACGATATGAAACAATTTGAAACACGGGCACAACTTACTCGAGGCTCGAGTAGGCTGTGACACGGGTGGGCTAGACCACGCTGCTGAAGAAATCTTCGGCAAAGCGGGGAAGGAATCGAGAATCTCCGATCAGTCCGATCTCCGTATTTCCGAGTTCAGTTTTCAGAGACGTTGTTTATCTCAGCGAGATCTATACTCTGTATGTCAAAATTTTAACGGTTCTTTAATAATAATTACAATAAATTAGTGCAGCGGTCTGTCTGTGGAAGTTGGTACTTTACATTTGTGTTTGTTTAGTATTGTATTTATTTAGTATTTATACCATGGCAAACGTGAGAGAAATAGTAAGTACTAATACTGATATTGTTAACTTTTTGTTAGAACGTGAATTTCATACATTAACTTATGAAGATAAAATTTCAGAAGTTTTCTTTACCATATTTTACTTCATTATTTTGCACTATATAACCTACTAATAGTTAGTTGTTGCCCACCCATGACAAATCACCACGAGCCGCCACTGCTGAAGATCAGTTCTTTTTTAATTAGTTAACATGTAGGTCCGGTAACGCCACCAGAATCATTTGCTAATGCCAGTAAAATAGGCAACTAGTCCCAATATGGCTAAAACCAATTCCAAAAGAACTTATATTATCAAATCAAATATATTATCAAATAGATACTTACCTAAAATAACCATCTTATGGTTCGTCATCATGAATTTTTCGCCACTAATATTTCCATTCAAAAAAATATTTATCCATAGTTGTATATTTTATTGGAAATTCTCGTCTCAATTGAAAGCGAGATTGGGTTGACCCACCAAAGTTGACTTATTTTGAAGTTATTTCTTCAAGAGGAACTAATTATACAGATTTACTTCATAGAAAGTATGTCTATAAAGAAGTTGAGTGTAATTAATTCTTCATTTCTGGAAGATATCCTGTCGGATATTTTTGTTGTTGATTTGGGACATTGGAGGCAGGAAGTCAAACACCCATATTCATAACATATATTTATTTGAGCTTTCATTGCGATCAAATACAACAAAATATTAAATAAAGTTTAAAATTTTTTAATAACATAAAAAGAGCTTCGCCTTGAATATCAGCTAATTGCGTATACATCTTTTGTATTATTCAGTATAGTATAATAATTATTATTGATAAATATTTATTTAAAAACTTTCTTGGAAGATGAGATATTTACGATATACGTATACTTAGTGTTTGTTTTCTTGAACTCTCAACTCAGCAATAAATAGTTGAAGATGAAACCAATGCGTTTTACGACTACAATCCGCTTAATACTTTCCAAAACTTACGGTTTGTTCAACCAACAACTAATTTTTATATATCTAAACGATTAGGGGGCTGAAATAGTTAATTAAAAAACCCAATCAAAAACTAAAACCTCTTAGAAATACGCATCTGAACCACTTGCATAAATATTCAGCTGCTTAGTTTTTGATTCGATCCCGTGAGCCCGTAAGATCAAAGTATACATTCTTACAATACTGACTTATTCCGTAATATTTACACATTTTTGTGACTTAAAATTCGTATAACAATTATAATCACTTGAGATTTTTGTAATTCCGCAATGAATATACATAGTTATATCACTAAACGCTACCGTTATTACTATTGGTTGTATTTACGATATGAGAACATCACAAAGTACCGCTCACAGCGGCTATGCCTTCAAGACTATCTTTATTTTACAAAATAGGAATGTTTGCAATATTGAACACTATTTACACATATTTACTAGACAACTGCTTCGCCAGCTCGGTATACTTGAGGAATTTCGAGTGGGGACTCTCCTCGAAACCCCCGGGAGCGGGAGGGCTCTTGCCTCCCGTCGAACCCGGCCCCGCGGACGGACTGGGCATTATGGTGGTACCCTTCAGGGGTATGCCGGCGCCTGCAGAGCTAGACGGTTGAGAAGAAGTTTTTAACGTCACGGGGTCCGGGATCACTCCATCTTTCACGAAATGCATTTTAGACAAATGGTGCCGATACGCCCCCTTAGAAATGAACGGGGTGTCGCAGAACGCGCATTTCATAATAGAATCCGAAGTCATCACAGCGTCGTTGCACGCCCAGCTGAACGCCAGAATAGCGCCCGGGGTGGTACCAGTCGCGGTGGTAGTACTGTTCGTACTGATGGGGTTGATAACCGTCGCGGCCGGGTGACCCCTATTGTTCGTGTGGGTTTCAGTCTTATCGCAGAGCTTCTGCAAAGCCGCTAAGGGGTGGCTGGAGCCCCTCTTGTTTCCCGTTTGATTAGGCTCGTTCGTCGCGTTGGCACCTGAGAGACTGTCAAACATCGAACTGAGCGCCCCTAAACTACCCCCGGCGGATTTTCTGTCGCCGTTGGTACTGCGTGGAGTACCGGAACGATCGCTGCTGGCTGGGCTACTGGTGGAGTTTCTACAAGGACTTGTAGGCTGAGCATTTTCAACCGCCGAAGTTTGTTGTCGCGGGCTAATCAACGGGCTGCGTCTCTTTTCGTCGTCATCTTTAGAAATGTCACCGTTACTTTGGAAACTACCACGTTCATCATCGTCGTGTTCCTCTATTTCACGTTTTACCTTTACGTCGTGATGGTTTTCGCCTGCTGATCGATCTTCGTCATCTATTTCTTTTTTAACCGCAGAATGCTCTCTTTCAGTTTCATATGCGTTCAACTTTTCCACGAACGGTGATTTCTCCCTCTTGATATCCGGCGTAGACCTAGGCGTGCTAGTCATGGGGATACCCGGAGGTTCCATCTTCCTCTCGGGAGTGAGCGACTCCACTCTACTGCTACCCCTCTCCGATATGGAACTGGATTCGCTTCCGCTCCTTTCCCTCCTTCCATAGTGGTGACTTTGCTGTTGGTGGTAGTTTCGTAGCAAGTTCATGGTTTGCGCGTCGACTAAGGGTTTGGTATAATCGACACTCTCGTCGATTCCCAAGCGCTTTAATATGCTGCTACCCATAGGGGCTTGCGAGGGCCCATGTCCTGGAAAGCCAGGATTTTGTCTAGATCTGGAGTCGAAACTCTTCTCTATTAATTTTTCTATAGCATTTAGTACAGACGGAGACGACCCGTTGTTGTTCTCTGATGTTCCTGATATTTCTTTTGCGCTTAAATCGCTGACCGAAGGCGATCGTTGCTGTGGCGACGGCGACTTTTCATTAGGCGTCTTAAGCTTATCCCGACTAGGGCTCTCAGGAGGTAGAATGTTGCTCGACATTAGAGCGTTCTTTAAAAAATTTCGCTGATTACTGGTCATGCCTCCAACGCACTGCCTGATGTGATCAACAAAAAGCGAAGTTTCAATTTTGTTTCCACACTTTTCACAAGTTATTCTACCTGCTCCGGTTGGATCGCGCATCTTCTCTATGATACTGCCGTTATCGCCGTTCTTGAACTCGTGTTGAGCCCTTTCTAGTTCTAGAAGTTTCCGAACCGGCAACGACTTTTTACGTTTTTCCCTAGTCTGCCTCCTCCTTCCACCGCTTTCCGTTATCGACCGCATAATATGTTCCTTATAATGGGAATTCTTCACCATATGATTGCTGAGCTCTTTTAAGGAACTAAACGCTTGATCACAAACCTTACAAGTAAGTACCGCGCTAACGTGACTGCTAGCGCCGCCTGGAGGTGGGTTCGGTCCCGACGGACCACCGTTACCTCCTCCCTTAGGATCGTCGGACGATCTCCAGGAAATGATCTGTTCCTGCGAAATGATATTGGTGTAATGCTGGGTCTGTTGCATGTGGCTCGTCATTTCGGCTAAAGATCTAAAGCTCTGGCCGCACCACATGCACTTTAATATTTGCCTGGTCTGTTCAGCGCCTTTTCCCAACCATACGTCTTGGCCCCTAACTAATTTTCTAGGTAGAGGCATCGTTTCCTTGATTAACATATTCAGGTCGGACTGATTTGGCTTTGTCGAGTTGGTTGAGGAGGTACTTGTGTTAGTATTCGAAGGCGATGAAAGCTGCGGTTGCGCTATTAGGTTACTTGATTGCATAGGAGGGACGGGAACGTTTACGCCACAATGTTTGGCTTCCTTCATGTGGGTAGTCATAGCGGCCAGGCTGGGGAAGCTCTGCTTACACCAGACGCACTTAAGGACATCTTTGGCTTGCTCGGCGCCTTTATTGAGCCAGTGAGACTGCCACGCGCTGTGCCTATTGCTCGCGGAGTTACTGGGGGCGGCACTGGCCATCGACCTAAAGAGATCTTCGCCGCCTAGTTTACTCAGTTCGCTCATCTTCTCCAACGCTTTCGTGGCATCACTTGGCGTCGGGGCGACATGTTTCAACTTGCCGTTCCATAACTCCGTTGAACTATTTTTAGGAGATAAACCTGCAGCTGCTACAGCTGCAGCGAAGTAAGGTAAATGTGACGCACCAATCGGGGGCGGCCATTGCGGTAGGGTCGGTTTAAATTCAGTCCGTGGTTTGCGCGAGGGTGGTTGCGTTAGCGGTTCGTCGGAGGTTCTCTTGCGACTGCTGACTGATAGGTCCAAAGGGCCGTTTCCCGGCTCGCCGCTCGGAGGAGATTCGGGTTTACTTAGATTCACCGCGTCAGAGTCGCTATCGCCTGCGTCACTTTTTTGTCCGCGTCTGCTGAAGTCCAAGATACCCTCTGCGGAAGGAGATTGTAGCGGTTGCTCAACCGGAGAATGGTTAAAACCGCCGGGAGGAGAGGAGGAAGACGAAATCAGCGGCGAGATTGACGCCCGGTTAAAATTTGCTGGTAACGGTGAAGTCATCATTAACCGATGGGATTGCTGAGCCACGGCAGCAGCAGCGGCATTCAGGTAGGCTGCCATAGCTGCCGATTGAGGCGGAAGGAGAGCCGCGGCTGCGGCAGCGGGTATGTTTGGAGGTAAGGTGACTCCAACGGGACTCAGCGACGTTCCAAGGGGTATTCCCCGAAGGAGAGCTGCTCTCTCGGACATTATAGACTCGCCAGAAGGAGACCGGAGGTGGATTGGAGATTCGGTCGATTCTCGAGAGTTGCAACGGGAGGTTACGTTTCTGAAACAAAATGAAATTAATTATAGTAGATGGAATATAAACCATTTAAGTTTTACGTAAATAATGAATCATGAATAGATATAAAAGAATACTGACTTCAACTTACTGAATTGTGAATAGTTACATATTCTTATTATATACCTTAATGCAAAGGAAGTAGTTACATATACGTTTAGTTCAGGAAGACGGAGAATATAATTCATAAATAATGTATTCACCTTGCATCCTCGTTCGTTGACCGTGGACTGGTTGGAGTTAAAACATCTCCCGGTGTCGGCGATGAGACGTCATCTTCTTGAGGTGTTGGAGATACGGCAGAGGTGGGTGTCATCGATCCGTGGTCTTCTTCACCTTCTAATTTGTCCCCTTCTTCCGCCGATCCTTCTTCACCTCCTTCCCCTGTAACAACGATATAATTCATTAAAATTGAGCCTAGAAAGCTTTTACAGACTAAGGAAAAAAATACAATACAATACAACAAGAATATATTTAGAGTAATTTGGCAACATATTACATCCAATAGAACAAGGTTAAAGATTCTAGTCGTATCTACGACCATCCAAAAGTATAGTTATATAATGTTACAGGTCACCAAAGAGACGTTTACCTTAAAGGAATTTAGAAGGTCATTGGATAAAATTCTGATTGCAAAAAGCTTTGTTTTCTATATACACTGAAGAATATTACGAATTCCTTCAATGGCTCATGGCAATTAGTCTCATGTTATGCTATTGTTTATGTAATTGTTACCATAACACAATATAGACACATTGTATAAGAAGCGAAGCCAATATAAGAAACACCTTTCCTCCATTGTACCCACTCCAAAAGAATAATAATAGGTTATGGTCCTTATTATTACCAAGACGCTAACAGCCAGGAGGAGGAAAGAGCAGTTGCAAATTCCATTGACATTTTAAATAGACAAAATTATAAAGAAAATATTAATTCCCCGATATTTTTATAAATAGCTATAAATGTAGTAAATGTACTATTTAAAAATTATAAGTCTAATTAATACGGTCTGAAGAACTCCATGAATAAATTGTTCCTCAAAAACTTCGAAATACTAATAATATCCCAGGCGTTACTAATTGACTTCATATATACATTTGGTGGTGATTTAAAAAATGAACTAGCTGGTTTTTTGGGGCTTAAATACATAAAAATCGACCTCCTTCCTCTAAAGTCTCAGGTTGTGAAGGGGCAGGTTACACATAGAGACGAGGATATAAACCTATTCGTGCTCAGGGAGTACATGAGTACCAATTTTTGTCAAAAAATGTTTAATACTTTGTCTTGGTTTAGGTGTTATGGTATTCATTTGTCTCACTTATAGAACTTTTGGACATAACCAAATTTACTATAGATGTATAGTTTATTTCATCGCTATTTGCCAAATAAAAAATCTCAAAACATAACCTTGGTTTGTCTTTATGGCTAGGCTCAGGTAGACTCTTCATTTATCGGGCAAGATAAGAGTGTTTCTTATTTGGCAAATACCGATGAAATGAATAGTATATTATATACATTTCTAGTATATTCATAGTATAAGATTATAATGTATGTTATTATTTATTAAGTTTATATTATTCAAACACTAATGTGAAAGTTCTTTTACATATTCTCGTGCACTAGTCATCACATTACTATTCAATCGCTTTTATTCTCTTGAAAGAAAGTTGAAGTAAGAACGCTTTAATAAAATGGCATTTTCACATGTATGTATTAGCTTAAAGTCATGCTTCGCAAGGCCCTTTCATGAGAAATTACTTTAATCAAACGTAGCACATTCATAAAGATTAATTTATTGCAGCAGCTATATTAAATCATTCAAGAAGTGACATCTGCTGTTTGCCTTGAACTATCACGTTTTTCATCGTCTATATACCAGGTGTTGCTTAGCCGTAATTGATGGGTCAGCTTACGTTCATGTTTGCATTTCTTTCGGCATTAAAGGCACAAAAATTCTTACGAGATATTTATGGCATCCGACACGTGAGAAGCGACGTAACTACAAATAGCTTGTGATTAACTATTCGGAAGTTTTTTATGGGTTATGATGGAATTGGGAAATGAAGATGAATTCGGGAAATAGGATCCAGGAATCTTATTACCGCATCAGATTATGTTATCTAGATGAGAAACATAATTTGAAATTAAGACAAGTCAACAGGATTAAGTCCACTAGTTACAGATCATATACATCACTTTGTTAAAATTTGAGCTTTTGTTATTTTCAGTAACTGTAAAATATCATTAATTTTATTTATATGTAAGCTGTAGATTCCAAATAATTTACATGTAGGTTAGTTTTAAAAGCATACAAATAACGAAACATTAGTAAATCTGTAGAAGAGTGAGTCATGTTTATACGAAATGCCAAAAAAGTTCAGTTTCCAACCGCTGAAAACCAAATAAAGACAAATAATATATCTGGACATAATTAAATGTTTCTTTATACTGTATTGATGATTCCCATAATAGGAATCACCCCTCTTTTCTCAAAATATTACCGAAACTTTCCACAAATGGACACCAACCAATTTTCGATTTTCATGCAAAATTATTTTTTGTGGTGTATATGGTTTCAAAAGCAGGCACCATTGTACTACATATATATTAAATATTTAATTTTTAAAATTGATGTTCTAAGAATCCAAAGCAATTTTATGAGTTAACAACTATCTCTTGGATCCTAGGCATAAAATCGGTAAAATGCATAGAAATAAACAGTTTTAAAACATTAAAACGAATTTTTCCGCACGTAGAACATCTCCATCTAGAAATTGAGTGGCCGAGAAAAAATAAACCATTACATAAATGCAGAATATGTTTCATGCGACAGTTTTACTTCTTTCAATTTTTCTCAAATAGTCCACCATCGTGCTCTCTCATGACCTATGGACAGGGTGGGGTGTGTCCCATCCACCTCAAAATCAATAGGTGTCGTCTGGGAGACGTTCCTGATTAGAATCAGTGAAAACCCGATCGATCCGACACGATGTAGTTAAGTTATCATCCTAACAAAAAAAAATTCTTAAATAGTCCACCATCGTGCTTTCTCATGACCCATGGACCGGGTGGGGTGTGTCCCATCCACCTCAAAATCAATAGATGTCGTCTGATAGACGTCCCTAATCAGAATCAGTCGAAACCCGATCGATCCGACACGATTTAATTGAGTGATCGTGTTAACAAAAAAAAATTTCTCAAATAGTCCACCATTGTGCTTTTTCATGACCCATGAACAAGGTAGAGTGTGTTCTATCCACCTCAAAATCAATAGGTGTCATCTGGGAGACGTCCCCGATAAGAATCAGTCAAAACCCGATTGATCTGACACGATTTAGTTGAGTTATCGTGCTAACAATAAATTTTAATGCCGACGACAACGACACATACAAACACAATTTTTTAAAAACCATTTTTTTTGTTTTTAGGCCGAAAAACGCAAAATGAACAAAAATTTTGTTTTCCATTTGTCTTTACACGATTACATTATTTTTACGCTAGCATAGTTGAGTGCAGAAAAGTAAAAATATTTATAGGTGATGCGCGAACACACTGTATAGATCAGAGATTTATGAGACAAGCTGTCAATAGCAATAATAGTACAATTAAGGAGAGAATATCCACGTGAACTATATTAATCAAACAAGTAAAGGCCCGTATTAATGCAATTCCTATAAATTGAATCACGTTGATTTGCACTTATATTTCTTCAATAAATCAAGCCAGACCACGTGACCCACTAGAGTGGGCAGACATGACATTTTGTGATTTGAAGGGTGCCTAGTACTGGCACTGAATATATTTTGATCAGATTGATTTTCTTATTTATCGTTTAGATAACAAAAAATATTAATTAAATATTTAAAAAACAATGCTTAATACTGTTGGTTTCAAAATTGAACTTAAATCTTTCGAAAATATAAATAAATGTTGATAATTTATATTCATAAAAAAATATTTCATATTTGTTTATAATCATAAATGTTATTGCTTGACGAATATGGTATAAAGCCTAATTTTGTATTACGAGTATGTGAAATAATTACCCATATACTATATGTTTATGTTTACTCAACTATAAATTATTTGTTATATTTAATAATAATATATTGATAATTATTTGTGAACTACAGATAAACTGATTATATTCACTGTTTGTCAACAGATATATTAAAATAGAAACATACAAGGAAAAGATAATTCTTGCAAGCTAGAAGTTATAGCTAATCGTTTACACCTCCAGATACCTGAATTACAGATACATATTTACTACGAGTGATGTGGAGATTGAAAATGAACAGTAGGAATAGTGCAACAAATACTGGCGTCGTCTGTCTCTACTCTCCTGTCGAGTCACCTACTAAAACACCTACTCGGTGTTGGCACTTCAGTCTTCAGTCCCGTCCCAGTCAGTCATAACATTTACACCGTCATCAGGCTTGTGCTTACTCGCACTCATTCCCATAAAAATAATTACGTACTCCCAATTATATTCAAATATCGATAAGCAATAAAATTATTTAATAACAAACAAAATTAAAATTAATACAATTAGTAATTATTATATAAACTATACAACGATGCCACGTACGTCTTTTTAAACAGTGGCTTTTTTACTGTGGTGGACTTCATACAACAGAAAACGATAGTATAACAATTTAAAATTATCTATGCATAAGTTCTTTTTTAACGTTTTACTAATTATTATCAAGCAATTTTATAATATATTGAAAATGTACAATTGAGAGTTTTGTAAAGAAGTGAAATATTACCAGAGGTTTCCCAAACTATTTTTTTCGAGGCATGTTTTTACTTTGAAATATTAGAAACATTAGACATTAGAGGTTACCTACTCTTGTAATTATAAAAGGACTAACAGATCGAGGAGACTTAGAAATATCTAATTTGATAGATCACTTATTGTTACAGATCAGTAATAAGCAACGATAAGTAGTGTCGTCACAATGTGCGTAAAAAATAAGTCAATTTAATCATAAAAATGATGTGCGAA
This sequence comes from Rosalia funebris, assembly GCA_037954035.1. NCBI lineage: Eukaryota > Metazoa > Arthropoda > Insecta > Coleoptera > Cerambycidae > Rosalia > Rosalia funebris. The sequence continues at coordinate 10,710,867 of JAZFAV010000008.1, forward strand.
AATGCGCACATGTTGATGATGACAAACGTTAAAGTACTGAAATTTTATATTTTATAGTCTGTGTAAATGAAACTAAGGGAATGGAAATACGTACTAACGAACAGGGACAGGAGACAAATTTATGCTCATGTAATTTTATGTCAAATGTTATAAATACTACAGATAATCGAGATGGTGTAGCTAAAAAGTATTAAAACCAGAAGAATGTTATCTCACTTTCACTTACCACAAATACTGACAGACTGTACACTGAGTTTTGAAGATATAATAAATAAAGAAACAAATATTTGACAATTTCACACCGTAGTTTCATTAATTGGCTGAAATAAAAAAAAATATATCTAAGATATTAGAGATCTACACTTTCTGCACAATGTGATTCCTCGATTTATAAGAAGGTATGAAAATCGAAATGAAAAAAGTATTTGGTCATCTTATAGGCTTTATCGATTCGGGTTGTTTAAAAAACAACCCGAGTTAGTGTTGAATAGAATACTGCAACTGTACAATATTGCAAGTTAAAAAATTAATAACGGCAATAATTGGTAATATCTTCCAATATATTTTTTATTTTGATCCAAAACTTCTGTATATTGTTGCCAGGAAAAAAACTCAAAATATAAATAAAATTTGTTGTCAATTTAGAAACTTTATTTGATGCTGCAATTGTATATGTGTTATTTAATGCTATTTATACAGATATTATTATAGAAAATCTTATTTTCTCAATATTAAATAACATTTATTTATTATAATATTGACTATACTTTTTTATAATTTGTAATTTGAAACATCATTTTATTGTTTATTTGCTACTTATTATATTACTATTTCTATAGTTTCTTTGTTAATATTATTAATAAACGAATTTGTGTTTCATATTAACAAATTCATATTTTTTACTCTTTCATAAAAAATCTGCTATTTGCTTATTTAAATAAATTTAATTGGCTTATGACTGAATTTTATTTGAAATAAATCTTTTTAAACCTAGAATTAGCAATTTCTTTAAAACCCAAAACCTCCGTATTTATATACAACCGAAACCAATTAGGTACGTGTATATCACTCATGTCTATAACATTTTTAAATTACATCCTATATTACGCATTAAGACAAGCTTAAATGGCGCTGACATTTCAGTGAAATAAAAATAAACGTAAATATATTTTTATTATATAACTCGACAATATTTTAGTTTTAGGCAACGAACGTTCAAAACAGTATTCGATATGAACTTCCACTAAAAGTTTTTAACATTCTTATTGGTTTGACCATTCATTGTAACTGATAAATAAGTACGATACAACAATGCTAATATGCTCAAAATATTTGGAGTATCGGAATTTGTCCTTTTAAGGGGTTACATCCACCTAAACTTCAAATTTGTTTGTATATTATTATAGCTTGAAGGCTTAAGAATATATTCTGAAAGCTTCAAGTCTATATCTTTAAAATTTACAGATATACGAAGCTTTCAGTCACGTGGTTGAGGGCGACCAATGCTACTATCTGCGCCCCTCAATGAGCGCCATCGTTGGGTGCGATACATTGATCGACTTAACTAATCAACGACAAACTTGAGGAACCATTGTTTCATGCATTTCTTTCAACACAACATCAATGCAAAGATGAAACAAGCACAAAAATTCATCATCCTAGAAAGGGCAACATCCTTTCAGTCTGAAACGGTGACCGTCATGTCTCGAAAACAGATCGACAGATTCATTTGAAATTTGGCACAGTCACGCTGTAAGCCATTGTTAACAGAATGACGATCGATTTTTTCAAAAATAACCAAGATTGTTTAAACAAATTACGATAATAACTGAGTTTTTACCGAATTTTCGTACTTCAGTTCCATGTGCCGTTTATTTAAGAACAGTTTTCGGAAACGGCGATCGTCAATATGATTCGTATGCACTTAATTTCATGATAGTTTATCTATCATGAAATTGAGTGAATACGATAGTCTATCTTTGTTTTTAGATGATTAGTATTAGCATGAGAAAGGTCACCGCAAACCGGGTCGCGAAAAAGATGCAACACTTCCGGCGGGCATATCTCTTCCGGTTTTAAATATTCTTAATTATGTTCACTTCACCATGTTTACAATAAATTTATCTTCAATTTAAAAAAAAATGTTTATTTATCATTAATAGTTCCCAAGAAAATTCATCCCGAAGGTCGACTATTTTTTCATGTTTCTAGGTGGATGTAGCCCCTTAATAATCCTTAAGTACGAATAAAGTACGTAATACCTCTTAAAGACACAGGCACCTAACGAACTAGACCACCTTACTAACTAAACTAAACTAAACTGAATTATGTTTTCTTAATTTTTATCGCGTTTCCTCCAAATAATTCGGTGCGTCTATTCGGCCCGGAACATCGGGATGCCGCCGCCACTTCCCCCACCACGCCGCGGAAGAGGTGCATGTGTGTGTCGCGAGAATCCTTCGCTCCGGGACGTTGATCGTCCATCGGGAGGGCGTGCACGTATATCTACCGAGAGTACGCTGTCTAAACACGGTCCAACAATGAACAATAGCAACATAAATCAGCGTAATTAGTTTCAGTAAGCTGTTGTATCTACATGCCGAGTTGGATCGCCAACTCATTGGTTAGATTCAGCTGGATATACTCCGCCTTTCTCTCCTCCGCGATGCAATCCTATGTCGCGCTCCTTGACAACAATTACGGTTCTGTTTGAATTGCGGATACCTGGTATAAGTAGCGTAATGCCCCATGTTGGTACAAGCGTGTTACAGCCGGCTATCGTCGGCGGGGATCACACGAGGCGCGCTCGGAGCGCGGAACCCGGCCTCCTAGATGCACAGCCGGAGATATTTTGCGGGGAAATGCACCGCATAAAACATGGGAAAACTGTTTCGCCTATCCTGTAATACACAGGATAAACGCATTGAGATGCGCCACTCAATCAAATATCGTCAATTATTTAAACAATTTTTTGGTTTATTTTCGTCTCTACACGACAACTACAATATGTAATAGCAAATTAACAAATGTAGAGTGGCAGAGCTAAGTGATCTAACTGCCAAAAACCAAATTTTCGGGAAAGGAAGGAAAACTGCACAGAATATACAATGTTCATTAAAGTTTATTCTAGAAAAAGCATTAAATTAGAAATGTTCACAATGAAAAATGTTACAAAAAAAACGTTGAAGAAAATAATGTGTCGTCTAAAACGTGAAACATGTTTGGACGCTTCCCTTTTCGACTTGAATAAAACTTTGTCTGGTGATTCTAGGTCGAAAATGAGTCGACACGTGTCCGGCCGTTCTTCAGAATGGACATCAGGGATCTCAGGAACCGAAAGATGGCTAAAAATGGCGTTCTCGAAAGAGGTACTGCTCCTAGCCCCCTGAATGGACTTTAATGAAATCTTCAGGGATGTTTTTACATTAAAAAATATTAGACACGTGTATAGGGATTTATCAAAATATGCCCTACGAAGACTAGAACGAGATATTTAACATGAGGCTTACGTCAATATTGTTAAGCGGAAATATTTCAGCAAAGGGCGCGTTTAATCAAAAAGTTGATATCAGATTCGTATTGCTCACCCCAAAAAACCCCAGTATACACTTTTCCCCCAAAAAAGAAGAATATTGTTTTTTTCAACGTGTCAAAGTATAGATAAGATATGAATGTATACGAATACCTAATAATAATACAAATGAAACAACTGTCCTATTGTTTCTCTTTGAGTATATCGAATGCCCACAGAGTTCGATCTGGCCGCGCGTAAATTGCATCCTTTCCCCTCCGAATGTTGTCTCACTCTTTCTTCTACGCATACATAGAGAATCTTACACTTTTTCCTATTCTTGACAAGCTGTATATGTGATACAACTAGTCGGGAAATTATTTATGGATATTAACCTACCCTTACTTCTTTATTCAAAATTGCATCCTAATTATGAGAAATTGTTCTAAATTAAAAACTGACAATAAAAAAACTAAGCACTGGTTTGTTCACTATTTGTGGTTGACATTTATAGTATACTATCTTCTTTTCTTCAAATTTATTAATTAATTCTTTTGTGTGAGTTGTACTGTTCAATTAGTTAATGTAAAATCAATATAAAAATCAAAATTAAGTTATTAATATAAAAATTTGTGAGTAAATTAATTAGCAAAAATAACTTAATATTGATTTTTATCTCTCATTTTCAAGTCGTCCGTAGGATAGAAAATACAAAAATGTTTTATATACACTTAACAATTATTATGTTTATATTTTCCGGTTTGATATTTTCTAAATCACCAGTAAAGGTTGTTTATGCCATTCTATGGGATATGACAAATTCAATTTCAGAAACAATGTATTGTAAATCTTGTAGATAAAAACAGCTTAACACTGAGAGCTAGATCGAGTGACAATTTACTATTTTCAAGAAAAAAATTAGGGCATATTTCTATTTATACACAACACTTTCCTCTCAAATCAGAAGAGTCAGAGGGTCAAATAAATAGACAACAGCTTTTTAGTAATTTTGTTTAGAGAACAAAAATATGAAAACTCTTAAAAATTATCTACTTTTATTACCTTCTTCTAATGCTTCTATCTATGTAACAGTGTCTCCATTAATCACATTCCTCTATTGAGATTTTCACGACTTTCCATTTTCTTATAATCCTTTCCTGTTTGAGTATCTAATATTTATTTAAAATTCCCTTTAGTTCATTACCTTACATTTTTAATGTTTTTGAACTGATAATTCTCAAACTAAACAACTTAATTGTAATAATACACACTATTTTTATCTTCATTGTAATTTTTATCTTCATCCGTTATAATAATAAATTTTTATTTAATTTTCAAATTGAGCATTGTTCATTATTTATAAGTAATGAACATTGAGTTCCCAAATTCGCGATCTCTCAACTTCGGAGGTTTGAAAAATTTAATACCAAATTATTAAATTCCACTATACTTTTTTTACTATACACTACACTTTTAATAATTCGCTATCTTTTTTACGTCCTTCTTAACTTTCATTCTTCATCGCTTTCATAGATGTTCCTGTTTATTTAAAGATGCTGAAAACATTCATCGTTACGATAATTCGTAAGGCTCGCTCTACTACCCATATTGACGAGGCTATTTAAAATATTAATAGTAAAAAACCGATGGGCACTTAGAAAACAGGTCACCTTGGAATATGATAACTTATTATGCCTTGTAACATTACTGTCAATCTGTTGATAACTAAACATATCTTTCAGTGTAGACTGATTCTGTCGTGTTGAGCCCATATGTGGGTTTCGTAACGTAACTACGAGCGTGAATTTTCCTCTCACTCTCCGATAGTTACTTAAGACTGGGGCGGCTTCATTTAATTGGGCTCGACTTTTGATACGTTCTATTTACCAACACTTTAAGATATCAGAAATAGCTCACACGAGAGCTTATTTTATTTTATAAATAGGCTAGCATAAATGCTAGCGCATTTATATAATGGACCGCTGACAGGGGTTTAATAAATAACGGTTATAATTGTTATTAATATGTTGTGGAAGGTTTGAAATTGTCGGTCGTTTTAGTGACGGCGACCTTAATTTTTCGGTAATTGAATAGTATTTTATGTGTAATTAAGAATATAAATGACTAGACCCGAATACTCTTAAACTGTAGCTACCTCCAGAGGCATTTAAAATTATCAGTATTAAATATTCTATGAAGGGATTTTTCTAAACTAAATTTAAAGCTACTAGGGAAAATGTGGATAGATGGAAGCAGTACTTAGGAAATTTATACGAGGGTCAGGAATTAGGAGAGATATTAGAGGAAGAATCTAGCATCGATAGGGAAGATGTAGGAAAACCTATATTGAGAGAGGAATTTGAAATAGCACTAAGGGGGCTAAAGAACAATAAAGCGCCGAGTGTAGATAAAATACAGGCGGAAATTTTGAAATGTGCGGGACAGAAAGTAGTAAATAGGATGTTCGAACTGGTAAAATACATATATGAAACGGGCAAGATGCCGGAGGATTATAAGAGGAACATTATCGTTACTATACCGAAAAAGAGAGGAGCCGACAAATGCGAGAACTTTAGAACGATTAGCCTAACTTCCCACGCGTCAAAAATCTTAACCAGAATAGTGCAGAAGAGGATGGAAAATAGTAGGAAAAGGAGCGGAGGAAATACTAGGAAAAGACCAATTCGGGTTTAGGCGAAATAGAGGAATTCGCGAAGCTATTCTGGCGCTAAGAGTAATGTTAGAGAAAACAATAGAAAAAGGAAAGAACGCTTATATAGGATTTGTAGATTTAGAAAAAGCTTTTGATAATGTAAGATGGAAAAAAATGTTCGAGATACTAAAGAGCGCGGGAATGAAGTATAGAGATAGGAGAGTAGTACACAATCTATACAAAGAGCAAACTGCTGTTATAGAAGTAGAAGGGGAAAGAGGGGAAGTAGGTATTAGGAAAGGAGTAAGACAAGGATGTACGCTATAACCACTAATTTTTAATCTGTACATCGAAGAGGCGATTAGTGTCGTAAAATATCGAGTGGATTTCGGGACTAAAGTACAGGGACAGAAACTAAAAATTCTGAGATTCGCGGATGATATAGCAGTATTAGCATCTAGTAAAGAGGAATTGGAATCAGCGTTGAACGAAATGGAGGCAGTGTTGACAGAGGAATACGGAATGAAGGTGAATAAAAACAATACTAAAGTGTTAGTGTGCAGAGGGCGCGAGAGCAGAGCAAAAACGAAAGTACAAATTAATAATGAAAGATTGGAGGAAGTTAAAGACTTCACTTATTTAGGAAGTAAAATAAATTGGGATGGAAGAAGCAATAAAGATATAAAACAAAGAATAGCGCAGGGTCGAGTAGCTTTTAACAAAAAGAAAGCACTTTTATGCTTGGGGGTAATAAACTTAGAAACAAGGAAGAGATTTTTGAAAACGTATGTATGGAGCACGGCACTATACGGTTGCAAAACCTGGACGGTAGGGGAAGCAAGTAGGAAGAAATTAAAAGCTTTTGAGATGTGGTGTTACCGAGGAATGATGAAAATACCGTGGACTGATAGGGTTAGATACGAAGAAGTATTAGAGAAAGTCGGCGAGAAAAGAAGTATGTGGAAAAACATAAAGAAGACAAGAGATAGAATGGTAGGCCACTTGCTGAGACATGGGGGAATAGTCCGCGATATTTTGGAGGCAGAAATAGGAGTGAAGAAAGGCAGAGGTAGGCCTAGATTAGACTACTGCTCGCAAATAGTAAGGGATGTAGGTTGTAGCACAATTAGCGAAATGCGTAGGTTAGCACAAGATAGGAGAAGCTGGAGGTTAGCGTCCAACCAGTCTTAGGACTGATGACCTCATGATGAGGGAAAATGTAATATTTCAGTTATAAAGAAATTTTATTATTCTTATGAAACGCCTTATATTTACGATTCTATTATTATATGTAAAAATAGCCTGTAAAAATAATTTCAAAATGTGTGAATTCATTTATAAGAGTACCTATAAAATGTTCTTGTGATTCGCAATAAGTTAGTATTCAAGTTCGACCTATTAGTATATTACCAGTACTGCTTAAGTTTCTAGAGAAAAATTATTTGAGCAGTTAAATGATTATCTAAATCGTTGCAGAATTCTACCTGGCACATAATTTGGATTTCACACTCATTGTCAGTATGGCACAATTAGTTTATCCCACGTTACTGACGACGTATTTGAGGCTTGTGATAATAATATAAGCTGTTGTCTAATTTTAATCTCAAATCGTGATATTCTGTGTGCTATATATTAGGATATTACTCACTTCATAATATGGCTCTTTCCTGTTTTATAACTATCGATATAGCAGATGTCAGAGAATTGTATTCGCTGACAAAGTTTCCACAATTGCTTATACTATGATAGATGTGACACAAGGTAGTGTTTTAGGACCCCTACTGTTTTCTGTTTGTAATGACGATTTAAATAGCTGTCTTAAATTTTATTTTTCTCGTCAATATGCAGATGACAATTGTATTATGTCATTTGAGTGATCTATGCATAATAGTACTTAAAATTAATTCCGATTTATCTAATATAGCAAAATTTTCAGGTGATCATGGTTTATTTCGAAATGAAAGTAAAACTAAATTATTAGTATGTGGTAAACATAAGAAACATATTATTACTGATCTTGTTTTTAATATCATTAAATAATCAAAATCTAGTTAAATTTATTTGTTAATTGTTGTTAAACATAATAATTTATTTTTTCCTTATACTTTATTATACAATTAATTGCACAATACAACCAAAATATGGCAACTTCATGTTTCATCAGGTAGTTGCAAATTTGGTCAAAGGGAATACGATCTCGTTTAACATGTAACGTAAACAAAATTCATTCAGTATTATCGAGACCGGGAATGAAAGTTTTTATTTATCATGAGGTGACTTGATTCGAAGCAGTGTTCTTTATACGTATCCTCGTATGCCAGACCTACTGAAGTCGACCGTATTCTTTAAAAAATCTAACGAAGATCTGTCTGAACGTGACCGAACCTGTGCAACGACTGAATACCAATATCAGAATATTATCAAAACATTCGTCCGAAACCCAGATCTGATACACCCGTGTCCTTAAGCTAGAGTAATACAGCGGAGAACTAAGTGTTTGTGAACCTGTAATTCAAACGATTGCAACATTATAATTTTTTGAATGGGATCATCTTCGTCACGAAGAATCCCCACACGCATTCTAGTAGACCCCCACGAGAACCAACCGTAGGTACACACTGTAAAGTTCCCTGAAAGTAAATGTTTGGGGATGCTTGTGTAGGTACGGTTTTGACCGTTTGTGTATATTTGAGGACAGAAAGACTACTGACAATATATGGTCGATGTCTACTACCCTTGACAGAACAATTATATGGCCCGGATTTGGAGAGTGAGTGTTGTAAAAAGACAATGATCCCAAACATCGATCTCTATCTTTGATACTTATTCGGCATTCGCGCAATATGGCGCTTTTTGCTCCAGATACATTGAGATCCTAGTAAAAAGCATTTCTCCACCGTTGCAGTATCATTGAATTCAATGCTGGCGAATGGACTTCTGATTAGGTAAGTTGCACGATAGCTTACTACCTGCATATTCACATACCTTCTCGATCATTTGCTAGACGTTCTTCGTTTCAGAGTAATCTTCGACGCTCTCTTTACTGAAGAGACTGCATATTGGATGTTAGAACTAGATCCACTTTGTAGTCCACCATTCTTCTTTCTCAGAGTACTCTTCGCTGGACTTATTGGCGTAATATTCAGAAAATTGAAAGGTGCGTTTATATTGTTCCGCGTCTGGGACCTCGAAGCATCCCATTCTCAGAGGAAACGTCCAACTCTCAGCCACCCAGCTGCATTCCCACATCTATCCGAGGTAATAGCGCACGCAGAACAGAACAAAAGGTCCGCAACACATCCAATCGCAACTTGACGGAAGGTTAAAACTAGGAAACCTCACGGAACGTGAGCTGCTTTAAGTTTTGGTAGACAAGGCTAATTGATAATTAAAATGCGCCGGGGTCAGCACATGCCAATCATGCGGCGGGGCCTAGCAGGCCCCGGCGAACGCCGTTAACAGCAGAACAGGATCCACGGCAGACTCGAGAGAGTGAACTCACGTAGTGGACGGCGCCTTCGCGATTCCACAGGCAATTATTGCGCCTTCTCCGTAGCATTTTAATGTAACATTATCATTGCAGGGCTTCTATTAAGCCATACGTGACGCTGGATTTAACATATCGGGAGTTTGATGGATGTTTTCGACCGTGCCGGAATTATTAATGGCTGGAGAGAATCTGCAAGTGCAACGCATGAATTATAAGGCTGCAATTATAATATTTGCGGCCAGTCGACTCTTGCACTCGCATTTTAATTCTAGTTGGCATGTAGGAGGTAGGTGCTTATTGTTGCTTATATAAAGTTAACAAGAGAGCGAATGAGTGGGAAAACTTAACAAAAATGCAGAAGAATTGCATCGCACTTTTGTAAACAAATAAGTGAAATAAAAAAAGTAAACTATGTATTATAGGTAGAGTCATGGGTCCTAAATGTTTCATGTCTGTCCTTCGACAAAATTGTCGAGAAACAAAGCTGACTTCCTAGCTTTCGACAAAACATGGAACACGTAGACCATTATGGTCCTCCAAATAAAAGGCACTTGGTTTTTGTTTTGTTTCGTAAATAATACTTTTGTTTACTGTACCTACTTCATTCCATATGTATGTATGGCCCATTATGCCATATATATAAATAACCATAAAAGGATTAACGAATACCGTATATTACAGTAAAGTTTACATCAAATGGTTGCTCGTGCATGTGCACCATGAACGTGTTTAGTACCAAAAAATAGTGAAATTTACATCAGATCGTCATGACATTCACCTGTGCTATACTAGTGAAACTAGGCTTGATGTAAAATATAAGAGTGTGGCAAAAAAATTGACAAAATACAGTTCCTGATAGAAAATATCACGGGAAAAACAGTTACGACTGAATAATAAAACGCTTTTATTTGACTAATCTATTTAACGGAGATGTGCTAATTTGTAAGTAGTGGATTTTGTCATAAAATTATAAATCTTAATAAAAATCACATCTCTTATTTGAGAAGACTTTTCCTATCAGAATTATATATGTTCATAGGAAAATTACGGCCTACTATATTTTATAATCAAAAATATACACAGATATATACAACGCTGCAGTTTTATGGGCTTTTGTTCTTGCAAAACCTATAGACAGTAAAAGAGTGATTATGATTTTAACTTTATATTTGTATTATTAATTTAATGTAAAGCTTTTAAAAATATGGTGAAGTTGCAGGTTTCAATTTTGAACAAATGTAATAATTTATTGTGTATATCTATTTATATGCATGTTTCAGAAACCAAGCGAAAAGATAAATAAAACTGAGTTTTTTCTATCATCTGACAACTTCTTCAATTAATTTTAAACATAGTACTAGTATATGTTAGAACAGGGAAGCAAAATATTAATGAATACTACATAAGGATACTGAAGAACTAATTTTGCAATTATGCTTCTCATCTGTAGAAGAATAGCGATTTATATACGATTTCAATAGTAGATACAGGGTGTTCGCGTGGACGGAACCACTTAAACCAGTAAAGAAATCTGACTACCTCTAAATTTTACATTTTAATTTGGAGAAAAAAATATGTGAGATTAATTGTAAAGTTTGTCGTCTTTTTATCTCTAACTATGCACTTAATTGTAATCTACTGTTATCAAATTTTCTCAGTAGGAAAAATTTAACTATCAAAAGAAAACTTGCCATTAAAGTGCGACATTTCATATACATGATAAAGTTGTTGGTAATTTGGAAGAATACAGTGAACACACAATATTGGTGATATGAGTAAAATATAAATATGGTAACCCAGTTAACCAATTCAGATTATATTTAAATTTAGATTACATTTCATATTATATATGAACACACAGAGAAAAAAATACCTTTTGGTTTAAAAGAAATTGCTGAAAAAACACTTTTCATTCAATAGTTAAAAAAATATATATGCTAGTTTTAATACATTTGTTATTAAATATTAAAAACATTACTATTTCAATTTAAAAAAAACTCTTTATGCTCAAATATCTTATATCTGGTAATATATGCGATATATTTTTTTTATAAAATTAATTAGTAAAATATTAAGTTTTAATAATAGTAAAATATGTTTAAATTAGTAAAATATGTTTTCGTATTCATCTCAGAGGAATATAACTACATAATTCGATTTAATAAAGGCAATCTTTTTAATGAAGGAATAAAGGATGATTATATAAGAGCCAAAGAATCTGAATTTGCAGATTCATAGATTTTTATGTATCTATATAAACACTCGGTTTAATAAACTAAAAATTGGAGATACTTAATGTTGTTCAGACGAAAACTACGAATTAATAAAAATCAAGAGAAAACCATAAATTGAAGATTTTGTACAGGTACATAATTATCAAATGTATAGTTTATTTCATCGCTATTTTCGAAATAAACAAAAACCTCAAAACATAACCTTGGCATGTTTTTATGGCTAGCTCAGGTAAACTCCTTCGTTTATCGGCAAGATAAGATGTTGGCAAATAACGATGAAATGAATAATATGTAGATTTTCTTTTGTTATTTTATATTATTATATTATTATATTATTATATTATTATATTATATAGGTTTGGGCCTCATCAGCCACTGATCGCATGAGTAGTCCCTTGGCGATCCCTTCTTATCCGGGTCATTATCCAAAAATGCTATCCCATAAAAGGAGCAATTTAGGCACGTCCCCCGCCTTAAGCCTTGCCTCCTCTAGGATAACAGGGGTCCCTAATATAAGATACCTCTTCTCCTCCAGTGCGGGGCAGGTGTAAAGAAGATGAATCGAGGTTTCCTCGTCTTCTTTACAGTATCTGCAGGCCGGGCTGTCACTCCGCCTCAGCTTGTGCTTATATGCATGCAGGCTACTATGGTGGCCCGTTATGATTCCCACCAGGGTTCTGGCTTTGTGCGTGTTCAATTTAAAGAATTCTTGGGCCCATTTCTCAATCTCTGAGTATTCGATGAAGAGTTTGGTTATTCGACAACCCGTTACTCCTCTCCATCTTTTATTGTGTTGGTCTCTTGCCCAGCCATTGATGCGGTCTCTGATCAGATTCCGACTTATTTCCGCTGCAGGTTCTGGTCCATAGAGGTTTTCCCTGGTCTCTAGTTTAGCAAGGTCATCTGCAATTAGATTTCCCTTAACGCCATTATGCCCAGGTTATTTTACATTAACATTGTTTTTATTTATATTTTCTTTATGATCAAAATGAAAAAAATCTATTTATTCTTTGGTAAAAAATATATTACATCACCATGTATAGGCTATGAATATTTAATTAAATGAAGGATTATTAATTCAAACAATATTAAGTCCTTATTGATTTAATTTATAATAAGTATCAGAAAGAATATTGCCTAATGTTTCAATACACATATTTTATTATGCCAATTAATTGACATCTGACTCTTTGTACATGGCAACATTTTTTAAATAATTTTTGTCGCCAATATCTTCCCTATATCACCCTCATTCCGTATTCCTCTGTCAACACTGCCTCCATTTCGTTCAACGCTGGTTCTAATTCCTCTTTACTAGATGCTAATACTGCTATATCATCCGCAAATTTCAGCATTTTTAGTTTCTATCCCTGTACTTTAATCCCGAAATCCACTCTATTTTTTACCACATTAATCGCCTCTTCGATGTACAGATTAAAAATTAGTGGTGATAGCGTATATCCTTGTCTTATTCCTTTCCTAATACCTACTTCCCTTCCTTCCCCTTCTACTTCTATAACAGCAGTTTGCTCTATGTATAGATTGTGTACTACTCTCCTATCTCTATACTTCATTCCCGCGCTCTTTAGTATCTCGAACATTTTTTCCATCTTACATTATCAAAAGCTTTTTCTAAATCTACAAATCCTATATAAGCGTTCTTTCCTTTTTCTATTGTTTTCTCTAACATTACTCTTAGCGCCAGAATAGCTTCGGGAGTTCCCCTATTTCGCCAAAACCCGAATTGGTCTTATCCTAGTATTTCTTCCGCTCTATTTTCCATCCACTTCTGCACTATTCTGATTAAGATATTTGACGCGCGGGAAGTTAGGCTCATCGTTCTAAAGTTCTCGCATTTGTCGGCTCCTCTCTTTTTCGGTATAGTAACAATAATGTTTCTCTTATAATCTTCCGGCATCTCGCCCGTTTCGTATATGTATTTTACCAGTCCAAACATTCTATTTACTACTTTTTGTCCCGCACATTTCAAAATCTCCGCCTGTATTTTATCTACATCCGGCGCTTTATTGTTCTTTAGCCCCCTTAGTGCTATTTCAAATTCCTCTCTCAATATAGGTTTTCTTACATCTTCCCTATCGATGCTAGATTCTTCCTCTAATATCTCTCCTCATTCCTGACCCTCGTATAAATTTCCCAAGTACTGTTTCCATCTATCCTCTATCTCCTCTCTTCGGATCAGTATGCCCTCCGATTGACTCCTAACGTTTCTACTTATTAGTCCTATATCCCTGAAGTTCCTCTTAATTATTTTGTAAGCCTCATCGGTTTTACCTACTTGGAAAGAATTCCAATAACATACAATGTTATGTGGCAATAGTATAACATGTAACATGAGTTACATGAGTGACAGATTTTCCTCTATGAATTAACACTTAAATCTTGCCTGAATAATAAGTTTACTATTAACTACTTTGCGCTAAGTGAAATTGCTCTTCTAGAACAGTCGCCTCAAGCGAACCTTATAATATAAAAGATGTAGTTAAAGTTAGTCAATTTCTGTATACAATTTTTTGTGACAGCATGTATGGACTCAAGTAGCATTTTTTTACGCAAACGATGCCTTTGTCGCAGTAAAGTTCAGACGTCCGAGCCGTAAGCTCGGTCTCCGGTCTCCTAAAGTCTAGAACAATACGGCATGTCCGTCCCATAGTGGCAAGTAGGGAATTTATTCGCCATTGTCTTTCATTTGAGCGCATATTTCTCCTATAAGGTATTCTCGCAGACTAGCCGTATCTCACGAGCACCTCGCTGCCCATATTTATGCCCCCGCGGCCATCTAATGCCCCGGCTGGCAGCGCAGCGTCTTATCAGGCCGCTGTCCGTCTGTCAGTACACCTGCGACGCAATTAATTCCCGGAATTCTGAAAAAGCTGGCGACCAACGGCGGGCACGAGTTCAGCGAGTTACTCAATATCGAGGCACCCTATCTGATTGCTGTTAATGAATGTGAGAGCACAATGATCTGATCTTCGCCAATTTATAGAATCGGCGAAGTTGGGACCGAACTGGCTATGTGTAACTGCCTCTTAACATGAACAATTTGTTGATACCATCAGTGAGGAACGACTTCTGCCTTATCTCGGTCTCTTTACCATGCGAGTACCTCACACAACTCAAATATTCCGCGATGAGTTTCCCATAGTTGGACATGGAAACGTTGGAATAGAAGCCTCTTCTATTGATACTGACCAAAATGGCACAAATAACTAAAATTATCGGTACGTAACAAGAATCTTTCATAATATAGAATTTCCTTGAATGTGAGAAAAAGGAGAAAGTTATTAGATAAAGGCCATGTCTATTCCTCGCTCTCAAAATGTATAACTGTCGTCCTCTGGAAATTAAGAGCAGAGTTGAAAATCTGCCATCGTAAAACTTTACCACTTTTGATGGATGGTAAAAATGGTGTAAAATTTCACTATTTTTGATATGAAACTTTGGGAAAATTTTACATAATTATGATTATAAATTTTTATATATTGTAGATATAAAACTAATATAAATACACTATAATACAGTACGCTTTACTCCACGCGGAATAGATTATAATCTCTGCGTAGTAACCATTACTGTTAGACAATAGTGCAAAAGGGAAAAGTGCGAGATTTCTTGACGGGGGTGGAGTGAAAAGTTTCCGGTATCCCAGCCCAAAGATAGCCTCATCAAGTCTAATTCTTGACTCGTATTCTACAGTTCTATCCCTGACTAGTTTGTATAATAACTTTCAAATTGATTGCTCTGTTAGTATATGTTTGTCAGCCTATTGAATAAGACACTTCGCTTGATTACGTGAAACTGGAAACATTGGAGAAGCATACGGTAATGAAATAGATCTATTTGAAAGACTTAACGCCATTTCAAATCAAACAAGAAATGGATGCAACACTGAAGGACTCTTCTCCATCACATTCAACAGCCAAACAGTGGATTTCTGAATTTAAGAAAGGTTGCACGGGCACTGATGGCGAACCACGTTCAAGACGCCCCGTTGAGGTTGCAACTGCCGAAATAATCGAGAAAATTCACAAAATCGTGGTAGAGGACCGCAGATTGAAAGTGAGTGAGATAGCTGAGACTACTGGGATGTGAACTGAACGTGTACGCAACAGTTTGTGCATAGAGAGGCTCTGTGGTACGTGGGTGTCGCTTTTGCTAACTATCGATCAAAAATTGCAGACTCGGAGGACTTTTCTACCGAGAATTTTACAACTGTACAAGCAAAATTCCAGCGGATTCTTTAGTCAATTTATAACTGTTGATGAAACTCGGGTCCACCATTACACTCCTGAAAGTAAACAACAGTCAAAACAATGGACTGAAGCAGGTAAATCAACCCCAATCGTGAATACTACGCAGAGTTATTAAATCGTTTGATTGACGAAATAGAAGAAAAATGACCTCATTTAGCGAAGAAACTTCAAACTTCAGTTCGTTAATTTTAGCCATTGCAATGACTCACGAATGAGCAGATGCATTGTCATGGTGAAACAAGATCTCAAGTTCGAATTGTTCCCCCATCCAGCGTATTCATCAGATTTAGCCCCTAGCGACTATTATTTGTTTCCTAATCTCAAATCGTGGCTCGGAGGTAAAAGATGTGCGAGCAACGAGGAAGTCATCAATGCTGTAAATGCGATTTTGAAGGGCTCGACAAATCCTTATAAAAAATGGTATCACTGCATTATAATATCGTTAAGAAAAATGTATCAGACTTGTATGCGTAGAAGAAAGAGTGAAGGCAGCATTCGGCTATTTACTTACTAGACCAGACTATTTACTGCGCACCTCGTGGGCAGTCCGATAAAGACTTGTACCTATTCTTGACGAGCAGTACGCATCTATGTAGCTTTCATATTGACAATGTTGAAATGTGAGGCAATATGGCCCACCGTGATTTCTCATTAACCAACTATGTGCCTCAAGCAAGAATTAATTGTGCTGGTCAAGTTTGTTAAAATGTTTTGCCAACATGACTGAATAATTTGTTGAATTTTATAAGTCGATAGATTTCATGGCTCTGTATTAAACCTACCATGGACTGTGATAGAAGTATAATTGAATCACTGCAAAGTAAGCAAATAAGTCAAATTAAGTCAAGTAACTAAATAACGTTGTGTCAAAAAAAAATCATCAAACATAAAATAAAAATATAAAGTCAAAATTCGTTATGTGCAATAATTATTCTCTGTACGCTATATTTAATTCAAATTTAAATTAGTCCGTATGTGATAGCTCATTATTACACTATTATCTATATAAGAATTTATGACAAATGTTTTGCCTTCTAGTACAAATTGCAAGTTTGCTTCAGTTGACTTAAGTTCATTGACATATACTAAATATTGTTGGTCACTTTGCTATCTATTTTTTTCAAATCAAACAAAATTGGCAAAGTGCCATTTCAACTAGCTAAATTTTTTAAATTACCTACGTCAGCAGAGCATACATTTCACTCATTCAAACGGACATCGGTAGCATTATTGGTCAATGCAGGCAGTGATACAACAACCTTGACATATTAAGAAGTCTGGAAGTTGCCGAAAGATGTTTTTTTCAACGTTTGCACACACAGAAATCGACCTCCTGTCATTAAAGTCTCAGACTACAATAGGTCGCTCATCTGCGTAGTAGCCTTGTAGTAAAGTGCTCCGCTTTTATTAGAATCAGGTAACTTACCCGAATGCCCATCGTATTGTCCTATATAACAAATTATATTATCCTATATAAGAAGAAATGGATGCTGCTAAACAAAATTGATGAAACAAACAAAACAGGAGACAACTCATAAAATCTACATAAATAAGAAAATATTCAATACCTGCTTTAGGCACCTCTTCAAAAAGATTATACAATCTCAGGATTAAATTTGGAATATTTACTGTCCGCTTTCCAATTTCATTCCTTGCATACCTCTGCAATACATATTTTAAACTATACAAATTGTATAATTAATTTACATACCTATGTAATTAACGTTTATATCCAATGTCTTCCATTGTTCAATATGTTCAATATTTCTTTTTCCTCTAGCAGTGTATAGAGTGGGTAAAATATTCGATTTTACACACTGGTGATTATTTTAAACATAGTGTTATAGAATCTCACTTCACACACTATCAGCAGTGCCTAAATTAGTACTTTATACACTGCCATAGAAAAAAATATGTTGCAAATCTCTATGATAAATATTATAATATTATTATCACTTTTTTTCGTCTTATGTCACATATTAATACATTCAACATCGTTAAATTTTGAATGAAATATAGTTTTATTATTAAACCAATAAGGGTTGATTCTTAAAGTATTTATTATGAAGTTACTAAAATTGAATATTAAATTTTGGGGAGCAAATTTTATGAATGGACATTGCACAAATTGAGAAAACGCTTTTGATTATTCTGTGTTATAATCAATCTTCTTTACGTGAATTCAACGTAGCCCGTACAAGTAAATGGATACGATATCTTGCAGAAGATTCGGTACTATAACATGATGTCGTAGTTTAACGCTTCGCAGGAATTTCATGGACCCATTACTAACACTCCTGCTCTTTCTGCATGTCCCTGGTCCGGCTTACGGCGGCCCTATTACATTGTTACACGATGCTGGCCTGAATTTACTACCCCATTTGGCTTTGTCCACACCGGGGCATTCACTAACAACGTTCTGATAAAACTCCAACGACAGCAAGGCACGTTAAGGCACAAAACATACCCCACAATTCCCATTTCCCTGAATTTACTCTCTCGAATGCCACAGAATTCCTTTAATGTGTACTGATAGCCGAGCGCCATTGAGCCATTCGACACTTTGTTATTCTTCGACTAAAAATACTACAAATTTCTACGCAAAAATGCAACCACAATTGGGACGGGGAAAAACTGTGAATAGGCTTTTCTATGAAATTAATCCGTTGTTCAGAAGGATAACTCATCTCGAGTGTTTTCATGCCAGTCATGCACACATTTCCATTTCAGCAGATATTGTTGAAACTAACATAAATAAAGCTCCCCACGTCTAGTGTTGCAAAAGCAGTTTTACACTTGAGTAATTTAGTGGCAGCCGAGATGCCGTCACGTAATCTTGAGATATTTTAATTTTAAACACTAATGTATGTACAAGCAATTCAGATTAGCTTGTAATATTATAGATAATGGATCCTTTTAAAGTGTATTTATCACAATTTCGCGAAATTACAATTGACAATTAGGATTATTCTTATCCAGGATAATTTTTCGAACCAAATGCATTTTATATGGGAGGCTTTCTTTGTTGTTTTTTAGAAAACAATATTTGAATATTTTACTAATATCTGTCGTAGGTAATCTCCCTTGTGGACTTATGCGGTTTATCCTGTTAAATATCTATCAATATATCCAAATTATTTTGATAATGTAAAATGACATCCAGGAAGATCTCTAACCTGTCTAAATTGACGATTTTTTGCTCTATTTAATCAATCATAGACCGAGATATACGACGTTCAGGCTTTTTATGTATAACACAGACACACAATTTATTTTCTGATCTGAGGGTCTGACCATGTTTATAAACATGTTTTTGGGGTCGCAGAATCCGAATCAGAGGTCTACCTAACCCCATCACATCACGATCTTGCCATAACCTCAAAAAACCCATAATTTCAGCTATTAAACGCATAGGTATAACCCTAAGAATGAAGTTGTAATCTGAAATCCCAAGCTCTTAAACCCTATATAACTTCAATAACCTCGTATGCCAGACATTTAACTTCAGGTCTCCAAAAATGCTCTAATGCACATTCATTCATATATACAGGGTTCCTAACGGTAGCCGTTCGTTAGAAGTCTTAGTGGTTAGAAAATATTTAGAATTCTGAATATCTGGATACTAAGGTTATTCAAGATTCTCTTTCATTTTGAAATATTTTCAAGGTCATACCACTTCCGGTTATCCCGGAAGTCGCCAGTAACTTCCTTATTTTAAATAGAACACCTGGTATATTATTTCATTTTCGGATTCCTGAGAAAATGTCACGATGAGTTCCATTAGGTTTCCTTATACCTATTTTAAACTGTTTCTTAGATATCTTGATTATTTTGAAAATTTTGAAAGACGTAGCCTTATTTTCAACACTGTGCCTTTTACCCATTTTCGACTGGTGCTAAGCGCTTCTGGGGTAGACGGGAGCACAAGAATGGTACTTTCGAAATCCACATTGACAATTAATTTATCGCGAACAGGGTGTCCAAAATTTTATCACCAATTATTTTCAAAGTTGAAAACGTTCGTTATTTCAAATATGACACCCTGTATATTGTTGGATGATCGGATACAGAATTTGATTCTGCATCGATTCGCTATAACTATCCCTATACCTATTTCCACTGGTTTTCTTATTAATCTATTATTTTTTATTATATATTTTGTATAGTGTTATAATAAGAATGCAAGATTTGAATTGCGTGCCATTTTGGCTGTCATGATTCTATAAGTTAATAATTGTGACAGGTCGATAGGATATTGATAGGAGTAAGTAAAAATGGAGCGCTACACGATACAACAACGCAATGTTTATCAATAACTTCCCATATTGGTAACATGCCTCCCAACATTGAATTTCTTGCACAAGTCTTGCACAGAATTGGCCGCCAGGATCTTGCGATTTAACACCTATGGACTTTATTTTGTAGGGATCTCCGAAGTCTCAAGTTTATGCCGACAAGCCCATGACCACCCAAGCATTAAAGACCGGAATCGAAGGCTCTACATTATTAATCAATAAATATTTCCATACTATGTTACGGAAAACCATGTTTTATTTAAAATTTATACCTTAGCTCTCTTATTGTAACACCTTTTATTATATAAATATTATTTAAATTTTGGCGATATATACATGAATAAATGAAGGACAAAATTATTATTTTTATATTAACCTTTTAAAAGAAATGTTCAAAGAGAATTACAACGATCTTACCTTAAACTTAAACGAAAACAACAGCATTTAATTATGTAATATTCATCCATGGATCCATTGTTAACATTCAAAAATCGCCTTGACTATGGTAGCAAGCACTATCGACCGTCACTAACATTTAATTACGTTCTCAATTGCATAATATCATACCGATAATCTTCAACGCAACACGTACTTCTCACACCGACACGATATGTATTATTGCACAGATTCCACCATTCATATTCGTTACACTTTGCACGCATTACAAAGGCCGATTGTACCGTAACGCCGATTTGCGAAAATCGCCCAAACGAGTAACAAGTGACTGATCTACTCGCAAGCAATGAAGCGAGACACCCGAGACCCGTGTAGAGACGACTCTTAATTAACAAAACCCAAATACGATAGCGGATGATTGACGGGCAGTA
Source organism: Rosalia funebris (assembly GCA_037954035.1). Classification (NCBI taxonomy): domain Eukaryota; kingdom Metazoa; phylum Arthropoda; class Insecta; order Coleoptera; family Cerambycidae; genus Rosalia; species Rosalia funebris. Next base: position 10,732,148 of record JAZFAV010000008.1, read on the forward strand.
TGTTCGAAAGGCGACAAGACCTGTCAGCACGTTGATAGTACAGGCGCTTCAGGGGTACAATAGCGGCAGAACCGACGGACTGATAAAAGATCGCATCGAATTTAGGAAGGAATTAGAATGTATGTATATCCTTGATATTCCCTCGAGTTTAGTCTCGCCGTATTTTTGTTGAAATAAATGGCACCCCAATAGAAAAATGATCATTTCTTCTACTTTTTGCACTTACAAAATGACTTCCATTCCACCTATCTTAATATCTTGTATATTACACCTGATATCCAAACTATTTTTGGCAATTAAACTAGTTATCAATGAACTCGTTATAGTTACCAATAAAGAAACAGTTGGATAAAATACGAAGTGGTCTAAAATTGGATCCCTGGGGTGCTTCATTCGGAAAATCCATGATCACCCTTAACCAAGACATTTTTGATGTCTCAATATTTTTTAATACACATTGGAAGACTTGAAATAGTTTGGATTGATTCGTTTTGCTTCAAGTGGGCTTAAGGGAATGAAAATATTCCATTCTCGTTTGACTTTCACGGAATTATGACAGATTGAGCCAATATGGGATCATCGACAGGGATTCTAACCATCACATTTATTAATTTTGAGCTCCATCGTACACCACTGCATGGGTAGTATATACTAAGGATCCTTCTGAGAGAACTTCGACGTCTCATGTAAGGCTCAATGTGGAACAAGAATATACCAAGAATTTGTTAACAATTACTAACAAGTAATTTTCCTTCTTGGTACAATTTGATCTTAAACCTTCAGAAGTTATACCGACTTCAAGGACTAACATTACTAATCAATTCAATTCAATATGCGCAAGTAGACAGGAACATAACAACATATTAAACGCAAAGAAATATACGACACTGAAGGTAAGAATCCTTTTATCAAGAACAAGGATATTTTAATTTTTGGAACATATATTCATCAAATCACAACACATATTTTCTTCCTCCCTTTCTATTTATTTCTCTTGCTTTTAAAATGTTCACAATAATCTTGCGGTGTTAATAGAAATAAGTACAGATAACAGAAATGCTTTCTACAGGAATAGAGTATAAAAAGTACATTCACAGACACTTTAACTTAATTCTATTCTAAATCTATTTTGAATTGTATATGTGTAAGTAATGCAACACATATGCACATATGAAAGCTGATGAAATGTCGTATGTGTCCTTCAGAATGTGACACATCTAGCAGATCATCCAAACAACTACCATACACTCATTGAACGTAACCTTTCATACCTTCTCTCTATTTGGGAAACCCAAATGAGATAACTTTAGATAAACCACATATTCTTTTTTCGATGTTGGTGTGGACCATCATACCTCCATTGATTTATATACTTTTTAGTTGCATTGACTTTACCTTCACCTTTGTCATCGACTCTTCGTTAATTTGAACTCCAATTGCATTTATCATTATGCAAGTTGGCATCGTGGTAAGACCGTTGAAATATATTTTAAATTATCAACGAATTTTGTTAGAAAATGGCTGGTATAATTTTGGTAATCTCTAATTACTACCGACACATGACTTCTTCAGCTACCTGATCGTAGCTCATCAAAATCTTCTCTAGTGATAGATTGGTCACTAACAATGTTCACACTTTCCATAACATAAAAACCAAACAACGAAGTAGTTCTAAACAAATCTAGTATTACATTTTACAGTAATTTTGTATTTTTATATATTTGTCATTGTATTCCAAACGAATATGGAGGTACCACAATATGGTAAACATTAGTAATTCCAATATTGCTAATGCTTTTAATAAAGCCTGTTTACGTCAGCAGTATGCTTCTTAAATCTGATTGAAATGTATCTTCCGGTTTGTCCAGCTTTTGGTCTCAAGACAGGTTTCAATTTTTGAAAATTACAATCTTTATATTTTCTCTTCTCGCTTTTAATTATGGATAATAAGGATGTTAATGGATAATAGTTATGGATATTATAACTATACTACTATAATAGGAATGGATGTTATGGACAATAGGAATGTGTCGGTAATTCCATGATTGAGCAACTCACAAAGACTCGACAGATTGAGCATTATTTGCTATAATTATTGGAAATTATATAAGCATTATAAAAAACGTACTAAACAATATTTATGCATCCAATATTAACTACTATATTTTATAAAACTAATTGTTAATAACAGCTGTAATAGTTTGTTTCTTTTTATTTGCAAACAAGAATACGTCATTTATTTGAGAAAGGAATTATCATTATTGCTAGCATTATTTAAACGATGCATTAAGGAATATATAATTGCAAAAACATCACCATCAAAAGTGGAATTCGTCAAGAGCAACGATGTGAAATGTATTTGGTGCCATGCGTCCGAACTATAACATGACTAGGCAGTTGCCGGTCCTTTCATGACCGCTACGGATGGCAGGTAAAAGCCCGTCCAGGGGATTGTCAAGTACGAAGATGATTGATCTCAGGTGGCCGTGAAACAAACGCGATGATTGATTGAATTGTATTTAATTACAATGTGGAAATCTACAGACATATAATTGCCTATGCACTATACACAAAACGCGTATGATCGAGGAGGACTCCGCTTGTCACGTTCCGGAGAAATATTATTGTGCCGGGCATAATGTGTGGTTTGATTTCAATGCCGAAGATAAATTGTTAGGTTCAAGCAGCTTCGCACCGTTTTAAAGTACAGTTAAATTATCAAATCAAGTAGGCGAAGTCAATTAATTCTGCTATCTATCACCTGCTTTACAGCCTCGATGTATAAGTCGCCGTAATGGCACTTAGACGAAGGGAAGTGATATTGTTTCCTCGCCTAATTAATGTATCCGGTGCGGGACGTATTTGCTGCATTTTTTCGGTGGCTATGTCATCGGTAATTAATGGCAGCCGATAACGCAATTAATTAAAATATACTACAGAAATGATGAGTTGTTAGCATTCCTATTGTTGAGGATGTGCTTAGGAAGGAGATAAGGCAAATCCATTTCCTGTACAACACATGAATATACATACGCACAAACCTTCAGTTATGAAATAAGAAAAGAAACAAGGGGCCCAAATCTAAACCATCTAGGAGAAATTTTGGACGTATTACACAAAGGAAATGTAGTTTTCTCTCACTAATAAGCATACTCAGCACGTGCCAACTGGCTGGAGAACAATTCCACATGGTACCCTGACCGGGTTCCATGGTCGTTTACTTTAAGCTGCCTTTCCACGCTTGCCAAGGCTCGACAAGCGTCCACAAGCATAAGCGTATAAAGAGGGTGTTTGGCTTGGCTCGCGTGAGCTTGTGGACGCTTGTCTCCGATCCGGTCTAGTGTCGGTTTTTGGACACAGATCAAAGGGCGCTTGCGGCAAACGCTTGCGACGCATTCACACGTTGGTGAGCATTTAGTTGCAGTTGTGATCTCGTGGCGAGCGCATGGTACGATTTTTATGAATCTTTATCATCCACCATCTTCGTGGTCGTCGAGCTTTCCTTGTTTTTGTTTTACTTTGCTTGTATTTCAAATAAAAGTACGTTAAACCAAACGCAATAGCCGATACAAGTTCGTTGTCCGCCATGCTTGGGTGGACGTAGCACACTGACGCATTCACAAGCATGTAAACGACTTCCAAATGCCAAGCGAGATTTGTGGATGCTTGGGGCTTGCAGACGTTTGCCAAGGCTTGGCAAGCATGGAAAGGCAGTTAAGTTCTTGGGTCAGTTGGATTTTGTATGGATGCAAACCCAAGTCTCAACGCAAAATTCGACAAGTTGAAGTCGTAGAAAGGCCAATTTCTTGTGATGGACGAGGAAACGACTGCCTTGGGTTTTCCCATACACTCTCACGCATAGCAACGATATTTTCAGCAGGCCTTACATTTCGGTGACGTACGGGTGTTGGCTGATTATTCATCAAACCGTTAACTCGAATTTGGCCCCCAAACGTCGAATAGTCGATTGGGCGGGATGGTTGTAGCGAGGATAAGGATAACGTAATGCGCGAAACATTTCTCGAATAAAGCACTGATTCTGAAAATAAAATTTGATGATTTACACATATTGTTCAACGCTATAACCTTCCACGGTGATTTGCCATACACTACTGAACAATTCACAATAAATTTGACAAATGTTGCTTTAACAAGATGATCGCTATAACCTAACAAATTTCGAGCGTTCCTATTGAAAGATCCTGCATATTAGAGGTACATACACCAAATCGTAAACAGAGATCTCTAGAGCATCGCTTCTTCTATATCTACTGATAAGTAATTATTTATTTATAGATTATAAATAATATTGGATCCAATGCAGTATAACAGTGTAACACTTTATTCCGTAACCACTACATAGATTGCTGATTTATCGTATTCTCCTGCAGAGGTGGTTCATACTGTAGTCTGAGGTAGCAGACTGGATCCAGTATTAGGGGTATCATTGTATTGGGGTTCGAGTTCCAACGGGGGGATTTTGGAACCTCCACCTGAGCTTTAGTGTGTTTGCCTTTGTTGTTTTAGATAGAGATCGATTTCTGATCGACTTCACAAAAAATCTTCTTGTATTTTCCTTGTGATTAAAAAATCACCACAAAGATTAGATAGTCCTTCACATCTAAGACCGAGGTTGTCTAGGAGAAGGATATGCGTTTAAAATACATGGTGAACATAGATTTATTTCCCCTGACACTGCTAGTGCTGATGCTATGATTCGATTTCAGGATATGATAGTTAGAGGCTAATTGTGTTTACCACATAACTCCCTTTTTTAATATAAACGAATTGCTGAAAAATTTAAAATTATGAAAATACCTTTACATTGAAAAATGTACGGTTACATTGAGATTGTCGAAGATGTTTTTGCAACTACAGAGGTACATCGTAGCAGAAATCTGGAAGATGTTGGCTGAAAATTACTCTAGTAGCCTACACTCATTTTATGTTCATAAAGGATACAGAATCGAATGACTGAAAATGGTAAATTAAAGTCTAATAAATAATTTTTGTTCATAGACAAAAAGTAGTAAATTGTTCTAAACCATAGCTGTTGAAGAAACATCAGATTACCAGAATCATTATTTATTCTCTATACAATAGAGTGTGAGTAAAAAAGGCTAGTTATTTGGAAGTTCTGTTCTACTTAATTCCAATTTTAGCCGTTATTTATACAAATTATGATCCTCAACAAAGAATTCAGTGTCCATGTGATCAAGTTCCTCACTTTGGTGTTGAAGTCGGGTCATCATGGCCGAATATTCCTATCAGATGGGTAGTGCGGCAAGCATAAATTTAATGGCCACTACGTTCACCCGATTTGGCCCTCTTGGAGTTATTTTATTATTTAAGCCATGCTCTATGTTGTAAATAGGACATATCATCCTAATATACATAACCTTTCGCACCACTACAGTAATGTACTACATACCATATATACTAAAAATATCGTATTGAAACTTCTTTCTTGCTTCTATGGCCTTTTCTACATTGTACTTTACGTTAGTTTCATTAAAAAATAATAGTGATTTAAAATGAAAAAGGACGTTCCAAATATAAATGATATTTGGAAAAAGTTTATTCCCGGGCAGAGTTCAATTAAACTCTGCCTGTCTGCGAATTTCTCAGATTACAGAAAATATAAAAAAATATGTACAATTTACCAGAATCACAGTTATCAATAGTAACTGTGTACAACAGTATTCAATGAAATACATTGAATGTACTATTATTTTTGTTCTCCCATTCTTCGCCCAAAATAACATCATTCTTGTTGAAAAGGGAGTGAATTGTGTTAACAATTAAAATAACCATCAGCATCATAGTTTTAACAAATTAAGCCAATCAGAAACACAGCTCTAGAAAAAACATTTTAAAGTTAACAGTTGATCTCGTGGTCATTTGAATACTTTTTGTGAGTATTGAGAGCTTATCGATGTTAAAGAAATCGAAAGTCGATATTAGAAACAAAGCTCAGTATATAATGACAGTCACCTGATTATTACATTTGCTTATTAAAACTTCAAATGAAAAACATTAATTTATATTCATAATCTTCCTATCGTCGAAAACAAAAAATACTGTACAACAAAGCGAAGACTGAAAGTTAATTTAAAAAGGGAGAATAAAAGACACGACGCCTAATTTTCTTCATGATTGTGAGAGGTAGTGTTCTGTTCACCTGTCTGGGTTTGCTAAAACAAGCAATTCAGCCGTCAGTCAAGCCACCACAATGAGGCCTGTCACTCATTCATCTCTCTTGTCTCCCCTTTATCATCCTTTGTTCGCCTGCTTGTCTCCTTATTACTCCGCAACCCTGCGTCCTCCACTCATCAACATCAGACTATCTTTTATCAAACTGAATTATTTCTTTATTTCGGGGTATAATTTGTTTTTGTAATGACCCACTTACATTCCTTTTGCAACCGCGGCCGCGCTCATATTTTAAGGCAAGACCGCTCGGAAATGGCGTCGGCAGTTATTATCCTTGTACATGACGAAAGAATTTAACCATGATTTTAATACACTAGACTTTTATATTTTGTACACGTCACAAAAAATGTTCATTTATTTAAATAGGAATTTTTTAACGTTAAAAGTCGCAGAAGCAACGACATTGTTAAGTTACAAGGAATCTCTTGCTAGTGAAATTCAAGAAAATATACAAACATGCTTGGTGTATTTTGAACAAAACTACAACAAAAATGCGTCGTATTTTTTAAGATTTGTTTACAATTGTTGTACGTTATTTGCTAATAAAAGCACACTTGGAAATACCAACAAATCTACGTGTATGCCTACTAGGTGGCAAAAGTTGTTCAAGAGATTTCGATCTGGTGATTTTTCCCTCGCGGACGCCCCAAGGTCAGACCGACCTAAAGAAGTCATTCCCAAGCATTTACGAGCCTTAGTTGAGGCAAATACTCGCCAGACCATACGTGATCGTGCAGAAAAAATCGGGACATCAAAATCTAATGTACAGAATCACCTTAAACAACTTGGGTTTGTCAGTACTCGATGTTTGGGTTCCTCACAAACTCAGCGAATCCAGTTTAATGGATCGCATCAACATCTGCGATATGTTAAGGATTCGTCAACGTAATGATCCCTTTTTGAGAAATATGGTTACTGGAAATGAAAAGTGGATCATTTATGACGTCAGTCGAAAAATATCGTAGGGAAAGTCCGGCGAACCTTCTCAATCCGCATCAAAGGCAGGGCTTCACCCCAGGAAAGTCTTGTTGCCCGTCTGGTGGGATTTCAAAGGAATCATTTATTTTGAGCTACTCCGGAGGAACGGAACAATAAATTCGGACGTTTACTGCGAACAATTACAAAAATTGAGCCAAATCATGCAGCAAAGGCGCCCAGGACTTGTAAATCGTAAGAAGGTCGTCTTCCATCACGACAACGCTTGACCTCACACTTCTCTGCAGACCCGGAGGAAATTGTTGGAGTTAGAGTGGGATGTTTTACACCATCCGCCGTATTCTCCAGACCTCGCGCCCTTGGATTTTCACCTGTTCCGTTCCATGGATAGTTTGAATTTACGAAACTTAACATTTGCCAATGACGAGGGAGTCAGAAATCATTTAAAAACGTCTCCCGCAAGCAAACCGCAAAGTTTTTATGAAAATGGTATTATGAAGCTTACTCAGAGATGGTAGAAAGTTATTGAAAATGGAGGAACGTACATTATTGATTAACATAAATTGTAATAACCTATAATGTTAATTATAAATATTTTGAAAAAAATCGAACGAACTTTTTGGACAATCCGATCTCATGGACATACTGGATCCAATAAATCAGTCGTTCTCAAAATGTTGAGCAAACTATTTTACATATTAAAAATTTAATAACTTCGTTTATAAGGATGATATTAAAAAATGGGTTTCACCATTATCTTTTACTAGGTGTAGACATTATCCAACCAGATAGTGGTTAACATATATGTATAACTCAAAGACTGGCCTTGTATACGATAGGATCGTGCAAAAGAAATAATATTTTTGATAAAAGATTACTATTTTTATACACCTACACACATTTTTAGCTACAAATAATGGTAGCGCGAAGAAACATATTTCGGAGAAGGAGAATCTGCCCAAATAAAGAATAAAATCACTTATTAAATTTGCAATAATTTTATTGCAAAATGCAATTAACGCAGCGTGTTTTCTCATTTCGGTGTACTCACTGACACCGAGAGAAAGATCAAAAGAAAGAAGGCGAATATTGAACGAATTTTTGATTGGCTACGTCTGTTTATCAAGTACTAATTTATTAGGATGCAAACACATGTAATGATGGCAATATGTCGTAAACTGTACGATTTTTATTATATTTTATGAAGCCTCAAAGTAAAATTAATCTTTTACACGCTTAACGGGGACCAATTATTTTTTTACAGCGGTAGATTCAACAGAGTTAGGCAACGTTTTGTTTAGATTATTTATAGTTATTATAACGGTGCCCTAATATTATTTTTACGTGGATAATGTTTGTCTTTTTTATAGTAACGCATAGTATAAGCCGCATTGACGTCGGCAGGGCAACTGAGACGGGACCGCCAATCCCGAATGTTTGCGTGATTTTGATACAGCGGCACAGATGCTGGCAATTATCTCGCCGTACTACATTTACAATTATTTACCAACCATAAAGAATAATAAAGCCGATCTGAGACGTCTCTTCTGCAAGCAGATCAGTACGTTATTTGCGCTGAACAATAAGTTAGTGCCGCTGCTCCTCTCGCGTCTAACGAGAGATAAATCACAACTAATAACGAGCAACAAACAAACACTTATATTTATTAGTCGTAAATGTTTAGCAATAAAAGCCAGCAGTACCAACAGCGCAAAGTTAAATAGCGACCGCCATATCTCCGCCGTTCTTTATGGCCGCTGTTGACTAACTTATTTATAACATAATCTTTTGTTAACGCTGTTTAATGATGTATTTACATACAACTATTGACATTGCCTCATACTAATTTTACGGCTGTAGATTCGCTACTTTGATGTACTCGCCTTAAGTGTTGCAGTTCATTCGGTTCCGGCTTTAATTCCCAGCTTATTTCGCGAGCGAAATAAAAGTTGCAAAAGGAAATAAACTTACTCATTACATGCCGTCGTATTTATTTGTATTACGCTATTTACACACAGCGTTTACTCTAAAGTTTACAACACATTTACATTACACTGGGTGACTTTTTAAAGGGAGAGACCTTTATGTATCTATTAATAATCATCATCATGATGTCATCAGTCCTAAGACTGGTTGGACGCTAACTTCCAGCTTCTCCTATCTTGTGATAACTTACGCATTTTGCTAATTGTGCTACAACCTACATCCCTTACTATTTGTGAGCAGTAGTCTAATCTAGGCCTGCCTCTGCCTTTCTTCACTCCTATTTCTGCCTCCAAAATATCGCGGACTATTCCCCCATGTCTCAGCAAGTGGCCTACCATTCTATCTCTTCTCTTCTTTATGTTTTTCCACATACTTCTTTTCTCGCCCACTTTCTCTAATACTTCTTCGTTTCTAACCCTATCAGTCCACGGTATTTTCGTCATTCTTCGGTAACACCACATCTCAAAAGCTTCTAATTTCTTCCTACTTGCTTCCCTTACCGTCCAAGTTTCGCAACCGTATAGTACCGTGCACCATACATATATTTTCAAAAATATCTTCCTTGTTTCTAAGTTTATTACCCCCGAGCATAAAAGTGCTTTCTTTTTGTTAAAAGCTACTCGACCCTGCGCTATTCTTTGTTTTATATCTTTATCGCTTCTTCTATCCCAATTTATTTTACTTCCTAAATAAGTCTTTCTATCGTCTAAGATAGAACGATATAGACATAATTGTTTACGATCAATCGTAAACAATTTTCTAAATAGAATCATATCTAAAATCAAAAACAACTTGGCTATGACTAAACAACTTTCTAATGAACGAGGGTGGTTCCAATATTAACGAAACTTTTTTTAATTATTGTGTTTATTTTTTGATTATTTTTCCTTTAATAATTATTTTGTAGCAAAAAAATTTTCTTTCTGTATTGTTTTTCAGGTTATAATGCTGTTTTTACAGATTATGTTAACAATTTTAGATTTTATAAACAAGAAATAAGAGATAAGTTGCCAATTTAATTTTGTTTAGATTAATATACGATCAATTTTAATACATGTTCTGATTTATAATGATTATATTTTGTTCCAGATTTCAAAAGTAGCTAAGTATACGTTATTTGTTAAACTGTGGATCGTATCATATACTTCATGTTTCATTATCAATATACAGGACGAAATATCAGTGAAAATAATCCATGTTGCAAAGTAGTGTACGATGGTTACAATCAAATTTAGTTTAAATACAAAAAATATCAGGTAATCACACAGAAGTGAAAATGCTTACCAAATTTTTCCTGTCCCCCTATTTTCGAGGGTGCTGAACACGAATCTGGTTTCAGTTTCATCCGCTCGGACACAGTTTTCGAGAAAATGGATGTTCCACTTTTCCGCAATACATGCCACTTTTCTTATTAAATAATTTTCACTTCACACTACGTAGATAGCTGATATTAATACAAGTAGATGCTACAACACTTTCTTTATACATATCATATATTAAACCGTCATAAAACCTATTATTCATTACGATTTTCTTAATTTCCTTCAAATGTTTACAATTCCGATACCATTGTCGTCCATTGTAATATTTTTAATCGTGCGCCCTCTATATGAAACCACATGTACTGATTAGTGTACGGGAAGCTCCAAAAGTTAATTATGAATATTAACAACTAAATACGCTGTCATCTTGAAGGAACCTAACATAACCTAACCTAGCCTAACCTAACTGTCTACTTATTATGGATCGTAAGCATTTTCAAGACTTTATCACTTCTGTATAATTAGGTACCAAATATCACACTGATTGGCATAGATAAAAGGTTACTGTTAATTATAATAAATAAGGTTTGTCATAGAGTAAATTTGTGTTTTTTCATTTTATATTATGAATTATGTGCGACATAAGAATTTACAGGGTGATTTTATAACAAATATAGGTTCGTATATAAAATTTTCCAAATTTTAACAAGGTGATTTCTGAAAAGTTGAGAGCTCTCCTTGACCACTTTTCTCCCAATAGGCTTCTTCAAATAATCCAATAATAGTGAACTGTGAACTATGACTGGGCCATTCTCCACTATCCCACATCACGCACGCAGTTAATAACCCGTCTTTGGTCAGCTTAATTTTCCTCCGTGACCCCTTACTCGTCCCCATTTTAACAAAGCACCGCAGTCACGCGTATCAAAAACAAACAAGTTTCGTGAAAACCATAAAACGATGCCTTGATATCCCCTAATTACCAATTAATGGAGTGGGCTAAATTCTAAATTACACATAAAAAAGCCCAACCTCGCGCACTCGTAATAAAGATGGCTCCCATAAAGCAGTAAAACCATTTTTATTCCTTTGAACTTTCACACTAATTAGCCGTATAAGAGCAACAAAGTCGTAGCGGGCGAACAAAAGTAAAGAAGGGGCGGTGCGGCACGGAAAAAACCAAATGAATATCAGTTCAGTTCATCAGTCGAGTTGATGAGAGAGAAGGGCGAGTAAACGCGTTAACTTCGTTAGACGTGTCTAGCTTCGATTACGGCTTGCTGAAATAAGATTTCTCACCTATGACCGCCATGGGGAGGCGGCGAGAGACCGGAATAGTCGGCGCTAGGACGGTGTGTATGCGGTCCTCCCCCAGGATCCGAGCTCAGCGAACGCAATAATCAGAGTTCGCATACGGCATACTAACCGATCTCCTTCGCCCCTGATAAACTGACGGGTGACTTGGCTAATTTTTGAAACATCAGGATAATCATTGCTTTCGTCGCGCGGACAATTTCAGGAGTCAGCCGTTGCTAATTACAGAGGCGAGAAGTTTTTAGATACAAATTGGGTCTTGTTATTGGTACCTATGCTGGGTATTGGTACCTGGCTGGGTAACAAACATGGGTATTTAATTATCACTACGGTGACCACCACATAACGGGTGTAAAAACATTCACAAAAAATTTACAAATATGTTACGCTCCTTGCAATTGGTTATAATTATGGAATGTGGATCAAAGTTGGGTTTAGCTATTATTAGATATATTTTAATGATAACCAATGTTTGATTCTTCTATTTTCTTATTTATTTATTTCTTAATATATCGTTCAACAGCCAAGGCCTATAGTATGGGAAAAACTAAACATAAAACATAAGATGTCCAAACAAAATCGTGCGCCCTCTATGAAACCACATGTATACGGGGAGGCTCCAAAAGTTAACTCTGAATATTAACAACTAAATACGCTGTTATTTTGAAGGAACCTAACCTAACCTAACTGTCTACTTATTATCGTTAGGTTCGTTTGGGTTAGGTTAGGTTCCTTCAAAATAACAGCGTATTTACTTCACTTAATATTCATAGTTAACTCTTGGAGCTCCCCCCCCCCCTCGTACGTAACAGTGTGTTGATTCACCTGTGGTTTCTAAGAGGGCGCGCACGATTACAATAGACGACGACGACAACTGCATGTGAATTGTAAACATTTGAAGTAAATTAAGAACATCGTAATGAATAATAGGTTTTATGACGGTTTAATATATGATGTGTATACAGGAAGTACTGTAGCATCTACTCGTATTAATATTAGCTATCTACGCAGGGTGAAGTGAGTTATTTAATAAGAAAAAGCGGCTCTCGTGAGGAAAAGTGTAAAATTCATTTTCTCAAAAACTGTGTCCGAGTGGATGAAACTGAAGCCAGACTCGTTTCTGGCACCCTTGAAAATACGGAGATAGGAAAAATTTGGTGAGCATTTTCAAGAGTTTCATACTTGTAAATAATTACCTTGGCTTCTCTTGTTTACACTTTTTTATTCTTGTTTCTTTTTTCAACAAGTTGACATAATACCGATTTACATTTTATATAATATAAATATATATTAATATAAAATAATGATAAGATAAAATGATGTTAAATCAAAAAGATTTTAAATATGTGTAAAACATTCTTCGTCTTATGGCTATAATAATAATTATATTAAAATTGTCACTATTTCTGTATTATTGGTGACGACGACGTCGAAACTTTTCTTGACTACGAATTTTTTATGAGATATTTCAAAAGAATAAGCATTATAGATGCATGAAAAATAATTGAGGTTTGTCTAATCCATTGATAATTATTAATAGCTTTGATTTGAAACCACATAAAAGATTCAAATTTATAAAAAAAAACGTAGAAACACTCTAAAATCCGTAACATTTATTATCTGCACATATAACATACAAAAAAGTTCTAAATTATCTCTTCTTACGCCACTTTAAATATTTGTATTGATGTATCAAGCACCTTATACTATAATATTACTATTATTTTAGAGCTAGAAGAACCTTGAAGATATTAATTTGGATGTAACTAAGGTGACCCATATTTTGTGCAATTCCTTTCATGTATAATATATATATATATATATATATATATATATATATATATATATATATATATATATATATATATATATATATATATATCAGATAGACAAACTTCAATTTTTAGAGGGAACTCGTTAACTATATGACGTGTAGAAAAATGGACTTCTGGATCTCTTTTTTCGAGGAAAACTATAAACAAGAATTAGTTTCTTTGATTTTTCGATATGTCAAAAACGTCAATACGTCCAGTCAGATTGTGGGATTATCCCTTCCAGTTATAATGTAATTTATATTTATTTAATATAAGTCATGGTTGGCTGTGATTTACTTAGATATTTTTTTCTTATTTTAATGTGGGGTTAATGCCGTATTTATGTGATTTTAATAGAAATCAATATTTTTTAATGTCATATTCATGATTTTTGTATAGAAGGCGAAAATCATATTCGAAAATTATAATTGACGATAATAATTTGAGAGCATATAACAACATTAAACATTAAAGTATTTAATTATATTATTGCATGTTATACATACTTAAATTATATTAATATTAATTGAATATAATCAGTAATATATATATATATATATATATATATATATATATATATATATATATATATATATATATATATATATATATATATGGAAAAATAAAATACATACATATACGAGGAGCGTTCAAGTTGTAAGGTCTCCTAAAATTTTATTTCTCACAAATTAATCACACAAAATATTTGAAACTTCTGTCAGTGTTCAACGTAATCTCCCTGCAGCCGTACACATTTTTCTCAACGTCGACGCCATGATTCATTCCATGGACGCTGCGAACGCTTCTTTAGGAGTCTGTTTTGACCACTGGAAAATCACTGATGCAATCGCGGCACGACTAGTGAATGTGCAACCACGGAGAGTGTTGCACTGTTGTGTTGCGTACACCCGATGGGCTAATGCATTGTCCTGATGAAAAAGCACACGTGCAACCTTGTTCGGCCGTTCTTGTTCTAGTTCTGGAAGGAATTTGTTCTTCAAAACATGTCCGGAGGATGCACTTGTCACCGTAGTACCCTTTGGAACGCAACGAATGAAAATTACGCCATCGCTGTCCCAAAAAATGGCTACTATTATTTTGTCAGCACTGGCGCTTACCCGAAATTTTCTTGGTGGCGGTGAGTCTTTGTGCTTCCATTGAGCTGACTGGGGTTTCATTTCAGGATTGAAAAACGGCATCCATATTTCATCCATTGTCACAATTTATGAAAAGAAAGTCCCATCATGCCTTCATCACGTGTCAACATCGCCTGGGATATTGTCACGCGCGCAGCCTTGTGGTCGTCCGACAGCATTCGTAACACCCACCTGGAGAACACTTTCCGCATTTTCAGGTCCTCATGCAGGATTGTGTGCACAGATCCCACGGAAATTCCAACTTTGGAGGCGATGGCTCTCACATTCACTCGGCGATCCTCCAAAACAACTTCCTCAACTCGCGCGACCATGTTGTCAGATCGGCTGGTGCGAGGTCGAGTCTGTTTTGATTCGTTATTACACGACGTTCGGGCTTCTTTGAGCTGTCTGACGCATGAACGCGCATTTTTCATATTCGTGACACCATCACCACGTCTCAGTCAACTGGCGATGAATTTCAATGGGTGTCGCACCACACAAGCGGAGAAAACGAATAATTACTTGTAAAGAAAACGTCGCCATTTTAAGTGTCAATAACACTCCTCACACTCGCCGTCACCGCTAGAGGATCTATGTGCCGTACAGTGTTGCCATCTCTGTCACGCATTCACAAAGACTTCACACGTATTGTAAACCAAACCGCATGTGTCTATCTGCTGGCAGTCATGAAACAAAAAATCGGAGACCTTAGAACTTGAACGCACCTCGTATAATTCTAATAATTTTAGAATTTTCTTGTATCTAATCTAGAATTTTAGAAGTCTATCCATTATTTGCAACACATCATTCACATTGTTTTGAAACGTTCCTAAGGCCGTTATATACAATGATTTCGTAAATATATGAATAAGTTTGTTAGAAATTCAAAGAATAATTTTTGGGAAATATCTTGGACACGTCAGATTTATTTATTTTGCGCAATTTTTAAGATATAATTAGTACTTATTGAATTAGCAACGAATTTATTTATTATTTTATGAAAATACTGTATATATAAACATTAGAAATAGACAGTGGCGGCGACAGGGGTGGGCGAGCGCCCAGGCAAAATCATTTTGGCCCAACCAGTCGTCCAACCTCTTATAATACCACATTCGCATATAAAATTATATATTTAACGCCCTCGCCCACCCTAGATGTTTTCTACCTATTTTCGCCCAACCGCAAAATAATGCCAGCGCCGCCACTGGAAACAGAAAAGAACAAAAACACTCCATAAAATTTCTCTTAGTCTGTTCACAGTGCGTTCCATATCACTATCGAATTTCCCTCCAAAAAAGAGATCGAGAATAGGGACTCCGTACGTATTTCCATACCTCCTACAGTTAATGAGATTCCCTGTAAAAACACCGGTACAAAGTTAATAGCTTAAAGTAAAGTAGTGACGTGTAAAGAATCTTTGACACTTTACATGGCTTACGATTCTCACGCATCGACTTATCGACAAGAATGATCTAAGGGAAGTCGTCAGTTAATCTCGAGTCGCGGGGAATTTATGCCTGAAATATAATATGTAAAATATACGGGACGTGTAGTACGTAAAGCTAATGCGCGCAATACCGCCGTTAATTATTTATCTTGAAAAATGCACATTTAGCTGCAACGTGGCCGGCCGTAAATTCCTCACTGATCAAAGATATTGCAAATAAACGCACGGCTTCCAGCCGGGGCTGATTCACAAAACCCATCAATAGTACAGTCATTTGGTAGTTTTACCTGGAAAGTTTTCCGGGAGTTTTGAAAATGGGTAATTTTATAGATTTCGATGTGCTCTTTCCGAATTTCAACTTTGCCATCTCGTATCTTTGCCGCTCTCGCCACCATATTGAAAAAATGACGTCTAAAAGCAGTTTTTTGACAATATCTCCTTTCCGACTCATTTCACGATAAAAACATTTATACACAAAATGAAACTAGAGAAAATTTCCTACAATTTATGTAATCACCTTTCTTTTCGTAAAGTCAATAGTTTTGGCGTACGAGCGCCGCAAAGTATAGTTCAACACGCGTTTTGGCCAAAAAACTCATTTACACACCACCTTGAGGTAGAGTAAGCGGCGCGTTTTTTTATCGTGGTATCCCCAGTAGGCCTAATCCACATGCAATTCACTATTCCAAAATTTAGCGCATTCTCCTTCGCTTCGCTGTTCTTGATGGACCAGGTGTTACGAGTTCATTATCTTTAGTACCGATCGAAACGTCACAGACCGAAATTTCTTCCACATCATCAGCGATGGGATTATCAGTTTCATCGCAATCCTCTTCGTTCTCGATTTCGTCATACGTTTGCTCGAAAATAGTCTCCGCTTCTTCCTCTTCATCGCTACCTTGTAATGGAACTTGCGAGTTATCAAAGGTACCACTACAATTCGTGCATATAACGGAGCACTTTAATCCAGTCTTTCTGCATCCACAGGCTTTCTGACATCTCTTCTTGCATTTGTAGGAAATAAGTTTTAACAAGCTTTCCAGAGCTGGGGGCTCGAGTGTGGTGACATGAATTAGCCCGTTCTTGTTTCTTTTCCACCTCCATTGCTCAGAATTTTGTTCATTCCCATACCACTGCTGAACCTGGTGATAGGTTCGAAACGAATTCTGTTGGTGGTAGTGACGCAATATTAAATTTACTTTTATATGCTGATGCTGTGAAGCATACATATCTATAGTTGTTTAAAGACATACTTTTCTTACTTTTCATATTACTGTATCTATATAATTCAAGAAGGAAGCGTTCTCCTTTATATCTGCGGATCACAGGCCATAGTAAGCCGGTTTTTCAAAGCATAGTAAAATATTTATTGTTAGTATAGTTTTTAGATTTATGTTAATTTTATAATTCAAAAATGTAATCAGTTAAAATTAAATATCACGGGTTGGCGTGGATGTATAATGGTTTGCGGCGCTCGTATGCCAAAACTATTGACTTTACGAAAAAAAAGGATTACATAAATTGTAGGAAATTTTCTCTAGTTTCATTTTGTATATAAATGTTTTCATCGTGAAATGAGTCGGAAAAGAAATATTGTCAAAAAACTGCTTTTATACGCCATTTTTCCAATATGGCGGCGCGATCAGCAAATATACGAGGTGGCAAAGTTGAAATTCGGAAAGAGCACGTCGATATCTATAAAATTACCCGTTTTCAAAACTCCTGGAACACTTTCCAGGTAGCCTCTTTTTTTAGAACCAAATAACTGTACTACAACTCCGACGAATAAAACAAACCCAGATCGACGCTGCTAATATTCATAGGTGTGCAACTGAATTACCGATCCTTTATAAATTGATTCCCGCATTCCTCTCTGGAGCATTACCTTATGCCATTTACTGTTTACTGTCCATCATCGATGCATTCTCGCATGTTTAATGAACGCGTGCATCGAATGAAACTACAAAATTGTATAATATTGCAACAGTTAAAGTACCTCTAAGTGGTCAACGTTCAAGTTCGTTAGTAATTCACTATAATTCAACGGATATTGATTAACAGATTTTCATATATTTTTCTTTTCTACATTTTAAACTACACCATTATTTTGGGTAAATACGTTGACCTTTTCTGGTGCAGAAAGTGCGACACTAAACAAGGACTAAATTATATGAAAATGTATCCAGATTTTTGAGCATAGTTTTCGTCGTTAAACTAATTTTAAGAATTATTATGTTAATTTACGTGGTTAGTTAAAGGTCTGGATTAGGTAATGAAGAATTTCAAATAATATATTGCATCTGGAAATAAAATGCAGAAATTTTAATACAGTGAACTTTTTCAAATGTTGTCATAGGTCATATCGAAGCCGATTCAACTTCGTTACCTAAATTGGTTAATCAACAAAGACGTGTGAATATATCGTAGCCTGAAATCGAATAAAAGTTTCAGATACATTTCAGAATATCCTTCGGTATTCAGACTATCCTTCGGACGGACTATTTGGTAACTTCCTCGTTACCAAATAGCTCACGAGGAACCTATCTATAATAAACGTTACTTTGTTAAAACTTCGATATTTTATTTCTATTTACATACTGGAGTGGAACCTTTGGTGTGAAGATAACACTAACTTAGTTTTCCACAAAACACCAAAACACTATACACTACACTCGACGCGCGTTTCGCCAACAAAGTTGGCATCATCTCGAGATGATTAAAACTGCCTCTCTGTAATTAAACTTTTTAATTAAAAAATTAAAGAGTTTTAAACATCTCCAGATGATGCCAACTTTGTTGGCGAGACGCACGTCTAGTGTACTGTATAGTGTTTTGGTGTTTTGTGGAAGACTAAGTTAGTGTTACTCTATTTCTAAATTTGATAATTGAGTATGATCCGAAACTTCTTCAATGTCCACGATAAACTGGCCACGTAAATTGATAAATTTTTTGTTTTAACCATAAATATATTAACGATTAAAACTATTATTAAAAACCGGTTTGCATTCTTAGGTTGTCAGAGTAGTTCAGTTAGAGAGCGTTATACGGCAAATGCGACTAGCTACTAACTTGTAATTTTGGGTCAAACCCAAGCGCCAGCACTGGTAATGTCGATGAGAATGGGTGATTTCCGCTTTATTTTTCAGTGTGTATCCGCCACCTAGACAGTTTCGGTATTGGATTTGGGGGATTGCCTAATTTATATGGTGTGGTTTTTTTCTTTAATTTCACGTTTTCAGAACCCTTTTAAATCTATGTGATTGTATACCTCATAACTTATCAAACTATTTATTTTGGTTTAATACTTTCATAACAATGCCCAAAACAATACGTATAAAAGATAGAAGAGCAATATTATTCTCGAGAAATCAGTAAAATCAGAGGACAGATTCAATGAAAATGAAAATGGATTACACAGTTTTAAAAGCGCTACTGCCACCAGAAGCATTTCCAGAAGTGGAAGAAATGAATTCCGGTAGATAAAAAAGTAGACTCCCTCATACATTTTGTTAAATATCGATGGAGAAACGTAGGCAGAATATCAGATTTGTTATATATTATGTACGTTATATTATGCGAATGTCCTCTTATTAGAAAGTCTCCATCTGATATAAAATATCGCACTTAATAGTTCAAGAAACTATAAACAAGGATGAACGTTTGCGGGGAAAAATAAATTGCTGATGCTGATAAACCTGGAGATGCATCCATATACCATAAGCCGCGATTATATCAAGCTTTTCAATTTATTTTTTCTAATGAAGTGCGGTTCCACCTTTCGGGGTAAGTCAGTTCCCAAAATATGCGAATGTGGAGCACATATAACCCGCACATTTTCCCGAATATCCAGTACATTCTTACAAAATTAGTGTTTGGGTGACAGTTTCTCGCGAAATAAAAATTGGGCCCATCTTTTTTTAATTCCACCGTCAAAACAGAGTAGTACAGAAGCGAGAGAAATTGAGTTTCCTACAAAGGCCCCTTGTTTAACCATTATAGACTAATTTGTGTTCCTTTACTTATAAAATAGGATCATCAGAAGACCTGGAGCTAATTTGTAATAACTGGAACAAATACGAGAATACGATGAGCGTTCAAGTCTGTTGTTCGAGGCGGAGCTCGAGTACACTTATAGCTACACTTATAGCGTTTGAAAATGACGTAATTTTCGTACATCGCTTTTTTGCCAAAAAATTCTTATAATAAAACCGATGTACGAAAATCACGTCATTTTCAAACGCGACTTTTTATACAAAAAATTTAAAAAATCGATTGTTGCTGAAAATATATTTGTAGTACAACTCCTAGCGAAGAAAATAAGCCCTCAAATAATTCTGTAGGACCATCCGTTTCGATAGAAGACCAGTTTTATAAAAACACCTTATTTCGAAAACAACTATAACTCTGAAAAAAAATATATATTTAGAAATTGTACAAAAACGATTGTTTTCGTCTCACTTAGTACTAAATTTTTTAAAATTAATAAATGTCTTCATCAAATATTGTTATTTTTAAAGCAAAAACAAAAAAACGCAATTTTCAACGGTTATTTCGGTATATCTCGAAAAGTAATGAATCGATTCGAGCTCACAAAAATTGAATCGAAAGATTTTTTCATTATCTACAACTTTATCATTTAACTTTTTCCTATCCGAGCACAACTTTTTTTTTTATTCGCGAAAAACCGTTTTATTGCCTTTTGCGAATTTTTTAGGTTATGTTAGCGATGGCCATTTTGAGAGCTAAAAACTATAAGTTTCTTGAAATTTTATTTTCTATACGCTCAAATTTTTTTTTTGCTGTTTACAATTAGTGCCCATTTAACATAGGGGCTCAGCCAGATTGATTGGACTATATAGAGAAGGCTGCGATCGTATTCTCCTATAGAGTTGTCTAGGGTGACGGAATTGACCCACTATTGAGGTGCTATTGTAAGCTTGAGTTTAAGTCTCAACGGGGACAGTTTACACCCAGATCATGGGTGTATTTGTCCTCATCTCTATGTGTAACCTATCCCTTCGCAGCTTTAGGCTTTAGGCGAAAGAAGTCTATTTCCGTATGTCAAAACTTTAAAACATTAAAATAACTGTTGAACAGCATATATATGCTATAAATGCTGTAATTGAGTCTAATTTTCAGTCTTATAGATCATTATTAATGTATCTCTAGAATTAGTGTCAGAACACATGTTATCAGCTATGTCACACGTACCTTGATGAACTTTGCAGACTTATTTGAAGAGGGTGATGCATGGATGATCTTTTTTTCTTTTTTTAATAAAATCAGTTTCATATTCTAGCAATTCATTAACTCCTGTTTAGTAAGTACTCTCAGGTGTGGCTTTTCGACGAAAGCACACCCCGGCGACGATGGGATAAAAATCGCGCGATCCGAAACCCGCCAAACGTCCCTTATCTGGCGGGGTAATAAATTTCCAAGACATGTAGCAAATACATAATCAGCAGCAGAGGGCCCGCTCACTGGCTAAAATTAATTCGAATCACGTTAACGAACGTTAGTAAATTAGAGGAGGCGAGTCTAGCGCCTAGTCCTTCATTGTGGAGGCCCTTGCTGCGGTCAGTGCTGACACGGAGCTAACTGCAACTCGCCCTGCGACGCCCCGCTTCGGTGATTTACGTCTTAACCTTATTTTATATAATGTCACCGGGACATACTAAAATGTAAATGTGTCAGAGGACTTAATTTATGGGGCTCTGCATGCGCACGGGGTCTCGCATCTGCAAAAATATCGCACAAAGGATGGCCTTGCCACTTTCTACGTACGTCTGCTAAATGGACCTGGATACATATATGCATTTCTATAGAAGTGACGGCGTTTGATGTGCACTTTTCGTGCTAGGGGGCAATAAATCGACACAAAAAAAAAAAAAGAAAAAACATACTTTAATAAAGAAATACTATTTTTTTAGTAGATTTAGATGATTCTATCAGAAGTAGAGGCATGACTTCTATTTCTCAATATATGACTTTTAGAAAAGACTGTTTTGATTAAAAGCTTTAGGGGATTCCAGATGAATACTTTTTATCCTCCTAGAATAACAATTGATAGTAGTTCAGTTATAGAAATTGCTATAAAATTTTAAACGTTTTGTAGAGCTATTGACGACCATGTAATAGTTAACCATGAGTCCTAGTGGCATAATGGTTAGGTTGTCTTTGCTTTTGCCTTATTTTGAAATACTTTAATGATGAAATTCGCTCGTATTTTATCTTCTATCTTATGCCAGTGATTTTCCTCGGTATCTTTACATTACACGAGTTAAAAAGTTCAAATTTCCATTATTATGTTTAATACAATCGAAACATTATTCATCTCCAATCACTCATCTTCCAATTCTATCGCAAAATTTATTGGGCTCCCATCAGAATTGACGGAAGAATTATACATTTTCTGGGGTTTCGATGGTGTTCCGTTTGGGAAATATAGTTTTTTACTCTATGTATTACCAAACAAATATAAATCTATCAACTATAACAGTCAATCATTTATTCGGTATGCACAATGTCGTAATACTTAATCTCTAATCTCTAATGATCAATACCATCCTAATCATTATAGATTAAAATAAATAAACTCAATGATTTATTTAAAAGAACCCAACCAGAATAACTCGGTTTTTGTTTTTAAGTTTCTGAAGCAGGGCAGTTCGTGTTTCAGCAGAAAAATATAAATAAGTATGAGAAATTCAGATCTACAACTTCATTCGATGGTCGGGGTGACCCCCCCCCCCCCATCTGTTTCTTTCATAAAAAATGTCAAGAGTATTAAAAAACTTTACACTGAAAATTACCTATAAGCCCACAAACCTGATCCAATACTAGTTAAAATTTCAAGGTCGATTTCAGATGTACTTTGGACTCATACCTTTTAGACGAAATGTATAATACAACAGCAGCTTTTATATCTGACTCTAGTTCACGGATTGAGTCGAATTTCTTATTTCATTTAGTACCAGACTGTTTCGTGCAACGAGATATCGAGAAATGAGAAGTTTTATCGTTTCCAGATCTCTACCCGAAATGGTATTAAATTTGAGTAGTTGTAATAATGTTCCACTCTCAAATGTGGAAACCATTCCTTTCCACTGAAGTCCAACCTCTTCCTTTTAGAATCTGATAGAGCTAAGACCTATCTTGACCTCGACCCATTTTGATCTGACTTCTCGGTAATTTACTTTAGAGTGAAACTCTCAAAGCCTTACCAAATATTGGTTATCTCCAAGCATTTCGGGTATAGAGAGCGCTAGGATAACAAATGGACGGCTTCATGAAAATTGTAAACATTGCAATTAATTACAAAATCGTAATGAATACAAAGCTTTAATGCATGATATGTATAAAGGAAGTGTTGTAGCATCCACTTATATTAATATTAGGTATCTATGTAATATAAACTGAAAGTTATTTGAGAAGAAAGTGGTGTCGTGCGGAAAAGTTGAGAATTCATTTTCTCAAAGACTGTGTCCGACCAACAAAAACTGAAGCCAGACTCGTCTCCAGCACTCCCGAAAATAGGGGGTAACCAATATTTGGTGAGGATTGATAGTTTTACTCTACAGTAAATAATGATCGACCTCTCTTCGATCGTTGATTTTTGCACACAGATATTCTAACATTAACGAGCCGCCACTGTTCGACGCACCGGCTGCCTACTTTTCACAACAACAACAGACACCCGGGGGTTAACAACACAATCATCAGACAATTAATATGCACAGTGTAGGTGATCGACAATTGCCAGTCGCCGAGGAAGCTATAGGGAAGCGTCTGTCAAATGTCACGTCATGTGAGTCATTCGAAGTGCACACACACATGACTGTTGGCAATAGTGACAGATTTATGTGCAGACGCACTTGTTCATATGGCGCGCCAACGCTAGCTATAACCGATTCCCAATTCCCGTTATATTTGTATTCGTGATATATGATAGATACTGTGAGCTAATAAAACATTTAGTGACAGTTTATGAAATGCCCCGATGAGTCAACGGGGTCCGTAGTTGGCTTTTTCCGGTTTATCAGCTCAGAGGGCAATACAGACTATAAAAATGGATTGCCGATTATTCATCCTGCTTCTAACAATGTACTCGTATTGTACGAGGCGTATTGATATATTCTGAGCGTAGCATGAAAAACAATTCTTTCGGACTTGAGTACAACCGTCATTTGGCATTGCTAAACCTTTGGCATAACAGTCTTTCTCTTGGACTACCAACTATTCCTTTGTAGCATTTACTACTGCTTCTCTTGATGAATATATCTTTAATATAATGCAAAGTTTTACTATCAGAGGGTAACACTTTGCATTATATTGATGATCTCAAGTTTTTACTTCGATTTAGATTGTTCAAAACTACCAAGAGATGGCGTTTGGTACGTTCTATTGCGGTGCACCGTAGCAACGTCTACTAGATGTGAGCTTTATCTGTCGAAGGTATACTCGTTTACACTGCACTGACGAGGCCCAAGATAGAAAGGTCGAAACGAGTCTACAGTTAACGATATCCTGAGATAGGTGACACTTTGCATCTTTCTTGGTGGTTTTAGAACAATCACTATATTTTTTAGTGCTAACTCTGTTAGACAAAAATACGACAAATTTTGTCATGTGGCAAATTCAGTGCTCGGCGTTTGGCATATAGCCAGGAGAATAGCTGTTTTGACCTAATTTGTTTAGTCCTTATTATAATATAAGGCATTTGCAGATGGGTTGGAGTATAAACTCCCTATTTCTGTAGTTCGAAAATAACTTTATTTGCAACTATTTCTTCACCTCTAGAAGTTGATGATAGTCCAAAGGGGTATATATGGTGAATAGGGGGGATAATCAATCAATTTAAAGTCCAGGTCATTGATTTTGCTGACAGCCAAAAACACTTACTTGCAAATTTATCTAGATCGTAATGATGGACATCTTTCATCCGTCATTATAATACGACACAAAAATGTGTAATATCCTATTTTTTAACAGATAAAAACAACATCAGAAATAACGAAAGTAGTACTTGGTACTTCTGCTTGTTATTCTGCATCTTCTTAGTGTTCTGATTCTTCGTCAGTTCTGATCAGCATTCACACATTTGGGAATACGTCTGGGCGAAATATGTTCTCATATCCGAATGGTAATAACCTAGATATAAAGAAAATGCTCATAGAGCATTCGAACTTAATATTTTGAATCTGCTATTCGAAAATAATTTTACGAGAAAATCGACAGCTTCTCGTTAAACCAAAGATCACTCGATTTTCTTCCGCAAAAAAGGTTTTTTCAACAAAAACTTCGTATGGGCGGAGGAAGTATGGATAAATTCAACGCGGCCTTCGGACTTCCCCTAAATCTAGAGGTTCTCCAAATAGCTGTCAATTTCGAAATTCATAATTGGAATCGGCTGTTCATGTGAAACAATCAAAAACTAATTTTAGTCGTCTATCCAGTCACGCCTTTAAAAAAATAAGTACCTCACCTTAAGGTCTACCTTCTGCACATAATGGTTAAAATATTTCAGCTTACTCACGTTACTAAGTACCCAAAGTACCTCAGCAAAGGGAAAAACAAAAAATTGTTATTAAAGGTGATTATTTTACATCTCCGTCATGTATGTATTTTACATATTTATATCAGAAGATAGTTTTTGATTGTTGCTGGGTGGGTGACGTACCCGTTTCCCTTGACATAACCCCAAAGTCCAGTGGTGTTCAATTACATGATCTTGCAGGCCAATTCATGTCAGTATAAAAGTGCTTCATCGCTGAATAAAATTTTGTTGCAAAAATCAGCATCATCTTTCTTTTCTAACACCCAATTAACAAATGTACGACGTTGTAAATGGTCTGTACCTTTGTAATTGTTAATTTCGTGTTAACTGAATGTTGTATGCCGACAGATGCAGATCTTTCTTTAAAATCCAATGCATGGTGGCTCTTGACAGATTCAGTTGTTGAGCGCGACGTCGAATCGATGTGTTTAGATACTCCCGTACACTTGCTCTCACTGCGGTAATATTTTCATATGACCGACCACAACCAGAACATGTTGGTGTTGCCTTATCAATAACGGAACTCGTCTCATAAATCTTTTTGATTAAGTTATGAACTGTTAACTTTGTAGGTGCTTCATCTAGACGCTGTCCTTATTTTGTCGAATTTTTCTTAATGCAACTGTAAATAAATAATCGCTCACTTTCATAAAGCAGTTGTACAAAAACTATTCGTTGTTGAACTGTTAGTCGCGGCATATTAACGTCGTATGTCGACAGTCGTTAACTATTAACGCCCTACCTTTGACAGAACACAAATGGTGCGTCATTCAAATCCTATAATTCCAACTGAGACACCCTATATTAATTATGTTTTAAAAAATGCGCAACTAAAAACAAAATTGGATGGGAGTTTTTCCCAAAAGTTTTTTCTTGAATTTTTAATGAATTTATCTACTACTTTGCAAGAGCACTGTGTAATTAGCTATCATCATTATTTGTCGCCGTGTAGGCATACAACACGAAGCGCTATCCGTCAGTGGGCAACATCCCGAAACCGTGGCCAGCGAGTGACGGAACGGCTTGCACCTGCCAGTCGTATGTCATGCCAGCACTAAATGTCTCGGTGCGGATCAATTATTAGGCGGAGACACCATTAGCAGAGGTTGTGTAACAACTATTGCCAACAGGACGAATAATTTTAGCGGCTGTCAACGCGCATCGACGATTTATACGTATCGAGGCGACATCTAAATTCTTGGGTATTCTTAGGTACACTCTTTCTAATTATCCTGTCAAATAAATTTATTGTTGTGCTGCCTCGATGAGCCCGTTATTGATTGACGTCAGTCACTGTGAGGAATAATGCGAGGATGATGAAATCGTTGTCTGCCGGAACACGACGGTTGATTTGTTTGTTTTGTTTCTTTGTGCAGTTTCGACTAAGACTAATAATGTTTAATCAATATCTTAGACAGTAACACAGTCGGTGTAACTATTAGTTTTTTTTATTTGAAGTAGGTACCTATTGTAACTAATGATTATATCAAAATGATTATACAATGCTTTCATAAAATAATGAATAAATTCGTTTAAAATTCAAGGAATTACTTTTGTGAAAAACTCTGGGACCTGTCAAATTTGGTTTTTAGTCCCGCATTTTTTAGAATACAATTAAGACATACAGAGTGATTCGTGTAGGAGGTATCACGTCATGGACATTTTTTTAATGCCAATCCACATTTTTTATTATGCAATTACAGAATATGAAAATTTGAAATACCAAATTTAATGGCAATGATTATTTAAAGAATCAACTAAATTGAATGTTCAAATTGTGCACAGCTGGCTGTCTGACAATAGTCTTAGTGACCGATAATGTTTTTTTATTGTTATATAAAAACTTGAATGTGTAGTAATAAAGTGAAAGTCATAGTGAACAGAAGAATTCTGGGTCCTTATTTCTTTGACATGAACCTACCTGGTGTAAGATTTTTGGATTTTCTTCGAAACGACCTTACTCTTGCACTAACAACTTTATATCTAGATGTAGGACTTTATATTGGAACACAATCTTTCGAGAAATTACATTTTCTTTCAACAAGATGGTGCACCTTTCCATTATGTAGCATCTGCCTGTACTTATTTAGGTGAAATATTCCCCAATTGTTGGATAAGGAGGAGGAAGCCGATAGAATGGCCATCTAGACCTCCAGATTTGACACCACTAAATTACTTTTTGTGGGGAGACCTAAAAAGCAAAGTATACCTAAAAAGACCGGAAAATTTAGAAGATTTAAATCAAAAATTCGCCACGAAATATAATATGTATGTATCTCCTGAAGTTATTAACAATTCAAAAATAATTTATTAATCGTTTTGTCTACTGTCAGGAAGCGTTTCTTTCTTTCGTCTTGGCTATTGTCAGACAGCAGACGATTCTTACACGTTACAATGACGAGCCTTCCGCCAACCAAGGGAGATGAGACCCATGACCGAGAGATGATTAAAACTGACTGATTCAAAATTAATTTTTATCATCTCCTGATGATGCCAACTTGGTTCGCGAATCGTGTGTTAAAAGACGTGTCTTTTGATGTTCGTGGAAAACTGATCTCCTGTTAATTAAATGATTGCTTTATTGATAAATATAATATCAGATGATTAAGAAAAAAACAATAATTGTTATCGACGTCTATTACTTTTTTGTATTTATCCATCGATTTTCAAAGTCTTCACGTTATAAAAATAATTTCAGAATAGTTGTAACTTTTTGAAAAAGGCAAATAATTAAAACAATAGTTTATCTAGTTCTAAAATAATCCATGATAACGTTCAAGTACATCTCCAAAGGTTGAACGTAACGTCCGATTTTATGTTAAAAAGAGTCTGCATAATTTATGCCGAAGAGGCAAGGATGAAAATTCAAGAATGTAAATCAACAAGTCAATATTACTTCCAATATTCCCACGAGAAATAACATTAATCTGAAAAATGTTACCATTTTTTTTTAATAACCCGTTAATATATCATAACATATATTACATATATTAACATTAATATATTAACATATATTACAGATTTATAAGAAAATCTTCAGAGTTTGGAATTAATTTTCAATTTTTGACTATACCGCAGCACACATCATTCACCTTTTGTAACTTTTAATCTAAATCCTAGATCCATACCCCGTATATAGATATAGATTTACATACCACACAATATAGTATGAAAGTATCTGTTTTACTGGGTGTACGTAGTGTATTAAGTAGAGCAGCCACATCAAACACTTCATGAAGTAATTAAAATAAAATCTACAACAACGGAAAACACCATATTGGGAAGTATTAATTATGTGTGACCTTTTCCAAGTGCATATTAGATCATAGTGAATCTTCTACCCCTTTCAAATATTGGATATATTTGGTAGTAGTATTCTCCGAAGTCCCACCGCTAAATTAAAGCGTCGAAATTGTAGATCGGGCTGAATATTTTAATAAGTATTGAAATTTTATTCTGCATAAGTTAGGTGGCCAGTAATTTCAGATGAAATTACGGAAAAAAGCTCCAAACACCATGACACCGTGAAAGATATTGTCGATGTTAATGCATAAATTTCCGTGTTAGTCATTTAAACGGCTGTTAGTTACATTAATATTAAATGACTTACAGTTATAAGGAATCGATAATAAATTGTTTCACGCTACTCTGAGCATCTATATGTAATCTTGTAATCTGTATTTAAGATTATTGTAAAGGTATAAGTAAGCTTTATGTAACTGTGTGAATTGGCACATGAATTTTATGGCTGCTTAGAAACCAGTATGTACATTTTGTAATATACCGGGTGCCAAAAAGTCTGGAAACGGTCAAATATCTCGAGAAATACACATTGGGTCCAATAAGTAGAAAACACTTCCGTAATAATTTTAATAGCGCTATCGAATTATACCAAACGCAACTCCTCACCCCCACCATTGCGCTTTTTTTTGCGCGCCATTTGGTGTCATTGGATAGCGCTTTTAAAATTATTAAAGCAGAGTTGTTTCTTTTTTGGATCCAATGTGTATTTCTCGAGATATTTGACCGTTTCCAGATATTTTGAACACCCGGTATGTGTATATAATCTATTTCGTAGAAAACATAATTTCATAAAATTTGTGAAAGACATTTGTAAAGGTAAGCAATTAAAATTAGTAAAAGATTTGTGTGTATATAAAAGAGGTTGGGTAAAAACAGAAAAGCTGAGGAAGAAGTAAAAAATATTTTTCATATTTTTAACTTAAAATTATTACTATAATTTTTCAAATCTATGTATTTCAAAAAACGCCATTTTGCTTATATGTAAGAACATACCAGCAATGAAGAACAACCAAGAATCAGGAATAACCATCCAAATTGTCTGTTTTTAAACTATAGTAGGTCCTACACTGGAAATGGAAAGCTGGGTCGTTTAAGCTTTAAAAGTGTACATGAATACTCATTATAAGGCCTTAATGGAAGAAGCTTTTTAAAGAAAAAGATTGCCTCAATGTTTTAATAATCTCTAGAAATTACACCTGACAATTTTTGTGTGGGATCATATCAATTTCAAGTTGCTGGATAATGCCAATATGTCGAAAATGAAAGCCTGATAATGATTTATATTTTTATGTATATATTGCTATACATTATGTATACATGTTATTATCTGTACATCGAAGAGGCGATTAATGTGGTAAAAGATAGAGTGGATTTCGGGATTAAAGTACAAGGACAGAAACTAAAAATGCTGAGATTCGCGGATGATATAGCAGTATTAGCATCTAGTAAGGAGGAATTAGAATCAGCGTTGAACTAAATGGAGGCAGTGTTGACAGAGGAATACGGAATGAGGGTGAATAAAAACAAAACTAAAGTGTTAGTGTGCAGAGGGCGCGAGAGCAGAGCAAAAACGAAAGTATATTTAACGATGAAAGATTGGAGGAAGTTAAAGACTTCACTTATTTAGGAAGTAAAATAAATTGGGATGGAAGAAGCGATAAAGACATAAAACAAAGAATAGCGCAGGGTCGAGTAGCTTTTAACAAAAAGAAAGCACTTTTATGCTCGGAGGTAATAAACTTAGAAACAAGGAAGAGATTTTTGAAAACATATGTATGGAGCACGGCACTATACGGTTGCGAAATCTGGACGGTAGGGGAAGCAAGTAGGAAGAAATTAGAAGATTTTGAGATGTGGTGTTACCGAAGAATGATGAAAATACCATGGACTGATAGGTTAGAAACGAAGAAGTATTGGAGAAAGTCGGCGAGAAAAAAAGTATGTGGAAAAACATAAAGAAGAGAAGAGATAGAATGGTAGGCCACTTGCTGAGACATGGGGGAATAGTCCGCGATATTTTGGAGGCAGAAATAGGAGTGAAGAAAGGCAGAGGTAGGCCTACATTAGACTACTGCTCGCAAATAGTAAGGGATGTAGGTTGTAGCACAATTAGCGAAATGCGTACGTTAGCACAAGATAGGAGAAGCTGGAGGTTAGCGTCCAACCAGTCTTAAGACTGATGACCTCATGATGATGATTGCTATTAAATTTAAGATAAATTTAAAATCATTCAATTTATTATTTCCTTTCATCATAATCAAATAACATTTTACTTTTTGTATTCAAAAATAATATTTGATCAACTGGTGCTTGGTCAACTTTCCCCGATGTGGAAATTTCTGCACCCTTGAGATTTGGAGTTGAAACCAGCTAGCATTCTGTCATAGGTAGCTTGACCTTGCTTCTACATTCATCAATTCTTTCTTAGAATTGAACGTCTCTTGATAGGATTCCTGTCCTATTCAGGATGTAGATGGCTGAGGTCACTAGCTCTGCCCGTATTACATCTGGAAATTCGACTGTTCGAATACTTGAAGATCCTTGTCATCTAAAATTTAACACAACTGTTTGCCTTACGGAAAAAGTCGTTCTTTGATTTCATTATCCGTAGCACCAGTTTGCAAAGGCTCAGGTTTCACTAACCTCACGTCAATGGCATTCAGGTTTTCTTCCAACCAAGGGTTTTACGTGTTTCGCCAGCTCCATATCTTTAAAATGCTGAGACTGCGAGACTCCACGGTATAACAGCTCTCGACGTGTCTTAACCTCTAAATCTTTCTCACCAGCCAAACGTTCTATGTGTTTCGCCAGCTCCATATCTTCGAAATACTAAGACTGCGAGACTCCGCAATAAAATCGCTCTCGACGTATTATTATCTCTTTACTTTAGTGACTCGCGTAAACTAGTCCTCATAACCTGTTGAGGTTTTTCACTTAATTCAATTTGACTTAAGTCCTTTGTGAATTTTATGTAACACTATTTAATTTTATATCAAGAAAAAATATCAATACACTTTTGACAGAAGGCAAAACCACTGACTTATTATTACACATGGGAATGGGAACATAAACCCTCATAGAATAAACAAAAACAAGAAGGGACAATGTTGCGCCATCTATAGGTTCATATCCAAACTTAATTCAAATTAGATTTAACATACTATTTCGACAATACCTCGTTTATTTTTGGCAGGCGAGTCTCTAAAAAACTATTCACGTTAATTTGACGAATTTTATACCCAACTTTAGACATAGGTACTGTATATCTTTAACTTGTTAACCTGCTACTAAGTAAGCGATTTCTATCGGGTTCCTGAGGGCCTCACGTCTTTCAACGCCCCGAGAACTTACGAGCCTCCGACGCTATTCTAAAATCCTTTAAATGCAAATAGTGTCAACTTATAAGGTGTTTATATTCAACTGCACGATCTTAATAATTCGATTATGGGTAGTGTATTGCACCAATTACGGCCGGCCCGGCATGGCGGACGCTTGTTGTGTGTGTATCACGAGGTAATTACACATTTAAATTTACAATGTATGCCCGCTTAACGTCACCATTAACATACCGTATGGTGTGGAAGCCGGCCGCGGCCCGCCGAAAGGTCACAGGCCTGCAGGAGCGAAGAAAAATCCGCCACTATGCGCCTCCCCGTCTTCCATTGTGAGACCCACCGAGTATTGTATCTGCCGTGAAATATGCCCGGCGATACACGGGGAATGCGCGTCGATTCCGAAATAGTCGCGATTCTTTCGGGAAAGAATTAAAAATGTAAATTGCGCGATATGTTAATTTTATTGTTAGCGTTTAATCTCCTCGGGTGAAATATCGCGAGGCCATTGAAGAATTATGTTGCTTACACTAAGTGGGATTCTATTTATAAGACTATTTGGTTATTTTTATGCGTCGAGTTCTAATTTTACTTTTAATATAAATGCGATATACCTAACTGTTCGCCGAAGTGGCTCGCTGTCACTCTGTAAGATTTAACGTATCGAAATAATTGCTAACTTCAGTCAGTAGCAGAAATTAATTCTTGTATTATGTATTTGGTATGAAATAAGGTTGGTTCTCATGACGAATAATACCTACCATAATACGCATTTGTGACCACATTATACAATTACATATGAGGAGACAATTTGTGCTACAATACATTTTTATATAGGGTGTCCAGAAAGGGTAGGGGGTATTTGTAGATTCAATAAAAAAAACTAGAAGTCAGAAAAAATAAATTTTTTTGTTAATTTTTAGACAAGGTTTTGGAAAATTAAGTACTAAAGATTATGTTCTCCAAATGTTGACCTTCACGCTGCTGGCACTCCTCTAACCGTAAACGGAAATTAGCCACCACGCGTCTACACATCTCTCTGGAAACGGCGGCCATTTCGGTGCGAATGTTGTGCTTTAATTGCACTAAAGTTCGTGGTTTGTTTACATACACTTTCTCTTTAAGGTAAGAGTTTGCGAATTGATTGAGAAGGATTTTCACGCACTGAAACTCTCACTTCTTCAATCGCTTGTGGGGTTCGAACACAGCACGAGCGACCTGGATTGCGAATTTTTACAGTCGAACCGGTATTCTCAAACATTCGAATCCATTTTCTGATCTTACACCTCTTGATTATTTCTTATGGGGATACATTAAAGAGAAAGTGTATGTAAACAAACCACGAACTTTAGTGCAATTAAAGCACAACATTCGCACCGAAATGGCCGTCGTTTCCAGAGAGATGTGTAGACGCGTGGTGGCTAATTTCCGTTTACGGTTAGAGGATTGCCAGCAGCGTGAGGGTCAACATTTCGAGAACATAATCTTTAGTACTTAATTTTTCAAAACCTCGTCTAAAAATTAACAAAAAAATTTATTTTTTCTGATTTCTAGTTTTTTTTTATTGAATCTACAAATACCCCCTACCCTTTCTGGACACCCGTTATTTAGAAAAAATTATAAAAGGAACAAAAATCATGTACCATGAATCTGAAGTGATTAGTATCACTTTGGAAGTGATACTAATCGTGAGAGACCACTTGGTGAGATGTGGCCGGGGTGTTATGAATTTTAACGACGGTAACCTACCAGGAGAATATTGATACAACTCATTCATTCAACGCCACAGAGATGAGATAACAGTCAGAAAATCTCAAAATATATCTCCAGAACGAGCCACTGTAGGGATTAATGAGTTTACAACTTACTTCGATCATCTCGAAGGTGCACTGCAAGGCGTTCCACCAGATAATATATTGAGCTACGATGAAACTAATCTCATGAAGTTTATTACTTCAGAGATGGCAAAATAAATTTTGAATCAACTGTTCTCGTGTTTGTTTTGGGTTATTTTACCCCTTATAAAGGTGATATTACCCAGAAGAGACTTTGAAGGCAGTTTTCAATAGAAAATCAAAGTTACCCCTCTTATGGGCAAAGTTACCCCTCTTGTCCAGGTGAGTTTGCCCGCCAGGTTCTAGAATTTTTACAGAAAGAGAAAGCAGCGAAAATATATTTTAACACAATGAGTCAATTCTACAAGCCCTCCCCCGATTCTAGAATTTTCCCCCCTCTCCAACCGATACAGAAGTACACGAATTCTTTACTTGAAATTTAAAAGTAGGCAAAGTAATCCCGGTTTACATTAATATAATATTGAGTAAATTTAATTTAATGTAGTATATATACGTACTAATTCATGCATATTTAAAATATACATATAATACTAGGTACTAATGGCACGATTTGCGACAACTTTCAGAAGCCACATCCGACCTATAATTCAGAACGGGAAAAATGCGGTCCTTTACAATAGCTTTGATGGACTATCGAACAGGTGCTGGCAAACATTCAGCTGCTGGTATGCGACATTAAAGTCCGATACAGACACTATGCCGTTACAAATTTAACCCGACGTGTGTTGTTCTTAATCCGAGCACAAGTGCATCAGTCATGCTTTTCTTTAATTGGTTGGTTAATGTGCCCAGAGGCCATCTATGTTTGAAACTGATTTATGTGCCAAGGGAATATCATTCGTTCGTAGATCGAAATTAGTGTCGCAAGTAATTAGGTTGTTTGTTATGCGTATGTAATTTGGAAGAACTGGGAAATTGGCGATGGCATTTGTAAAAACAAACAGGTTATAGGTGACGCCCACGGAGCTTTTAGCAAGTTGTGGATATCATATTTAACAGGTGGTGAAGAGCAGATGAGTAAAGAGGGCAAAATGGGTCTGGGTACCTTAGACGTGTGTGTAATAGTAGTAGGATACGCAACAGAAAGACATGATAAATTGAAACGCCATGTTAAGCAGCATTGTCATAAGCTGAATGAGATCATGAAATATCTATAGTTTATTTCATCGTTATTTGCTAAATAAAAAATCAAAAACATACCGTGGCTTGTCTTTATGGCTAGGCTCAGGTAGACTGTTTCGTTTAGCGGCAAGATAAGATAAGATTTTTATTTGGCAAATAGCGATGAAATGAATAGGACAGCATCAGGTTTGTTTCCACAATTATTTCATCGAAACTTATTCATCGTAATGAAAAAAAAACAATATTATATAAATAGAATGACCGTTCGGCATATAGTGATATAATATTTGCATAATTAAAATAATGGTTTAAGATATTCCAGTATACTGCTCGTCAAGAAAAAAAGTGTGAAATTCTCTAGGTATGCGTAGAAGAAAGAGTGAGGTAGCATTCGGGGGGAAAAGGGTGCACATTTCGCGTGACCAGATGGGACTCTGTAGCCTCTGTACATATATCTTAATCGATATTCACTCTGCAAAGGTCTCAATTCGACTGAGTAAAGACCAGGCTATTTGCTGCGCACCTCATGGGCGGTCCGATATCGCAGTTTTAAGATATGTTCATATTCTTGACGACCTATACGTAATATAACATTAACAACAGATTTTTTTAAAATCCGTCTCTCATCCACCATAACTGTAATTTTACATTTTGTAATTCAGATTTAGTCTTGCGATCGATTATGTTGGGTGCAGATGGTACCTCATTTCGCAATATTGTCCATATGGTGACATATTTATTCCAGATCGAACGAAATATTCGATGCGGAAAAGAAACAGTGAATACACCAATGGACACAATTCAGGAAGTGTTATGGGAAGGCATGAAAATAAAATATACCAGACGAGCCAAAAACATCCGGCAATTAAATAAATTATTGAGGAGATTCTTTCCTCAAGAACACCACCACAGGATGAATTGTACCGCAATGGTGCACAAGGTGAAATACTGAAAGTGGGAATCCGAAAATTGGGAAATCCTTATGAATGAACTTAAAACAGTCGAATAGTACCCAGATCTTCTTCACAAAATGGAGAAAATGGAACGACTAATGCTGTAATTCATATTTTTCCCAACATTCATCTAACTTGAGATTATACGACCATTTCAGAAGATTCTAGAGTGCGTTAGAAATGATCTGCTTTAAACAGAGTTACACGACAACGGAACCTATGAAAGTCAACTAAAGATAAATTAATTTCGACAATGAGTCTTAATACTCCCATTACACATGTAGGTACTGTACGTTGTGTGGGTTGTATAACTAACGAGAAACCCAACTTCGTGTATTGATCGTTATGTGGTCTATGATCTATACTTTATATTCATGAATGTGCACCAATTAATTTTGTCTTTGTTTGTAAACAAAAACACCAAATAACTTGTTCTGTGAGATTTTTATAAGTAAAATATAGGCAGGAAGATCTTCCTTCAAAAATAAATTCATAAACACTTGCGCATCAGGTGACTGTTATTAGATGTTTTCATTTTCTTATAATAAAAGCCGACGTAAAACCAGGTTTTTTAACTGACATAAATTTATTCGAGGCCGCTTGACACACACTACAAAACAAAATCTCGAATTCGGGGCATAAATTAATCACTCACAGCTGCACCGAGCCGAAACTATCACTATTTGCACTCAAACTTTCAGATATAAATCCGTCAGAAGATAATTTAGAACGGGGACCGCCTGTCCATTATATCAGTCAAGTTTTGGTCATGAGTTTGTCAGTAATCCTCGATCGTCTGCGTGTCGTTCATCCGTTCCGTTGGTGCCGACGACGCGAGCGAGCCACGTCAAAAAGAACATTACATCAATGACACATTCTTGTTCGGGGGCATTAGTCAAATCTCGGGCGAGTTAACGTGGCGGCCTCTATATTTGGCCCGGAGACTCATCCCGGTGACAGGGTTCTCATAAACAGGCCGGCCTGACACAATTTATTTGATTTAATAAAATGTCGCGTAAATCATGGCGCGGGTTAAAGTGGCTCTGGAGAGCCGGACGAAAATAATTCGGCGTGGTTTATCACTCCTGCGCCAAAGATGAGACGCGAGATCATCAAAGGTCCGCTAATTGGGCGCAAATGACACAGACCTTATTAAAAATGTGGAAGGTCTATTTTCTGATTGAATAAAATTTATGGGCTGCGACGTCAATTTTAATATAAACATCCTTAAATCTTTCTGAATTATTCGATATTGAAAACAACAATTATGTTCAAGGGCACGGTTGCCAATAAATTAAGAACATCAAATTCCCTAACAGGTTTTTCAGAAACCATGACATATTATATTACATGTATTCCATAATATACTAGAATGCAAAACAATTATTTCGTGGTGGTAATCACTTGAGTTCTAATTAAATGCTAACAGGCCCAAATACCATACACAATATTGATATTTACCTAATAGTTATCAATTGCATCAAGTACCAACAAGTTTGGGTCATACCAAGCTATCTAATACTATGTCATACCGTAATTAAAATTTTGACGTTTGCCAAAAATAGGCATGTACATATATGGAAAAATTGGTGGTCATATACTTGGAGCTGCTTTTAAAGAACACCTTACCAAATAAACAGACTATAAATAACTATTCACATCGTTCAAAAACCGAGGAAACCTTAAGATGTGCGTTAAAACCAAATCTCTAAACCCAAATTCCACAGTTCTTACAACTCAACTACAAGCCGCCCAAATAGCCTTGAAATGTTGTCTAAAAGCCACCGATATATTTTCGTTATCTATTTAGCCTCAGAGAGCAGCTTAACTTCAGTAGATGCTAACGTCAGATCCCCTGGTGTTAGGAATACTAACACTATAAAATAATCCTTTAATTTGGATACCAATTTTCAGAAACAACTGAAAATTCATCAACTACTGCATGTCCAGTACATACTTCCTCTTCCAAAATACTTTATGAAAACAAATACAAGGAGCTCATATGGGTTCACCTCGATCACCTATCTTTGCCAACATATTCATGGACGACTTCGAAACCACAGCCTTTAACACCACCTCCTTCCTCAAGGGTTCTTGTTGGATCAGATACGTAGATAACGTCGTCGCTATCTAGCCCCAAAATAAGGACAATCTACCAACACTCCTAAATCACATCATCTGAACATAACATTCACTATGGAAATCGAAAGCAATATCTTCCTTCCATTCCTTAACGTCCTTATAACAAAATCCCACAATAACACATTCTCGCATACAGTATACCGTAAACCGACCCAAACAAATCGTTACCTAAACGCCAACTCCCACCATCATCCTGCTCAAATCAATTCTGTGGCAAAAACCCTCATCTAAAGATCAATTCGACTAACTGATAATGATAAAAGACCACAAGAATTACATACCTTAACTAACATTCTACACCAAAATGGCTTATGATTCAAGACTTATTAATCAACAAATTGACCAAACAAAAAACAGAACAAAACACCAACAACAACACAGAGACTTCATCGTACAAGGCCTGTCGTCCTTACATTCAGGGTGTGACTGACAGAATTAGTAAGATTCTTCAGAAACAAAACATATAAACCACTTTCACGGCTAAAAACAAAATTTCCAGTTTCCCCCGCTCTCCTAAAGACAATTATATCCAACAAATCCCACGGAGTATATGGAATTCCCTGCACCGTAGCTACATCGGTCAAACTAGTAGATGTATATCGAACAGAGTTTACGAATACAACTTTGCTGTTCGCAAGGCGGAACCTAACTCGACACTATTCCGGCACTACCAAGAGACAGGACATATTATTGACTTTCAGAAGGCTAAAACAATTACTATAATAAAAACACATCATAGTAGAATAATCCGGAGAGCCATTGAGATTGAAAAACGACCAGACTGCATTTAAATAAAAATAAAATAAATGATAAATTGTTACAAGGCTTGAAGTATAGTTGTGTAAACATTTATAGTTATTAATTACATTGATTTTAAGATATTAGATTTGTTTTAAACCTAGAGTGGGAGGTGTCAGCGTCTCCGACACCCTCTGACGAGTTGCCACTGCTACAACACGCAAATATGAATATTCACTAAATCTGCATACCATCATCAATAGCTGTTGAGTGTGTTCTCGATCTCTAATCATAAATGAAAGCAACGAATGCGCCAATTAAAACGTATTACCTTCCATTGTCCTAGATGGTCTGGTTCGATGAACAACAAGAACAATAATACAACAATTTAGCGCTAGCTAAAAACCTTCGCCTACGACCAGGTAGGTATTCGTCTCGTGTTTGCCTTACGCCCAAGTCGGTCGGAGAGCGGGTACACCTCTAATACGGTTTGATGCATTTGCTTGTTTTAGTTAAAATCAAACATTTGAGGATGTGACGCGAGTCAAGATGGATGGACGGTCCCATGATAACGTATAATTACAATAAATCAAAGGTAAGTGGACAGGTGGACAGGGGACAACACGGACGAGTTTGTATTTGTGGAAGGAGGTGGCCGGTGTGACTTCTCCACGTTTTCGTTTCGGAATAATACGTTCAGGAATTTGGCTTTGGTGTTTACATACTGCGGGGATC
Source organism: Rosalia funebris (assembly GCA_037954035.1). Classification (NCBI taxonomy): domain Eukaryota; kingdom Metazoa; phylum Arthropoda; class Insecta; order Coleoptera; family Cerambycidae; genus Rosalia; species Rosalia funebris. The sequence continues at coordinate 10,771,996 of JAZFAV010000008.1, forward strand.
AATTGACGATGTGCTGATGTCGGTTACGACAGGCGTCAGAATGTGATTGACGGATGTAAGTATTTGTGGGGCTTCTTGAAATATTTCGAGTACTTAAAAGTATATTTGTTTGCTCTTCTTATGACTTTAGAAGGAGAAAACCTATCTAGTGAATGACAGTTTATTAAACTCGTCATTCGTTATATTAATAGTTGCTTTACATGTTACATTTTTTGTAAAATAAATTTAGAAGTAAATTGATCTAATTTATAATTTTTATATGGACCATTTTCATCAACAATATCTGACACAATTTCTTTGTTAATTCAGTTTCACCAACTTATAAATTTTAAGCAGTTTGCCCATTGGCGGTACTGCTGACCTTGTAATCGTTTGTGGGAGAAAGATATGTTCATTTTATCGTGGGTATTAAATTCTTTGACGGTTTTATTTATTAATTCTTTAAGACATTAGGAGAGTAGTACACAATCTATACAAAGAGCAAACTGCTGTTATAGAAGTAGAAGGGGAAAAAAGGGAAGTAGGTATTAGGAAAGGAGTAAGACAAGGATGTACGCTATCACCACTAATTTTTAATCTGTACATCGAAGAGGCGATTAATGTGGTAAAAGATAGAGTGGATTTCGGGATTAAAGTACAGGGACAGAAACTAAAAATGCTGAGATTCGTGGATGATATAGCAGTATTAGCATCTAGTAAGGAGGAATTAGAATCAGCATTGAACGAAATGGAGGCAGTCTTGACAGAGGAATACGGAATGAGGGTGAATAAAAACAAAACTAAAGTGTTAGTGTGCAGAGGGCGCGAGAGGAGAGCAAAAACGAAAGTACAAATTAATAATGAAAGATTGGAGGAAGCTAAAGACTTCACTTATTTAGGAAGTAAAATAAATTGGGATGGAAGAAGCGATAAAGACATAAAACAAAGAATAGCGCAGGGTCGAGTAACTTTTAACAAAAAGAAAGCACTTTTATGCTCGGGGGTAATAAACTTGGAAACAAGGAAGAGATTTTTGAAAACATATGTATGGAGCTCGGCACTATACGGTTGCGAAACCTGGACGGTAGGGGAAGCAAGTAGGAAGAAATTAGAAGCTTTTGAGATGTGGTGTTACCGAAGAATGATGAAAATACCATGGACTGATGGGGTTAGAAACGAAGAAGTATTGGAGAAAGTCGGCGAGAAAAGAAGTATGTGGAAAAACATAAAAAAGAGAAGAGATAGAATGGTAGGCCACTTGCTGAGACATGGGGGAATAGTCCGCGATATTTTGGAGGCAGAAATAGGAGTGAAGAAAGGCAAAGGTAGGCCTAGATTAGACTACTGCTCGCAAATAGTAATGGATGTAGGTTGTAGCATAATTAGCGAAATGCGTAGGTTAGCACAAGATAGGAGAAGCTGGAGGTTAGCGTTCAACCATAACGTCTTAGGACTGATGACCTCATGATGATGAAGATTAACTCTATTAACTAGTTACATAATTATTGTAAAATTATCCCTTGAGGAGTTAATTATTATTAACAGGTGACTGATGCGAGTTAATTATTAATAATTAACTCGTCATATTAATCGAAAAAGACATACATATATCAAAAACTGATGTTTTTTGCCTTGAAGCTAAATAACAATGTAAACAATACTAGAATCAGTTTGAAGTTTACTAACGCAGTAAACATGCAGAATTTATGTGCAAATTTATAACCATTTGATAGTTTACGACCATTGTAACAATCTGTCTTAAGTAGCATGATATAAAATTAACTAAAATTCAAATTAAAAATGTTCACTCTCAAGTATTTACTGTGCAAAATATTATGTGCAAAATTGAACATTTTACGTCAGCTTATCACTATTTTGGTTATTAGTCTTATGACTTACGCATATTGACTGTCCAAAATTGTAAAAAGTATTCTACTGATCGATTTTCTATTGTTTTGGCAAGGGTTAGAATGCGCATTATTCGCCTCCTCGATCCGACAAAGCATTTCGAAAACTGCGAGCAAAATACAGAGGGCTGGATCGACATAAAAGGGAGATAAAGAACGAGAAGGAAACGCTGCCCGAGAAATAATGCATAATTCGGTCATAAAATATGTCAGGGTTCTGTAGAATTGAACGCTATCCTTCAAAGCGGGCAGGTGGGGGGCAGGGCGCGCTAGATTTATTGGGCAATAAAGTATTATAATTAAACGAGCACAGAACCCGCGATGTCACTCGGGCTACGTCTATAAATCTAAAGGGTGCTACGGCGGGCCTGCCGGACGGGCTCTCATGCAGAGCAAAGGTGAGCCGAACCTCCCCCGGGGGTGGCTAGCACCCCGCCGCCGCCTCGCAAGCCGATGTCAATGGTTTATTGAAACAATTCAGGCATAAATCATCGAGATATAACGCACTGACCGCTTATGAACCTTCTATGAAACGCGGATCGGAAATCAGGATAGGGCGGGGGTGGAACGCCTGCATTTCGAGGTATTTATTGGCGAGTAACTGCGAAACGTGTTTTTATTCATTTGTGGCCAATTAAATAAGCGCCGAGGATTTTCGTTTTTATTTGTTTTAGTCCCGTACGCAAAGACTCGATTGCATCCAAGACAGAAGGGGTTGATTTTTACTGGTAAGATATTTATATATACAGAAAACGATATACCACTAAGCGCATTACTAAATCAAGGGGAATTAAGGAGTGAACTCCTCAGGTAAGCACAAATCGGAGTGGGACACGTAATCAATGTAACCAATGACCGTGATGCGCTGTGTGCAGAGTATGGGGTAGGGATTCTTTATCCCTACCTAAGTCGATGGCAGCACTTGTGCCATCGGAGCACATTGTGTGATTGTGCACTATGCAGTGTTGGTAGATTGTCCTTGTTTTGGGGCCAGATAGCGAAGACGTTATCTACGTATCTGATCCAACAAGAACGCTTGAGGAAGGAGGTGGTGTTAAAGGCTGTGGTTTCGAAATCGTCCATGAATATGTTGGCAAAGATAGGTGATCGAGGTGAACCCATGACAGCACAGAAGTGTGGGCATAAATTGCTTTAAAGTAGACTGTCAGTAGCAGGCTGTCAGCTCATGTGTATTTGCAAAAGTTAATTCGTGAACGAATTTAAAAATGGGCCATTATAGTTGCTGTGTTGTAAATTGCAATAATACCGGAAGAAATAGTAAATTAAGTCTAAAGTGGCAGGTGGAAGGAAAAGTGATTCAAAAATGACTGTAGAATCTGGATTAATAAGTTATTTAGAAGATGACATTATTTTCACGGACAAAGAGTTTTCAGAACTAAGACGAGTTTTGGACGAACCTGGAAGCATGTGAGGATAGTTATGCCACATTTCTCACATGACAAAAGAATTTTCCAGAAAGGAAACTCAAGAAACTTATAATATTGCCCATATCAAATTTCATGTCGAGAGAATAATGCAAAGAACTTTTCATATTTTAAATAAAATTTTGACTTATCTACTTAACCGCGTTGATGCCAATGCACATATTTGTTATGTATTCGTAAATTTACAACCATCAATAATTAAATAAATAATAAAAAATAAACATTTATTATAAATGGTCAACATTAGTTCTTAGTTTTTTATAAACATTTATTCTTATTTATTTATATTTATTCTTAATCCTCTCGTATTACATAAAATCTATATTAAATTGCCTACAACTTTTCCAGTAAAACTTCGTTTTTCATGTGTCACATTATTCCTACCAGCAGCAGTATTTTTGAAATAGAACGCTTGGAAATATGTTCAAAATAAATGATTTCACTACATAATATTGCGTGTTTTATGAACCCTTCATCTCTTTATTGAAAAAAAAAAAACACTTACTAAGGTCTTTGTCCACAAAAATTGATGTAGTGCTTTTAAATTTAATGCGATTTTATGTGCAATTTTAATATTACCAATTAATAAGAATTTCTGACAGACACATGGCAGCCTACAAAGTTGTGGACGCTACGCGGCGCGGATGTCGTGCACATTGCGAATAGACTAAGCGGTACGAAATAGAGTGGTCGAAATATTGGCTCGTGGTATGAAGAGGAATAAAGGGAAACTTCTTATCCCCTTTCCAAAAGAGAAGTGTATTATAACTTTGTAACAAATCTTAAATATAATTTCTCCTTGATAATAAAAAATGGATGTTAACAAGGTTGTGATAAAGGTAGAAATAATTAAGTAGTATTTTGATCGAAAATGGGCGAAATTAAAGGTATTATGAACGAAGTATTTCCAAATAGGCAATCTCATTCGCTGACAACAGTCTGTCGTATTATTCAAACTTGTCTCGCTATATGATGAAGCAGACATGGAGGACATAAATATTCTGACTACTATTAACGACAATGTGATACTTCCTCTAGAATAATTGCTGACATAAAGGATTAACCTTAATACGGTATCTCATGTGTCATACATTACTTTTTTGTTAAGTCATGAAGAGACAATGTATGAAGACGTATCCAACTTACGAGCTTTCAAAGAGAACAACAAAATAAATAAATAAACAAAATATATGACTACGATATGTTACTGTCACCTGCTTTCTTGTTATGTTTTGAAAACCCTCAAATCATCAACACAATCAATAAAAAAAACGACAAATTTCATGTTTTTTTAATTAAATTTAAAAACCTATAAAGTCAAGAACAAATATAACAATTAATATACATGACCTTAAAAAATCAGTATAAACGCTAGGTTGTAGTATTTATAACTACAACCTAGCCCTATAACATTGTTGCTTTTTTGTTTTATAAGATCTATGTTAACTTCCTATTCTTCTGGATATTTAATGAAAGCTACAAATAAGTTAATATTTTAATATCGATCCGAAAAATACATTACAGGATATTTATTGATATTATTTATTGATTGAAGATGTATAAATATTTGCTATTGATATAACACTTATCTAAATCAATGCCTAAGCTGAAAGTAGTATTATCACTTACAATTTGTCATTATAAACTACTGTTATTAAAAAAAAATAAACTATATACCTTACCACTACACCACATCAGCACAAGAGCATGGAGCATGCTTAGGGAGTAAATGGATTCTTACCTGAAACAGAAAGAAAATATAATTAAGCTGATGTTAAAATTTAAATATTATCGATAAAGAAGGTGCCAGAACACAAATGTCACAGAAGAAGACAGAACACAAATGGCGCACAATTCAAGTCCTATAGTTTCAACTGAGACACCCTATATATATTGAATTTACTTGTAGATTTATAGGCAAAAGCAAGTAAATCAAAAAAAATATATACAGAATTATATTTATTTATACTCTTATACCGTTTTTTAACATATTGTCGTTAATACATTTTCAACCTAATGCTTAATAACTACTTGCCATTGAACTCTCTTATTGAGTAAATGTATAATTTTTGTTCACATGGCTATATTAAGAGCAATGCAATAAACCATGATGATTATTTCAATGGACTCAAACTTTATTATATAAAACTAGATTTATTTAGGTACGAATGGGGGAGTTAATGTACGAGGGTCACTATTTATATTTTGAGCTTAATAATAAAAAAACATTAATTTGTCATTGAAAATTGCTTTATCGTTTTTCAAAATATTCTCCTTCATGATCAATACACTTTTGCACGCGTTCGAACCATCTGTCAAAGCATTTCTTTCTATTTCGCTTGAGATATCCCCAACACATGGTTTTTGGACGCATCAACGGCTTCTTCTGCCGACGAAAATCGTTGTCCACGCAATTTATTTTTAATGTTCAGGAACAAAAAGGTGCCAAAATAGGACTGTATGACACATGACCCATTAATTCGATTTTTTGGGTGTTCAAACATTCGGTTGTTAGACGAGATGTGTAGGAGCCCGTATTGTCATGATGAAGAATGATCCGACGGCGCTTGTTTGTTTTCCCTACTTCACCGAAGACTTCCGGCAAACAAATGATTGTGTACCATTCAGAATTAATCATTTTACGTTTCTCTAAAGGCACTGTTGCCACATGACCAGTTTTTTCGAAAAAGCAGGCGAACATTTATTTCGAAGTGCTTCGAACGCGAACAACTTTTGTTGGATTTTGCTCATCTTGATGTTCATCGTCACTTGTTGCACTATTATTATATACGTCTTCTGAAGCACTGCTATTGTATTTCTTGAGCATTTGGTTTGCACCAATCAACACGAGCATCTTTTTGAGATTTTTTCAGAGATTATGTGGGATTCAAGGAGAACAAACCTTTTTTACAGCTAAATGATCATGTAATATTTTATATATGCTAGTCGAACTAATGCCTAAGGTTGTCTCAATCTCACAGTATGTCACATGACGATCTTGCATCATCAATTTTTGCACACCATCAATATTTTCTGGAACAACAACTGATTTTGGATGATCTTCTCGGTTTTGGTCGGTGAGCGAATGGAGGCCACGATTAAACTCGTTATACCAGCGTTTCGCAGGGGCAAAGGATGGGGCTGTATCGCCAAAAATAGAAGTAAGCTGATCGATGCACTTTTGTCTTCATAATCCACGTCGAAAGTTGTAATGAATTATCGCACGAGTTAATTCCCTTTTTTCGCTGAGATGCAATTTTCAAATCACTGTATACAACACAAATTACGCTTAAATGATAAAATATTCTGAAGAAGGTTATGGTCAAAAATGTTAAACTTTCCATTGGAAACGTCATTTGGCGTCTGACAACACTTAGTGTTGCCAAGGTTCAAAATATAAGTGATCCTCATATTGTGTAACTATCAAAAAGAAATATATCGGACTACAAAGGAATTACGAAGACGATAAATAATGCCAACTATTTTTTTGCACCATCGCATAACGCGACCTTATTCAATCACCCCGTGGGCGATTAAAATAGATACCACGATCTATCTTCTGGCTCACAGCGTATTTGTCACGCAACCACCATCGCCACGGCCGCGGCGCGGCGCCGTTGTTGTTCCTACCGCATTTTTAGTTATTAATCAGCCAGCCCTCGGAATTGATGCCGGAGTGAAAGGTGAGTGGCAGGAGGTAGATCACGGTGTCATCTATCAGGGCAGCGGCGGGACGCTGTGGGAACGCTAGTTTCCACGTCACCTGGACCTCCTGGAGATGATGAAGCACGCTGCCGCCACCCACACCACTCTCGGCTGCCCACGTGCTACGTTCCACAATTAGTACATGACTTATGAATGCCATTATCCCGAGCACACCTATCCACTCAACCTCGTCTTGTCCATCTAGCGTTACGGTGAGGATTAAAAATTATGTCTTATATTAAAATTGATTAACCTCGCGTTCTAGGACGCCGAGGGCCATTTGTCATCGCGAAACCTGTGTGAGACGGCTCAACTGCCGGGGCTAGAAATACGATTTTTAGGCTCCTGAGTATTGTCATTTGCTTTTATTTTAAGCCATTATTTTTATTTGTGTTTGTACTGGAGTGTTTTCAGTATATTAGGGTCAAATAAATTACATATTGAAGCTTTACAACAGATTTGTAGAGGAACTAATAAAATAGCCTGAATTTGGTTATCTCAGTAAACAAAAGCGACAATATACGAGGGGCATTCAAATATAAACGAGCCTTTTACTTCTGAGGACATAGAAAGCGTGTCGGAGGTAAGCAGAGCATCGGGAAAGATAGGGGTAGGAGGGATCCCCTCTAGATGACTCAAAGTCAAGCCAACCGTTCGATCGGTTTGTTAAGTTGTCCCCACAATGAGCGAAAGAGAGGTTCATCCTTCGGTTGTGCAACGCATCATAATAAAGTTTTTGAGTTTTAGCCGGGAGTGATAGCCTGGTGTGCCGAGTTCAAAGAAGGGCGTGAAAAAGTAGAGAATGTGAGTCACCGAAGACGTCCCCGCTCCAACATAACGCGTGGCAATGCTGCAGCTGTTCGCAAGCACATTGAAAGAGATCGTCGTTTCACTGTAGTATAAATCAGAAGAAACAGGAATCAGTGTTGGAAGTGTACACACCATAATCCGAGGCCACCTTGAATTCCGAAAAATCTCGGCGAGGTGGGTTCCACGTCTGCTTACCCATAGAAAACAAAAATGCAAGAATTTAAATTTGTCAGGCGCTTCTTGCTCGGTTTGAAAATGAAGGGCAGGTTTTTTTACAACGCATTGTGACGTGCGATGAAACTTGGGTTCACCACTACACTCCCAAGTCGAAATGCGACAGTATGGAGTGGAGAAGAAAGGAGGAGCCAGGACCATAAAAACCGAAACTCGCTTGTCAGCCGGGAAGGTGATGTCAACGGTTTTTTGGGCCTCTCAAGGAATTTTACTCGTTGATTTTCTTCGCGATCGTCGCATAATAAACCCTGCCTACTACAGTGACCTTCTTGACCAGGTTCGAGCTGTATATCGGTCAAAAAGACGCCGTCAGCCCGTCTCAGACGTCCTGCTCCTGCATGACAATGCAAGACCCCACACTGCAGCCCTAGCAACCCAAACATTGGCTGAAATATATTAGACTACACTTGACCACCCTCTCTACAGCCCTGACTTTTCACCACGTGATTTCCATATGTTTGGGCCGCTCAAGGAACCATTTGGAGGAGAGCATTTTGCCAACGATTGGCACGATTGCGAACAGTTTGAACAGTTTGTGCGCAGTTGGTTGGATACCCGCCCGAAGTCATTCTTCGAGAACGGCATAAAAAACTACCTGTCCTATGGGGAAAATGCATTGATAGAAAGGGGAACTATGTAAAAACATAATTATAAAGTGTGTTTTCTTGATAAAATGTAAAATATTTTTTTTTTGCAAAAGGCTCGTTTATATTTGAATGACCCTCGCAACAATACTTTAAGGCAACATAAAGACATTTAGTACTTATTACTTCCTCCTCTAGCTCTAGCGGTAGCCTGTATCCTTCTAGGCATGCTCCGCAAAAGATCTTTGTTGGTGTCTTGCGGAATTTGATTCCATTCTTCCTGTGCAGCAATTCTTAATTCTGCAATTGAGTCAGGAGCTGGATATTGTGGTCGTATATATACGCTTCAGAATGTCCCATAGATGACCTATAGGATTAGCATCAGAACTCATTGATGGACACTTTAGTGCCTCAATACCGACGTGCTCAAGGGACTGGATCACTGTTCTAGCGGCATGGGCCCGGGCATTATCATGCATTAGCACAAATTATCGTACCCAATGAAGCCGGCATAATTCAAAACAACAGTCAGCATTTATTCTTAAATTTGCCTCAAGAAGCTCCGTGTGACTCTCCCAACTAATGCTTTCCCAAAGCATAATGGAGCCTCCACCACAAGAAACGTTTTGCATAAGGTTACATTCTGCCAAACAGTTCCCAGATCTTCTGTATACTCGACCACTGACTTCCATAATTGTATTCTTATTTCGCCTGTCAACAGGATTTTTCCCCATTGATGTTTATTCCAATTAGAACGGGCTCTTGCAAATTGTAACCATCTGGATTTGTAACGTGGTAGAAGGCTAGGAACTCTAGCAGGACATTTCGGGTTTAAATCGACTTCTTTAGGTCTCTTGATTACTGTTTTAACACTTACATTGACTTGTAGTGTAATCAGTAATTCATTTTTCAAATTCAAAGCTGTAAGTGAGCGATTTTGCAAGGATAGAATTCTCAAATATTGGTCATCTCTTGGCGTTATACATCTTTTACGTCCTTGACCAGGTCGTCACAGATTCAATTCAATTAATCTTTATTCTAATCAAATCCTTCTTCCAAACCAGAGGGGCTATTTTGGTTGACGCCAAAACACGTTGTTAACATTTTGTATTTGTTTAAAAGGGTACCGACATTCTACCAGACGTAATGGCCTATAAATGAGGGAGCGCAAGAGGAGCAGGACTACTTCTCTTTGCCCGCTTATTGCTGTAGACCGCGACCAGTCTTATTTAGAGCTTCAAAAAGGTACCTGTAGCAGTAAGTTGGTTTGTCTCACTTTGTATATAATCATTTGTATTTTGTCGGTCAGCGAAACTGTAGGTTGTCAATTCCCAGTTTTAATTTCTATTATTCATGTACTAGCTGTCTATTGTGTGTAGTCTCTCTAAGTGGAGATGTTTTCTGGAAATATCAATATGAATAAATGCGGTCCAAAAGAAAGAGACTTGTGTGAATGTGCCTGTATCTAATGGAGGCTGTAAAAAGGGTAGGTACCTTTTAAAAAACTTATTTCTGAAGGCCTGCTGAAGATGAGAGACCATCAAACAACAACAAACAGAGAAACTCTTTAAACTTTTAAACTCTAGTTTTCTATCTACAGAGCTTTCCTGATGCCCAATTCTTTACTGGAACTACTTTGCACCAGGATAATACCAGGACACTTTATTTATATATAAAATAACGAAGATCATCATCCACTAAAAACACAAGAAAACGTACAGCAACATCAATTTATAATACTTCGAATTAATATAGCTTGTTCGATGGAATTAAAAAATATTGTCTTTGAAGTTAAAAAATAGAAGTCTTACAACAAAATAATTTTTTTACCAAAATCCTAACCAACAGATTTGTAATTTTAAAAAATCGATTAATCTGGAAACACATTTTACTGGCTTGATTTATGGAAAGTAAAAGTCGATAAAACTAATATAGAAATAATGTTTTCTTAGGACAAAATTAAATGGAAATTTTGAAATCTATCCATTAAGAAGTGCAGATCTCAAACAATTAGGATAACTTAATTCACGAATTAAATTCTCAATAATTTAATTGTTCCAATTAAGAACGGGAGTAACGTATGTTAGTTCAGTTCTAATTTTCTAAAAGAAGAATCCTTTTTAAAAGTATTTTGGGATATCTTCAAATTATTGCCAACTATAAATAATACTTCTGACGATGACAATTAATTTAGTTTAATATTCTTGCTTTCATTTTTATTTTTTTATTTATTATCCTCCTCTCAGCACTCTTGTAGAGAAGGACTCCAGAGGATATATTTCAGAAAACTGTTGAGCTTTCAGAGACAGAAAGAGGAATTAGCTGTACATGTACAATATAACGAATATTTCGCAAAGAGATGGGCTATACGAGTACATAAATAAATACAACATGTATAGTTTGTTCGAATTAAGTAGTGAGCACCCTGTCAATATAGAGCTTGAGAACTCTACTTTTCTCAAAACCATCATTTTAAAACGAATGTACTAGTGTATCTACGTACTGGAGACACAGTTAGATGAACATGTGTAATTATCGATGTAGGAGTCTAGTATATAGAATTATTCTGGACATTGTCTGAAGTTTATTAACTTCTCTAAGAAAATTATTTATACTCCCCTAAAATAATTATCAGTGAAGATTAAACAAGGGTATTAAAGTTTTATTATGACATACTTGTGATAATAAAACCTATTATCCTAAAGATTAAGTCATTGGAACGAATTGATACAGTCATTGGAATTAATCATTGAACTGACTGGATTGATTCAGTCATTGGGCTGAAAAATACAAAGTAGTGTTCCCTGTATCTTGTTGCCTTTTCCATCCACGAGTTGTTGATTATTGTTTTGCAAAGTGGCAAAGAATATATAAATCCTAATATTTAGAATATTTAGAATGTATAAAAAGGTATTGTTCTAAATTTTCTTTGTGGAATATTCGCATGCATTATTGGTAAGGCGAGTGAACCAGGGGCCAAGCAGGACTGAAACTGAAGCTAATTATATATATTTGCAGTATCTTTAATAAGATATAATATTATTAATAACTTTACTCAATTATTACAGATTATTTTTCTGTCCCTAATATCGCCTCGATGTCAGTCGATTATTTGTTGCTGTGTTCATACCGTTCACGAACAAAAAAACGCTTATAAATAATCATCCTTTGTTTGTTAATTCTATCAAATTAACCAAATATCAATCAACCTAACAGCAGAGAGCCCATTCTTTCCATTGTGCTACGTATTGGCCTTTAGGCACGTATATGATAGGAGGTTAACAATCTGAAGCAGCGAACAATGAAGTATTGTGAAGGCTCCACGAAGGAGAATGCATGCAAAGGAAGACGAGAAGGAGAGAATCCGGGACTGAGACACTTAAGAGGGATCGGCGTCTGCCTGCTGGTTTCATATTTCTAGTGTTTCAAACTCAGAATGCATATTGCTATGTTCCATAACATATGCAGTATGTATTCACTAAAATCGTTACAGCGTATTTTAAATCAAATTGATTTGAAAAAGAATTCTGGGTGTTAAAAATATGTTGATTAGTAAATTTACGTCATATTTGAAAAGCAGCAGCTTAAAAAATGTACTAAGGACTGTGAAATATAAAGTGGACAGTATAAATCAATTGCTTAAACAAAAAATTATTTGAAATTATTGTAACAAAATGTATATGGGACAAACTCGGTGTCCTATTGATATGCGATTCAAACAGCATTTTTAATACGAGCAAAATCTAAAATTTAGTTTAGCAGATCGTTTTACACAGACAACAAAGCCTATGAAACAGTAAATTAAATGAAAATATATCGAATTCATTTATAAAGTTAGAGAGATGAATGATAACTTTGAATCAAATATTTATTCAAACGTATTTTGTTGATTAATATCTACTCTACTTTTAATATCTATATCTAATACTACTTATTTGTAATATTTACTGTAATTAATATGCAGGGAAGAAAATGTTAGTATTAGTCTAGTTTTTTGACTACATTATGTTTATTTTGCTTCCAAGACAATCCAGAATTGAGTAGTTTCACGCAAAGTTTAATTGATTTAAGCAATTTTAGATTTCGCCTATGAGAGCTCATTCTTCATTGATTGGTAACTATTTAATTAACATAAAACAATGCTTATTACAATTGTTGCATAAAAAATGTTTTGTATAATATATGATGTATGTATTAATAATATATGTATTTATTAATAATATGATTCTTATTAATAAATAATAATTCTATCTCCTTTTGGCTGTTGGCAAATCGTAAGATATAGTCATAAAAACGTGGAAAATTTCCAACATTTCGCTTATTTATTTAATCGTTGAAGTTATGTGATGATTAAGGAATAGTGTCAAATAAAGTATCTAAAATATTTTCAGCTCGATTGCGGATTCAGAATATATTTTTCATGAATTATGATTATAATATACATAAATTCTCACAGACGGCTACGAGGAGAAAGTCACACATTGTTAATATGATTTTTTTTCGTAACCGCATGAGAATAGTTTATTCTAATGATATTTATAAAATCCGCTTGTGATATTCCTTCGGAACAAACGAGACCAAGCATTTGTAACGTGACATATTTTATTGAAATTAATTGTAACATGTTCGTTCATCAGAGATTTTACTAAACTTTAATACTTTTTGTTCTTTGGCGTTTGTCACTGTTAATAATATTAATATCACGCTCCAAAATTTGCCACTCATAATTAAATAATGATAAATTATTGGAGAAATGAATTCTTCTTCTGATCATATTTAACCCAATAGCAAAAGTATTCTGTATGTTATGACAATGAAGAAATTGCAAATTAGTTAGGTATGCTTCTTCTTATCTGGAAAATATTCTTAATGCCATTGTAATAATTTGCTTTTTAAAACTTGCGTTTTACTAATTTGAGAAGATACAGAGGATAGAGGTAGTTGCAATAATGCCACTCGTACTGTACTTGTGTGCTAGATTGCGCCAAGTATTTGGGGGTGTTGTTGTATGCCTGGGTTCTAGTCTCACCAGGGCTTGGGTTCCAATCTAACCAGGGCGAGTCATGAATATATTCGTCATTGTCTCTATATGTAACCTTCCCTTCACCAACCTAAGGCTTTATGGGAAGGAGGTCGACTTCTATATAACTAAACTTTAAAATATTCTATCAAAAATAACAAGTAAAATTCAAGAGCAGAACTCTATTGGAATGTAATTTAATTCCTTGATAGTAACTAAGATTTAGATCTAGTACCGATATCATTTAAATCTAGTGCTGAAAAAAACCCAAATGTACCTTCTGTATCACATCATTATAATTTTTTTCTTTTGGCTGTACACGAAATGCCAAGCAAGCTGTTATCGATGCTTCACATCTTATTCTAAAACCTCACTGTAGAATGGTTTTAATAAAAACAATATTTTTGTTATTTATTGTCCCCTTGTCGACGAAGATGCACATACACGAGTATAAAAATGTGTTTACTACTATTACGTAGGTATATAAAGCGAGTTGTCCAAAGAAATTATTGCATCCGAATAATTGCGCCAGCAAGCCGGATCCCCTTAAGGACCCATACGGGCGGATGGCAGTCGCGTGGCGGCCCTTTGACACCAAGTCATTTGTTCAACTCCGGGGGTCCACACACACACACACACATATAGACTAAGCCATTATTAGTGACTCAATCAAGACCAACACAAAAAACACTCAAAGGATGTCGACGGATTAGCTGATCACCGAAAGTTGTAAAACAAACAATTAAAGCCGTCTCCGAGAAGTACTCTGGAGTAATTGTTCTTCTAGATACTTCAATGTTGATTTCCAAATTGAATTTCGTATGTGGAATTTCACAAGTATTTTAGATAGAAAGGAGACATATATGTGAATTATTAATAGGTTAGAAGGTTTAAGAAAATATACAGGGTGCTCTAGAAGTAATGTGACATGCCTTAAGATGTAATTTTAATCACTCTGCATTATCTGGTATAAATACGATCATTTTTAGGTACACGATTTTTAAATTAAAATACTTCGATTGTTTCCAAACATCAAAAGAAGCTTTCCAATTTTGAAGTTTCAGATATACGAGTGGTGTTCAAATATAACAATGAATTTCAGATGATCATCTTGAAATAAACAGGATTGGATTGGGTACTGGTGGGAATTGCAGGGGGGTAATGGGATGAGAGAATTGTCAGCGACGCAGCCCTGAGAACGTTAGTGTGGCAGTAGAAAATAAGGCAATTTACATCCGTCTCTAGTCCAACGAATCATCATTAAGCTTTTGATACGGGAGGATGTAGCATCCGTCCAACTGGAATTTTGTGAGAACAATTTGGGAAAACATCCTTGTCCGCCGCCGTCTCACTGTCGTTGAAATCGCTTCTGACGTAAACATCAGCCTTGGGTGTATCCATTCGATCACACACGATGAGCTTAGTTTCAGCAAGATTTTGACTTATTGGGTGCCACTCCTTTCAGAGGAGAAAAACAACGTTCGTCCTGACATCTGCCAACGACTCCTTCCTCATTATCAAACTGAGAGAGACCATTCTTTTCCTTGTATTGTGACCTATGACGAAAGTTGGGGTCATCACTACATTTCCGAGAGCCATTAGGCGAGCGAATAATGGCGAAAGCAAAGAGAGTCCGTCTCGAAATCGGCCAAAACGCATTTTTCAGCGGACAAAATTCTCGCCATGGTTTGCTGAGATTCAAAAGGCTGTCTTTTGCTGGATTTCTTTTTGCTTCCTATGACCAGAGAACAATTAAGGCTGCTTATGACTTGGATTTAGCTGGACTTTTTGGCTTTAGCTTGGACTGCATTCTCTTGTTACTACTAAATGCTAGACTGCTGGAATTTTTAAATTGAGGTTGTTAGAACTTAGGGAGCCATTAGTTGCTGGTGTCAATTTAAAAATGGTCACCATACTTCTTGGACAGCAAACTGGGTATACCAAATATCCTTGTCACATCTGTTTATGGGATAGTCGCGCAAAAGAAAAGCAGCAAATTGTTTTGCTGCTTTTCAAGAAAGAAAAAAAATACTGCCACCTCTTTACATCAAACTTGGTTTAATGAAATAGTTTGTAAAAGCACTGGACAAGTCAGGTGATTATCTTAAAATACATTTGGTTAAGCATTTCCGGCATTGAGTATGGAAAAATTAAAATCAGGGATTTTTGACGGTCCACAAATTCGAAAACTGGTAAAAGATTCAAATTTTATAGATATATGACCGTTATGGAATCTTATGCATGGTTTAGTTATGTGCCTGTAATTCAATTTTTGGACAATCACAAGGCAAATAACTACCCAGAATTAGTACATAAGGACTAGTACATAGTATGAGCATTAAATTACATTTCTTGCATCGTCACTTGGACAAATCTCCTCCTAACTTAGAAGATAATAGCGAGGACCAAGGTGAACGGTCTCATCAGGATATCCGAATAATGGATGAAAGGTATCAACAAAAGTAGGACCAACAATGTAATGGATGACAAGGTATCATCGTCATATGATGGCCGATTACTGTTGGAGTCTGGAGAGGGACTATCCCCAGCAAAAATATAAAATATAATCGTACAAAAAAACTTTTTCATAATGTTTAATATCTTGTGCATCAAATGTCCTTTATTTTATTATTTCATATATAAAATATTAAAAGCAAGAGAAATTATTTATTTTATTTTGGTTTAGTTTGCATTAATATTTATCATATATGTTTATATCAGAAACTAGAGTCAATCAAGAGAAAATAATGCCAGTTTCAGCATCAGGGGCAGTAAGTAATGTACTCAAAATGGAGTCTTAAACTTCTGGCAACAAATTGATTGTCCCCAATGTAATCTTAGGGACATACTGTATATTAAGAAACATCCTCTCAGGGACAGAGACTCCAAGTTTATAGGTAGAGGTAAACGTAACTATGGTTTGTATAATGATTTTTTGCGTGTGCGTCACTGGAATCAATCAACTGACATTTTTGTACAGTGTCGTGCAGACAACACATTTTAGGATAACAGTACAATACAAATCCGTCAACCTATAATAGAGTAATGCAAAAATTCTCCAAAAATACATTCAATCGAAGTGACATTTCTATCAAAATAAATTAAATAAATTCAACAGAAATCAACATAATTGAAACAAAAATGAAATAAATTTTACAGAAATATTGAGACGCCAATGAATCAAATTATACGATAAACCTAAGACTTCATAATTGCGTCTTGTTCGGCAAATTATTAACTGTCTATGCCGTACGTAGTTGAGTGAAACATATGTCGCTAGACATACATACTAGCAATTGTGGCATATTAGTAATAATTGCGAGTGGTGTAGCATGTGATCCGTGCGTCGTCACTAAATTGATACACGCGCAAAGATCCATTATACGAATTGTACCGAAAAACATCTGGAATAGACATGTGTTCGTTTTTCTCTATTTAGTAGACATTATCAGACGAATATATTAAAAATAGTGGGCGAGACTTCGAAACAAACTTGGAAAAGTTTTTTCTCATTAATCAATGGTCGCCGTGATTTATAAGAGGTAGTAAATTATAAGACCGAGGAACCAGAGCCGCTTTTGTGAAAGACATATGACCCCATTTAGGACGCAATATCAACTTTTGACAAATGTTGCCCTGATATTCAGACACATATCATTTCTATAGCGTCCTTAACCCCCGAATAGTTCATAATTCAAGAATATATGTTTATCAAAGATGTTGAAGTTCAGCGCAAGATACAAATGTATATATAACAGATTTCTTTTATCGGACATTTGTCTGAACAGTCTTTGTTACACAGAAAATCGAAAACATGTTTACTATAACAAAACATATATTTATGAACAACAACGTTAAAGAGTAATTTAAAAATAAATGCTAAATATCTTAAATTCAAATATAATTTAAAAAATGGTCCTAAATATCCAACTTTTTATTCTGAAATTAAAAAATATGTAGTACATAAACTATGTAGTATGCATAATTATATAGTATACAGGCTATATAGTATGTAGTACTATGCACAAGTCTATGGAGTACTTACACAGTAAACTGTATTCTGCTTTAAAATTTACTGTCTAAGGTGATTACATACATATAGTTTATTTCATCGCTATTTGCCAAATAAAAAATCTCAAAACATAACCTTGGCTTGTTCTTATGGCTAGGCTCAAGTAGACTCTTCCATTTATCGGCAAGATAAGAGAGATTTTTATTTGGCAAAAAGCGATGAAATGAATAGTACGTACGTTATATGTGTGAATTGTTTCAAAAATAAATTTCTTTAAACAATTTACCACAATTCGACAGAATGACCTTTCAAAGTTAGTTCACTTATTATTGCGTGATTTGATGTAAATCTCTTTCAAATGTTTATTCAGCTTTGGAGGTATAAATCTAAAGGCGCCAAATTTGGTTAATAGGGAGGAAGACTAATCAACGCAAAGCACAGCATTTTTTTGTAATGCCACCACAGATTTATGAGCCGACACACTGTACTGCAAAAAATGTAAGCCTTTGAAGACTTCGTCATATTGTTTTTCTGCTTTCTTATAATTTGTGTCTATGAATAATACCAAATACTATTCTGTGGTTTTGGTTCTTATGTACATGTTCTACCAATTCAGACAGATCTATTTGCATTTTATGTTCCATAAATCTGCACTGGACACTCCTGTCTGCTAGACCAATATGACACGAACACTTCAAGATCGTATATACCTTTCATTAATAATTCTAGTCTTAGTATCATTGTTAGAATAAAATAACTTTCTAACAGGTTTCCGTTCATTTGACTATTCTCTTGTACCTGGATCATAGTGATCTTCATTTGATCCAGAATTATAATCAGATCGTAAAGCTTGGAATAATGATTCTCAAAATTGTGACAAATGGATTCTTGATGGTAGGATTGTAAAAGAAATGGCCACTGTTGCTCGTTTCGGGTGAGCAATCAAATATTTAAAAATTAATTTGGCAGAAATTATTTTCATACCCCAATCACGTGTTTCAGTAGTCAATATTTTCTATAGTGGACAAAGTTCATCTTTGAGTTCATTCTTCAGTTCGGTTCAAAGTTCATTTGCATCTATTCGTTCTGCCTGTTTTAAATTTGGGCAGAAAATCGGAAGTTAAAAGTGGAAAGGAAGGTGGAACAGTTGGTTTATACATACTGAGCATGATATTGGTCATAGATGATTCGGCTTTTATAAAACTGATAATATATATATAGACAACGAAATGCAGATAAGATATTTGTATACATTTTTATTGTTATAAAAGGGATGTTGTTACTAAGCTTTACTATATTTTCTTCTATATATCGCGCATCGTCCTGTTTTTGACAGAGCAGTTTATTTATATTTAAGACTGAGTTGTTTCCATTAACTCTGAGAGCACACTAGACTTTTTCGTAAACTGTAAAGGTGCGAACAGATAACAGATATCGAATAATTACGGGTTTAATTCAATCCAGTTCAAGTAAAAAATGACCAAAATACATCGAATTAAACTTACTGCTCACTTATTTGTATCCAATTGCAGCGACGAACTTTCTGAACGTGCAATAGGGGGCATATCGGAGGGACTGAAATCTTGTGGTGGAAAATACCCCTGTCGTTCTTGTTTGTCTAAACACTTCATTGCATATGCAAACACGCTCTAAATTGGGTGCCCGAAAAGAAAAGAATTCGTCCTTTTAGACATCTTGCGACTACGATAAGAAGAGACTTCACTTATATTAAATAAACCTCAGTTCCTGACCTTATTGGACATTTATTGAAACTTCAACGTCACAGTTGCCTATGGAAATGATTTGTGGCTGGTTTTGGTCTCTCTCCTTGCAAATAGTTTAATTAATTTGATACAGAATGATTTCAATTTCATGTTAGTGTTGTTTAATGATTTACTCAATTACTTATAACATTATTAACTTATTAAACAATTGTGTATTTCTCAACCCTTACGATGTGAACTGAAGTTTTTAAATCAATAAATCTACGATGAAGATGATGATTATTCTCTTATATTTCTAATCGTGTTGATGCAGACTACCAACCCACTGGTTTACCTCGTAACTAAACGGCATTACTTCTTCATAATCTGACTGGGAACATGTAAAGGTGAGATTATCACAAGGTTCAATATTGGGCCCTGTATTATTTATATCTATAAAGTACTGGAGATGCCATAACATATGTGGTGCTTTATACCATCAGGTGACGACAACTCTATCCGTACTTCAGATCATCGAATCCTAGTGAAGTTACGATGCTTTATATCGAACTGAATTCAAATATTATTTTAACGTTCAGAGTTCTTACGATTTTTTGATGAACGCAAAACCTGAACATTATAAATAAAAACCAAGAGACCAGTTTTCCACTATATATAATTGTTTTGGTGTTTGTCTCTTCCCTGGGATACTATAAACTATGTATAAATGTTTAGTTTTTGAAAATAAACGAACTGAAATAAGTACAATTAGTTTTGTGATGAAGATCAAATGGTTAATGTATACGAGTATATTAAGAGCATGTTGAATCTTGTTTCAAGATATGAACCAAGCTAGTGAATGTGTCATTTCAAGGAAAAAGGACCTCAAAGTGTTTAACTTAAAAATAAGTCTTCTGATCTGTATAAACGTTTTGTTGTTGAATCGTCCACCGATACTGATTTGTATCACACTTTTTTAGTATATATCTAGAAAATAAACATTGTTAGTTAATTTTTAAGGAGGGCAGAAAACTGCTCTTATGTTTTTCCTGCTGCATCAAAGATTCAAGCTCTTTCTACAGAAATATCTTTATGACCAACAACAAAACAACTGCAGCCTGAATTTATGATTATCATGACCAAGTTTTAATAAGCTGAGAATGCAACAATGTATTTAAAAGACGTTTTTTCGTTTTGTAGATTAGTTTTATCTGGTAAATCTGTGCAGCATTACTCATTAACATTAGCACATTGCTATTTTAAACATTCATACTAAATAACCACCATTACTTTAACAGTTCAATCACTTCTTCACTTCTTTTCGTGCAATGCAAGACAGGCTCAAGAACTTTATAGAAATGTCAGTTAAAAAATTAAGAATTCAGAATTTTCAAACGCCAATTTTATTGTTAAGTGGATGTTGTAAGCACCCAATAATTTGCATTTGAAAAGCAATTTTAGAACCAACTACCAATAACAGATATTTCCGTAATTATATGAGAAAAGCCAAAATCTGATGTTCGTTAAAAATACTGTTGGTAGTTATACAATTCATGCCAGAAACCAGTTATATCGACAGGAATAAAAGCAATTGCATAGCAATCTGCATCCTGAATGATCAAGCTCGTCTTAATGTATTTCGTAAATGAAGATGCGACAAGGAACTTCAGTGGTGCATTGGAGTATTCCGTCTGTAGTTATTGATTGGGGAAGGTGGGAGGGTGTATGAAATGTTCTGTTCTAGACCTGTCGCTCTAGACGTCTCCGAGAGTGACAGCGCTGTCCGAGTGACATTTCGAACCGCCGAACGCCTCTCTGTCCCTTCTCCGTCGTTGTCTGCTCAGGTCGCTTCAAACGGCAGTAGCGACTGAAGCTGGTGGAGTACCCCACAACAATTACAATCAAATTACTAAGAACAAAACCATCATAATGTATGATAAGAAATCATTACTCCTAGAGTTGATAGCTGGAAGCTATGAAGAGATTCCATGGTGGTGAATATCTCATAGGAAATGGTAAACATCCACTAATATTACTACACTCGATATGTTGTAATATTCCAATGACAGCAAAAGTTATGTCCTAAAAATATAATCTGATGCAATATGGAACAAGAATCTGACACAGAAAGATGGGTAGTGTCATCGAAACACTGACTAATAGAAAGTTAGAAGCAATTACATTCCATTCTCAAGCTGGAAGAAAATAGAGGAAAATTGTAGATCGTAATGTGATTTTAACTGTTGAGTAATGAATGCATTAGACGCATACCTATATCTAATTGTGATTCTACTATGGTCAAAACGCCCACAGAAAATAATTTTGCGAATAATAAATAAGCAAGTTGTAGTCTCCACGATAGGGGAGGAAATATTAAGACTTAGGACAAGACTTGTTCTTAAGTATTATCTTTTCTAGTATCCCATATAGCACATAGTGTCCATTAGTCAGTGATTTTTTTAACAACCATTGAACTTTTCAGGCTTAAAATCTATGCTATTTATTGATATGTTGATTTATAATTTAATTTATCTTATGCTAATGACAGATCATGAATGGAGTCTTCTCCATCTTATTTCTACAAATATTTAACCCGCCACAGAGACATGAGATAAAGTCATTAAAAATAAGAAGAGGTATCAAAGTTAATCATATTACAACAGTGATATTAATCAGTTTTATTTTCAGCGAAACATATCCCTTATTTAGGAATAGTTATAAATAAATTGAAAACTATTATATTTCTAAGATTATGCAAGTGTTAATATTAATACCAATTATTAGGTGATTTTCAACCAAGGTTTCTAAAAGTTCTTCTGGGATATTTCTATAGTATTATCGTTTACAATATCATAGGCATCATTATTGACTATTTAGATATGCCGGACAGCGAAAGACACCTAAAGTTTATTCTGCAGATGGTAGTAATGAATCGTCCTGAAATATTAATTTTATTAAACTCACGTGTTTAATGACGTCTTTGCGTATTGGGCCATATCGACTATTCGAATTCTCATCCCTCTTTTAAAGAGTTTATATAATCTCATAGACTTACTGTCGAGTGATTGCTTAGCTGGCTGAAATCATACTTTTATTTTATGGTTTTTCCTCATTGACGATGTAGACACAACGAATGTGACTTACTTTCACAAAAATATTCTAAGAGAAGCATTTCTAAATCATTTAAAGTTCTATTATTTCTCGAATGATTATTCTTACTAATTGTTTTCTTCCTAGATCAGTCGCTACCATGTTCCCCAACAACTCCCTGTCCGTCCGGCAGATCAATGCGAAGAGCTTAAAAAGAGACGGCACACGGACATGTCACCGTCACCTGCACGTCCCTCTTCAAAGACGATGTACAAACTTAACAACAAAAGAAGTGCACAGGAACGAAATACTATTTCCTACTAGAATGAAAATTAAAACTGAATTCCCTCTCGTCTTGGTAAGAAGTTACTGGTGTAGCAATTTTGCTTATAAGAAGTCTTCTATCGTTCAGTGGTTATAATAGTCTCAGGTTAACATATGCGTATTTCATATTTCGCTATTTGTTCAATCAGCAAGTTTTTAGTTAAAGTGAAGCATGATTCTGCTGGCTTAGGAAAAATATTTGAATTCAATTTAAATGGTGTGGTTTTGGGGACATAACATCATGGGTAATCCTATCTAGTTAATAAAGTTCAGTAAATGAATTTTCTACTTACAGTACATCTTCTTATTTTCTTAAAACTTTTGTTAATGATTACAGCTTACAGCTTTCCAGCTACGTGAAGTAGGCTACTAAGCCTAGGCAATAACAACCCCCTAAGGATCTACTGTAGATACACCTGATATCGTGATAGATCACCTTGTTTAGTTTTGTGTTTTATATCAGATTCCATAGCCTTGCTAAGAGCCTTCTCATGTCGCTATTATTCGTTGGCTTTTCTTCCCAAATTGCTGGAAATTGAGACGTGTTAAGATCTCAAACTAGCATAGAAAGTGCATAGCCTTGGTGAGCCCCTTCAGGTAGCTGTCAGTCTTTGTTTGTTCTTTCCAAATCAGGATAGTAAATGGAACCTTACAGACGTGAACAGATCTCACACTAGCATTTCCGGATATTAGTATTTCTTATTTATGTTGGCAAAATCGCCATACTGCTTCTGTCTTATATCATAATGATCTTGTTAGATCACCTTATTCAGTGTTGTATTTTACATCAGATTCCATAGAATTCTCATGTCGCTGTTTGTCTAGTTTTGCTTCCAAAATTGCTGAAACCTCAGACGTGTTGAGATCTCACATTGGCTATAGGAAGCGTACTGGGGCTTTCTCCCTTTCCTCTTTTCTATTCCTCTTCTTGATTTTTATATTAAACTCCATAGCCTTGATGAGCCCCTTGACCTAGCTATCAGCCTTTTTTCTTTTACTAAATCTAGATATAATCTGGAATTTTAAGTGAAGAGGTTGTATTTCCAGATACTGGTATTTCTTCTTTATGTTAGCAAGATCAACATACTGCTTCATCTGACAACCCGACTGTGTCCAGTTAGAAGGCCCATCATTATTCTGACTGGTTTTGTGTTCGATCGTTAACAATATATGCAATAAATGTGCATCTAGAGGTTCTGATACCAGTAGATATCCCACTAGTTTTGAATTGTTTCTATTCTTGACAAGCTGTACCAGAATGGAAGATAACGTTAAGTATATTGGCGAAGTCAGTGATAAGTGATAATGATGGATTTTTTACTAATTTCTGTAGATTTTTATAGTAAATGTATTTCTTCATCAAATTTAAGGAAACATATTTACACCCAATTTAATTTTGATCAGATTTAATATGTCAATGGTCAACCGACGCGACGGTCTTAGAAGCGATTCTAATCAATACTTGATTTTGTGTTACGGTGTATATACATACTCCTTGGTTAGGAGTTAGGATATCTTGCATCACAATGGTGTTGTGGGTTGCAACCTCAAATATCTTTAAGGTATTGTTTAAAACAGAACGCTCTTTTCATGGACCACTATAAGATAGGTATTCACTTAATGAAGTTCCATTGTCTTAAAACATCTTCAGTATAAGGTCAGTGAATTTGAATTTATGATCGATATTTGCACGTTATCGTCTTCTGTCAGTCACAGAGCCGTTACAACTTGCCTGTCTGAAAAAGTGCTCCAACAAGGTCGCCGAATTTGGCATAACATGTCGCTCGTCTATTTATTAACTTTAGTCGCAATGTAGAGTGTTACGTTCTCAGCCGTTACGTCACCGGTGAATAATTATCAATTGCTGTCAGCGCTTATTTAAATAAAAAAGGCGCCACCTATATCACCGTGCCGGACACGAAAACGGCTCCGGATGGCAGTTCCAGTCCATCAAGATCAATTAATAGGTCCGTGGTCGTGTAAAAAAAGTGTCGATAGTAAACATCAATCTCGGCTGTCAATCTTTCCTCACATTATACCTGGCCCAGGTAGATAGGTCGCGGTCGTTCCACGTTTTAATTACATCTAGGTTTAATTTCGGATTCGAAACAATTTTAATGATGTCAGCGTACGGAGTGACGAAGGTTTCGGGATGGTAAAAATGCAGCAATAAGATTTATAGAGCAATGGACCCAATAATCAAGTGAGCCCGGCATTCTCGGCGTGGCTGCTTGGATCTCGGAGTTAATTTCAGTCAGCGGTGACTGACACATGGCGAATTTAGAATTTTATTATGTAGGCGAAAAGAAGCGGGACGAAGTTATAAACGCGATATATATCCTTTGTCCGATGCTGCCACGGTTGGACGTCTGACTGCGACGATGCTTTTCCACCACGGAAAATTCTTTTGCGCTTTCATTACACTGCCAAATATTCCTCTAACGCGAATGTGTTTCCCGTTATTTAGAGTCTGTAAAACTTTTTGTACGCCATTTATTGCTTGCAATGATTCGTCCAAGCGGAAGGAATCATTTATGGGATCTGCTAGTTCTATGTACTGCTCGTCAAGAAAAGGAAAAAGTATGAGATTCTCTATGTATGCGTACAGGAAAGAGTGAGGCAGCATTCTGAGGGAAAAGGATGCACTTTACGCACGGCCAGACGGAACTCTCTGTACGTACACATTCAATATATATCCATCGACATTCACTGTCTCAAACATTGACATTCACTGTCGAAGTCTCAATTCGACCGGGTAAAGACCAGGCTGTTTACTGCGCACCTCGTGGGCGGTCCAATATCGTAGTTTTAAGACTTGTTCCTATTTTTGACGAGCTGTAATTACTACGGATAATATGTACTTAAATCTGATTCTACTTGAGCATAATAAAAGTTTTTGTGACTGTCTATAATGGCGGACGGCTCTTTAGCAACATTACATCACGTGCGCTTGATCCGATTGGACCGTCATCTGCGCATTTATTAGTCAGTAAACGATTAGAAAAATGTAAATTATAAAAATTGTAATTTTCAACACATCAGTTATTATTTTTTAGTGATAGTGCCATAGTTGGGCTCTCTATGTGCTGTTCCCTTAAAACTGTGTGTCATAATTTAATACATATTACGTATACCTCATGAGTTACATTTTACAGCAGACATTATTTGATGATGAAGTGTTACCCGGATGTAATAATAGTCCATACCAAAGCAATTTTCCCAACTCTCCCAGGCCCACTCGGGAATTTCATGAACAATTTAAAGTAGTATACAAAATTAACACCTTTGCTGGTCAGATTTTCACTTTTTATCCGTTAAACATAACAATTGTTTCGCCAACACTATGTACTCAACATAGTCTATGTTGAGTACATAGACTATGTACTCATAGTCTATGTACTGCTTCTATGTAGTGGCTTCTTCAGATGTACTCAACATCTGAAGAAGCCACTGTGTTGGCGAAACAGTACATAGACTATGAGTACATAGTCTATGTACTCAACATCTGAAGAAGCCACTGTGTTGGCGAAACAATTGTTATGTTTAGTAATTGTGATAAAAAGTGAAAATCTAACCAGCAAAGGTTTTAGTTTTGTATAAATATGGATTTTCATCAAGTAACAGTCCAATCAATTCAGAATTTAAAGTAGAGTATAAAATAATGTACGTTTATATAAAAGATATCTGAGAGCAAAAATATGAAGGATCATAATATTGTCTTTAAAAGTAATAAAAAAAATACGAGAAAATACGTTATGTTTCCCCATTCTTGTTCTTATCTTTTCTTCTAACAACAAACAAATTTTGTATGTTGTCATCAATTTAAGATTGGTTTACCAATAAGTACCCGAGCACCCCAATTTCACATTATATCTTCATTTACCTAAATTGACTACGTTTGTTAAAATAATGGACACTCCTTAAATTTACCAAATGATTGGAGGTTTTTCGTGGATAGTTCTAAAAGGAGCTTGAAATGTATATTACGGCACAATGGAAATAAGTTTGCGTCGACTCCAATCGGTCATTCAATAAAACTTACAGATAAATATGAAAATATGTTGTTGGTATTAGAAAAAAATTGCTTATTCTTAGCATCAGTGGTATGTTTGTGTCGATTCAAAAATGATCACCATATTTCATGGACAGCAAAGTGGACATATCAAACATCTTTATTACCTCTTTCAAAAATTAAAACCCGCCACAGGTAGGATTCGAGATTTGTCCCAGATTGGAACCGAACGACATACAGCTGTTTCGAACTTATTAATTGTCATCAGTGCCGTACACGCCACGCCGATCCAGGACAAATACCGAATGAAATTTGTGGGGTATACATCTTTATCGATACGATCTCTGTCAGTAACATATAAGTCGAAAATCGAGAAAGGAACTACCAAACCGCCAAGCGGTTATTAAGGTAGTTCCCGAATAGCAAGGCTATTACATAATCACTATAGGAAACAACTACTCCTCGGGCTAAAGCCCCGCCAGGCATTGAATTATACCTAAAATCGATCCTGGACCCCTTTCTCGTGTTTTTGCACGATCAGATAAGATTTCAAAAATTAAAACCCGCCACACGTAACCTTATCTAACCTTATTTTGAAGTTTTTTTTTCTAAAATTCAAAACAAGAGAAACTGCTTATTTTATTTTGTTTTTCTTGTTTTGCTATTTTCATACTTTACTGTTATATTTATCATTGTTCTTCAGGTCCTCATAAGATTTGACTCCAGTTTCTAAAATAAACATATTATTCATATCAAATGTGACTGCTTTTTATAAGACTTGTCTTATGTGGCTGGTAAAATGTTAATTCGGATACTTATTGGATAAATGGTACCCACATTATATGACACGAATATAAAATGTATAAAAGTCATATTTCAGTCTTCATAAAACTGAACTACATACTTACTACTACCACAAATATGAGGCTAATGGAATGGGATTTCATCGCTCATGTACTAGCAGAGCTATCATCCACGGATTAATATATTTGCATTGACAAAAGATTCAGGCTGTTTTATTTAAACATTTCCATGTAAAATATAATGCTCAAAAAGTTTGTGAACATGTATTGGACACAGGAACAAATTATTAGTAAATAATGAAATTGACAAATGTAGTTGATGACAAATTTCTTTTACAAAATGGTATTAAACTTGTATGTGAAGAGTTTTCTTGTGACATACAGAACTGATAATTTATAAACAATATATTAATTGACAGAAAAGTAAATAAATTATAATTCACTGGACAGCGATATAATTAATTTATTTTTTATGGGTGAGTTTCTCTTTTTTTTTCCGCAAACCGGACTTATTACCATATTTCAGATTTTACAAGTTTCTTAAGATTTTATAACATAATATAGTAACCAGTATATTATGTCAGCTATTATAATATGATTTATAATTCCGAAAATGAATGCCAGCATTGAATCTGGCATTAGCAAAATGAGCGAAATTAACATTAGTAAGTAATTATGGAGATTTCAACAATATTTAATAATTACCAATTGCAGGTCCTTGACTTAATCTGACCCGCGTTTAATTTATATAAATGAGAAATTAAAATACATATTAATACATTTTTCGGGTTTGAGTCACGCGGCTCTTCTAGCATAAAGATGGATTAATGCGACTTCCTGTTACATAAATCTGGGCAAGAAAGAGGCGGTGAGCAATAAAATGCAAATATGTCGGAGAGACGTTCAAAGGGAGACATTTCAGGCGGAGAGTGCAGGTAAAAAAGGCCGTTACAAAGGGCCTGGGACAAGGTCTCTGTGTAAAACAATTACGGCATGTAAAAATAATCTTGTACGCTCTTAGACCAACATAAATATCAAATTAGCGACGTCCAAATTTCACACCCTGCATCTTATTTCACCTCAGGGAGTGTGTATAGATGAATAAGATAATTCTTTTCGATTTCTTTATGCAAACAAAACAGGTATTGTATATATATAACAAAAAATTCCAAGTAAAGTCAGCTTTTATATGAGGATTTATTTTTTCTAAGACAGACGTCGTAGTATTAGACACAGTAGGACAATTCATCAAGTTCCATTATCCTGTATGCCTGAGGATTTAAAATAGGGTAAAGTAAAACTCAGCAGTCAATCTAAGAACGTTTTAAAACGTTACTGCAGATAATATTTCTGTAATAATCGACCAACACATCAAAATAAGTGATGAATTAATTGCATAGTCCCTATTTGTTGTAATTATGCGATCATCAATTGTCTACGTCATTATTACTTTAATTTTAATTTATAATAAAAATGTAAGGAAACTATTAACTTATAACTATTACTTATCCACATCTTATATCGTTTTAGAAATGTTCACGATTGTAGGTTATATATTTTGAACAATGAACGACAGGCAACGTATGCATTACTTGCAGAAATTAGCGATCGAAATGTTCTTTGCAATTAGTTCTATGAAAATGACCAGTAAGGCCTATACAAATGGTACTAAAGAAAAAGGTAACATCCTCGTCCGATTATTTAAACGCAAATTTAAAGCTTTTTCTTTCATGTAAATGAGATAACATTAAAACATACAAAATATGCAAATTAAAAGAACAAGTTTGGACTATCATTTATTAAGCTAAATTTTTAGATTACGAAACTGATATATTAAATGTACTAAAATGTTATATAACGATATGGCACCAGAAGTGGTTGAAAAATTCAAGTAAACAAGTCTAGTCAAGCCGTAAAGTGGTGACTTCCATCATTGATTTCTTAGGTATTTATGTGACGTTCTACTAAAGTTATGTTTTCATGAAATTATTTTATTAATTTTTAATTTTTTTAACCTCAATGAGTAAGTAGTAATTTGCTTTAAAAAATGGCATAGTCTTAATTAATCAATTTAACAAATATACTAATAAATAAATTGGTGTGAATATGCGAGACTTCAGTGTGATATGTATCAGATGCAGTGCGATAAAAGATATTTAAATTTGAAAGTTATTTTCAGCATTTTGGATACCGATAAGTTAGAAGATTCAAATAATATCATTACGTATGATGCATATAAATGCATAAAATTGCTTTCCAAAAGTGAGTAACATTTATTTATTATAGTGGTTTGTTTAACTATTTAAAAATATATATTTTTAAAATATGTTTCTTTCATTTTGGATTTAGAAACAATATAAAAATGAATTGATTAAATTTAAAAAGAAAAATGTACTGAGAAAATATGAATAACGTTAATATATGTAGTAATAAAAGAGCAATGATACTTTCCCAGATTTGAGGATCCTTTTTTATCATACTTAACGTCCTGTATTAATAAACAAACTACACGTGAGTATTATTTTACAAATGTTATTCGACCAAACTTGAATTTGCTATTATAAATTGATCATCACCGTACAATTAACATTTTTATATCTGCCTTGTGTCGCTTAAAGAAATCATCTCTGAGCATGTCAGAAAACAATCAAACATATTATTGTATTTGTTTTATATGATAATAAATACTAGGTATATATATATAATTCATTTACTGAATTAGTTAACCTAATTATGCTGCAATCTGCCTGCCTGTTAAATTTGTTTTCAAGCAAAGATTAAAAATAGTAAATTAAATTGAAGTTCTCTGACTAAGTACATCTAACTTTTTAATTTTACCTAGATTAATTTATATTATAATGCAAATTAGCAATAATATTTATGATGCTTATTGTATTTTTCTATTAACATTAATATAATATTCTGAATATTGGCCAAGCAACATCCAACACATTCCGATAATTTATGCTATAGTTTTATCCACATTATATTTCATATTATTATTTGTAAAACAGCTATTACTTGGCAGCCAATAGAATACGAAAATAATTCTGTTTATCATAAATTTTTGGTGACTTATTTTAATAAAAATTATAGTATTATTATTATATAGTATCATATATAAGTATTTATAGGAACATAACGGGATAGATTTCGATTTTCCTTTAAAGAATTCGACTAAATCAGTGAAGTTTTGATGGAGAAAGTAAATTACGGTATAAAAAACCGATAAAATATCAAACTTATCCATTGCTACCAGATCGAGTATATAAACAGCATTCCTTAATTTATGAAACGAAATTTAAACATTGATTATGTTTTGTTTGTATAATAAAGTCACTTCTGTATATTAATAACAATAATGAGTTAAAATGCTTAAATAATCACGCACACTTACGTATAGTTTTATTTATTTTTTGCTATGATTGTGTACAATGTTGGAAAATATTAATAATGCACGATGTTGATTCTTAAGATATTAGTCCATCTCACGCACAATAAATTGAAAACATTACCTAATATGGTGTTTATTTTCCTTATAAAAATATTCACAGGCACACTCTTGCTTCTCATTGTCAGCTATTCAGGAAAAACCGGCGCTGAACAATTCGAACTTCATCGCAAATAAGCGCCGCCGTGACAGTTTTCATAGAATTTTTCCACACACACACACACACAGCACAAGTTCTCCCTTCCAGAGAGAGAGGCAGTACGCGCTGCGTCCACAGCCAACACCGAATTCACACTGTTTACATCAGCCCTTCGAACAGTCCTACGACCCCCGAGTAGGTTTAGGAATAGAATCCACCCCTCCCTTATCCCTAGAAAGGGCAGTGAAAAGTCAGAATATGAGTGGTTGTGACGTTTCGCCACCCCCCCTACCGCTATGCACGTCAGGAATCAAGACACCCATGAGCTGGAATGGACAGAGCGATAGTCAGCGGCAGGTCCATGTCGACGGTGACGAGACCTGCAGATTCATCTATCTGTCTGTCGCATATGCCGTCTACTGTCGTCGTTTTGACGAGGAGTGGTCCAGGACAGAATCTTTAAGTCGACCGGATGGGAAATGGTGGTGGGGACGTGTGTGAGTTCCACCGTGACAGAGATAAACGTTGTATAATAAACGGTGACTGTGATTTGTGTTTCGTATTACAATACTTTTTATATATGTCTTAGTTTTAATTTCAAGGTATGGAACTATCGTTTTTTATTTTTTATTAGTGTTCGTCAGCTAGGATATTTCGTGATAAATCAGAATTATATAT
Source organism: Rosalia funebris (assembly GCA_037954035.1). Classification (NCBI taxonomy): domain Eukaryota; kingdom Metazoa; phylum Arthropoda; class Insecta; order Coleoptera; family Cerambycidae; genus Rosalia; species Rosalia funebris. Next base: position 10,803,892 of record JAZFAV010000008.1, read on the forward strand.
TCCCGGCGACTTTTACCTCAATTCTTAATTAATAAATCTGTAATATTATCATTTCAATCGTAAAATATTAATTTAAATCTGGTATTATACATTTTCTTCAAGGTTTCATGTGGGTGCTGTCAGCCATTAAATATTCCCCGGATATATATTTTTATAAACGCTCTTACTACGCGAGATTGAGGACAAATAATCGAAGTATGGTTTAATATAAATATACAGGGTAATTCTAAAATGCAATATTTTAATGACATTAAGGGAGACAAGATACACAAAAAACAATTGAGGAAAATTAAGATATAATTAAGTCTAGATTTTTCTCCATAAGGTTAGATATTGAATAATTTAAATATGGAAAACTAAATTATTTTTATAAATTAAAGTGCATTAAGAAAATAACTGAAAAAATATAAATAAAGTTTAGTGATAGAGTATACAGGGCTACGTCCTGCCGGAAGGACCTTCCTTTGAACGAAGGACCTTTGAACGATTTCTTTTATTTATAAAACCTTGGAATTCTGATTGGAACCCAAATCTTGTGATTTTCAAGTTTTAGAATTACAAATTCCCCAAAACGTAAAAAATACCTCATAAATTCTGTCACAGTCAATATAGTCATTAATTACCATATTGAAAAATCCCTGACAGTCTGTTTTAAGTGGTTTTATTATATGCCAGGCACATTAGAAAATTTCCAAACGCAAAAGTATTTATTTATTGTCGAGAGTTCGAAAGAAGCAAACCAGTCGAAGAAAAAATAAACCAAATTTCATTTTGCAATTTTATGGATTACAATACAGTATTTTTGAATTTAAAGTTTTGCTCTCTGCCCCGCCACTATCAGTTACATTTGTTTTTAATTGTGAATGTTCTTTAACGTTTCTATTACCAAGGAACATCTTCATGAAACATAATATTATACTCGATATAACATTATTATACAACATAAAAGGTATTTATTTGTTATAGTTGATAATCTCTCACCCCCAAAAAAATTATCGCAAATTATAAATATTATTTACATACATAAATAACATTGTCATGATAAAGGACCTGTGTAGAAAAAATTATCACGAGTTTGTTCGTTAGTTTGCTACCAAAATGTCATGGATATTTTAGTGTTGACATTTACATACTTGTATATCTGCACAATCGTGCTGCGGAAATAATGAATACACAGAATTACGATGACGAAACGAATTAACTAAAGAAAGACATTATCCATAATTTTGTATCCATGGTTTGCTGTGATCACTAAGCCGATAAATAGACGAATAATACGCGTATATAGCAGAGTGCGTATTTCTATTATCGTCGGAACGAGGAAATTAATTAGTTTCACCAAACAAATTGGACGTTTCATCAAACAAATTGTCATTATCGAGAGACGATTAAAGTTCAAGTGACTCGAACTTTAATCGTTCTGGTGGAACACAAAGTGGTATTTTAATTATTTGAGTAAAACCTAGATAACCAATGTAATTTGATTCCTGAGCTTCGGATGCCAACTTGATTAACGTTGGAAATTTTCTAGTTCAGAATTATTGATGACAATAATGATAATGACAATCGACGAATGCCTTTATCTGCTTTTTGCTGCTATAAGATATAATCAAAACCAATTGATAATGCATTCTGAAAAACATTTTATTGAAAATCTGATGAATGAATTTTTGTAAAAATGTAACAAAATTTGTTGTATGCTGTATGAAATTTGTTGTAAAACAGTAAAAGAGAAGTTAATTGATGAAACTGTTTATTATCTTTTGTCAGATACTAATTGATTTAACTTATTTTTAGACCGATGTACTATTCACTTCATCGCTATTCGCCAAATAAAAAACTCTCTTATCTTGCCGATAAACGAAAAAGTCTACCTGAGCCTAGCCGTCAAACCAAGCCAAGGTTCTGTTTTGAGATTTTTTATTTGGCAAATAGCGATGAAATAAACTATAAGAGTCATCCATTACACTGATATATAGCCATCGAAATTTTTTAAGGCTTAACATTCTAGCGGGCGCGTGGACGGCATTTACACCGCCAATTTAGAAAAATTTGAATTAAAACGTTATTCCTTATCGGGGTCTATCGGCACCCTTCAGTATTCTCAAACTACTATCATAGACGTAAGATGGTGCGGTCTGTGTATAGGGATGCACGGCTTGACTTGACTTTCAAGATACTTGACTTGACTTGACTTGAAATCAAGTCAAGTTCAAGTCAAGTAGTTATATTTCAAGTACTTGAAAAATCAAGTAGTTCTTGAGGACTACTTGATTTTTCATTAATCATTTAATATTATCAAGAAATAATAATAAAGGAAACCTTACAATAAAGTCTTTTATTTCCAAAACTAAATCTTAAACTATAATCTATATAATAAATATATAAATATAAATGTAAAAAATACTAATAATAAACTATTTATTGGACATATTAATAGCGTAACAAATTATTCTAAAATATTAAACAAAATGATAAAACTGATAACGATAAAATGATTTTCCAATGTATGCCCTCTTTTTCTTCAGTAACGTAGTAGTATTTTTAAAAAAGTAAAATTTAAAAGAAGTCTTTAATATCATCGTTTGCCATCCACGATCTAAAGCACATGAGGCTTCTAATAGAGTTATCGCCTAATCAGTTACGGGTTTTTCTAATAGTTAGAGCAGCCCTGGAAAACTGCTTTTCAACAGGAGCTGAAGATGCAGGTGTTGATAAAAAAATCTTTGGCCATTATGGCCAAGTTTGGAAAAACGTTTTCGTGTCTTTTCCACTATTCTAAAATATCTTGTCACAACTGTCAGCTCGTGAATCAGACATATATTTGTCTATTTCATAGCGCCAAGCCATTTCATCTTTTGAGTTGACAGGAGATTTCTTAAATAAACTTAGTAGAGCGATGTCAAATTCACCCCAATGACTATTTTCATCTGGTGTTGAAGATGAAGTTGATATGAGCAATAAATTGGACCTAAAATACTTCGTTTTGAAAATTCCTTCAAAATGCTTGACTGCATCCATCTGCATATCCCTTCCCCAATTTGTATTGGATAATGTTCCACTTTATGTCGGGGGTCTAAGATTAAAACAACACAGTATATCCAGTTACTTCTCTCGTAATGTTTAATGATTTTGTCCCTTGCCACTTGAATGCTATATATTATTTTCTCATGAGTTCCATCTCTATCTGGGTTATTGTCTAGTTCTATAACCCAATTTTTAAGTTTATCCAGAAGCATATTTATACCAATTATCACCATCGGAAGTATACAGTAGGCTTCAGCTTCTAATGATGTGGAAATCGCGCGTTCTCGAACATAATTGAAATGGTTATTTGGTTATCAAGTAATATCAAGTAGCTTGAAATTACTTGATATCAAGTCAAGCAGTAACGATGAAAAATCCAGTCAAGTCAAGTAGTGAATTTTTGAAAAGTTTGGTTTTCAAGTCAAGTCAAGTAATTTACAAAAACATCAAGTTACTTGACTTGATGCATCTCTATCTGTGTAGTTCAAAATAAAAAGTATTGGCCGTATTGGCTATCAAAATCGGGAAAAACTGATATAAAACTAAATTTATTTTTGTAAAATGTGTTTTAACAAACCTTATCTTCAAACTTATTGTTTACTTCATGAAAATCAAAGAAAAAAATGTTTATATACTTCATTTTCTTGAAAAACATTAAATACAAAATAACAGACCGACTTTTTAGGTAGGTACATACATATCGAAGCTTCAAAATGTGTTGAATATTTTTTTTTTTTTTTGGCTACAAATGGATATTGCATTGATGCTACCTAATGAGAAAACTCCTATTTTAACATACATTTATATGTTTCAAATGGGGAAAAAATAAGGGCGGTGTAAATTCCGTCATGCACCCACTGACACTGGCTCATTTCATGGGTCTGTAAGAAGGTTATTTATACAAACATTGCAGCCGCAAATTGTAACAAAGTTGCATACGGTAGCTTCATGTAAAAATTAATTTAGCATATATTGGAAATTATTAAATAATCAAAAATGTTAAAAATGTTAATTAAATGTCAAATAATCATATTTGACATGTTTGATGATACAAGGTGTATTAGAAAAGTAAATATTGTACATATTGTGTTAAATTGTTATATTTTTTTGCAAAACATCAGAGGTAAATTTTTTGCAAACTGTATCTTCAATGTTTCTTCAAAATAACACTAATATTTTCTTGGGGAATTAGAAAACAATATAAGGTTAACTTAGGCGACTTAAGCTATTACTATTTTATCTAAAGATACTAAAAATATGTGAATTTTATAAGCTCAAAAAATATCCATTCAATGGCGGCAAATATATAAAACTATTTCTAAATTTTAGTTTAAAAAGTAACTATTAATGTTATAAAAAGTCCAACTAGTCTACAATTAATTAAATGTACAAACATTATTTGTAATTTACTACAACAAATATATTCCACTAACTACCTGTGATTTTAGATATATTTTTCGTATTACAACAAAGCTAATATGGAATGGAATACTCAATAATAAATATTTTGTTAATTAATTCACGCTTTTAATTTAAACAAAATCAAGATTTTCATAATATTCAATAATATCAATTAGAACTTTAGATTTTTACAAGAAAGTAATAGAGAAAGAATAAAAATGACACTCCAGTTTTTCATCTAAATACATTGGATATTAAAAATATATTGGATAATGAGAAGAATAGAAAACATAAAAAAAAATTAATAATGTATTTATTTAATACATACAGGGCGTTTGACTAAGAGTGTAAGTAAGAAGCGTAATAATTCATCTGTTTTATGTCAGATTTAAATCACTTATCGCAAATGATGAAGGTCATCACGGTTTATCTTTCCATCTTTAAATGCAAAGTCATCTACAATACCGTGCATTCAAGGCCATTTTGATGACATTTCTTTTTTACTATATATTTTCTAGAATATGACTAACCCCTGCTACAAAATAGCCTTATTATCACTTAGTTACTTCTCCCCTAAACATTAGTACGATTTCAAAACTTGCGAGGTGTGTAGTACTATCTCCATAATCTGGACTCGTATACGATTTATTAAAATTCACTTGAAATAAGTTATTTGATCCATTTTGTTAGAAATGCTCAAATATTTAGGGACAGCTACGTTTCATATCATTATTTTTCAAACTTTAAAGTGAAGTTAAACTATTATGTAAATGAATGATGAAAATATTCTAAGGATAAGTATATCAACATGTTCTAATACGGAAAAAAAAACAATAATTTAAAAAAATAAACAAGCTACAAAAAATATGCACTTTTGAAATGTTATAAGATAGTCAAAAATGTTTCCTTGTTGTGCTAGACAGTACCTTAAACGATCACAAAATTATTTTGTAACGTTTAAAAGCATATCTGGCGTCATACTTTCTAGGATAGCTACAATTTTATCACATACTTCATGAAGGCTATGAGCTTTTCTACGACTTTTAGTTTTAGTATGTCCCCATAAAAAATCATTTGGGACTAAGTCGGGGCATCTTAGAGGCCATTTAATTTTGTTTTTAATGCTCCAATATTTGATTTAAATATGACATAAAACAAAAGAATTATTACGCTGTTACATTCTTAAATGGAACACCCCATATATGTATTACACACATATGTACATACATATTCATTTAATATAAGATACATTGATTGTAAAAATTACATTAATTTTACACTTAATGTATCTTAAAATTTGTAATATAGGCTCATCAGCTTCTGTACAGGCATAAATATAAATTTTTTAAGTTAAGAAAAAATATTAACATCGAAAAAATGTCATTAGAATTATTAGCGCAATACACCAATAATAAGAAAATCTAAAATAATCGACCAATGCTTGTTAATGTTTAGAAGTATAAAAAGTTTCATCTCATCTACCAGCGAAAGATAACAGATTATAAAACCTTTGAAGTCTCCCATATGCTTTATTTATAATTTGTTTGCGCACCGGCACGATAAAAAGCGCCTACTTAAACAAAGCGATTGCAAACAATTAGATACAGACTAATTCGAATATATAAATGTCAACTGCAGACCATAAATAGGTTTTTGAATTCATCTGTGGTGGAATGGCAGCCAGTGCGTTTGTGTGTACACATAAACGCGGTCATACGAGCAATCTGCGGTAAATCAATCCGAAATGAAGCATTGTTTGATGGCAATGGCTGCGTAAATTATGAGATCATTTTAGTGGAATTCGCTGATATTCATACAGGTGTATGCCGTTTATCATGTGTATGCACTGGTCTGAGTAATGCGGTCGGGGAAAAAAGCCTTCATGTTACCTTTCATCGGCGAATTTACACTGAGAGAAAGAGTTTTTAGATTTGATTACCACTAGTTGTTAGCGAAATAGTTTAAATACTCGTTATATATTTGTTGAAGGAATATTCTTGGATCACTTATTACTTTATTGTCTCAGAACAGGTAGTAACACAAGTGAGAAGAAACACACAGGAAGATAGTTTTCCAGGTGAGAGAAATTCTAGCTGTATTTAGATAAAGTCCTGCAGAACTTAGGAAAAGCTTTAGATACGTCAAGGCAATAGTTGGTAAGAGAAAAAACTGGTATGCAAAATATAAGCAGACTTTTACTACATTACTTCTAAAGACGACCCTAATTTAAGATTTAAAGAATATATAACATATTTTTTAATAACGGTATTATTTTTTTATGGAATGCAGAACATATTAATGTTAACAAAAATACTGCTAAAATCATCAAATACTTATAAAACAATGTATCGAGCAAAGTTTCCTGGCTAAACTAAGTAAAGTGTTAAGTGGGATATTGTGATTTACGAGCCCTAATTCATTTTTCGGCTCTTCAACATTGTCAGACATTCAGAGTGTTTCTTTTTTCCCCGTTCATTTACTGTAGTTCTATTTTAAGTGATTTGTATATAGAATATGTGAAGTTAAAACAGACTTTACCAATTATATAGCGAAGAATCGAATAAAGAAAGATCTCTGAAAAACTTTGCAAATCATTGAAAAAGAAGAAGTATTCCTAAGAACCCAAGAATCGTTTTAAGAAGAACATCTGAGACAAATATTTATTCAAACAGAGGTAGGAGAGAGATGTTCCTAGAAAATGAACACAAATAACACTGACTTAGTTTTCCACAAAACACCAAAACACTATTAGTAGTGCTTTGATGGAAAACTAAGTCAGTTTTATCTTCACACCAAAGGTTCCAACCTACTCCAGTAAGACAATGAACAACTGATGCAATTCTTCCAGTCCAAGTCATGAGTTTGACTTCTAAAAGAATATCTTCACAAAAATATACCCTCGAGTTTGATAAAACGAAAGTTTAAATAGTAATTTATTTGAATTATTCTATTATTTTTAAATAAAATGTAGCTTATCTTTTTTATTGATAATTTAGTTGCGAAATACCAAATGTTTTAAAAATGGAGTGGAAATTAGAAATTCATGTTGTGTAATATATTCAAATTTCTTGGTAATTGATAAATCTCGTGTCAGTATAGTTACTGAAATAATGATAAACTGCTACTAACTTGATATGAAACATGGTGTTCCTCAAGGTTCTATAATAGGTCCTTCGATATTAGAATCAATCACAAATACGTTAAAGCAAATTTCCAAATGTAAATATAAAATAAAATTCGGATATGTAAAAACGTCTAAATGACTTTTTGCGTAATCTGTGCCAGAAAGAATCGGACACTTTTGACTGATTTTTACAGGAAAGTACTTGCCTAAGTCTGATGGTTTTCTCTTTAAAAATCAAAAGACATATCAAAATAAAACAACGTTTGAATAGATATTTGAATCAGTTTCCAAATGAGGTGTTACTCATGCATTGTTGCTATTTAAGAATAATGGCCAAAATGGCGATTTAACATTTAAGCGAGCACTGTATACGTCAATATGTATGTCAATAAGTAAATACACACAAAATAATAACTATATTTATATATTTATAATTATTTTGGAGAAATTATTTAAAAACATGATTTTATAAAGAAGAAACTGACATTTTATGAATTTGTACCCCGTCCGTAGCTTTCTATCGTTCAGTATACGCAAGTAACAACCAGTCCTCCCCTAAATCGTCCGGGCGAACGACCTTCCGCCTGAAAATCATAAAATCAACAGGCGTCTAACACGCCATTAACTCAGTGCTCCACGGAATCATTTCGGACAAAAATAACCCGTCTCGATTTTTTTCTTCATTTTTTTTTATATCAGTCTACGTCGGTATTCAGCAAAGTCGTCATGTCATGTCTCGCGTTTGTCAGATTAGTGACGTGACATGCTCAGCCTACCGCGACTTACCATCATATTACCTGGGCCTGCCAAGGACGAGTCGCTCCTCACTCGTCAGTTTAACCACAGATGACCGGAAGAACGACCGATTAGACGTATACTGTCTACGATATAAAGGGCATGGACTCCAAAAGAATCAATCCCTCTGCCTTATAAGCAAGGCTGTGGGCGAGCGCTGCGATCCATTGGGGCTTCATGTATTGGCATGAATATTTTTACTGCAACGAACGTTTATCAAGTCCACAAATCTCAGCTATTATAAAATAATTATATTCATAATATTTCATTCGTCATAATATTTCTACTAGATTGTAAGCGATGTATGGTAGTTCACCGAGTCTTTTAATTTATAAACAGTTTTACGTGATGATATCGCTGAAATAAGGTAAGTGGTCGACGAACGTAATGGGCAGCGGGGGGATCAGCACTGCACTTTTCTGGGCAGTAGGGCCGTATTTGATCTTGATTCATCGATCTAGGTGTACGTAAGGTGTCCAGTGTGTTAGTTGAAACGTTTTAATTTAATAATAAAATATGTCGCACGTGCGCAAGCCCAGAAAACGTTTACATGCTCACCAAGCGAAAAATTTTATTGGTGAATTTAATGATTTACCCTACGATGAAGCCAAAGTAATGTGTATGGTGTGCGATACACCCTTAATGTGCTGGTCCAAATCCAACCGTACACGTCACGTGAATTCTGTGCAACATCAACATAGAAAGCAGAGCGTGCCCTTGCAAACTCAATTTAGACTTGATTTATTGTTGATGTTGATAGCCTGTAGCCGCTTCACATACTAGATAAAAAACCAATTCGAAAGTTTTGGCACAAATACAATGCACAGTTTCAGCTACCAAGTCACAGAACATTATGGAGCGATATATAACTGTACGCGATGACATTGTAGAGAAGTTCACACTTAAATTACAAAATAGACGACTGTGATTATGTGTTGCCGAGACGATCGATCGCAAAAAATATTATTATAAATATTATAGCGCAAGTGGTGCTGGAGATGTTAGAAAACTTTCAAGTGTCGATTCACTGATACACGCAAAGATGATGCAAAAAATGAGCGCATCAAACAGAAGTCCGAAAGTGTATTAAAGAAACACACCGATTTTAACAGATTAAGACAAGCTTGTGATGATACTGCTAATAATAATAGTGAATCTATAGATCCGTTAAGTGAGTGCAAATAGTATTTCACTTATGCCTGTATTACATCAGTAGATGTCGAACGGTCGTCCCCCAAATATAAGAACATATTTTCGCCACAGCGAACATCATTCTCTGAGATAAATACGGAAACACACCTGATGCTGCAAAATATTTACGCATCGTCTCCAGTTCGTATGATGCTGATGATGCTGCTAGTTCATCTCGCTAGTTAAGAGGGTAAGTACCAGCGAGTATAGAATATAACTAGAGCGGCCTTCCCGTTGTCAGCTGAACGAGCGGAGATGTGCTCGTTTACTACCACCACCAAAGGAAATATTCTTCCACAGTCGGGCTCTTACTCGGGATTAATATATTTACATTACATTAAGTTTGTTAATTTTTTATTGTAAATAGACGGGAAATGGGAAAATAAATGCATTTTATAAATTATATAGACCATGAGAAAATAGGTAATTTATTCTTAAAATAAAACTGATTGTCATTCTTTGTACTTTAAAATGAATTACTTTTTCAGTTTTAGCCTTATTTTTGTTTTTCCATTTCTTCATTTTTATCTCTAACCATTTTCTTTATCCTTATGGTAAAATACATTTTTCCAATACTAGGGATTAGCCAATATTGATGATTGTTTTCCTCATTAATTAAAAAATGAGGATTATCCTCAAAAAATTGTCTCTGTAGGCATTCGGCAGTTAACTTGTATAAAAACACATTTAGATCCCCCTTAAGTGTTTTGTTGCTCCTTAATATTTTTTCGCATGTTTAACAAATTCTGATCGCTTCTAATGAAGGTTTAATCAGCCCCCCTCTCTTTAATTGACAGCAAACTATTAGAAGGAGACGAGGTATCAGTAATTGCAGACATTCTTCACAGTTTATCTGTCATGGAGTCTTCTCACAACATATCCTAAAAATTTAGTAACGATATTGAACGGAAAAATAATAATGATGATTATTATTATTATAAAAAAAATTGATCACCATTTTTATTTAGCAAAATTTAATAACGACAATATCTGCTATGTATTCCACAATGTTCAAAATTATATTTGAGAAAAATAAACCTTCTGGAACAGGATCGTCTTCGTCAATTTCTAAAAGGAAAAAATGAATAATTCGATGTTAATTGTTTGTTTAATGAGGCGTACCTTCGGAGTTTGATGAGCACTGTTCAATTATGCAACTTTTGGTGAGAAAAGATTAATTTTATCCTCGCTGTCAAGTTTAGGCCCGATTTCTAATCCTAGAAGATTTATTTTATCTAGCGATATGGTATTACCGCTACTGGCATACGATTCGTGTAATTCCTTATGTACAATTATTTTGCGGAATAAATGGCAAAACTCCATTGCACTTGGGCTATCATTCTTTCCTCTTCTTCCTTTCGCATAGCCAAACAATCTCTCCAAATGATTCTGGCTAGTTTTGTACATTGGTACATAGACTAGTAAGTTTCTATCTTTCACTATTCTCTGATACATGCTTTCATGCTTTTTATGCATATTAGGGATCCGAGAAATCCAGTTTTTCTAGAGCCACAGAAAATTGGTGGTCATTTTTCCCACTGATACCAACAATTCACCACTCAACAAGATAAATGAAAAAGAAATAAACTTAAACGTTAGTCGCTATGCGCCGCAGAGAAAGCAGAAGGTGCGAACAACCATCGGCTGGGGAGTGAGCGCGGGCGGCGGAAGAGATCCCTTAGTGGTAGGGGTAAATGCACACATTTCGCCGTTGCCGAAGGCTACTCTAGTTATATTCTATACTCACTGGTAAGTACATACAGTATTATATTTACTTGTAACAGTTTAGAGCGTTTGTTACTAATTACTTTGCGTTATTATTTTATTACCCTTGTTAAGATGCGCACGTCTATGGCGCGCAGCACATTTCCCACAGCCTTATTTATAAGGACTCGAGTCTAATATATTTATATAAAAGGGTAATCTCTAAAACGCCAATTGTTAAAACGTCGTAGTAATTTCCCAGTAATTATTTAGTTCTCAATACATGTGTTCTCAATATACAAAATATGTGATACATACACTGAAAGAAAGAATGATTCAATTATTTGCAACCTATTATATCAATGAGCGATAAAATATTAATATAATTTAAATTTAACGCTATAACATTATATTTAACAGTGAAAGGTAATAAACGCCGCCACCACCGCATATATTTGTCATACGTAAATACCGATCATGTCGAAGAATAGTGTAAAATTCGGGAATAATCTAGCTATTTGAAATGTCTTCTTTCAGCCTAGTATATTCTAATATGTTAGTTATAAGTAATAATCTTATAAAAAATGTACCAAATTATTAAATAATTAATTATGTGGGTGCACTGTCACCACAACATTGAAACTGTTTATATTTTAAGCTTTTATTAATTTTTAATCAAACAAATCCATTTACAATTCGAATTTGATAGTCATTCGGATTTTTTTCAGTAATTTTTTTTACAAATCTGACAACTAAATCCTATTCTATCATAACTTTTCTTCCAACAAATCCCGAATTAGCCTCTCCGCTGAAACCACAGACACCGCATCTAATTACAGGTCCAAAGCACAAGTTAGAGGCCTCATAAAATTCACATAATCAGGAGATTCGCTCAGGATTCTCCGGGCACCTGTCTGTTCATTCGGTGACAATGTGTACCGACTTGTTCGTCTTGACTCGATTACCATCTCTGAAGTGTGCTTAATCTCCCCTCGCTACCTTCCCTTTTTATTTGTCGATTATTGAACTATAAAAGTCGCCAATGAGGCGTCTAACCTTTTTTACACATATATTTATAACCTATGTACACAGAAAAGGCTTTATTTAATTTATAACATACCTACATGGGAAGGAAATGTTTTCTCAAACAGAATTAGACGCGATGTCACGAGTAGACGTACACACATTAAAAACGTACTATGGTGACACGTACTATGTAAATACACGAATAGTATAAAATCGGAATATCCCCACCTGCCAAATTTGTTTCAGTAAATCCCCCACACGTTTCAAACCGATTAAACACTGGTTTAACTGGCAAAAATTGAGTCAAAATTTAATTTTATAGAACCTCGGTTTTAAAAACTACAAATTATTGTACAATTTACAAATACGGGTGCGCGATGGAAACAAAAAAAACATTGTTTCTGTAGTTCATGATATGTAACTAAGCTAGAAAGTCTTTGTTGATCATGACGATCACAAAATATTTGTTGGCCTGTGTTATCAGAGTTTACGTATTTTTTAAAACTCGTTCAATCTCACGCCTCATCCAAAAATTATAAAAATCCCATCTAATGTAAAAGTTAGCTCAACCAGGACAATCAGGATGAATCAGAAAAAAATACTTATGGTATATTTTTTACATCATTTACCGAAAGAAACGATGTCCTACCGATAGAACGCTCGCCAGGGGCGTAGCGTATATGGATGCGAGTGATGTGTCGCATTCCTTAAAAAATTGGCAAATTAGTGTTATTTAAAAGTTCAGTCGATTTATTCAATTATTACAATCTTCTAATTATTTTAAACCGACCGCAAACATTCATTATTTACTTTAAACGCTACCATCGACTTTTTTATTTCAAATCGGCCGTGAAGGTGCCCGAAATAATTGGACTCCCGCCTTTCTTGCTGCAGTGCTGAAATGCGATGGTCCACGTTAGATCCAAGCTACGCGGTAGCTGGGCGAAAAGGTCAGTGATCTTACGCAGTCAACAGTGGAACCTCGAGTGGATGTTGTCGTTATTTTCAGACTCAGTTATGCGATTATGTGAATGCATCTTGGCGACTGTCGCCATAACATAAGGAAGATTTGGAAGCGCTGTTTCAGGTAATTGTGGAAAATGAAAATGAGGAATGGGATCGAGAAACTGTTATTTGTGCTAGAGAGGTCTTTTAACTTTATTGCGCGACTTTGATTTTAATTTTCTCTTAGCAGCGTTTTCTGCAATATTCCCACATTCCGAGATTAAACTTTTACTGACAAAAATAATCAGATATTAGTTACTGCAATAAAAAGATCGCCGATTTCAAATCACATATTCAAAAAATGAGAAACGAGTTTAGTGACATTTGGGATCGTATGTATAGATTTGTGTTAGAAAATCAACCACCAAGTAAAAGAATGCGTTTGGATTTAATTCCTGAAGAAGATAAGAAAAGCAGTTACGCATGATTGTTTTATGAAATTTTGGACGTTATTACTTTGAACATTAGTGAACGGTTTAGTGAAATATCTAAACTGAAATTTTTAAATCTAGATTCCACACAATTTACTTCATTCGTGAAACGTTTTTCTGACAAACTTTTTTATTGTTTAGATATTTTAAAATTTTTTAAAATTTTCCATATGTATCTAACATATGGAAAATTTTTTGATGCAAATCGTTTAAAATGTGAACTTTCATTGATTTATAGTGATCCCGATATGAAAAAGAACACTTCGTGTTCTCGTGTCCCGTGTTTGAACTTCATCAATATATTATGTTCCTTCAATTATCTTCTGTTTTACCGGAGTAATCAAAGTTGTGTCGTTTAATATTGACTATTCCTGTCAGAAGCGGCTCCGCGGAAAGATCATTTTCATGTTTAAAGAGAATAAAGACTTATCTGCGAAATTCTCAAAAGCAAGAAACGTTGTCAACTTTAGCATTAATAAATAATGAAAGTGCCTTGTTAGAAGATATGAGATCGTCACCCACACTTGAAGAAACAGTGATAAATGTTTTCGCTGGACAAACAAAAACCGAAGAATTTTAAAAATTAGGATATATCCCTGGGCATAATCATGTTAGGTTAGTGTCTTTTTTATTTTTATCATTTTCATATGGCCTGTCATACATCTAACTATACCTATTATACCTTATAAAATTTTTATCATATCCCTAGATTCTTTTCTCACGCTACGCCCCTGACGCTCACGTATTCTGTGACACACTGTATATTATCCTCTCATATAAAAAATCTACTCTTAGTAAGAATACGATTCGCTCAGGTATTTGGCCCTAATTGCAATTTAGATTTCCCAATAATGAGATGTAATATATACACGAAATGGTGATTTTAACCACGCTATATACTCGAAGCGCTGTTTATTTGGACGGATGTTAAACACGTCATAATAAAACATTTAAAACCACCAAGTTCAAAAGTTAAAATTGATTCCGCCAATACTTTAACAACAAATTATTGGTGCTGGTACAAATGCAAACGGATATACAAAGTATTTAAATATATCTATCATCGTAAATAAAATTTACGACAATTGACGTATAAATCATTTCATTTAGAGTAATAAGATTTATTGTTGCAGTACTCGGCGTATTATTTAATGACCTCTTCGATGTGTGCTTGGGTTATTGACATTATTTTTTTGAATTAAAACGAGTGCATAAATCTTTCCGTTAGAAATGTTTAGGCGACGTTCCACTTTTTCCGTCGATCGACCAACATCTATGGAGCAACAAGAGGCAAAAAGTTATGCCGATAAAGTGGGCGCCACTGCAGCAATACAGTGAAGTAAATATACAGAGCGGTTAAATTGTAATCTCCTCACGATTATACCTTAAGATATACTGGTCTTGACAGGTCATTAATATAAGGTATAATGCCATTAAAAAGGGCAAAAAACGAATTTTAGGATTTGATTTTAAGGTCAAAATTAGAAGATTAGAAGAGCAACTTTTTATATGTAAATAAAAACAACTACTAGCTATATATAAAAATATTTGATATATTTAATAACAAAAAATATATATTTATTATTACATTATTACTGCATTGTTATTTTACTGTTTGTTTTTTATATAGAGTGTCTCAGTTGGAACTATAGGATTTGAATTGCACGCCATTTGTATTCTATCAAATATTGGGCATCAGTATTTAACGACTATCATCTACAAACCATACGACGTCAACACGTCATGATACTGTTCCCCATTTACTATGATAGCATTACCAGCTCCATTTTCAAAGACGCATGGTCCAATTATTCCACTACTCCAAAATGCACACCAAACCGTTTATCTTTGTGCATTCCTTTTTCGGGGACAGTATGTGAATTTTCAGCATTTCAAATTCGACAATTTTGCTTGCTGGCATGCAAGCAAAATTGCAATGTGCTTCATCGCTGCACAAAATTTTGTTGCAAAAATCAGCATCACCTTTTCCTTTCTTTAACAATTAATTGTTAGACAGCAATTAACAAATGTACGACATTGTAAATGGTCTGCAACTATTAACTGTTGGGTTTGTATGTTGACATATGCAGATCTTTCTTTAAAATATGATGCGTGGTGGCTCTTGACATATTAAATTTTTGTGCACGACGTGGAATTGATGTGTTTGGATATCCTCGTACACTTTCTCTCACTGCAGCAATATTCTCACCTGACCGACCAAGACGAGGACGTATTGGTGTTGCCTTATCAATAACAGAACCCAAATTAATCAAATTTCTTGATTAAGTTACGAACTGCTAACTCTGTAGGCGTTTTATTTTGTCCTAACTTTGTGCGAATTTTTCTTAATGCAACTATAAATGATCGTTCACTTCCATAAAATAGTTGTACACAAACTATGCGTTGTTGAACTGCTAGTCGCAGCATTTTGACATGGTATGATTTGATAACAGTCGGTAAATGTTGAGGCTCTATCTTTAATAGAACACCAATGCCACGCAATTCAAATCCAACTATAGTTTCAACTGAGACACCCTATAGAACAAAGTTTCACTATAGCTTATGGTTTATAGTTAGTAATAAATAAATTTATATAAATAAATTAAATTTTTAATATTTTTCTTTAATAAACTCTTTTTATCGTTGATACAACAAATTATTTGAAAACAACTCGCATTTATTTATAAGAATTCATATAGATTTGCTGTGGAGAGTAGTGTTATGTTTTTATAAATTACAAAATACTGATATCTTTTTGGTTCGAAAAATTAGGTATAAACTCTTCAATTCAAGTAGAGAAAAGGAAATTCACAGTTTTGCGCAATCTTCTTTTATGTAGAGTACTTCTTTTTACTTAATTATAATGAATCATTTTTCTAGTCAATTTCAGGAAGATTTTGGCACCCATGAACTTTTAGAAGAGACTCTACCGTCTTGAGAAGCAACCAAAATAATTTTACCTATTTTTTTGTCTATATCTTGTGCCTAATTTTTTGTACATAGTATTTTCTTTTCCACCATGTAAAAGCTCGCGGTTACTGAATTCATAAAACAAATACAATCAATTGTAAATAATCTTCAAGATTATAAAATTGTAAGTAATTTAATAATTATTAAATTAATTACATTAAAACCTTATACACCCTTATATCCTTATTGGCAATCAGTCGGCGCAGCGTACTTGACGTCTGATGCCGTGAAAATATTTGGGCATGTCCGCCACTAAGAAAGTGAACGTACACATAGAATAACGCTATGGCCATTTGCCTTGTAAACAGCAAAGTAAGCATCTGCGCAGGGCGTCATAGATGCCATTCGTCGCATGGAAAAATTTCTGTACGAGAATTTATTCCCAATGGGAAGGAAATACGTCAAATCTATATATAGAGGTGTAACTATTGTATGAGGGTTGTTGGTAGTACTTGGACCATTTAATTAAGTCAAACATTTTTATACAGAGAAAATGTAATACCTCAGTTAACGTCTCTTCCCAATATTTCGAGTAGTTAATCGAAACAAAATACAATTTAACTGTAAGAGAGCTGAAGAAAATACTAACGAGGCAAACCCTTTGTTTTCTCTAAAGGATCTTTGACCTTCGACCTAGTCCTATTCAAGAATTCTAAAGACTTGAATACTCATGAGGAGAAGTTAAGTATAAGTATTGAATATAAGATCATTATACTTACTATTCATTTCATCGCTATTTGCTAAATAAAAAACTGTCTTACCTTGCCGATAAACGGAACAGTCTACCTGAGCCTAGCCATAAAACAAGCCACGGTATGAGATAAGAGCCGTTTGGGATTTTTTATTTGGCAAATAGTGGAGAAATAAACTATACATCTATGTTAAGAACCAGCAAATGCTTTTCAAAACAAAATCGTTCGGTTGTGGATTTTTCGTAATTGTGAGATTGTTTGATTTCACAGTTTTGGCTTTTCTTTTCTTAATAAACGAATTGTGTACTAGTGGTGCATATTTTTTCTTTCTTGAAATCACTTTTACTTTTTACTGCGATAACTTTTAGATTATTTTTTTGATTAGATTTAAGAAGGCGGTTTTTGGAATTTTTTTTTAATTCATTTTTACATTCCATTACATTTTTTAATTTCCCCTCTGCCTAATTCTGATTTGATCATCTTCTACATTTTAAGGTTGAGTTTTATATATTAGGTTCTTGAGATATACCTATAAAAAGTCTGATGGTGTAAGGTCTGGGGAGTTAACGAGCCAATTAATCGGGCCCTTAAAACAGCGTATGAAGAACTGACTTCGCACAAGTGTAATAGAAATATGATGCATGACATATTACTACTTATATTAAAAATTAAATAGAGATTTCACTTCAGTGAAAAAGAATAGGGGATGTAACTCGAAAAGCCAGGGGTGATTTCCTAGGTGATTGTACCCATCAACGAGATTTAAACCATGGAACTAGATAAGGATCTCAATAGTACTCGAAATAATTTTAATCTTATAATAACTTTAATAATTTATATTTTATTATGTAATGGAGATGTTGATTTTAAAGTAAATTGTAAGACACACTATATAAATAGTTAAATTGAAACACTACAAGTACGTTAGCTAAGTTTCTTGTGTTATAAAACTTGTTTTTAATATGCAACTTAAGAATTATGCACATTTTATAATATTTTATTATGTATCTTGTAAATAGCTCAGCACACTTCCTCCATTCTTATCATATTTCTTTAATGTTATTGTACTCAACAAACTGCGCACCGCATTTCATATTCTAAGGCATTCTTGTTTAGCCACTAACGGTAACCGTTTTTAAAAACAACTCTTGCGGAATGGAAATATACTTCTACTAAGCTGACATGATTGATTCCATTTAAATTAGTAAGTAAAATATTTACACTGATTTGTTTAATCGGTAATAATCAGCGCAGGCTTAAGGCACCATAAAAACTAATTAACGGTAAAAAAACGTTGGATAAATAAAAATGTTTTTGATTCAGACACAAGCACCGACTCGATCGAGAACGAGTTCAGATCAAATAGTTAAAACAGTAACTTGCTTTGTTCGGTAAATTTTATGTTACTTTCTTAGCAAAATAATATTCACATTGATGCACAGTGCAAACTAACGAGAGAATAATTCTGCAACGTACTGTAAAGTTACAAATCATGGTAATAAGAAGAATATTCGTATAGTATAGACAAACGTTGATTCTCATGCAGAGAGGTAGTAACTCTTTCGGTTGGGACTTGAACCAAAGCAAATTGAATTCAATATCTAGATCTAGATCGCCACTTCTTTACCACGCTAATTGATTAACGATGCAATAGATTGAGGATTTATTGTTAGAAAAATACTACCTCTAGGAGAGGTGTTAATTCCATCTAATGGGACTCAACTAACCCAACCCAGAGAAATATGACCATCGCTTTTCCAAAATTATGAGGAACCAACAAAATATCAACAATTTCAGTTATATGGAAAATCAAAGAGGTATTTCTTAATGTATTTATTATACTTCATTCTATTCTACCTTTTGCAACTGCATTGGTGGTACTATTCATTTCGTCGCTATTTGCCAAATAAAAAAACTCTCTTACCTTGCCGATAAACGGAACAGTCTACCTGAGCCTAGCCATAGAAACAAGCCACGGTATGAGATAAGAGCCGTTTGGGATTTTTTATTTAGCAAATAGAGATGAAATAAACTGTACTAGTACATCCTTTATGTATATTCCTTCCTCTGGAATATAATACTTTGACAAACTGTAGGTATTAACAAGTTTACAATGGACCAAAAGCTATGTAACTATTTAATTGCATTCAACTATAAGAGGACGAGCTGACGAAAAGTCCATCTTTTGACAGACGAATTCAACGACCACCATCACGGAATAATTTGAACAAAATTTATCTCAACCTAATGTGACTAATGTAGCAGATCTCAAAAGTTGAAAAAGTGTATTATGTCTAGACCTAATACAACACATGTTCTAATTTTAAGACAAATGATACAATGCGTACTAAGCTGAATGTCATATCTTTGATTATTCACAATAAAAATCTAGTTACGTATCTTATCTATGAGGATATTTCTTAACAGAGGACATCCTAATCTCGTCCTAGTACCATTTCTTTATTTGAAATATATATATATATATATATATATATATATATATATATATATATATATATATATATATATATATATATATATATATATATATATATATATATATATTTATAATATGTTGATTGAAAATGACCTGCAGTCACATTTCTGTGTCCTATTTAAAATAAGATGGTGAGTACCCCGATCCCAGCGTCAACAAACATGTATTGAAAATAAACAGCTTCAAAACCTTAAAACGGACTTTTCCGCACGTAGAATAACTCTATCTCGAAATTGAGTGGCCAAAATCAATAGATGTCGTCTGGTAGACGTCCCTAATCAGAATCAATCGAAACCTGATCGATCCGACACGGTTTAGTTGAGTGATCGTGTTAACAAAAACAATTTGTCAAATAGTCCGCCATTGTGCTTTCTCATGACCCATGAACATGGTAGAGTGTGTTCTATCCACCTCAAAATCAATAGGTGTCGTTTGGGAGACATCCCCGATCAGAATCAGTCAAAATCCGATCGATCCGACACGATTTAATTGAGTTATCGTGCTAAGAAGAAATTTTATTAATGCCGACGACGACACACACGCACACAAAATGGTTTAAAACCCTTTTTTTTACTTTTAGGCCGAAATACGAAAAATAAACTCAAAAAAAAATTACATTTTTACACGATTACATTACTTTTCCGCGTATAGTAGTGTAGTGCGGAAAAGTAAAAATAGTTTCAGATTCATAATTAATAACTCTGTGATTTATAGCGAATGGAATGGGATGGCATCATTTTTCTTATATGTTCTTTTATATCATACCTTAACGAGCAATTAGAATTTACATTACATTCTATAAGTTAATGTATTCACTAGATGTACTGGCACCTACAATGTTGCGTTAAGATTAATATTCAACGATTCAACATCCCAATTAATTTCAAATCTACAGCCTTTCAATAATCTCGTAAGTCTTCTGTTATTCATGACAGCAACAGGTATTGACAACAGTTTTCGTAGTAGATTTGTGTGTTGTAAGATTTGATGGTGTTTGGCTTCTTCTTCATGGATAAAATTGTATAGTAAATATATGAAGATCGTAGTCATGATGGAATATATAGCCTGTATATACTGGTACTAAGGAGTGTTTACATGCTATTTGTTTCAGGACTTTTGACAGAGATCTCTGAATAATTTCTATATTAGACATACTAGGATATGACCAAAACTTAGATCGAAATAGGTAAAAAAATAAACAATTTTAAAACTTTTCCGCACGTAAAACATATCTATCTCGACATTGAGTGGCCGAGAAAGAATAAATCAATTTTTCATATTTTCTTTACACGATTACATTACTTTTCCTCGTATAGTGGAGTGCGGAAAAGTAAAACCTAACCGAATCAGATGCCGGCAGACAGTTTACTGAAAAGAATAGTAAACTATCTGCCGAGTATTTAAATATTATTGTACTATAAATATGAGAGAAAAAATGGGATACCTACACCAGAACAATGTCATTTCTATAAATTAAACGTATAGACAACACTAATACGGATCAGCCATCGTATTTTACGTTATTTGCGTACACATGTCCTTAGCAGTGGTGGTTTTATTGTAGGTGCATTTGTGCAGTAAGCTCCCTTAAAAATTCCTAAAAATACCTATTGGGTGTTTACTATACATTACATTATCATTATACGTAGAGTGCTTCGATATTTAACAGTCTCGCACAGTCTGGCTTCAGCTTGTTAGATGTGGCGCGATTCGCCAGCCCTAGAATTTATCAGATAAATCTATGGGATATTAAATCTGCAACTCGGAATATATAGGGAGTTCAATTTTTATATTGCACACATCAGAAGACTGAAAAGAACGATGTGTTAGAAAGAGATGACTCGTGCGGGGTCTTAGAGAGGAGGGAGGGTGCGTGAAACAAGAGATATCTATACGTATCTTATGAGATTTGCGTGCATTGCACGTAATATAGAAGCGAACTGTACGAACCGTTTCTGAAAATGCTGCTTTTAAAACAATGTTTATAATATATTTTTGACACTGCGGGACGCGGGAAATGATTACAATGCAAAAAATCAGGCTCAAATGTTATTGGGTTATTTTTTATTTAAATAACGATTCGATTACTTTCAGTCTCGATCATTGGATGCTTGTCAAGATGAGCAGTTATTTGAATAATTTTGAAGACGCAATTACATATAAAAATCCGTACAACTAATTCTTCATATTCGCCTGAAAAAAATACAAGGCGATCCCATAATGACATACCATTTTCTGCACAAACAAAGGAAGCATAAACAATAAACTTAGTGACTATGAGAAACAATTCTTCATTCAAGATTTTGACAATGCAACAAAAACTTATAGATTTTTGGACAAAGTTAAATTGAAAAGTGAATTAAGGGTTATATACAGCGGGGAAGATTTTCGTGAAGCAGCAAGTTGCTTAGCAATTCTGCAATTATTTATAGATCGAAACCTGGCGGACTGTTTTAGTGAAACTGTTTTATTATTAAAATTAAATTTGTACCATACCCATGACAAGTGTTGAAAGTGAACGCTGTTTCTAGACGCATAAAGGAATTCAAAACGTTTTGAGAAATACAATGGCGCAAGACAGACTAAATTCACTTTGTGTGATAAGTATGGAGAAAGTGCTAATTGCAGCGATTTAAGATTTTAATAATCTTGTAATTGACGTTGATGGATTTCCTATATAAATAACCTCAGGCTTGGACATAGGTAAGTTTATTCTAATTTTTAGATTGTTATTATTTTATAGATGCACCTCCAGGCAAAAATTACACCAGCCGCCACTGATCCTTAGTACTGCTAATTCTGAAATATTATATACTGACTGGAAAAATTTAATCGTTCTGGAACCCTCTAGTACATTTGAAGATACTGGAAGCAGCAAGTACCAAGGTGAGACATTTTTTTGCAAAAGCTCACAAACAGTCCAAATTAACGCACTCAATAGGTTTTATTTTATACAGCAACATAGATATTATAAAAAGCGTGACCACAAGCCAATTTTTTGTTACAGTTCAATCAGACAAGCCTCCAAATATTACAGTAAAGAGAGGTGTTAACATAACTTGCAACAGGTAATAACTTTATACGACTTTTGAAAGCCGTGTTCACAAATCAAAGTTTCTGAAGCTGCGCAATAAAATTTACATCTCCTATTGTCGCCGGCAACATTCCCGCGGAAAAACACCGAACGCATAGATCCGAACAGTCAGTCGTTTAAAACTACGGTGCACTTCCCGATATCCCGGTGCAATGGCGTCGGCGGAGCCTCTGGATGGCAGTCTGCCAAGAGAATTGCAGCGGAATGAAATTCGCAAATGTTTCGTTCCGTATTTTTATTATTAGACCATCTCCCCGCTTCTTTATTACGCGAAATTTGCATCGGTGAAACTTCGCGCTCTTCAGAGGATCGTCGACGGGGCGGCGAAGGTGTGAGGAGGGCGAACTTTTACCCCAATTAACAGGAGGGGTGCGAAAATATGTAAATTGTTGCGAGCGTTAAAACTACTTGCGTTCCGCTGTTAAACGGCCGGTACTCTTTTCGAAAATATTATGTGCTACAGGGTGCATCTAAATTTTTGAAAATCTATATTAATATTATGTTTACTAATTAGACAAAGTCTATATTAATGTTCACACTAGGTCTGGTAAAATAGTTTAAATATGCTGCAGGTATACTTTAGGACATATTTGATGAAAATCTAAAAAATAGAAAAAAGCAAAACAATTAGAGTAATACCTGTCGGCAACAAGGAGTAATATTTCCCTATTAAGAAGCCAAAAAATGTGTTACTACTATACTATGTGAATTGATACATAATGTACAGGGTGATCCAAATTTGGATTGTCTCAAGGTTTCGCGAGATTTCGAAAACATAGAGCAATTATGATTTATGAGATTTTTCCTTAATAGTAAGAAAATTATAAACAATATCCCCTAGCTCTGTTTATATTTGAGCTACAGGGCGATTATCAATTTTTGTCAAAATTGAGAATGTTGCAAAATGTTGAAACATTTTACATGTATATTTTATGAAAAATTAACAAAAAAAAACTAAATAATGCAAAGCAATATCGCAAGTCATCATGATAACTTATATCACGCTATGTGACAAACACGACTAGCTACTGACTATCATGATTTGAGTTCGAATCCCGGCGCCAACACTAGCAACGTCGGTAGGAATACGCTGGCCACATTATATTATTACCTAAAAGAATATATTCTTTATTATATAAAATCATAACAATAATTAAAACATGAAAAATATACGAACAATATGATAAATCCTACAGCAAATATTAATCTTTCTTAACCAGTTCACATAAATATTAATTCATTTGTTGTGAATGCCGCTATTTAAAATGGTATAAAAATAAACAACAAACAAAATATATAAAACACATAATTGATCAGAAATTCAACAAATAATGATAAAAATAAAAAAATCTAAACTATTATACTGTTAATTATCAATAAATTCAATCTTCTTCTATATTGTACAATTTCTTAATTGTACATCAATACAATTAAGAAAGGTAAGAGGTACATGAAAATGGTATTTCATCAAATAAGTGTCTTCTTGAAATTCAATGAAATTGTTTTTATTTTAAGGATACCAACATTGCCTGTTTATCTTCCAGTAAGAATGCTTTAGTTAAATTTTCAAAAATGCTGGGTGCGATAAAATGAAAACTATAATAATAACATTTTAACCTGTTTTGCTTTTAATTATCAATAAATTCAACTAAGGACAACAAATAATGTTCTGTCTTCTTGTACATTAATATAATTATAAAAACTAAAAGGATCTTCAAAACCGTATTTCATCAAATACCATAAGTGTGAATTTTATCATACTTTTCTTTCATCTAAGTTCTTCTTTTTTTTTCTTTCTTTAGAAACCAACTTTGCCTATTTCTCTTCCAATAAAAAAATTTTTTGGTTTCATTTCTTAAAATATCAGATGCGAAATAATGAAAACTCTCATAACAATTTTAACTTTTAATTATCAATACATTCAACTCAGCACAACAAAATAATGTCCTATCTTGTGCATTATTATAATTGAAACAGATAAGGGGCAGTTGAAAATGTTCATATAAGTATCAATTCTATGATAGAAAAAAGGAATTAATAGAAAGAACGGTTAGTTCTTTCTAAATTCTTCTTTTTTTTTTTTTGGAAACCAATCTCGCATGTTCTCTTTATTAAACTCCTTTTTTTTAGAAACAAATCTCGTATGTTTGTCACTCTAATATTGAAAGAAAAACAAATTTTTGGATTTATTTCTAAAGATGTCAGGTGTGAAATAATGGAAACTATAATAAAATCTTCAACAACAAAATGATGTTCTATCTTCTAAATTAAAATAATTAAGAAAAGATAAGTACTTCAAAATCGCATTTCATTAAATCAGTGTGAATTCTGTTAGCGTCCTATTTCATCTATATTATTCCTGTTTTTTTCTTTAAAAACCAATTTTTGGTTTCATTTCTAAAAATGCCAGGTGCAACATCATGAAAATTGTTATAATAACTATTTTTCTTTTAATCCTCTTAATAAATTCAATTAAGCATAACAATTATATCAACCTTTCTTTCTATTATATGCATATATGTTTTTTGTTTTTGGAAAATAGCCTCGTATGTTTTTCATTCCTATATTTAAAAAATAACTTAAAAAAATGTGGCGGCTTCATTTCTAAGCTGCCAGGTGTGAACTAATGAGAACTATAATACTAAATTCATTTTTAATTATCTTAATAACGTCAAACAAGCACCAACAGAATGACGTTCTACCTTGCGTATTAATACAATTAAAAAAGACGAGAGGCACTTCAATAGCGAGCGTTGTCGGACCGACGTTCCTGAACATTTGAACGCTGGAAAAGTTTTAATATGTTGGAAAATTTGTAAAACGCAGCGCGCCGAGGTATCAGGGAGCAGAAAAGTAGTCAGCCTGGGGCTCATTTACTATACATTAAGCCAATATATTGTTCCTCCCGCAAATATATTCGCTCACAGGGCGATTGTATCTCAGCTATCTGGGATTCCGACGGAATACAGATCGCCTGCTCTATAGGAAACTGGATTTTTTATGGGCCAGGTAATGTTCAGACTTGGATATTGCCGCTGAATAAACTGAGCCCGAGTCGAATCGCTATTTATTCAGTTCGATAGAAATTTACATCTTTTGGACAGATTGCTAAACACGGGGCCGACTTTGCATGAAAATGCAGAATTAAGGTAGATTTTAGGGATGTTCACAATACCATCGATGACAATTAAAACATACAACATAATAACATAACCTAATATTCATGTTCATCTACAGTGTGTGTTGCACTTCTTACATTCACAATTTTCCACCTCAGCTGTTACTGAGAGAAACTCATAAGCAAATCGTCTATTTCGGCAACGACATTGCCATCGTATGTTACACACAGGCATGTTATGGGCTGGTTTTCATCTCGTCGCTGTTTTCATTGTTTACGCGGCTTTGTGGGCGACGTCGTGTATTTGAATTTCCATATTCTTATTTGCGTGGTAACGTGAAAACATGCCACGAGCTAAAAATCTAGACCAGAGTTATTGCAAACCTGAATTGACGGTCACTCGAAGTTGTTTGCGGACATATGTATTAGGGGAAATGATCTACTTTTACTTTTCCGCACTCCACTATAAGCGGAAAAGTAATGTAATCGTGTAAAGAAAAAGTGAAAAAACTAAATTTTTAATGGGTTTACTTTTCGTTTTTCGGTCTAAAAACAAAAAAAAAATGGTTTTTAAAAATTTTCTGCTGTGTGTGTCGTCGTTGTTGTCGGCATTTATTATTGTCAGCACTATAACTCAACTAAATCGTGTCGGATCGATCGGGCTTTGACTAATTCTGATCGGGGACGTCTCCCAGATGACACCTATTGATTTTGAGGTGGATAGGACACACTCCACCCTGTTCGTGGGCCATAAGAAAGCACGATGTTGGACTATTTGAGAAATTTGTTTTGTTAATACGATAACTCAACTAAATCGTGTCGGATCGATCGGGTTTTGACTGATTCGGATCGGGGACGTCTCCCATACAACACCTATTGATTTCGAGGTGGATAGAACACACTCTACCATGTTCACGGGTCATGAGAAAGCACAATGGTGGACTATTTGAGAAATTTGTTTGTTAGCACGATCACTCAATTAAATCGTGTCGGATCGATCGAGTTTCAACTGATTCTGATTAGGGACGCCTACTAGACGACATCTATTGATTTTGATGTGGATAGGACACACCCCACCCTGTTCATGGGTCATGAGAAAGCACGAGGGTGAACTATTTGAAAAAAGTAAAACTGTCGCATAAAACACATATTCTGCATTTATGTATTGGTTTATTTTTTCTCTGCCACTCATTTCGAGATAGAGATGTTCTACGTGCGGAAAGTCCGTTTTAAAGTTTTAAAACTGTTTATTTAATGTGTGTTGATGAATTATTTAGACGAATTAATACGTCCGAAAGAAGTAATGTAACAAGACATGCGACAAAGGTCACGCTTCGTATAGCGGTCATAATAACGATGGCATTATTTTTCTATGACCTTACGGTAGCCTTTTGGGCAAGTGATATCCTGTTCTGAATGTAAACTTGAAAAACCCCATACTACGCCAGTTTCTAGAAAAATATATGGATCAAAAACCACCTAATCCAACTACACTAAGAAACAGATGTACTGACTAGATATACGAGGATGTATTGTAAAATATTCGCAACCACGTTTTGTGGAAAATTTTGTGTACCATATCACCATAGATAAAGCAACTGTCGCATGCGGACGTCCAGTGCTATTTTTTTAATTGATGCGTTAAAACTTAAAAGTGCTAGTGGCAGCCATTTAGTGGCTCTCTAAGGTGTTAGATAGAACTAACCAAAACTGAACTGATATCTCTTAACTGAAATATTTCCAAATATGATACACTTTACATGTCCAACTCATACACTTACACAAATAAACAATAAGAGATTGTTTCTCTTTGAAAGTAATTGCGAATGTGAAAAACATTTTTATAAAAACGTCTACTCGAGATATAGTCCAATCAATCTGTCTGAGCCCCTATGTTAAATGGTCACTAATTGTAAACAGCAAAAAAAAATTGAGCATATAGAAAATAAAATTCCAAGAAACTTACAGTTTTTTGCTCTCAAAATGGCGGCCGCTAACATAACCCAAAAAGTTCGCAAAAGTCAAAAAACGTTTTTTCGCGAATAAAAAAGAAAGTTGTGCTCGGATTGGAAAAAGTTGAATGAGAAAGTTGTAGATAATGAAAAAATCTTTCGATTCAAGTTTTGTGAGCTCGAATCGATTCATTACTTTTCGAGATTTATCGAAAAAACCGTTGAAAATTGCGTTTTTTTTATTTTGCTCTAAAAATAACAATATTTGATGAAAACATTAAATAATTTCAGAAAATGTAGTCCTAAGCCAGACGAATACTTATATTTATATTATATTTATTATAGACGAATAGGTTATATTAGCGGCCGCCATTTTGAGAGCAAAAAACTGTAAGTTTCTTGCAATTTTATTTTCCATATGCTCAAATTTTTTTTGCTGTGTACAATTAGTGACCGGGTTATTCCCTATCGATTGGACTAATACATTTAGAGAAGCTCTGCCAAACATATCTTTACCACCTGACCCCTGTCACAAAACCGGGTGCTTGGTTAGAAATTGTAGCTTATTATGATAGGCAGTTTGCTACTATTTCATCTAAATCATTGCAATAAAGAAATTGGAAACATATGGTTTATCGTTACAAGAATAATTTATGGTCTATTAGATGATGTTTAACAAGAAATAACTAACCACAACGTACGTGAAGCCAGGTACTGTCATTGACAAAAAATGCAACCAAAATGTATTTACGAAAAATCCTGGATATAGCCATTTAGAATACATGGGTATATTTCTAAATGGTACACATCAAGATTTATCTCCTACTTTACTGCAATATGGTCCGTATATAGTTAATTTCTCGTAGGTACTGTCCTCTGGTGACAGTAGTCGTCGAAAGGAATTTTTCATTACGTAAACTACTGTTAAATGATAGGAGTTGAAGTTTTATTGCAAAAACTTTAACTAGCGATAAACTTTCATTATTGGCATCGATCTCGATACAAGTTTGAAACCGAGCCCGACTGATACATATGTTGGTAAGTTTTTTTAATTATACATTTATTTTCTAGTTTTTCTGTTTATTCGAGTATTCATTAACACTCATTAATGCATTATGATGTATTTTCTGTGAACTATCGTTATGTAATAATATAATGACCTGAGTGCGACCCTGTTGCGGCTTACCGGAATAGACGCTTTATTCATAAGTGGATTTAAATATTCAAATAGTTGCAGGAGTGGTCTATTTGTATCCTTACCAATTCCTTTTTCTCTGGAACTTACTAAAGGTGGCTTAGAGGTGCGGGAACCTTATAATCATTATGCGTCTTGTTTATTTTTTTTAATAGAATTATTACGGTTTATTTGGGAATTATTTATATTTACACCCATATATATCTCTCCAGTCCAATAATGAACTAATAACTTGACTTGTACATTTCACCGCGTCCACTAGGCGTAGTCAACGACAACCCACCGGGGTCCAGGATGCGACGGAGTACCGATCGATCAATTACTTTCTCGCTAAAATTTAAGTAGATAACGTGGCGCCGGTAGCTAGTGTACGTGATCGATTTAACTGTGCTATCATAATGATATCCAAGCCTAAAAATATGGCCTACATACGAATTTTTAAATAAATACAATACATGGAAAATCTATGTATCGTATGACCAGATCGAACTTTATGTACATTCATGCATACTCCATATTCACTCTGCAAATGTCTCAATGCGACTGAGTAAAGAGCAGGTTATTTACTGCGCACCTCGTGGGCGGTCCGATATCGCAATTTTGAGGCTTGTTCCTATTCTTGACAAATTGTACGTATCTACACATATTTCTATCAGTATGTCATAGAAACACATCCTTCATTGTTGAGAATCAGACCCAACCGACGACAAAGTTCGGGCAAAAATATCCTTGCTTGACTAAGACTTCCGTCTAGCCCAACGCAAATGGAGTCACTGAACAAATATCAATTGAAATCCATACTTATGCATGATTTTTATCGTGCGATCCAGAATCTGCAGATGGTGATTAGCTAGATCTGGTTAACATCCAAATCTGGCTGGTGAACATACCGGTTTACCAACCATGAAAGATGATAGTTATAAGAGATTAGGTATTTGAAGCAATAGTACAATAAATAGAAACTTATTATATCTTCAATGTTCACTAACCAGTAATGGAATAGTTGCAAGAAATGAGACAACAATGCATGAAACCATGAGTGAACAATGCATAGAACCGGAGAAAAACCGTAACAGTTTATCGATCTGGGCAAATCATAAAATATAAATAGATATTAGAGGTGATCTAACGGCTTTAATCATCTCCCGATGATGCCAACTTGGTTAGCGAAACACCAATCGAGCTACGTATAATCTTTCAGTGTTTGTGGAAAGTTTCATAGTATTTTTGAACTATATTGAATCGATATGCAATTCATTAGTATTAACACGTACTTGCATGAATTAATTATTCGAGACCAGGTATCAACTACATACAACCGAAATAGTTAT
The DNA here is from genome assembly GCA_037954035.1 of Rosalia funebris. Lineage (NCBI taxonomy): Eukaryota > Metazoa > Arthropoda > Insecta > Coleoptera > Cerambycidae > Rosalia > Rosalia funebris. The sequence goes on from JAZFAV010000008.1 coordinate 10,834,445, forward strand.
CTTCCAGTCAATATCAGATCATGTGGGTACGTCTATCGGGCGCAGCAGTCTGCGGGCATAATAAATACATCAACGTACACACTCGCCCATTGTCTAGGACCGTATAAAATTAAGCGGAACATTACAACAACGAAAACAAGCTACAACTGTAAGATTATTTAAATCCACGTTAAGAGACATCCCCGTACTGTCGGCGTTGACAACTCGTTGATTAATTGAAATTTAAAGTCGGGCTGAGACGTGTTCACTTGATGGCCTTTCGTGGTTCGTACATTCTTTGGTGCTCTTATATTTCGTATTCATTGTCTACGTTAACAATTTCGCCAATGATCGACAGCATCGGGTCTTATATCAATCAATCGAATTTATCTTCGACGTCGCTGAAGGGGCGGAAGGAAAGGGAAATCACTAATTTCAAGACCCAGAAATCCAGTTAATCAAACCATATATATTTTTAATACCAATTTTTTTATAACTTAAAATAAAAACATAAGAAAGTCATTAAGTTTACAGAAATGAAGACATTTTAGTAAATTATCTTTTAAAAAGTAATTTTCAACTTAATTAAAAATGCGATATTTAATTAGAGGAGCTGTTATCCAATAGACATTTTGATGATGACTGGGGATATGTACAGAAGTCGAGGAGTCAGAAGTTCTGTGTGGAATTCATGCATAATTCAGGGTATAGGGGCATGTTAAATAGTTATAATAAATAAGTATATATATATATATATATATATATAAATAGTTATAATAAATAAATATATATATATATATATATATATATATATATATATATATATATATATATATATATATATATATATATATGTGTGTGTGTGTATGTATGAAAAAATCCATCTATTCGCTTCTGCTGTCCATAACATAGTTATCTACGCCACCCATGATCCCCAATAAACTTTTTTCACAAAGTCCTTAATGAACATCTGCAGATATTTTTAAAATTACTTTGTGGTTGGTTTGGAAGGCTGGCTGCATATTGCCTGGGGATTCTTTATCGACAAAACGTCACGTGCGATGGACACATCATCAGAACGCCGGATTTTCATCGAGGCAAAGTTTCTTTGCTTCACATTTCCTGCTTGTGATTGAAAGACTATTTAAGTTGCCGTAGTGGCTTAACGGAATCATGAGTGCACTCCAGCCAGTGTAATTGCGTTTCATTTAACGGGGCTGAGTTTATTTTTTTATTTTAATTTTATAAGTTGCAGAGCGTCAGGATAAGAGGATATCAAAGAAGACTGATGTAGAGTATTAGCGTAATTAATGTATATACGTATTTATAGGAGATAATGAAGAGGATGTAAAGGTTTTAACAACCGCAAACTTTTAGTCCCTAATGCGAAGAATGAGTTGGAAAAAGACGTTTTAGATGTGGAAGACATTTTAGATCCAGATTTAGATGTCAAGATAAGATTTTGTATTAAACCTCTACTTTCTACCTTCTGGCGTGTCATATTGCAGCACCATTCTCATTTATGTGAAACGTCTGTGGATCGTAGTGGACTCCAAATATCAATTATTTTGAAGCAAACCATGCTGGGGCTATTTTTACTGAATTTGAAGAAGTAGTGAAACAAGTGGAATTAAGAAAAGCAGCAGGACCAGACGAAACCGATAAAGATTTAATAAACAATGATAGGAAAGTGTTATGAGGACGAATATATATTCGAATCGGATTGGACTACTTGGAGAAAAAAATAGAAAAATAATCGATTTTAAAAAAGAAAGATCCAATGAAATATAAAAATTATTGTCACTGAACATTGTATGCAACCTGTTAATGTCGATACAAGCTCTTAATAGCACAAATACGCACCAACTCGTAAAAAAGAATGAGAGACGGATATACCAGCACAGTAAATCAGATTAACTAGGATGACTATAGAGAAACGACAGCGAAAATTATAACAAAAGATTGTGGCATTAACATACAAGAAGGCATGAGACAAGGAGGCAATCTATCAACAATACGTTTTAATATAGCTTTGAATGGTGCAATTAAAAACTCAGGACTTGGAAGTGCCAAAGAATCTCATGAAATGATAATATTAGTGTTTAGTGATCATGTGGTTTCTCTAAAGAATGTTTTCAAGTGGTATGAGCGATTTAAAAGAGAAATGAGCCGGTTGAAGCCTAGCAGCCTTCGGGATGTTCTTCGACTTCAGAAATAGACGAAAACATTGCAAAAGTGTATTTGCGAACAGTCAAACAGGCGATTGACCATTCGGGAGAACGATGTACGGAGACTAAGACCAGAAAAATGGATCAATGGTTCCCTAATTCATCACGACAACGATTATTGGCTGCAAAAAGATTCATATCTGTCCACATCCGCCTTACTCTCCAGATTTAGCACCATGCGACTTCTGGCTCTTTCTAAAAATGAAAGCCGTGCTAACAGGAAAACGTTTTGATACCATTCCTGACATTCAAAAGGGCCACGACGAAGCATCTGCAGGTCCTTACGAGAAGAGCCTCCCAGAAATACTTTCAATCATGGAAACAATGTTGGAATAATTGCATCGATAGCCAAGAACAGTACTTTGAAGGAGATTGGTTCAAATTTGGAGTAAGCTTATTGCTTTGTTCATAATAAAATTATTCACCGTATTTTTCGATCAGACCTCTTACTTACAAGTCGGGAATCGAGAAAGGAACCATCAAACCGCAAAGCGGTTATCAAGGGGTTCCCAAATAGCAAGGCTATTACATAATCGCTGTAGGAAACAACTACTCCTCGGGCTAAAGCCCCGCCAGGCATTGAAATATACCTAACAGCGATCCCTCGACCCCTTTCTCGTGTTTCTGCATGACCAGAGTTTTTTGAAAAAGGGACCCCGCCACGCGTAGGATTTGACATTTGTTCCGGATGGAATCCGAACGACAGACAGCTGTTTCGAACTTATTAGTTCTCATCAGTGCCGTACACGGCACACCGATCCAGGACAAATGCCGAAACAAATCCTCAAGGATTATATAGCAAGGGTATATAGCCTTGCTATTCGGGAACCAATTGATAACCGCTTTGCGGTTTGTGGTTCCTTTCTCGATTCCCGATTTAGATGAAAACCTCACGGATCTGTCCTGGATCGGTGTACCGTGTACGGCACTGATGAGAACTAATAAGTTCGAAACAACTGTCTGTTGCTCGGATTCCATCCGGGATAAATGTCGAATCCTACCCGTGGCGGGGTCCCTTTTTTCAAAAAACTTGTATTAATTAAAAACGAATAAAAGAAATATTGGTGAAATAAAATAGAAATCTAATATTAGGTTTTATTTATTTCATTAGACTTTTTAACTGTTATTGTACAGTTTCTTTGTTAACTACGTGTTTGTAGATTATCTAACGATTATCAGAAATGTTTATCTTCGGAGCCAGATAAAAGTATCGTGAGGAATTTCCTTGTACGCTCCAAAGCCTGTATTAAAGAAACAAAACACTCCTCACGGCGTAAGTTATCGTTGACAAATGCAAATTTAATTATAGATGCAGGTAAGAGACGAACTCCAATCGTCTAGCGGGCGTATTTCACACGAATTATGTGCCGTTTGAGCATCAAAGCCAGAAAACTGTGACGCAACGCACGGCGTAGGCAAGAGAAATGCCGCACATACTTAGACATAAAATATACACTTAAATAAACCCTAACACCATCGTAAATAAAGTGCGAGTTAATATGGACCCGAATAAAAAGCCTATGATTAAAATTGTCTATTAGCATATGTCACCGGTGCGGTGTCGCCATAACGCATGCCCTAACGTCCGCCTGCAGACGAAAGAAGTGCTTGTGAGGGGGAACCGAGTCGGTCCCTTCTGGATAATAACTGGAAATTTATGAAGATGTTTTAATTAATCATAAGACGTATGCTTTATATACGGCGGTAACTCGAAGTTATGACGAGTACAAGGATGGTAGGAAACATATCTTATACCGGGAAGAGTCGTAACTCTTTTTTGTTCCATTTCACGTAGATGTACATGAATGCATGACGTGAAGGTATTTCCAATTGCATTTTCATTTACGAATTTATTTTAATACTAATCGAATAAATATATCGGGTTGTCTAAAAAGTTCGTTCGGTTTTTTCATAAGTATTTATTATTAACATTATAGTTATTACAAATTATTGTAATCAATAATGTAAGTGCCTCTATTTTCAATAACTTTCTCCCAACTCTCAGTAAGCTTCATAATATTCTCAAAATAATTCCATTCTCAAAAAAAGCTTTTCGGTTTGCTCGCAGAAATCATTTTCAATTGATTTCTGACTTCCTCGTCATTGGCAAATGTTAAGTTTCGTAAACAGTTATCCATGGAGCGGAATAGGTGAGGGTGCGAGGTCTGAAGAATACGGTGGATGGGGTAAAACATTCCACTCTAACTCTAACAGTTTCCCCCCAATGTGCAAAGAAGTGTGAGGTCGAGCGTTGTCGTGATGGTAGACGACCTTCTTACGATTTGCAAGTCCTGGGAGCGTTTCCTGCATGGCTTGGCTCAACTTTTGTAGTTGTTCGCAGTAAACGTCCGAATTTATTGTTTCTTTCCTCGGGAGTAGCTCAAAATAAATGACTCCTTTGAAATCCCACCAGACGGACAACAAAGCTCTGCCTTTGGTGCGGATTGAAAAGGTTTACCGGACTTTCCCCACGATCTTTTTCGACTGACGTTGTCGTAAATCATCAACTTTTCATCTCCAGTAACCATATTCCTCAAAAAGGAATCGTTACGTTGACGAATCCTTAACACATCGCAGATGTTGATGAGATCAATTAAACTGGATTCGCTGAATTCACGAGGAACACAAACATCAAGTCTACTGACAAAACCAAGTTGTTGAAAGTAATTCTGAACACTATATTTTGACGTTCTGATGTTTTCTGCAAGCTTACGTATGGTTTGGCGAGGATTTGCCTCAACTAGGGCTCGTAAATACTCGGAAACGACTTCTTTAGGTCGGCTTGACCTTGGGGCGTCCGTGAGGGAAAAATCGCCAGATCGAAATCTATTGAATCACTTTTGATGCATTCGATCTTGAATAACATTTTTGCCGTACACCGAACACAATTTGCGGTAAATTTCAGCGGCTTTTTTGCTTTTTTTTAAATAAAAAAGCATCACGTGTCTAAAATACTCGGTTTCACTCATTTTCAATTAAGCTCACACACAACAATAATCCAACAAGTTCACGAGTATGACGGCAGTAAACAACAGGTAAATATCAGGGTTAAATAGGGAGGAAGGCTTCAAGGCTGCAGCTGTGCGCATGACATCATAGGCCGTGATGTAAATGGCTAACTCGGAAAACCGAAACGACTTTCTGAACAACCCAATAGTTCGACAAATCTGTAGGTAAATAATAATAATAAAATTTATTTATACTTGTTAATATTAAAATTAAAACTTATTATGCTCCGTTCGTGTGATATGCCTTTATTTAAAGATATACGTCAATATTTAACGACTGTCGTCTACAAACCGTACGACGTCAACATGTCGCGATTAACAGTTCATCATCATCATTAGGTCATCAGTCCTAAGACTGGTTGGACGCTAACCTCCAGCTTCTCCTATCTTGTGTTAACCTACGCATTTCGCTAATTGTGCTACAACCTACATCCCTTACTATTTGCGAGCAGTAGTCTAATCTAGGCCTACCTCTGCCTTTCTTCACTCCTATTTCTGCCTCCAAAATATCGCGGACTATTCCCCCATGTCTCAGCAAGTGGCCTACCATTCTATCTCTTCTCTTCTTTAAGTTTTCCACATACTCCTTTTCTCGCCGACTTTCTCCAATACTTCTTCGTTTCTAACCCTATCAGTCCATGGTATTTTCATCATTCTTCGGTAACACCACATCTCAAAAGCTTCTAATTTCTTCCTACTTGCTTCCCCTACCGTCCAGGTTTCGCAGCCGTAAAGTGCCGTGCTCCATACATATGTTTTCAAAAATCTCTTCCTTGTTTCTAAGTTTATTACCCCCGAGCATAAAAGTGCTTTCTTTTTGTTAAAAGCTACTCGACCCTGCGCTATTCTTTGTTTTATGTCTTTATCGCTTCTTCCATCCCAATTTATTTTACTTCCTAAATAAGTGAAGTCTTTAACTTCCTCCAATCTTTCATTATTAATTTGTACTTTCGTTTTTGCTCTGCTCTCGCGCCCTCTGCACACTAACACTTTAGTTTTGTTTTTATTCACCCTCATTCCGTATTCCTCTGTCAACACTGCCTCCATTTCGTTCAATGCTGATTCTAGTTCCTCCTTACTAGATGCTAATACTGCTATATCATCCGCGAATCTCAGCATTTTTAGTTTCTGTCCCTGTACTTTAATCCCGAAATCCACTCTATCTTTTACCACATTAATCGCCTCTTCGATGTACAGATTAAAAATTAGTGGTGATAGCGTACATCCTTGTCTTACTCCTTTCCTAATACCTACTTCCCTTTCTTCCCCTTCTACTTCTATAACAGCAGTTTGCTCTATGTATAGATTGTGTACTACTCTCCTATCTCTATACTTCATTCCCGCGCTCTTTAATATCTCGAACATTTTTTCCCATCTTACGTTATCAAAAGCTTTTTCTAAATCTACAAATCCTATATAAGCGTTCTTTTCTTTTTCTATTGTTTTCTCTAACATTACTCTTAGCGCCAGAATAGCTTCGCGAGTTCCCCTATTTCGCCTAAACCCGAATTGGTCTTCTCCTAGTATTTCCTCCGCTCTATTTTCCATCCTCTTCTGCACTATTCTAGTTAAGATTTTTGACGCATGGGAAGTTAGGCTAATCGTTCTAAAGTTCTCGCATTTGTCGGCTCCTCTCTTTTTCGGTATAGTAACGATAATGTTCCTCTTATAATCCTCCGGCATCTCGCCCGTTTCGTATATATATTTTACCAGTTCAAACATCCTATTTACTACTTTCTGTCCCGCACATTTCAAAATTTCCGCCTGTATTTTATCTACACCCGGCGCTCTATTATTCTTTAGCCCCCTTAGTGCTATTTCAAATTCCTCTCTCAATATAGGTTTTCCTACATCTTCCCTATCGATGCTAGATTCTTCCTCTAATATCTCTCCTAATTCCTGACCCTCGTATAAATTTCCTAAGTACTGCTTCCATCTATCCGCTTTCTCCTCTCTTCCTATCAGTATGTCCCCCGATTGACTCCTAACATTTCTACTTATTGTTCCTACATCCCTGAAGTTCCTCTTAATTATTTTGTAAGCCTCATCGGTCGTACCTACTTGCAACTTATCTTCTACTTCTTTGCATTTCTCCTCTATCCATTGTTCTTTCGCTTTTCTACATTTTCTAATGATTTCCCACTTTATTGCCTTATACGTTTTCAGTCCTTCTTCGTCTCGTCTGTTTTTGTAGCCTCGTCTCTTTTGCATTAAGTTTAAGATTTCGTCCGTTATCCAGGGCTTCCTAGCTTCCCTTTTATCGTGTCCTAAAACGTCCGTAGCCGCGGAAGCTAGACTATTCTTGATACCCTCCCACTCAGTTTCTGCGTTCTTGATTTCGTCCTTACTCGTTTTATTTATTAATTGATCTGTTTTCTCCTGGAATTTATCTTTCATATTCTGATCCCTCAATATGTCTACATTTATACGTTTCTTATCCTTCCGGGTTTTCAGATTTTTGAACTTTAATCTAGCTTTCATGACTACCAAGTTGTGATCGCTGTCTACATCTGCTCCTGGATAACTCTTACAGTCTTTTACTTGATTTCTAAATCTCTTCCTAACCAGAATGTAGTCTATCTGATACCTGTCTATCCCTCCTGGCATTTTCCATGTGTACCGCCTCCTAACGTGATTCTTGAACAATGTGTTCGCGACTACCATCTTGTGCTTCTCACAGAATTCTATCAGTCTGCTACCTCTCTCGTTTCTGTTTCCTAATCCATAAGGCCCTACAAATTCTCCTTCTTTCCCCTCACCTACGACTGCGTTAAAATCTCCTACTATTATTAAATTTTCATGACCCTTCACAAATCCAGATTAACAGTTCAACAATGAATAATTTGTGTATAACTGTTTTATGCAAGTGAGCGATCATTTACAGTACTATTTCACTGCATGTTCTTGAAAATGTTGTTAGTCAATTACAAGAGTACATTAACGACGATAGTGGTCCTTTTCGATACCACATTTACAACATAAGAAGCTTCTCTACCAGGAAACGCAAATTTACTAGAAGTTAAATCTGAAATTGCTGAAATGAAGTTCGAAATGATTTGGTTTTAAAATCCCTCTAGCTATGCCAGGCACCGACGTCAGCCACGACCCAGCTCTGGTTGGAACGAGCCGTGGTAGGAGGAGTGATTTAAGCTAAATTTGTCGGTAGGTTATCTTCAATCCGTGACATGAAGGAAGCCTGAAGAAAACAGAGTGGCTGTCGAATATAAATAACAGACCTAGCATGCGAGATCTATCTTGAACTCCATCCCGTCCGGATCCCGAGCACTGGCATCACAGCCTCCGAGTGGGGTGTACGGTGTAAGTGTCACCCGATGACAGATTTATGGGGACAGGTTGCAGACGTGGCCGTAGCGGCATTGGTCGTGTCGCCAAGGGCACGCCGTGGCCCCTCGTTCCGCAATTTCTGCCTGCCGTCCAACTCCTAATGGTAGCTCTCGCAGGACAACATCCGTCCTCTTTAGATCGCGCGTTTGTGTTATACCATTGCAGATTGGAACAAAACGAAAAGCAGCAAAGGATTTGCGGTCATCAATCGGTCTGGTGGTCTGTTTTAATAGCTGGAAGTGATACAATTTAAACAAGGAAGTTCAAGAGAGCTTAAATCGTTTACCTTTATTGCATGATATGTGATATGGTTTTGATAACATTAATAGCAATGTGCGTCACTCTTTCTTTACACAGATATCTATAGTGTGTCTTATCTTTAACTATAGGATGTGATTTGTGAATAAAACTAATAATATTTGACAAACTGAGGTGTTTTATTCTTCAACATGAAATGGAGATGAAACGGCTACAAATGAAAAAAATATCGTTTATATGAGCGCCTCGACTCATCCGGCACGATGTCATTCATTTAGTGAAATTGTCCATAACAGGGGCACATAAAACTGGCTCTATTTCCTAAATAACACGTTGAATGTTTGCTTTGAGGTCACTGATTGTTGCTGGCTGGATGGCGTACACTTCTTCCTTGACATAACCCCAAAGAAAAAAGTCCAGTGGTATTAAAGCACATGATCTTCTAGGCTAATTAATGTCAGCATTCCGCAAGACAACATGATGGGGAAATTTGATATGCAACAGAGTTGTGGTTGCACGTGCTGTATGGCACGTTGCACCGTCTTGCTAAAATCGCAAATCCAAATCGTCAACTTAGTGGAAAAAGAAATTGTCGAACATGTCACAATAGCGTTTTCCATTTACAGTGACAGCATTAATTTTCAAAAAAGTATGGCTCGATTACTCCACCACTCCAAAATGTGCACCAAACAGTGCATCTCTCTGGATCCATTACTTTTTTGTGAAGAGCATGTGGATTCTATACATTCCAAATTCGACAATTTTGTTTGATAATGTATTCGTCAAAATGAAATGTGCTTCATCGCTGAACAATATCTTGTTGCAAAAATCAGCATTAGCCTGTGTTCCGTACCGAACTACCTCCATGTTCCTTCCTACCTGTCATCCCCTTCCCTATATCCTACCCTACGCCCGTGTGCGAGTGCCGCCTATGTATAGTTTAGTGCGGCCAAGCTGGATCGCAGGAGGATAGAATCATATCAACCACAGACAGTAAGATATCGTGTGAATTCCGGTCAAGCCAACGTATCCTATCAAAGTAAGTCCCGTTATTTACTTATTATCCGTACCAATTATCCCTGCGTCTGCAGGTGGTCCTTCAAGTTCGATATCGAATACCATAACTAGCAATTATCACACAGCCTGCGACGTTGTAAACAGTCTGTGTCTTTAATTGTTGTGTCAACTGAATTTTGTATGCTAACAGATGCAGATCTTTCTTTAAAATCCCATGTGTGGTGGCTGTTGACACATTCAATTGTTGTGCACGACGTCGAATTGATGTGTTTGGATACTCCCGTACACTCTCTCTCACTGCAGCAATATACTCATTTTACCGAGCACAATGACGGCGTATTGATGTTGCCTTATCAATAACAGAACCCGCCTCTTCAAATTTCTTGATTAAGTTACGAACTGTTAACTTTGTAAGTGCTTCATTTTTTCTTAATTTTGTGCGAATTTTTCTTAATGCAACTGTAAATAATCGCTCACGTTCATAAAATATTTGTACACGAACTATTCGTTGTTGAACTGTTGAAGTATAGTATGTTGACGTCGTATGGTTTGTAGATGACAGTCGTTAAATATTAACGCTCTATCTTTGACAGAGCACAAATGGCGCGCAATTCAAATCATATAGTTCCAGCTGAGACACCCTATATACATAAATTTCTTAAGTTCTTGATATGCTTGTTGTTTCACAAATTCATAAAAGTGGTTTCTGTGGTGCTTCAAGAGTTCTTAGTCAGTATATTGTTATGAATATACTAAAGATAAACAAAAATCTTTAAATGAAACTATTCAATAATTCCGAGAGAAACAGGATTGCATGAAATTAATTTTAGACTTAATGGAATCGCTTAATCCACAATCTGAAACAAGTTTGGGTTGATTCAAAAGTGATAGCTGTTATTAGGATTACAAGATAGGTGGGTTTAGAAAATAATATTGTTTTTTTTTGAGTGTGAGACGGCCGAGAGATAAAAACACTATTTAATTGAAGATTACCAGGTAATTAAATGTGAAACATTCATCTAAGATTGCTCTACATAGTATTATTGTACCTATTTTACACATAAATTTGAACTAGAACCATCTCGTTACATATGCAAATGATGAAAACTGTATTTTCAAAATTAAGGCATAATAAGCCCAGGACTATACTTAATATTTTACTATTTGGTTTACTTCAAGATTTTACTATTTTACCATCGAGTAAATGCGTTGGCAATTACAATCATTTGATAGCCGTATTCATCTGCTGTCGTAGCTCATACTTATCGATATCAATAATGTTGCATGGATATCAAAAATTTAAATTAGATCATGTGGCGCCGTCTGTTGGTTGACTAGCACAAGTCCGTTGAACAATGTACGAGTCCTTTTTTTCTTCCCCTTATATAGTTAGTCGAATACAGTGTTTCTAAGTAGTCAGCATATGTTTTATTTTACTTTCCCCCGGTCTTTTTATCAAATAACTTCGGAATGGCGTTACTATATAATCAATTAAACAATTCCTAATATCCTAGTAGTATTTTATGAAGTGGTTACTACTTCTAGTTTCATCTTACAACGGAAATGGTAAACATTGCCTATTAATCAAGTCCTGGTGAATGTAAAGTGGTCAAATAGGCATAGAATTCAGATACACCTCGTCGAGTATTTAGTATGCATCAGGATATAGTTTGCGGCAAGATATAGCCATCGCATGGCGACTATGGTACAGTTCATTTACTTTCATAGCCATTCGAATAAAATCCAATGACTATGGGACCTTTAAGAAACGTTTCTGCATCGTTACAATAATCATAGCGGTGCGTAAATGTTGCGTGATACTGACCAGTCCTCGGTCCCTTGTGGGTTTTTATGGAAGGCCCGGGGTAAGGCAAGACTGTCCATGTTTACGAACGCATCCTAGGCTAATGGCAAAAGCTGCTCTATAATTATAACTGAGCGACTCATAAACAGCTACCTATATTATGCTGCTGCACCTATGCACTTCATCAATATCGAGTTTTAATGCACTTTTATTACCGCTTTTTACGGTTATACGATATGGTTTATTGTTTTGTTTTCGTTAATGACACACAATAAAAGTGTTATTATGCAGGCTAGATCGGAAAGGTAGCTGGCTGGGCATGCCATATAAAAGTTAGTATGTAATGCCACTAGGTGTAAATTTGAAAGAGCTTATTATGTGATGTATTAATATTCTGACGTGTGCGTGTGTGAAATAGTCAAGGATACAAGCCATGTTTTTACAGGATGTTGATTAAGTATACATGAATATAATGCACAATTTTAAATTAAACACCTGGAATAACTATTGAAGTCGATTTTTATAGGAAAATTCTAGGACATGAATTTTTGTTTTAAAAAGTTTGCAAACATAGAAAAATTGACGCTTTTTCCCTAAAGTTGCAAGCTGCCCAGGGGAAGGTTACACATACAGACGAGCACAAATACGCTCATGATAAAGGAGACGTACCAAACTCCTTTCGTTGTTACTCGAACCCAAGCATAGAATAACACCGCCAATACTGGGCCCAGTTCGCCACTGTCAACACAGTACTGGAAGGAATCCGATGTTGGCCATTTTAAACCCTTAATTGAATAAATAATTTAATTTAACTATTTTGTTAACTGCTCTCTTAATTGAGTTTTTATTTGTATATTTGTTATCTGTCTTTAAAATTGGAAAATTTCGAGTCTAATTGCCATTTATTCCTTTTAGGGCCATTGCGCTGTCCTATAGATGCATTTCTGTAACAGTTTTTATCAAATAACTTAAATACAGATTGCCTGATGAGTGAAATGCCACCGCTACTATCAAGGTCAAGAAGCCCTTCAAATTATGTATCACTCGATCTGTTCCCATTTGCATATTTCAAAGAGGTAGTTGTTTACAGAAGGGGGCGTTAGTGCCAATAACGGCTTTTATGTTATCAGATGTTCCTTTGACAACAAAAATTAACGTTCAGAAGATTTAAAAAAATATTTCAACAGTGATTCTGGGAGTTACGTTTTAATTAAGACACCCTGTATAACAAGTGCTAATGTAATTGTAATAATATTAAAGTAAAGTAAAATGTATATAGTCACCTTAGCGTTATTGTCACGCCAAACAAAGAGGAATTAAAATCATGAGCTTCGAGCAAAATTTGACCTTATTGGAGACATGGAGTTAATTCAGAGGAGTAAGGAGAGTTTCTTGGACACGTATCATTTAACTACTTCCCTTACGTTAATTATAAGTCCTTGAGATAACAGTTACAAATGAAATTATGCTTGCATATCGGTCCTGGAAGAAGGATCAACAGGAAAAAATATTATACGACACTCGATGTGCGTCTCGCTAACCAAGTTGGCATTTGAAGAGATTAAATCTAATTCTGAATTACCTCTAGTTCCTATACTTAATATATTTTCAGGTTCAATGAACTATTACGAATAATTTTCCAGTTTACAATATAGCTAGCTATATTTCTTCATTATTTTCAGTTACTGAGCTGTGTGGAGATCGTCGATCCTCCAAACATCGATTTCGATGCAATGGCCAATAGAAGATGGACAATAATGTTTCAATCTCACCCTGGCCATGTCAAAGTCCTGACATTAATACCATCTGATGTCTGATGTCTCATCAAGTTGAAATACCAGGAGAACGTTTCATAACTCGAGAAATTCTCGTTTACCAAAAATCGGGAAATATGGCGGTCTCTACCCCACACATAAGCCGAGGCCCGAGATTGAATCTCTTATCAGGTAAATAACCTGGTAACTCTATCCCTACAGTTATCTCTATATAGTTATAGCATTACGTATTCTCTCGTTTTCTTTCCGAAATTCCTCATGTCAAAATCGGGAAATATGACGTTGTTTACCCCACACATGAGCCGAGGCTTTAGACCGGATCTCTTATCAGGTCATTTGCCTGGTAACTTTAAACCTACACCACACCACGCCACATAATCTCTCGTTTATTTCTCCAACATTCCTCATTTTAGAGAAATCGTTAGCACGCTCTTACTCAATAAAGTACACGTATCTTTTAATTATGTATTTCCATAAAGCGCAAAACAGGAATTGTTTTCGCCGTATATTGTTTTCTTTTCAATGAATGAAGCAACGTATCCAATTGGATCATGTAAGTAAAGATTACGTATGTATCTTTTACCATTGCAAAAAAATTAAAAGGGTTAATATTGGAGTAATAGGTAATTTTCTGTTAAAAATCCTGTTTGTGAACGTGATCCTAGACAGAATAGAACAGACTTCCTTCTGTTTCTTTATTCTGTTTATATGGACGGCATATGGGATGCCCCGTCTCAAAAAGTCTCGTCGACAATATAAGCGTCGTTACTTGTTTCATCCATAAAGGACGTTAATTGAGTATCCAGGTGGTGCTTTACCTACCATAAAATGCCGTAAAGTATTACTTCGCATGTTCATATAGTATGCACAATACAAGACAGGCGGGCCGTCTCATAAACAAGACATCTCGTATTTATTTTTACGGTACGCCTCGGCATAACCAGTACATAAACCTCTGTATAAATAGTGCTTAACTTGTCCCTAAGTGTCCATAAAGCATCGGCCTCAAGTCAGATTATGTTAGTTTATGATGGGCGTCTGCCGCGAAGAGGCCATTAACGTTTTCAACTGACCAAATTAAAATATTCGGGCGACTAGTGTAGCTACCGCTAATGCGTGAAGAATGCTTAGAAATCCCTATAAATTAATATATAAATTACTTACTATCATGTTCTCTACAAACTCAACGAAGAAAGTAGAATAGAAAGATTACATAAGTAGGACGCTTGGAAAGTTTTGTCCTGAGTGTCTTCTGCATCATAACAAAATGTGGTTGGTATCATTGGAAAGAGTTCCTGGTTGGTTCCATTGCTTTAAGTGAGCATCGGAAAATAGTAACGTGGACAGTGTAGCGACGCGTTAAACTGGCACATTAGCAAGGATAAAAGTGCCTCGATAGCTCAGCGGTCAGAGCAACCAACCGGCAATTGGGATAGCCGGGTTCGATTTCCGGTCAAGACATGCACTCTTTATCCTTGCTATCGCCAAAGTGGTGACCCCGACGTGATGCGATTCGTTCCAGTACATCCAACCTCCCTTACATCTCAAATTCGCGGAATCAATTCTCGTCCTATCCATCGCCCTATAATCCGGGGGGTACCGAACAACGGTTCGTAAGAATGGTGAACGCGGCCACATTCTGTTAATTGTATCGAGACAAACCATGTTTCTAGGGAGGGAGTACTGTAGCGACGCGTTAAATTGGCGCATTAGCAAGGGTGATGAGTGTGCCTCGATAGCTCAGCGATCAGAGCAACCAACCGGCAACTGGGAGAGCCGGGTTCGATTCCCGGTCAAGGCATGCACTCTTTATCCTTGCTATCGCCAAAGTGGTGACCCCGACGTGATGCGATTCGTTCCAGTACATCCAACCTCCCTTACATATCAAATTCGCGGAATAAATTCTCGTCCTATCCATCGCCCTATAATCCGGGGGGTACCGAACAACGGTTCGTAAGAATGGTGAACGCGGCCACATTCCGTTAATTGTATCGAGACAAACCATGTTTCTAGGGAGGGAGTACTGTAGCGACGCGTTAAATTGGCGCATTAGCAAGGGTGATGAGTGTGCCTCGATAGCTCAGCGATCAGAGCAACCAACCGGCAATTGGGATAGCCGGGTTCGATTTCCGGTCAAGACATGCACTCTTTATCCTTGCTATCGCCAAAGTGGTGACCCCGACGTGATGCGATTCGTTCCAGTACATCCAACCTCCCTTACATCTCAAATTCGCGGAATCAATTCTCGTCCTATCCATCGCCCTATAATCCGGGGGGTACCGAACAACGGTTCGTAAGAATAGTGAACGCGGCCACATTCCGTTAATTGTATTGAGACAAATCATGTTTCTAGGGAGGGAGTACTGTAGCGACGCGTTAAATTGGCGCATTAGCAAGGGTGATGAGTGTGCCTCGATAGCTCAGCGATCAGAGCAACCAACCGGCAATTGGGAGAGCCGGGTTCAATTTACGGTCAAGGCATATGCACTTTTATCCTTGCTATCGCCAAAGTGGTGACCCCGACGTGATTCGTTCCAGTAAATCGAACCTCCCTTACATCTCAAATTTGCGGATTCGATTCCCGTCCTATCCATCGCCCTATAGTCCGGGGGTACCGAACAACGGTTCGTAAGAATGGTGAACGTGGCCACATTCCATTAATTGTATCGAGACAAACCATGTCTCTAGGGGGGAGTACTGTAGCGACGCGTTAAATTGGCGCATTAGCAGGAATAATGAGTGTGTCTCGATAGCTCAGCGGTCAGAGCAACCAACCGGCAATTGGGAGAGCCGGGTTCGATTCCCAGTCAAGGCATATGCACTTTTATCCTTGCTATCGCCAAAATAGTATCTCACTGCTGTTCTTTGCTTCACTTTAATTTTCTGTACAATCTATGCAAAGATAAGTATTTAGTAGAAATGTCTCCTGTTTTGGCTGAAAATTGTCCATGCATAGACAATAAAGCGGTGGTACAAATTAAAAGTGGTAGTATGGAAGATAACCCACCGTCTGATGGACCAGCAGAAGCAGTGACATCTGGAAACATCTTCGTTGGCGCTGTGGAGAATCTACCGCGAAGACAGCGTATGATATTCTTTACAACTACATGCAATGGTAGCTCACTTTGGGTGTCTCATCCATCAACTACCGGAGAAGCAAAAGCATATTAGAGTAAAATGGTGTAATACAATGGCTAATAATCTTTAATGCGAGGCATCAAAGGATAAATCCCGGTACACCACAAGAAGAGATGAGACTTGGCTCTGTTGTTATGCCAAAACCTCGGAGCAAAGTGTGACTCTTCAAAGACGATGATACTTCGGTGGAGGTTCATACACATTGCTTAACAAAGAAGCGATTGATTGTTAATTATTTAGAAAATGTAGTTTATTGAGAACTCTCTGAGAACTGTTTATTGAGACCCTAACGGCGGTCACTGGTGCCTGATACACGGAAAAACATTTGCCGAAAATTACTGAAATACGGTAGAAATTACTGAGTACGGTAAAATGCAATAAAAGTTTCAGCTTGGCAACGCTCTTGTAGAATTCCAATGTTATATCGAATAAACCAAAGAAAACGATTGATTTTATGTCCAACTCTGGAGACTAATCCTTTTGAGTCTTCCACCGCATAGTCCTGTTCTTGTATTTTGTGACTTGTAAGGATCTACTACATGCTCAATTGTAAGCAAAATTTTGAAATTCTGATACTGTGAGAGACTATTTTATCTTCTTTCGTTTCAGAATGTTCAGCAGAATTTGTTTAGCAGAAACTTCATAAACAAACTTATGAAATTACTTTAAGCTTGCCATATATATTTTGAAATAAACAATAAGAAATTAATTGAAAAATAATAAGTAGCATTTACATATACTACGTAAATGATGGCGTGAGGCCATTTGTTGTTTAAGTTTCTCAATAAATAGATATTATTGCAGATATTGAGCTCTAGAGAAAGTCAACGCGTGGGCAGGAGAAATTATTGGTATACAAGTATTTGGAGTTGGAATATGTACTACAACAGTACATAATTCTCTTACTTATTAACATGGCATCCCAATAATTAAAACTTCTCTTCACATACCAGAACACACTGGTACCAGAACACACCAGGTACTAACACAGTGGCGTACTGCCACATTACTCACGAATTGTGCATGATTCTATTACTCTTATTTTCCAATAAGAGTAATAGGAGCTCTTGAATGGACAGCTAGATCTTCGGATTTAACTCCGTTGGACTATTTTTATGTGGTTACCTTAAATCCAAAGTCTATTTTTATAAACCAAATAATATTAAGTAATTAAAAGACAATTGAAAACGACGTAAGCCTACCACATACTTTTAAGCATCATATTCGTACGTAAAATGTGCGCAGTAATGCTGGAATGGGTTAGAATCCTTTGGTGTGAAGATAACATTGACTTAGTTTTCCACAAAACACCAAAACACTATACGTACTACGATATACTATACACTATGATGATTGAAACTGAATTTTAGTTATCTCTAGATGATGCCAACTTCGCTGGCGAAACACGCGTCGAGTGTAGTGTATAGTGTTTTATGGAAAACTAAGTCAGTGTTGTGCGTAATAATAAAAAAGTGCGTATGCCAAGAAATGTATATCTAAAAAATAAATAGATGTGTCCGAACATTTTTTCTGTCTTGCTCGATAACGATTTGATCTTCCTCTAACTTTTCCGTGCTCGCTGTATTTCCAGTAACTTGTTAGATTACCTATTGCATTAGAGCTGCGAACGCATAAGGGCGCGGGGGCGGCGGGGTGTGCATTCCCCCTTGTCCTATAAACACATCTCTTGCCAGATTGAGTGGCGGCGTTTTGTAGGTTGCATGCGGCGTGGTCGGCGGCGGCGGCAGAAGCACGTGTGGTTCAAATTGTCCGCTAGTCGGTGTGACATTTTTACTGTAAAAGTTGTTATTGATAGCTGTGTATTCGGAGACAATCACGTCTGCCAAACTGCGCGGATTGGCGATCGTGTAGTCTGCCACGAGAGGAACGCTTACATTGGATGCTATAACTTGGACTGTAAATGCTTTAGTTGAGTTCCTATGACAAAATAACTACATTTCTCTAACACAACTAATACTCTTAATTTTTCATAATTTATTCTTAGTGTTACTATGTTTTCTTCTAATTGTATCATCAGTGATTTAGTATAAGTTTTCTGAAAAATGTAACCTATTACCTAACCTAACTTAACCTACTCGTATACCTAACCTAACCTACTCGTATACCTAACTTAACCTATTTTCACTTAGAACTACCACTAAAATTGTTCTATTATTTTTTTTTTTATAAAAATGGTTTAGGAACAATTTTGCTTTTATCATCAGTATCTACTATTAATATTTAATTAAATATTCATACTTTTTTATTTCATGTTTAGGGTGTAGCATGAGCTTTAAAAATTGTTTCAAATTACATGAACAAAACGCGGAAAATACATAGAATTCTATCAATTCCGACAAGATAGCTCTAAGTTGGTTAAAGCTAAGGTTGATGTGGCAAATGCGACCAGCTACTGACGGTCGTGATCTTGGTTGGATTAGAAGTACCGGCACTGGCAATGTCAGTATGAAAGGGTGTTTGCGTTTTTTCTATGTGTAACTATCCCCCACCCAGACGGTTTCAGCTTTAGATTTGGAGGATTGTCTAATTTATGTTTTATGTGGTATTTTTAATTTGGTACTATAACGGTTAAATTATATTATATAAAGGGTGTGCCAAAATTAGGTACCCCTCTTTAATTTCTTCTGATTTTTTCTAATTTTTTTAATTGTTTTCGTTTGTTTCAGGATTATAATGAAACCTGGGAAAATTCACAACGGAGCGCCAATCATTTATTCAACGCACAAAAATTGTCGTATTTTATTTCCTATATCAGAAACAATAATTTTAACCCAGAGTCAATACCATACATATTTTAATATCAGATATACACACTAAAAGGACAATTCATATTTTGAGAATATTGTCGCTGAATTTAGAGGAACAGTAAGTGTGAGAGATCGCTTTGAAGCAGGTAGACTACGCTCAGCTAGAAATCTGCAAGATATAGAAATATCGAGAAAGTAAGGGAGAGTGTAAGTGACGCTCCCTCAAGTTCAACCAGAAGACGATCAAATGAATTGGAATTAACCGGGACTAGCCTGAGACGGGTATTGAAACTTGATTTGGACTTTTTCCATTACAAGTACAACCAATTCATGAAATTAAGCCTCACGATAAACAATAGCATCCACAGTATAGAGTAGCTCTTCAACAATTAGCGGAAGAAAATCCTAATTTGATTCACTAATTAATTATGAGTGACCAGGCACACTTTCGTCTGAACGAACATGTTAATAAACAGAATATGTGATTCTGGGCCACTGAAAATCCTCATAATTCAAGAAAACCATGTATCCAATTCGTTTAACTGTTTGCTGTGGAATAACTTCAACTAGAGCAATCGGGCCATATTTTTTTGAGAAAAATGAAAGCAGCGCATTAACGGTCATTACTAGCGTTACTAAATAACGGTTAGAGAATCTTTATTTCTAGCTTTATAAAACTCCGATAATTTTTGATTTCAGCAGGATGGTGTCACATGCCACACTGCTGGGCAAAGTATTTTTCTTTTAAGAACTGTAATTCTTAACAGAATAATTTCTCGAAATTGGGACTTGGTTTGGCCTTCAAGATCGCCAGACTTAGTGGTCCCCGATTTTTTCCCTGGTACTACCTAAAAAAAAAAAAATAGTATACAAAAATAAACCGCTGACAATATTAGAAACCAAGTTGGGAGAATACCAATAGAAGTATAACCAAAAATATGTTTTGAGAGGGAACTTTGAATGCCGTCTTCGCCCCCTTGGGCCAAATACCAGCACGCAAAGAACATGTATACCTTTTCTTAAATGTTCTTCTGTGCAAGATTTTATCAAAATAGGAAAGGAACAGTTCTGTTACTTTGATCTTCAGGGATGTCTTACCTACCATTTTCAGCCAAGTGGCTGAAATAATTCTTATCCAAAAGCCAGATAAACCCCCAAATCAACCGGAATAATACCGACCTATTAGTCTTTTGCCAATATTATCATTATCAAACGTTCTAGAGAAATTGTTGGCCAAGAGATTAATCATAGTTTCAGCAAAAGTTTTTATCCCAAACCACCAATTCGTGTTCAGAAGTCAGCATTCCACCATCGAACAAACTCATAGTAAAGCACATAAATAAAATTATCGAAAAGAAAAGCTGTTGTGCAACAATCTTAATTGACCAAAACCAAACCAATTAGCCAAACTTTTGATAAGGTATGGCACCAGGAATTACTCTATAAGCTAAAACAAAACATACCTGGCAATTTGTTTATTCTCCTTAAGTTATACTTAAAAGACAGACTCTCTAGAGTAAGATACGAATCGGAAATAACACAGCTTCAGCCAATAACCCCTAGTGTCCCCTAAGTAAGTGTTTTGGGACCCATTTTATATTTGACTTTCACTGCAGACCCACCAACTAGTCAAAATGTCATCACTTCATTGTCATTGAGAGATTTGCAGAAAAAGTTTTATTCTCAATAGTTGATGTTCCATACTTCGTCACAAATAGGGATATCTATCCTGACCTAGAGATGCCTACACTAAGAGAAACAATTGTTGCAAGTAGTTTAAATTGCAATACATAAAACGTTTAAATTGTCACTCAAGGGCCCTCCCATTAAATTATTTGGACAATAATGCACAAACGAGAAGTCTCAAACGCAGGACGCCACTGGAGTCATCATTCAAAAATTGAAAGAAATACTATCAGTTACTTTAAGATAAGAACTTTGTGATAAAAACCGCAGAGTTTTATTCATTGGAATAATTCTCTATCATGACATTTACTTCAAATCAACATATTGTTGCTTATTGTTTATTCTTTGTAGTTTTATAGACACATTGCATAATAAACGTAAAACAAAAACAAAATTATGGAATATCTGGATGTCTATTATGATATGAATTCCTGTAACATGAATTTAAAATTCACTAAAGCTCTTTTATTTTCTACTTGGTGGCCTATCAACGACATCCTCTTGAAATTAAATTATTCTGCTATTAATTTTGGAATGTTTCGTCCAGTTTATACAATGACAGTTCTTATATTTCTGAAGTAAAACGTCGTTATTACTCTTCCGCGTGAACAATGGTCCTCTCTTCTGGAACATTTTAAAACCCCGACCGATTAAACAAGTGCAACCGAAGATCATAAAACTTTTCTAATTTGTCGAAAATAAAGTATTCTCGGAGCTATAAATGCGCGTTTCGCAAACGAGCTGCATGTTTCAAACAGCATCCCGCATCGGCGAATACGGTCCATAAACCGTTGATATGAGTTAATGGGCGCAGCACGGTTTAGTTAGCGCCGAGCCAAGGAGAAGAAGACACCGGGAAGACGCTGCTTGCCGGTGACAGTTTATCACACGAGACGCGGAGCATATATAACAAACTGCAATCTGGAGGAGACGCGAGACTTCTCGAGGTCGCCTCAGATGGCGAAAACTGTAGAATGTGAGATGGTGACGTGATTATTTTAAAAAGATCATCTACGACCACCGTTGCGGCATATACTGTTTAGTGTACATGTGATTTAAATAAATCCAATAACAAACAATTGTTACCGATTGGCTTAAGAATATCCTGCAGTAAACCTCATGAGGTTCAGTCATATACAACGAAATGGTTTAATTTAAAAAACAATTCAATGCCTTCATTAATATTCGTAAATGAGTCTAGAGCTGCCCACTTGGACGCTATATCCACTGGTGACGTGTTACTGCAAGCTATCGGCATGATATATATGGCATGATATATATCGGTCTTTGATATGAGATTGAGAAATATAAACGGCAAAGTTAACTGAATTACATGTACCTACATTGATAAGCCTATGTGCCATCTCGGCTGTCGCAGAGTTACCTAAACGTAACACCATTGATGCAACATTCATAGTGGGTTGCTTCATAGATCACATGCCGTCTTGGCTGCTTGCGATAAATACTTTATTGTCTCTAGAGTGGTTGGTTTTGATTAAGAAAAATCCTAACCCTCATATAAATCTGAACCTTATAAGGGTGGTCCAACCATAATGCACCATGTTAATTGTGAGTCACACCTTAACGTCAAGTTTTTTGCCCAACTTAATTTGATATTTCCTTGTTTCAGTGTTTGAAAAATTCAACCACGGAGAGGTACACAATTGAGGAGCGCGTTAAGATTGTTGAAGCCTTTTACGAAAATGGGCGTTCAAATCAAAATGCATTTCGTGCACTTCGTAACTTTTTTGGTCAGCATAATCGACCAAATGTGTCCACAATCGGGAGAATTGTACGCAAATTTCAGCAAACCGGGTCTGTAGGAAATGTGAAAACACCTGTGCATGCTCGCCCAGTTCGTTCTGCGGAAAACATTGCTGTTGTTCGCGATAGTGTAGCAGAAGAGCCGTCAACCTCGACTCGTCGTCGTGCCCAACAATTGAACATCTCACGAACATCACTGATGCGAATTTTGAATAAATATTTGAATTTACACGCTTACACGGTTCAATTAACTCAAGAGCTGAAGCCTACTGACCATTTCAAGCGTCGTCAATACGCCGAATGGTTGGTTGAACAGACAGAAGTGAATGATGACTTTACAAAGAAAATCATCTTCAGCGACGAGGCACACTTTCACCTCAGTGGATTCGTTAACAAGCAGAATTGCCGCATTTGGGCAAATGTAAATCCACGAGTGATTGTTGAAAAGTCGATGCATCCACAAAAAGTGACTGTTTGGTGCGGTTTATGGGCTGGCGGCGTCATCGGGCCGTACTTCTTCGAAAATGAGGTCGGCCAATCAGTTACCGTGAATGGTGTTCGCTATCGCGAGATGATAACGGACTTCTTGTGACCAGAAATTGAGGATATGGACCTGGACGATATGTGGTTCCATCAAGATGATGCCACTTGCCACACAGCCAGCAAAACAATGGCACTTTTGCGCGAGAAATTCAATGGCCGTGTTATCTCACGTCGTGGCGATGTTAATTGGCCGCCACGATCATGTGATTTGACACCGTTGAACTTCTTTCTTTGGGGATATTTAAAAGAAAAAGTGTACGTCAATAAGCCAAGAACAATTCAAGAGCTAAAGGATGAGATAATTCGGCACATTAACGACATTGAACCACAATTATGTCTCAGAGTCATTGAAAATATGGACCATCGGATAGGGGTATGCCACCGAAGCCGTGGCGAGCATTTGGCCGATATTTTGTTTCACACAGAATTGTCATAGATCCTTCTATCATAATAAAAAATATTAAGATAATTATCTGAAAACTTTTTGTTTTATTTACAATTAACATGGTGCATTTTGGACCACCTTTTAGTAAGAATGTAGCCAATTAGATGTCGACTTGATGGCACATAAATATTGAGAATGTAACATAACATTTTACTTATTTGACGTCACTAGAACTGTTTATTTATGTCTTTTGCATCATGATTTTTCTAATGTCATCCGTTGTCTATTTACTTTCATATTACTATTCGCCTAATTCGTTATTTTCTTTTAGAGCTAAATAGTTTCCATAATTTATATACAGTTAAACTGAGTTTACATGGAGCTAAATAATTGATATTTTTTATGATAAATTAAAGTAGAATTAACATTTTTTGTAATAAGTTAAATAATAACTTAAATTTTGGCAGATATACCCAATCGTCTATAATTATATTTTCACAAGCCATGTATAAAACTTGAAGAAGAAGAATTGATACAATTCTTTTTTCACCAGACGAAAGCTATTGAAAAATAAAACACTTATTCTAGAAACATTTTTGGAATAATCGTATAACAAAGGGATACACGTTTCTTTCAACAAGATGGAGCTATTGCCCACAGAGCAGGAGCCATTTATATCGATGATTAGTCGAAACCGGTAATCCCTACATCCAACAGAGTTAGTCCACTCCATTTCTTTTGATTTGAAAATTAAGATTTATATACAGATTTCTGTTTGGCCAACTTCCAACAATTTCTATGTCGCTTAACACGTTTACATATTTAAACAAAAAATGTTGATATAATTTTTTTATTTAGCTTCGATATTTACCATCGATAAAGTAATTCAATAATCTGAGCAACGGCATCTCGGCTGCCGCAGAATAATAAAAAGAGTAATGCCGCAGAGGACAAAGTAACACCAGTAGGTGCGTGGCTTTATTTATCACTGAGAATAAAACACAACGATACTATTTTCGATATTTATTGTCTAGTTTAAAAATGGATTAAATAAAATATGTATATAGGGTATAAATGTTCAACGTATGGCTAACAAATTAGAATTCTTAATCCTCCATATTTTACCCATAATTTCGAGAGTGGGTTAAGCAAATGATAATAAAATTCTGGAATCTGGACATTTTTAGTTTATTCTTTCATAAAGCATTGTTTTTTATTATAATCGGCGCCGCTACATAAAAAATGTATACATATAAAATATATCAGCATTTAGATTCATATAACGAAAGTAATGGTTGAAGAGTTATAAAAAGAGTCAAGAGATTTGTGAATTGGAAATGGAAAAGTATTAATCGTTAAGTTTCTGTTCCATATGTTTTGCATTTATGTAAATATCGTAATATAAATTCTAGTCACTTATAAATGTCTTATTATTGTTTCTCCGAAAGGAGGAGGTGAAATAAAGATCCAGGACACCTTACAGTGTACTTATATTGCACAGAATAACATTATTTCTTAAATAAACATTTTTAGCTTCTTTGAATTTCTCTTTATTCGATTAATAATGGGCATCTTACATGCAAAATTTATCTTAAGCTTGTGAATTAAATTTCACTGACTTTTAATTTTTAGTAGCATTAAACACTATATTTTACGAGTATACTATATCATCAAATAAGGAAGAAATATAAAATTTTCACTTCTTTCATTCGAATGCTATTATATAATACTAGTAACAATAATAATTTATTAACTTAAGAAATATGTATACACTTTTTGTATAAGGTGTAAATAAATTTCAACTAAGTTTAAAATTTTTGACAAACTTGACCATATATGGATATGGATTATATATATCTTTCATTTCGGATTTCTTATCACGATACCTGAATGTGAATTATAGAACTATAGTTTTATTTTTATTCCTACGTGTTTCTTATATAAGTTTTGTATTTGATAACATACATCTTGTATTGACAAGCACCAAACAATAAACAATAAGTTATGCAAAACTTGAAGTATATATTGTTCAACAAAGCTTCATTATATGTAAATTAAACCTTGACAATTTCCAATTTGAACAAACTTTTTATCTCAGTGTACCACAATATTCGAAAAGGAGTATAAAAAATATACTCTTTCTATAACAGTTTCCGCAAAAATTATTATCGTATATATCTTATTATTTAAAGGTGTTTAATTTCCTCATAAAATATTGCTATGTTGTCTAGACGTAGACCTATTGTTACCTACAAATTAGGGTAGGAGTTAATTGTACAATGAAGATTATTACAAGATATTTCTAGCAAAGAAACTGTGCCCAAATAAAGGGTGATTTAGATTACCACTATTTTATAGAAAAATGCTTTTATATTAGTGATAATTTAGGAAATGTATGTCAAATTGTAAGTAAATCAAATACGTGACGTTCTTTTATCAGAAATAAACTGTTTTCTAGGTGAACATTGCTAAAACTTTTTTGTTACAGTATCGTTCATACCACATTGCTACTCTCTAGTTAAAGTAATCTGATTAAAACGATTTTATATCTACAGGCAACTAAGACTTTTTAAAATAATGTTAATTACTATTGTAGTATCTAGATAGTCTTTAAGCAACAAAAGTGTTCCTTTAGTGTAATTTTCTTAATGCTTAAGGGGACAGTACTATAGCGGAAGGTAGCTAAACTTAAGTTGTTATTTCTCTCTTGTCTGTCTAAATTCAAGTACATACAGCTCTCGTCACTATTAATCTGTTAAGTTCTTCTACAATAAATCTTATAATTTCTTAACTATCGCACTTTATTGCTACCTTTACCTTAGTTCAATAGGTTATGGGCCCAGGACCCCACTTCTATAAATATTTGTGTTGAGAAATTGTTGAAAACGCAAAATATTTTTCCGCCTCGTGAAAGAATGATAAATATCATGAGTCGCGTCAGTCGTAGAAAACGAGTCAATTCTAATTTAAAAGGAATTTTCTAATTATAAAAACTAAGTTAAACTTAGAAATCGAAACTAAGTTTGGATTTCTAAGTTAAAAGGAATCGAAAATCGATCCATGAGGTAATGTCAAGTGCGAGTTACACTGCAGTGCATGTAATTTTCTCGGCTCTTCTGGCATCGTGAAAGACAAGGTACAGCAAGCCGATATACTTACCAAGGGGTTACCAAGAGTCACTTTCGAGGACCAGGAGATGCTAAATATTAGAAACGTCGAGAACATCGAGAGAAATCATCCCCAAGACATCGGATCATCCTAACTATTATCTGTTTACATTAAGAAAACGTGTACAAAATTTTCATTTAGAGGGAATGTTAATATTAAAATGAAAAGTTATGTATTCAGTATTCAAATATTACCTCGTATTTTTCTTGTTTACAAGAAATTACTTAAGGGGAAGTACTACAGCGGAAGGTAAGTTATCCCAACCTAAGTTGTTATTCCTTGCCTGTCTAACTTCACGTACTGCTCTCATCACCATTTATCTATCAATTTCTTTCGCCATAAATCTCCCAGTTTCTCAACAATCGCTCTTTATTTATTACTACCTTAACCTTAGTTCAATAGTGCAGTTGCCAAATAGGTTTCTACATATAAATACATATAAATAGGTACTAAATACTCACTAAAGTATCATCATTCCATTAGAATACAGAATTCTAACTATGAAATCATGTGACCAAATGATTTTCAAAGGCATAAAGTCAGGAACTAATCGTTAAATTTGCTAAAAATTTATATGTGAACTATTACAATTTGGGTAACAGTTTTTTCGTTATTTTTACATAGTAATAGATTTGAGTCAAAACAAAGGTACCACATTTGGAACACGAGTTATCTGACACGCCTCAATTCGACATAATTAAATGTACAGCATGACTCCATAAACCCGTCCGCGTCCGCGTGAAAAATAAATTCTAAATAACCGGCGATAAAGCAGTCGGATAAATGACAAAGTGACAGGAAGGAAAAGTACGCCGGCATTAAATTCTCATACCCACCCTGAGCTTGATGGTTTCAGAACAATAAAATTGATAAAATACTTAGGAACATTAGTGTCACCGGGGGATGAAAAGCAGCCGCGTGTGCAGCAGAGGTCTTTATTATTAGTTGGAGTTGCCGTTGGAAATATGGCGAAGTTTTAACAAGATTCTCGATATAGGGCGACATTCGGGCTCGGATTGTCGGAAATATAACTTAGGATTTGTTACTATATATGTTTTTAAAACTTATGACAGTATTAAGACTTATTACAATTAGTAAAAATATAGGGTTGATATAAGTTCCCGCGTTTTTATTTTAATTAAAAATAACAACAATTATAACAACAAATTAGTCAACGATTTATTCTCGGTCATTGTTTATGACTGCTCACACCCCTCCACCAATTTGTCGATGCCATTTCGCCAGAAATCGGCAAGTCTGGATTCGAAGAACTTGATGAACAAGTTTTCGAAGTCAGTATCGTTGTCGAGGATTACGTCAAAATTTGGTTGGATAGCGAGCATAATAGATGATAATCCGTTGGTGCGAGGTTTGGAGAATACGGTGGATGTTGAAAAATCTCCCATTCGAGCCACTGGAGGGCGCATTTGACGATGTTAGCTGTCATGGGTACGTTGTCATGGAATAGGATGGTTAATGGTCCACGTTAACTCAGATGCTTGAAATTACCGTTGTTGAACTTTTTATACCAATCTTGACATACTCTTTTTATACCAATCCTTGCAGCTATGACATACTCTTAAATGTCTCGATTTTCTTCTGTAGTCTTTTGATCACGACGAAAGGCAAAATAGGACGTGTCGAAAATGCAGTTTTTGTGGCCTGGAATGTCCATTGTATTTCAAATCTGTTGTATAATGGGGAGCTATGGGTAAAGTTATACGGGTAAAAAATATGGTCTTTTATGACCAAACCTTTGTTCATAAAATGACCAAATAATTCAACTCTAGGAAAATTAAATTTATAGGCCAATACACACCACTCGAATACGGTGGACATTCATATCAGTTGCCCGACGCGTAAATAAACCAAGTGCAGCACTTTACTTCGCATCGACAACATGGATGGGTAAACTATCGTATTCTACTACAGTAGTGTTTGCGACATTCGTCCGGAGTGGCGCATTGGATTCTATGTTGGGGGTATCATTGTATACATATATTCAAGCTCCACCAGAAGAAGCTTAGCAGACTTCTCTGAGCATGGGTATGTTTGTCCTCGCCTCTATGTGTAACCTCCCCTCCGCAGCTTGCGGCGTTAGGAGGTCGATTTATATGTATTCAAACATTATTTTAAATAAAATGACGTTTATAAGCTTTAGAAATTTGCCTTTATAGAAGTATACCTTGCGTAGCGTATACTGAATATGCGGTTAGGGATGAAAGAATTATACTATTAGGTCTTTTAGCAGTATTTCCATTGGGCAATTGATAATCAATTATCACCTACAGAGACTATTAATACGTCTTACTTTTATGACGATAATTGAAATGTATAATGTATAGATATTTAAAATAAAAATATTATTAGTGATTCTCTCATCTGTAAATATTTTTGAATGGAAAATACTTATTTCAACATTTGTATTCGTGGTAAACACAATATTGTTCATAAGTATAAGTATCTGACAAAAAACTATACAAATGATATGAGTCAAAAATCAATATTTTTTTCGGTTTGTCTGTCATCGTCAATTTTAATCCTAGTCGTAGGTTTAATACGTAAAATAGAGTGTTCTGTTGCTTTTAATATTGCTTTACAGACTGCGCTTCACTTGATACAGTAGTACATTATAAACAGGAAACAGAAATCGCCTGTCTCATTGATGTATTAATATAATTATTAACTTACAAATATATTTGACAATCTGTCATTGGCAGATGAAGTGGGAAATATTCTATTATGATATATTATTTTTACAATATACAACTGCAATTTCGTACCAAAACTACTAACTCATGATTCTTCTCGTACAAGAGTTGATTGCCTTTGTCTGGTATATCGTTTTGATAAAGCTGCTATGTTAAAAAGGTTTGTCAGAAGAATGAATTTTTTTCAGTTTCCTCTTTCTAGGGACCAACTTTTACAAACGTATTTTGTGCAAATTATGCTCCTGTATAATAATTGTTTTCTGTATAATATTCCATAGCAAGTTCCAAAAACAATAATATCGCTGCTATTGGATATCTCAAACCCCAAAAAAGTTTGTTTAGTTCCATTTATGACACTTTGTAAATTGTAAAGTACTCGTATAGTAAACAATATATTATTTAACTATTTTCTTATTTGACTTATGTAACTGTTTGGTTAAATTTTATAATGTTAATGATCCTCTGGATATTTGTTTTCATAAAAATTTTGGATAACAAAAGGAATGTATTAGAACTTTGTTGTATGGCACCGTATAATTACGAACTCTTAATATGCCTGTTTAGGTAAAAGATTTGTAATGTATTTTAAAAATCTTTAAAAGTTAGGGATGAAATCATCAAATTGGTAATTCTGATAAAAAAGTCAACCGCTAAGATATAAAAGTAGTTCTAATCGAATAGAAATTAGAGTTTTAATCAAGTTAGTGTAATATTATGTGTCACGTCGCCGCCAATAGAAGTGACTATTTGGATCTCTATATATAGGGTGTCTCAGTTGGAACTACATGGGTTTGAATTGTGCGCCATTTGTGTTCTGTCAAAGATAGGACGTCTATATTTAACGACTGTCATCTATAAACCATACAACGTCAACATGCCACGACTAACAGTTGAAAAATGAATAGGTCGTGTACAACTGTTTTATGAAAGTGAACAATCATTTACAGTTGCATTTTGGAGTGGTGGAGTAATTAAACCATATGAATGAAAATGGAGATGGTAATGCTATCACAGTCATATTGACGTCGTCGTATGGTATTGTAGACCACAGCCGTTAAATGAATGAGTGTCTAGGCATGTGTTACAAATTAAAAATTATACAGGCAGGACAAAGAAAATAAAGGTTGTAATTGACGAATGTTGACAATGAAGATGCAATGTAACTTATGCCCAAGGATTCCAACGCACGCTGGTTTCGGAATGACATAATAATAATAAAAATAATAACACTGTTTACTATGCTATACATGTACAGTAAAACTTCGGTGATCCGGACAGATATAGTTTATGTATTCGTCCGGATTGGTGAATTGTCCGGATTACCGAAGTTCCATGAACATCCTTGATTAACATTTATGAAGTCAAGTTTATTTATTCCAATATTAACTCAAATGTTTTACAAATCGATATATTCTAAATGTATGGACACACATATGTACATGTACATATACTCGTACATATGTACGTATGAAACTGACGAAAAGGAATATATTTGAAGTCAAAAAGTCACTAATTTTTTTTTGAGTAATATTCTCGTTGTAAAGCTCTCTTGCTAGTTATAGATTTTTTTTTTCATTAAAAGGATTTCTTGATAATACAATTTGTTTTCTTCCGCCCATTGCACACATTTTGAAAAACACTGTACTTCTTCCGAATGTTTGATTATTGTCGTAATTTCAATAACATCCTCTTCTTCATCATTTATGTTTGATTGTACCACTTCAATTACATCTTCGTCGCCAACATTATCAGCAGCTACTTTGTCCCTTCCTGTCGCCCAGTTTGTAATTGCTTCATCAGTCAGTTCACTTTTCAGATCTATAACTCTTAACGTTTTTTTCAAGTCGCCATTTTCGTAGCGTCTTCAAGTAGGAGTCTTTTTCTTAGATCGGCCAGCGAAATATCATCTTTATCTGACACCAATTGAGCTTTGTGGCCAATGTCCGGATTACAGAGGTAAAAATCTGAAGTGTCCGAACTGTAACGGGTGTCCGATTGACTGGAGTGTCCGGTTTACGGGGTGTCCGAATTGCTGAAGTTCCACTGTACTGTTAAAACACAAAAAAGAAAACAATAATGACAAATTTATAACACATGATCTTCGTCTAGATACCCATTCAAATATTGACGTCCTATCTTTGACAGAACACAAATGGCGTGCAATTCAAATCCTATAGATTCATCTGAGACACCCTATGTTATTAGTAAAAGAATCTAATCTTTAAATAATTCATACTAAAATATAATTTATTTCGGTGAATCGTATTTATTTTTTCCGCTCATTATAACGGTCAAAAGAATTAATAAAGCAATAATTTCAGTATTTCAGTACTGTAATTTACTCGGAATTAAGACAAAATTTATTATAATTTATCGATCGGCGATGTGGCAACACTAATTCCTTATAAGTAAACCCGTTAGCGTCGTCCCGCTAAATAATAATGTTGTATTAAGAAATGAGGATCGCTATTGGAATTTAATACGTCGCATACATATAAATAAATAATCGAGGAAACGTCTCACGGCCTCTAATTTTATTAAAATAAATTCATTTCGTTGTGATTTATAGCGGCCCAACATATTTTTTAGCCGAACTCGCCATAAATAAAAGTGAAATGTGGCCTTCTTTCCCTCCGCCGGTGAAGAACAACAGGCATCAACCTAACTTACGATCGATGGCAGAGTCCGTACAAGTTTTCCGTGGAATTTATTATTTATAGATTTGTTTATCCCGACAACTTTCATATTCTTTATCATAACGTCATTAATATGTCACTCGGTAATGCTGATTTCTCAAAAAGACAAGACTTATGGTGATGTTTCTTCCTCGCGGTTGTCCATATATCATTGCCCACGCAACTAGAAGGAGCCGGGGGGACGATACGCTTCGGCAGAAGAGAGACGACGCGTCTGTCAAATGTCTCCTTGGTGACTGGCCACCGCCATATTGGCTGCAAATTAATTAACTCGACTTAACGTGTAAATTGTCCGGTTAATGAATCGGCCGAGCATGCAGCAACTCTTCTAAGGTGGATTCCTAACGGTCTTTCAGAAATGGTATGATTCCTGAGGATGTGGCGATCGATGTACATTAAAATCTAGGTAATTTTTAAGTACATTGAATCGTTGAAAACATTGAATTTGTCATTGAAAATTGCTTTATAGTTTTCCAAAGTGTTCTTCTTCATGATATTTTGCATGCGTTCGAACCATTTGTTAAAGCATTTTTTCCATTCCGCTTGAGATATCTTCGAAACATGGTTTTTGAACGCATCAACGGCGTCGTCTGCCGACGAAAATCGTTGTCAGCACAATTTATTTTTGACGTTCGGGAACAATAAGAAGTAATTGGGTGCCAAATCAGGACTATACGGCAGACGAACCGTTAATAGGATTTTTTGAGTTTTCAAGCATTTGGTTGTCAGACGAGATGTGTGAGAGCTCGCATTGTCATGAAGAATGATCCGACGGCGTTTGTTGTTTTCCTTATTTTACAGACGATTTCCGGCAAAGAAATGGTTGTGTACCATTCAGAATTGACCGTTTTACGTTCCTCTAAAGGCACTGTTACCACATGACCAGTTTTTCCGAAAAAACAGGCGACCATTTGCTTCGAACTGCTTCGAGCGCGAACATCTTTTGTTGGATTGGGTTCATCCTGAAACACCCATACAGTCGACTGCTGTCTACTTTCCGGCTCATGCGCATAGATCCATGATTCGTCACATGCTACAATGTTATATACGTGCTTTGAAGCGTCGAACTTGTATTTTTTGAGCATTTGTTTGCAAATTATGTGGGATTCAACGAGGACAGACCTTTTACAGCTAAATGATCATGTAATATTTTATATATGCTAGTCGAAGTAATGCCTCAGATTGCCTCAATCTCACAGTATGTAACATGATGATCTTGCATTATCAGTTTTTGCACATCATCAATGTTTTATAGCATAACAACTGATTTTAGACGATCTTCACAACCTTCGTGGGTGAGCGAATGGCGGCCACGATTAAATCCGTTATATAGGGTTTCACAGTGGCAAAGGATGGGGCTTTATCGACAAAAGTGGAAGTAAGTTAACCGATGCACTCTGTCTTGATAATTCATGTCGAAAGTCGGAATAAATAATGGCACGAAATTAATTCACGAGTTAATTCCATTTTTTCGCTGAAATACAATTTTCAAATCACTATAAAGAACACAAAGCGCGCTTATATGATAAAATGTTCTGAAGAAAGTTATGGTCAAAAATGTCAAACTTTCCACTGGAAACGTCAGACGGCGTCTGACAACACTTAGTGTTGCCGGGACGCAAATATAAATAGTACCCCCCGTATTGTATTATTTTTACGTTATTAGTTACGTTGAGTTTGAAGCTACCTAATTGTACGGGGTGTGTAAATTAAGTAATGAGATTGGCAACGTAGCGTTCGCTTTGGAAACATTTGTGACACAGAGCGGTAGGTGAACACGAATACGCCTTCAGTACGAGTTTGAAATTCCTAGAGTCATGTGGTTATTCGTAGTAATTTCTTTTCTGAAACAGTTTTTTCTAGTACGCACTAAAAATGAGTCACGTCAATTTCGAGGAACGGTGTGCTATTAGATTTTGACTTACTTAGCTTCAGACTTACTCACAGTGCACCGAAAATTTTTGCAAAACATCAGCATGTCTACGGAGACAGTGTTTTGTCAAAGGCCCAGGTTTTTCGGTGGCGTAAGGTATTTTCAGAATGAATCGATTGAATCGATTCAAGAGTCGACTGAAGATGAACCTTGCAGCGGAAAGCCTTCGTCTTCAAGAATCGATGAAATGTCGATAGGGAAATGTTCACAAAGAGTTTCTGTCTCAAGTCCAAACAGTTAATCAACACTTTTTCTGAGATTTTGAGAGGTTCTTGAAAAACGTGCGAAAAAGAGTCATGTGTGTGAAACCAAAGAACAACTGGATGTTGCATCATGACAATGCACTTTGTTACACATAAATTTCAGTAAATAAGTTTTTGGCCAGTAAAAACATTCCTGTGGCTCCCCCGCTTCCTTATTCGTCCCACTTGAGTCTTTGTGAATTTTTCCTCACAATCGCCTCAAGAGACGCCATTTTGGGACATTCAAAAACATTCAAACGGCTGTAACCGACAAACTGAAGGCTATTCCAGTATTCGAGATTGAGCACTGTTATGAGGATTGGAAAAATCGCCTTCGGCGCTGTGTGGCTTTTCAAGGAAGTTATTTTGAGGAAGCCAATATTGAATTATAATTCTATTCGAATAAAAAAATTGAAAATACCAGTCTTACTACTTTTTTTTACACATCTCGTATTTATACACTGTCATAAATGTTGAAAGTAGGGTAGGTTTAAGTAAAATACTTTATCATATTTAAATATAAGTCATAAATGTTGAAAGTATGGTATGTTTAAGTAAAATAGTTTATGATATTTAAATTTTGATAATCATTACAAAGAGGCTCGTCAGTTTTTCAATAATAAGTATCCGGACTAATATAGAAACAATTAAACCATATGTCGTCCATCTGTTCCAGAAGATACATTATTTTCGATGCTTTATTAATTGTGTAGGAAAATTCTCATCAACCAACTTGCTAAAACGCATTGTACTTGAGTGTGGTCATCAGTTTTGAAATGGCTGTCGATGAATACCTGGCATCCATACAGTCAGTTCATTCCCGAGCTTCAGACAGCTTCAGGAAGATGATTCCGACCACAGAATAGAATTTTCCGAGGAATGGGGTTAATGATGATAATTAACGAGATCACTTTTTATTTAAATGGTCCGGTGAATAAGCAGAATTACAGATATTGGAACACTGAAAACCTTCGTTGATGATAAAGGAACAGTTTCCAGAGAAAATCGTGTGGGCAGGAACTGTTGGTACCACAATTGAATCGATTATTTCAGCAAGCAGCTCCTCAAAATATGGTTTCGATAAAATTAAAAGGAACTAGAAAGGTTTTTAGGTATAAGAATGATAGTTCAGGTAAAATGAAACGTTAATGGAGACGGAAGTTAATGTACTTTAAAAAAATGGACATATCAGATTTATCAAAGAAAGAAACAAAAAACCACGACACGACATAAATATCTAAACGCCAAAAATAATGTTAATCTGTTTTCATATTCCATGGGTATTCCCAAAGGATGCATTGAAACCGGATTTTGTCCCATATTCAAGAATATCTTGTCATTGTAATGTATAGAGGAAATCAGGATTTATGATAGAAGATATTTAGACCAGAAATGACGAATATTCGACAGAAATACGTGAACTGTTGATTCTAAATCATATAAAACGACTAGGGATAATCTCATATCTCATTAAAAACTCAATAATTCATTGAATAATTAATACAGATGTCCGAATTCACTCTACAATTACTTTCGTCGCACCTGTATATAAAGCAATGATAAATAATTACTATTTAATCTTACTGTACTACAATAACGGTGTAACAGGCATTCAGAACTTAATAGTCATTATTAATAATAGATATTATTAATGGTCATGGTCAATTAGTAACAATAGACAGGCAATATGAAAGCGTTATTTGTTTTTTTCTTTCGGAGATGCTTAATAGAATCTAGGGTACGATATTTCTTTACATCGGATCTAGAGTAATCAAGAAAAGAAGTTTTGCACACATAACCCTCAAATTCAAATACAAGAAAAGTATGCACTTCTTTATAAACTATTTACAGATGAAGTGCTATTCAAAAAGTAAATTGATAGAAGTATATACAAGAATACCAGCTAAATCTCTTTTGCTTGTATTAATTTATAGGGGAATAATAATATGATTGGTATCGATTGATTATAATGTACTTAATGATCGATGAAAACAAAAATATCAGCACTTATTTAAATAAGTGTACGAACTTGTTAACGTGTTTAAACACTATTTTCTTAATTAGTCTCTATAGTGACAGCTAAAATAGATTGTGGAGTGATGCACATAAGGTTTTTTAGCTCTGTCTAAATTACCCGCATAAGCAACGACTACTAAATTATTAAATCATATTCCAATAAAAGTTGTTTTCATCTTGAAATATACAGGGTTTCAGGATAGTTTCTGGCATAACTTTATATATTAATAATTTAACTAATAACTCAACTTATTCCTAACTTTATATATTAATATTATAAATAGCAAAATTTATTTACTGAAAATGCGTAGATATGCTGTTATTTTACGATTTATGTAGTGAAAAATGTCTAGGACTAGTTTTAATCTTAGGTTCATTTAATCGGTATTTGGATTATGCTATTCGTTTATCTATCATAAGAGGAACACAGGTCTAACCTTCTCCTAACATCGATAAAATTAATCTCAGACTAAAACAGTTCAGCGAGGTCAAATATACAAGCCCTTAAACAATTTCAAACATGCTAATAATTTGACAGTCTCAAGCCTGCGCTTTAAAATGTGAAAGGAAGTGTGTTTTACTGCTCTAACTGGGTAAGTACTATCAAAATAAGACACTTGCTTAACATTTCACTTTACACATGCCAAAGAAAAGCTGTCGCGATTAGTGAAAAAGAGAGATTAGTGTACAGCAATGGATATGTTGATAGAAGACGGAATATCAACGTCAATTGCGTTAGCTGTATTCACCTTAAACCAAACAATTTATCAACTGGACTCAGTGGCGTTTCATTGGAGGGCACATGAGAGTTTACTCTTTATTGTATGTTTTGTA
This sequence comes from Rosalia funebris, assembly GCA_037954035.1. Taxonomy (NCBI): domain Eukaryota; kingdom Metazoa; phylum Arthropoda; class Insecta; order Coleoptera; family Cerambycidae; genus Rosalia; species Rosalia funebris. The sequence continues at coordinate 10,871,743 of JAZFAV010000008.1, forward strand.
ATTGAAGTTATAGGTCTCTGGTAACTACCCTATCAGTAATACCAGACTATCCTGAAACCCTGTATATTCCTATAGCATATTTAAAAGATAAAAAATCCACTCGATTTATCTCGAAATAAATTTTTAAACTCTGTGTACTTTAACTCTTTATCAAACTTGAGACCAAATGAAATAGAAAGAGAAAAATAAAATTTACATATTTTACAATAATAATTCTACAAGCATTGTGAAATGATTATGAGATTCTAAATCAAAAACCAGAGTTTATTCTATCTTCGTTTTTCGTTTTGTTGAATAATTTACTAATTTGTCTTACATCGAAACTATTGATTCTAAAATAAGATACTGTAAAAATATGTATTTTTTGTTGAGAAACTTGAAATTATTCTATCAAATCCATAAAAGTTTCTCAGGTTGTACACCCATAAATAATAAAAAATATATTACAGGTTACAATCAATAAAACTCAAATTCCACGATCATGCTTTCTTTTACTCGATAATAATTTTGAATTCACTTACCACAGTGAAATTCCGTATTTGTATAAGGGCAACTTACCTGTAAAAGAAAGAAAAAATAAAAAATGGATTCTATTATATATTCTGAATAAAGTGAATATTCAGTGAAGATATATAGTAATTTTTTTCTTTAAATCCGTTCTATGCTCTTAACAAATTATTTTCATCTTCAATTGTGGATGTATCGGCAGCATCCTCCATATTTTAAGATAAGAGGTAAGGGATACTTGCCAAGTAAGAGGCATGTTAGAGATTTCCAAAGATTTGTTATCAATAAAGTTTCGGAATAAATGTAAATTCTTTATCAACACTTTAGTGTAAATCAAATAATATTTTATACAAATATGTAAACCTTGGAAAAGTAGAAGATCTAGGAAATGGGCCATTATCAACCTAGGAATGTTTTCGAACCTCCTGAGACTTGTTCCCCCAATAGGTTAGTAATTAATGTCCAGGAAAGGGGATCTACGACTTTTTCGTTATCTGACAAGAGTTTGGAAGAATGTTCACAATTACTGTTGCTCGACTTTACATAAAATTATAAATAGTGAGCCCGAAGAGTAATGTATAACTTGGTTAAAATTGGTACTAACGCTTTTAAATATCACTCGGACATGTCAAAAGACGGATCTGAAATGCTCTTTGAGACATACCCTTTAATGTTTTTTAGTCGTATTTTTAAAAATTATGACGTCTTCGATAATTTTTCAACGAGAATTTTTTATTATGCTATCCCATTTTTGATTATGCTATTTGAAAGAACTCTTTTTTAAGTTTGGTAAAGTAAAATGAATAATTGTTTATATAATTATAATCATATAATTATTACTCAAAAAATTCTTACACAATGAATCCCTTATTTGATTCTACTGTATGTAAAAAATAGTTATTTCAAATTGGCACACTCAAAAATGAGACTTTGCGTTAAAAAATATCTATGATTTCATAACTTTTAAAAATACGGCTCAAAAAATTACAATAGCATTTCAATTACAGGTACATTTTTGACATGTCCAAGGGATTAAAAAAAAACCGTACGAAATTTGTTAAATTTATATATTTTATTGTACTTATTGGGCCCATTATATGCGAGAATAGCTAATAGTTCACCGTATAATCCCTTTGTAATTTAATGTTCCTAACAAGATCGTGATAGAGATTATCAAAAGTTTATCAAAAACGTATACAAATTGTTGGATATATAAAATCACTAATCAGAGCAATAATAAATATATTCAGCATTATCAAACTTATGTTATACTAATCCCATGTACATGATCATATTTCAGTGACAACTAGATAGATGGATAGATAAGGTATTCAGCTCATAATCAATGCATATGGAGGTGTTATCAAATGAAATACATAATATAACAACTACAAACGAGAATAAAGATAAATACACCATTTTAATGTACTATCTATAAAAACGTCATATAAAAAATATAAATATAGAAAAATTTAACGAAGAAAAATAATAAAAATCAGACTACATACTATTCACTTTATCGCTATTTGTCAAATAAAAAACTCCCTTAGCTTGCCGATAAACGGAATAGTCTACCTGAGCCTAATCATAAAAATAAGCCACGGTATGAGATAAGACCCATTTGGGATTTTTTATTTGGCAAATAGCGATGAAATAAACTATACATACATGTTTCTATTATTGTACGGTAGTAAATACAACACAAAACACATGTTTTAAAACTAATCATTCAAATAATCTATTACCCAATATATATATTTTTCTATAAGAATAATCGCCAATCTTTTTTCAGTTCTTCTTTTTAGGAAGAATTTTTATAGTATTAGGTAATTTATTTATCATCATCATGAGGTCATCAGTCCTAAGATTGGATGGACGCTAACCTCCAGCTTCTCCTATCTTGTGCTAACCTACGCATTTCGCTAATTGTGCTACAACCTACATCCCTTACTATTTGCGAGCAGTAGTCTAATCTAGGCCTACCTCCCCCCCTACTATTCCCCCATGTCTCAGCAAGTGGCCTACCATTCTATCTCTTCTCTTCTTTATGTTTTTCCACGTACTTCTTTTCTCGCCGACTTTCTCTAATACTTTTTCGTTTCTAACCTTATCAGTCCACGGTATTTTCATAATTCTTCGGTAACACCACATCTCAAAAGCTTCTAATTTCTTCTTATTTTCTTCCCCTACCGTCCAGGTTTCGCAACCGTATAGTGCCGTGCTCCATACATACGTTTTTAAAAATCTCTTCCCTGTTTCTAAGTTTATTACCCCCGAGCATAAAAGTGCTTTCTTTTTGTTAAAAGCTACTCGACCCTGCGTTATTCTTTGTTTTATATCTTTATCGCTTCTTCCATCCCAATTTATTTTACTTCCTAAATAAGTGAAGTCTTTAACTTCCTCCAATCTTTCATTATTAATTTGTACTTAATAATGAAAGTTTACTTAATAATGATTAACAATCATTATTAAGTGTACTTAATAATGATTGTTAATAAGTGTACTTAATAATGATTGTTTTTATTCACCCTCATTCCGTATTCCTCTGTCAACACTGCCTCCATTTCGTTCAACGCTGATTCTAATTCTTCCTTACTAGATGCTAATACTGCTATATCATCCGCGAATCTCAGCATTTTTAGTTTCTGTCCCTGTACTTTAATCCCGAAATCCACTCTATCTTTTACCACATTAATCGCCTCTTCGATGTACAGATTAAAAATTAGTGGTGATAGCGTACATCCTTGTCTTACTCCTTTCCTAATACCTACTTCCCTTCTTTCCCCTTCTACTCCTATAACAGCAGTTTGCTCTTTGTATAGATTGTGTACTACTCTCCTATCTCGAACATTTTTTCCCATCTTCAAAAGCTTTTTCTAAATCTACAAATCCTATATAAGCGTTCTTTCCTTTTTCTATTGTTTTCTCTAACATTACTCTTAGCGCCAGAATAGCTTCGCGAGTTCCCCTATTTCGCCTAAACCCGAATTGATCTTCTCCTAGTCTTTCCTCCGCTCTATTTTCCATCCTCTTCTGCACTATTCTGGTTAAGATTTTTGACGCGTGGGAAGCTAGGCTAATCGTTCTAAAGTTCTCGCATTTGTCGGCTCCTCTCTTTTTCGGTATAGTAACGATAAGGATTATAAGTTCGGAGGATTATAAGTTCCTCTTATAATCCTCCGGCATCTCGCCCGTTTCGTATATGTATTTTACCAGTTCAAACATCCTATTTACTATACTTTCTGTCCCACACATTTCAAAATTTCCGCCTGTATTTTATCTACACCCGGCGCTTTATTGTTCTTTAGCCCCCTTAGTGCTATTTCGCATCTTCCCTATCGATGCTAGATTCTTCCTCTAATTGTTTATTAATAGATTATTGTATATTATATTTATTTATTTACAGTATTTATTGTAGTATATAAGTAAGTGTTATAAGTTTATTATTTTATAACACATATATTTTTCTTCATTTAGAAAGTACACGTCTTGAAATACGTATATGTGTGTAAAATTTATTTTTTAGGTCCTGGTCCGGGGCTTCGCTGAAGGCGTAGGAAGTATCGTTAACATAATAATCGATAATACACTTATTCGATGGATTAGTATATAATTTCAGGTAATTACCATCAGTAATTTCATTAAATTATTGGTATATAGTATTTAAAACAAGGGCCTTAATATACCCTTGTAGCGCGCCAAGTTGAACTACCGCTTTTGGAGATTTGCCCAATTTCTCAATTTCATTCTTTTGGGTCACACATGACATGCGTTTGCTTGAACATGACTTAATTAAATAAAATAATTTTATTACGCAATCAAGTATAAATCACTGATCTTTCAGAGTGCCCAATTTCTAGCTCTTCGTATCGTAGATCGTAGATATTTAATGTAAACCATTTTGTGTACCCGACAGCATATGAAATTTTTACAGCAAATTGATTGCCTTGTTATATCCATACTTTTTTTATATTTCACTTATATCTTAGAGAATAGACCAGTATATTAGCTAATATTATTTTCTGGTATTTAAAAAAAAATATTAGTTTGGATACCTGGAAATCGACTTCCTTCTAAAAGGAAGTCGATTTCCAAGTCGCCTAAAGCGTCAGGCGGCGGAGGGGAAGGTTACACATTAAGACGACGACAAACAATGCCCATGCTTAGGGAGAGGTGCTTAACTTCCCTCGTTGGAACTCGACCAAGCATACCATGACATTCCAATACTGTGTCCAGTTCGCCACTCCCGGCCACAATACAAATGATATTGTCACAGCCACCTCTATAGGAGAATTCGATAGGTGACCCATCCATGTAGCAGCCTCAGACCTGCACTTTTTATAGCCCCTTTTCGGATAACTGACTTAAGCATCCGTAGTGTTCTCCAATGGAAGAACTATGTATTATGGAACAACTAATAGCAATCCTTGGTGGAACTTCTTTGTTGTCTGCTTAGTGGTGTATGCCTAATTGTAATACAGTAGTAAATGAAATATAACCTTTTTTGTGTCACCATTTTTCCAAAGCCTGCAGCAATACGAAGTACAGTTTGCCATCAATAGAAAAAAATGAGATTTCTATTGTTGTTTCATAGAGATGTTTGCGCAGAAGAAACAGTGAGGCAGCATTCGAAAGGAAAAAGATGCACTTTACGCGCGGCCAGATTAAACTCTCGATATATTCATACCTAATCGATATTCACTCTGAAAGGGTCGCAATGCGACTGAGTAAAAACCAGGCTATTTACTGCGCACCTCGTGGGCGGTCCGATATCACAGTTTTAACACTTTTGTTCCTATTCTTGACCAGCTGTAACCTGAGAAATCAGGCTAACTTCCAATATGCGATACGAACAGACCCTACTTATTCCAATTAAGCTACATACCTCTAGATTTTTTATAGTGACGGCAGGTATTTAGCGGTCCAGTGGGCCATAAAGTCGATTTGCATACGTTCACGGTGCAGCATAACTGGAATATCCGGCAAGTGAGGCGAGCTGTTCCCAGCTCGCTAGATGGGCGTGCTGCATATGTTCCCCCTTTGACCAGTGCCAACTGAGATCACTGATATTGTGCATTTCTAGACGATGCGAAGGTCAACGTGATCGTTGTTGTTAATTTATTGAACATATTGCCAGACTGTGAATAAGCTGCGCTCCGAAAAATGCCAGCATTCGAGGATAAATCACGAAATTTTAATCTTCCTCGCGAATTGTGACGCGAGACATTTGCATAAATGATGTGTCTGAGGTTTCGTCGAAGTATCTGAAGGATAATCCCCGAGTTTACGGAGCTGGTAGTGCCAGAGAAAGCGATTGAGAGAAAGAGTTTTGTCATTTATGTCACTTAAACAGAGTAATGAGAGCTATTTACATAGAAAAATATTTAACAAATATTTCGAGAGGGCTTTATTGGACAATGTACAAAGCATGATTAATTTCATAAGTAACCGATAAATAGGCTTTCCAATAAGTTATTATTTTTAGGCAAAACCCAGGCATTCATTAGTTTCAAATCCTAAATAAAATAACGTTATTTAAATCAATATAACTTCAATTTAACTCTTATAAAATGTCTCTTAATAAGGACGCTCGATTTTTAAATGTATATAAAACATGTTGTCTGTGAGATATCCACTCGATTTTTTCTTTATTTGAAAGAATATTTTATGGCATATAAGTATGGAATATAACGTCGTTCAAATGTCCGCCGCGGTTTTGCTTGGTGGCACGTATTAAGGAGGTCCAATTTTCGATGACTTTGTCTCATAAATCTGGCTGAATTTGCTGGATGGCGTTCGTTGTTGACTTTGAGGGTATCAATTGTTTGCGGTTTATTCGCATAGACCTACAATTTAAGACGGCCCAGAGGAAGAAGTCTAAAAACATTAAATCGCATGACCTCAGTGGCAAGTTCATGTCGTCGCTGCACGAGATAGCCATACCCTGAAATCGCTAGTGCAGAATGACCATCGTGGCATGCGCTGTGTGGCACGTAGCGCCGTCCTGTTGGAACCACATGTCGTCGGTATCCATATCATCCAGTTTAGGCCACAAGAAGTTGCTTATCATTGATCTGTAGCGCTCGCCGTTGACGGTTATGGCAATGCCAGTTTCATTTTGGAAGAGGCGGATCGATGATTCCACCAGAGCAAAATCCGCAACAGTGACTTTCTCGGGATGCATTTGGTCCTTGTGTATCTCGTGTACACAAGGACTGTAAATTTAGGACTGTAAAATCCGATAATTTTGCTTGTTCACATATCCATTCATCCAAAAATGGGCCCTGTCGCTAAAGATGTTTTTGAAGTGAATACTTCTTTGGCGGCGTTCTGATATTTGACGGGAATGGAGAGTGAATTGGAAAAAATGTAACGTTTCGAGATTTCGTTACACGAGAGGGAAAAAAGGTATAACGTAGAGAGAAGGAGAAAGAGAGCTATATATTTGGTATACCTAAAACACAGGCTTCGTTACAAGACAGAGTACACAGATATATAACATAGAGAGAAAGAGAAAGAGAGCTATACATCATATATATCAGTTTAGGCTATCCGCGTCTCCCTTTTGTGCGGTCCTTCGTCTTTAACGCCCACTCATACGCTAAGTCTAAGTTGCTTGAAGGGGGAATAGTTTAGGAAGCATCGTACGAGCAAGAAAGAGAGCCACGTATTCATTGAATACTAGGCAATAGAAGAAAATATAGTATGACGCGCATGCGCGCGAGTATGTACAACTCTGACGTCACACGGGAGTGGAGCAAGAGAGAGCGATATAAATTCAGTACGTAGCGATGAAAAAATATCGTCATCGCAGCCATCTATATCTCACCGAACCAAAATCTAGAAGATATAATATATTTCATTCACCGCTCCCTACTGGTTTACAGCTACACAGGTGCAAATGCACTTGGAAGATAAAATCCTTTTGATTCTCGGGGGAGATTTCAATGTAAATTTCAGATCCAATGATTCTTTGACGTTGATTATCTTTCGTAGAGAAACATTTGGTCTGCTTATAAATAACAACCCAAAAGAATCAACAACAAAATCCGGAACAACAATAAATGCAATTTTTACACGTTATCTAGAAAATATCGAATCACGAACATATATTTCATATTTTAGTTATCACAAACCAATCATATCAGTATTACCAATTGAACCACCAGCCGATGATAGTGTAGATAATGAATAAACCGAATATTTTTTACACAAATTTTATATTGTTATATTTCTTTTGAAATTACCCCTCTCCCTTTCTCTCTCTCTCTCTCTCTCTTTCAATCTCTCACTCTTAATCTCTCTCATTCTCTATTCTAAAGAAGTATTCACTTCTATCACGTGTACTGTGCTGCACATGATATATTTTTTTTGGCGAAATTTGCGTCAACTTCCAACTGCTCCAGAGCAGTTGGAAGTTGACGCAAATCAGCAAACACACGACGTCGTCTATGGTCGTTTACCTTAAGTTCCTGGGTCAGATGGATTTTATATTTTGACAAAATAAACTATCGATAATGTAACATCTCAACAAAGTTTCAGCAACTTTGAATGGTTAGCCAAGTTTGAATACATCTATTTTGTTAAACATGTCTACAATATCGATTTCTGATATAAAAACTATTAGTTGTACGCTCGATCTTGTAACTAAAAAGCCAGCAAAAGCCACATGATATAAAGCTATTTGTAAGTATTAAAAATAGCAATTATTAAATTAAAACGCTCTCAATTTTGATACTTTCTAATCAGCAATATATTCTTGATAAAAAAAATTTTATTTAATCTTTTATCAAATCTTTTTTAATTAACTGTCTTCGTTTTAGGTATTAAGAACTTATCTTTTTTAGTCCCAAGTGATCTAACATGCCTTTATTGCCTAATACAAACCTTTATCTAGCCACACATATTAACATCATCCTTTTAAGAATTATTTTCAAACACATTCGAAACACAACTCCAACAATATTATTTCAAATGTAATATTACACATAATAATAACAAATATAATTTGAATAATAAATGGGAATTTAATTGAGTAATAAATAAGAATATTAAATGATCTAATCGAAATTTAAAAATTTGTATGAATTAAAATTTCTTAAATACAGTCAAGGTTATTAAGAGGATTTTATATTTGTTTATTAGAAGTAATTATTTGTTTAAGAGAATATTGTATTTATTTTCACCATAACCAAAAATCTGTAGGTATTTGTCACAGACCTAATTCGTTAACAATAATTGCATTGTTCTCTCAGTGTACTTGCAAACACAATTACATAAATACAGTTAATTTGAAGATATAAAATGTAATAACATGAAAATAGTTGACCTATTTTAATATTACTACAGTCGAAATCCTTGTCAAAGACACTCTCGAGTACCCATTAATCTCACAGCAATAGTTCAATTAAAATAAACCCAATTCATTATTTTTAACCAGGCGGTACGGTCAATTAACCGAGCCTATTAGACCGTCTTAATTTGCCGTTCTTTCCGAAATAGTGTCGCTCATCAGCCGACGTGTTGTTTTCAATTTTTTACCGGCCCAAATATTCCATTTTAATTGACACACTCCTAAGTTTCTGTTTATAAATAGTGCTAGGAAGGCAACGGATCAGGGCTGGCCGACCAGATGATTAGGTTAGATTAATAGCCAGATATTAACAATCGTCGCCTGGTCCTCGGGGACGGGCCAAGTGTTTATTTGTGGATCCGGAGCTGGCTTAAAAAATTACGGGCTTTTTGTAACTGTCCCCTTACCTGATTATTTTGGATGCGCATGTACGGGGTGCCAATTAAATTTGTGTTCTCGTTGTATTTCTTAAAAACAAACATTGTTTTATAATTATGGAGCGATTGATCAAAAATTACACAGGTCTGCAAAAAAAAATTATTTAAAAATTGTTTTGATTTAGTTAACTCATCTTTATGTAGTTTTTTGCGCTGATTTAAAAATTATTAATTGGTTTTTATCTATCACGTAAGGCTTGCCTACAAAATAAAGTTGAAATTTTTGGAAAAGGTACAAAAAACGGAAAATTTTGGATTTGTTTCTATTATCTTAACATGAAGTAAAAGCAAAAAAAAAAACAACGATACCTAGCTAAAATGAACATAATAGTGATGCACATGTGTTGCAAAGTTATTATAAGTCTTTGTAAAAACGTTTTCTTTTTCCATCAAAGCTTCTTTTGGTATTTTTTCGGCTGTGTTCTTGTGAATTTTTCCTTTTTAACATCCAACAGTAGTCTGCCATCATGTTGACATTCCATCGACCTTGGTATGTGCGCTCCATTTCTTTTATATCTTAATGGAAACGTTCTCCTTGTTCCTCACTTACAGCTCCAAGATTTTCTGGAAAGTAGTCCAGATGTGAGTGAAGGAAATGGACTTTGACACTCATGTTGCAGCCCAACATTTTGTAGTTTTGTAACAATTCAGCAACCAAAGTTTTGTGGTTTGGGTCTTTTTTGTTTCCAAGAAAACCTGTTACAACAAGTTTAAATGAATTCCAGGCATTTTTTTCTTCCATTTCCATTTTAGTGACAAAGCTTTCATCTTTTAAAAGTTTTCTGATGTCAGGCCCAACAAAGACTCCCTCTTTCAGCTTAGCATCGGATAGACCAGGAAACTGCTCACAAAGATACTTGAAACACTCTCCTTCTTTGGGTAATGCTTTCACAAACTGTTTCATTAGCCCCAATTTGATATGAAGTGGTGGAAGTAAGATCTTTTTAGGATATAATAAACTTTGTTTTTCAACATTTTGAACTCCAAGAATAAGAGCCTTTCTGATTGCCCACGTCTGCTTGACATAGTGTTGTTTCCTGTCACGGCTATCCCATTCACAGAGGAAACATGGAAGTTTTGTGTAACCACTTTGTTGACCTAGTAACATGGAAATAACTTTCAAATCCCCACAAATGGTCCATTTATGGTCAGAGTAGCCGAGCTTATTAAGAACAAACTCAAGATTTTCGTAGAATTCCTTCAAATGGACTGAGTGTCCAATAGGCACAGAAGCATATCGGTTACCATTGTGAGATACAGCTTTCAAACTCCTTTTTAGTGAATCGATGAAAAATCTCCATTGCTCTGGTTCATACATGATTTTGAACATTTCCATGATTCCGGGTACATTGTGGCAGAAAACTAGGTCACCCTCTTGTGTAAAAAAAAGGGACAAATTCCTCTTCTCTAAATCGGTACCATGAAAATGAAGCACCGGAGGCTAACATATGTCTTTCTTTAAGTCTAGACCCTAAAACTTCCGCTGAATCCTTTGGGAGGCCCATATCTCGTACTAAATCGTTCAAATCTAATTGAGAGTAAAGTTTAGGGTCATTGGTACCTGGATCGTAGCTGACCTCACTATCGCTGCTACTATGTGACATTTGGTCTAAATCTAAATATTCTTGTCTACGGTAGAGCAGCTGTGCTCTATAGTTTTTATTACAGGAGTCGTATATAATACTAATGCCCGCGTATTCTTAGTTAGAAAATAAGTTAAGCATTTTTCAAATCACAAAATAAATCCATACACGCGAAGAAGCGACAATAAACAATAGCAAAATAATAATCTACAATAAGATAGTAGTAAATAATAGTTAACTCTAAATAATAACCATAGTATGTAATTACTATGTATGCGCATCGAGTAAAGTAATATTTCGATGTTAGTGGAAAACTAGCCCCTGTTATCCTTGCTGCATTGAGGATCCCTTTGCCAGGATACGTCAAATTTACCAAAGCCTGCTTATTTAATGCATGTGTATGAAACGTTTTAATACACAATTAGGTTTTATTTCTTTTCTATAATAACGTTTCTACAAAATAAAGCCTCTATTACTAAATATTACTTATTTTATTTTAATTATTAAAAAGCCGAGATGGGGACACCTCTGCTACGCTGATAGAACGAGCGGCTCTAGTAGTAACCCTTGAATTTATAAAATCTGTTTGAGAATACCGGTTCTACAATGAAAATCCAAAATCATATTAAAAACATCTTAGGGAAAACCTAATAGAACACCCTAATAGCATTTATTTATTTTTGATAATTTATTATTTATAAAATAAATCCAAGAGATATGATAGCAAATTTTTGTTAATACTATTTAATTTTGTATATTTAATTTAAAAAATGTTAGTAATGTATAAAATATATTTCTTGTCAAAAATTATCAATTTAAAATAATTACTTCGGTTGACACTTTGGTAAAACATATGACAGCTAAATTAACAGACTTACTCGGGCCGTAGATTCGTTTACTTACCTATAAAATTTGTTATATTGTTCTGCAATATATAAATTATAATCGACGGCTGTGCAATATTATTATTTAAGTTAATAGTATTAATTAGTACCCATTATTTAGTTTAATTTTATATATTTGTTGTAAGTTTTTTTTTGTATTCAAGTATTATGTGAAATTTAATTTTGAAAATTTTGATTCTTTCTAGATTTGCACAAAAGTACAAAAATCGTATTTACCAACTCTTATTATAATCAAAGTTCAAAAAGTGTGTCCATAGAATGACCTTACTCGATTTCACTTACTCGATCGAGTCCCAGATTTGCTACTTAATTTTTTAATGATATCTGCAATGGCGTAATATCAACTGTACTACACACCATATTTAGTTAAATTCCTCCAATATATCACAGTTTTGGCCTAAATTACGTTACTTAGTCTGTATATCAGAAAAAGTTTATCAAAACTCATATTGGATTCTTATTGAATCACCTAATCTACAACCGGAGTTTGTGCAACTCGTCATGAATCACTCGGTATGTATCACATGTATCATGTATCTAAAGAATTTCAAGTTTCATATATGTTTTCTATTAAAATTATATCTCGATTATGTTCACTCTTACTCGCAATTAAATTGGCAATAACGGATTTGAAAGACGTCAATTTGCCATCGTCCTGAACGCACCAGTATTGTGATTCGTATCTGGCACCCGATCTACTAAATGCCGGGTCTATTCTCGGTACAGACACCGAAGGAAAACTTTCCCTGCTTCTCCACGTGTTAGCAATGAATCAATCAAAACAACATCCACACTCTCCCGGATCAAAGAGGTTTTTGATTGACGACCAACGCATGGGGCCTTACATCAGACACCAATCTGACGGATGTGCCTCTTCTGGACTGTCGCATCCAACAGATTTATTGCCCGGACGGATTAGAGCTGCATGAAAATAATTCACAATTAATATTTCCACACGGCTGCGACATTATATTCGAGCCGGCCGAAACGCCATTTCTATTATTGGTTTTGTCTCCAGTTATCGTGATATATTAGTTTTATTTATCGCTTTTCTTAAAATAGATTAATGCGCGACTTGATTTGGCCGGGAATAGGTCTCCGACATCACATGAAACTCACCAAAGGCTTTCTAGTTTTAGACGACAGCGATCCCCCAAACACATCCGGTATACGAGTAGGTGTGCGTATCTGGTGGAGCTTGAAACTTCTTTAACTGTATCTATTGAGAGAACAACACCTTTATCAGAAAGTCGAGGAAACAGGACGAAAAAAGTACAATTTGACATGCAAAACCAGTTTTTTTCATGTTGGTAGCCAATGAAAACTATTATACCAATTAAGGATAATGCTACTCCCTAATGTTAAGTTTATTTATAGTATCATTGTTCTTAAAGTAGTTCAATACCATTTGAAAATATTGTCTAATTATTATTTTGATAATACCATAGGCATTCAATTTCATGCCTGGCGTAGATCTAAGAAAAATCAAGCACTGGTATGCTCCTAGAAAAATTTTTAAGTGATGAGGTGGATCACAATACAAATGATACTCCCAGTATTGTGCTTTCTGCTGAGAGATCTCATTTCCAAATTGTATATGAATAAAAACATCCCCTAATTATTGTCATCGAGGATTTAAACTATAATGTAGAGAAAATACACATATCTAATCAGTACTAATATCTTAGGAGAATTAATTGTGGCTCAATAATAATTTTTCCAACAACCATACGACCTCTTGGAGTACGACTGTATAAATATCTGCGAAATCTAGACGTAACCAAGTCACAAATTTATTTATAAAAGTTTTCTGAAACATCACCGTGGAAAACGGAGGGTGGACAAATTTAACTGTCACATGGATTGTACAACTTTTAAGAAAGTGGATACAAATCAGGCTACCTTAAAAACCACTTTCTATGAAATTAATATCGCAGTACCCCAATGCAGTACTTATTTATATTAACGGTTCAAAAAATGATTAAGAGACTGGCACCGCCATATTCACTTACGAGTCACATTTCTGAACATTGATTCTATCTTCCAGCATTTTCACGGCTGAATTGAATGCGATATGGAAAGCACTATTAATTCATTCCCATATTGAATTTCAATTTTGAAACCAACTGTATCCAAAATTATCACTTTATTATGTAAATAATCAATTATAATTCATTTCATATGTATGAACACCAAAATGTATTATTATGTATAATAAATAATGTATTACAAACGCATACTTTGTAAGAGTTTGAAAGAAAACATTCTAGAAAGAAAAAAATATAATTCTTTATGTAACATATCTAATAAATATGACCACATTCAGATCTTCACCGATCATGTCCATAATTTTTTAGTTTGTTATGTTTTCTTATTGTGAGCTTTAAAGTTGTTTGGTACTAAGTTATACTTAATAAGTATAATGTATAATTTACGTCTGTATTATGGTACTACTGGATCTTGATGCCACTTTATTACATAATAATAGAAGCCTATTCCTAACTCTTTTATTAAAAATATTTTACGATTTTATTTATTTAAAATAAAATAAAAATAATGCCGTGTATTGATTCCATATTATTATGACTTCGAGGGTGCATAAGAAACAATCAATAAGACACATACACCAAGATTATCGAGGCACCGCCTTCTAGATTTACAGTTGACTCATCGATTCCTGCTGAATTTATCGTTACTGCAGCTCTGAACACCACCACACAGCCACCGCACGAAAGTAAAAACTAAGTGTGCATTAAAATACAACGTTATATGGAGGGGTCTTCAGTATCCCGCTATTTTCGCCGACAGTGCAATAATGGCACATTAGTTTGATTTATAACTGAGTGGTTATCAGACCAATATTGGTGCTCTATGAAACGACACTAAATTGCCCATAAATATTAGCCGTAAGTCAATATCAGTCGCTGTACAAGCGCTTGATTGAAGTATATAACACTCAAGTCACATACCGAATTTCCATTATTTTATTTATTATCGGGAGGAAATACTGTAATGACTTTATGGAAAATGCGAGCGGCCGACCGCCAAATTTATGGCTATCGGCCCAAATAAAACGTTATCAAAACAAATCTGTATAATGGCGTTTCGGAAAAACAAGTTTGAAATACAGCATTTCATCAAGAAAGTATTTTATGTTAGACAGACACGCAGACACGCAGTTTTAGCGCATTTCGATAAACATGACGTATACAAAAGTTTTCACAATCATTAATTGATTTTATGTGAATTGATTGATTTCGAAAACTTTCAATATTCCCCAAATATGTAACGGATAAATTAATTTTTTACATAATTTAGGATTTTCAATAAAAACTTACATTTTAAGTCTAAGAAATAGTCTACAATTTTATTATTTGAGCATAATAATTCCATACCCCCACATTCAATTCCCTTGATGTGACAGTACCCCTTCACGATTTTTAAATAAAATAAAGGTGCATGTGGAACTTGTATTATACATTTTTTATTCTCTATTCAGCAGTAAGTATTTTTAAGTGTATATATTCTTTATCGGGCTAATTAAGTTTTAACTTTGAATTAAACTATTTCTACGTAATCAAGTATATTCTGGACCTAAGAAACCCTTAAGCTGTTTTTGATTATTTACGAAATATCTGTCAAATATGGCGGATGTCAGATGTTCTTCTTTAGAATTGATTGATGACAATATACTTATTATTGATAACATTATTTTTAATCGCATAAAATTTCCACAGGGTGAATAAAAACAAAACTAAAGTGTTAGTGTGCAGAGGGTGCGAGAGCAGAGCAAAAACGAAAGTACAAATTAATAATGAAAGATTGAAGGAAGTTAAAGACTTCACTTATTTAGGAAGTAAAATAAATTGGGATGGAAGAAGCGATAAAGATATAAAACAAAGAATAGCGCAGGGTCGAGTAGCTTTTAACAAAAAGAAAGCACTTTTATGCTCGGGGGAAATAAACTTAGAAACAAGGAAGAGATTTTTGAAAACATATGTATGGAGCACGGCACTATACGGTTGCGAAACCTGGACGGTAGAAGAAGCAAGTAGGAAGAAATTAGAAGCTTTTGAGATGTGGTGTTATCGAAGAATGATGAAAATACCGTGGACTGATAGGGTTAGAAACGAAGAAGTATTAGAGAAAGTCGGCGAGAAAAGAAGTATGTGGAAAAACATAAAGAAGAGAAGAGATAGAATGGCAGGCCACTTGCTGAGACATGAGGGAATAGTCTGCGATATTATGGAGGCAGAAATAGGAGTGAAGAAAGGCAGAGGTAGGCCTAGATTAGACTACTGCTTGCAAATAGTAAGGGGTGTAGGTTGTAGCACAATTAGCGAAATGCATAGGTTAGCATAAGATAGGAGACGCTGGAGGTTAGCGTCCAACCAGTCTTAGGACTGATGACCTCATGATGATGATAATTTCCACAATATCTTGTCCCTTTAAGGGGGGATTCGTCTTTGGCGGGTCGAAAAACAGCCAATTTTTCAGCATAAAAAAAATACGCTGGTGATAAATTTAAATCTGTGTATTATACAATGGTTTTATTATGGTTTTATCTGTTTATATAAATTTTATTGATGCTATTTTTTCACTACTCTGCGTTGTGAGTCCCATTGAACGTAGCTCCACGCAAATTCCTTTCCAAACGGTTTACATGATATCTCTTCATCAAATGATCTGAAATGAAAAAAAACATGGCATTACATTTAAAATACGTGCAGTTATCGTGTGAACTAAGATAAGGTAAATTTTTTTTTTTTATAAAAATGGTGACAGATCAAAGTTCAACATAGGATTTCTCTCAAAAAAATGACCGGAAATCATGAAGTAAAAAAAAAAATTTGCAACGTATCGTTTTAGTTTTAGTCCGAATGATAGACGAAACTCATCTGAACATACAGTTATAATTTCGTATTGATCCGTCTAAAACTTTTTTAGTTATTGTGTAAACCAATCGCAAAAAAGCTGTTTCGAGAAAAACGTGTTTAAAGATTCAAGTACAGTTATAAATTAAACATTCAATACTTACAGCTAATTCGCGACTCCAGGGCCGTACAATATTCCTTCCTCTTGCTCGTGAAATTGATTTTTTTCTAAATTTTCCATTCTAGCCGACGTACGAGCCTCTTTTGTGGTTTCGAGACTCCTCCGTGTTGAACGCTTCAAACGCCCCTCATCACTCTGCTCGGCGTAAATGCGGCAATTACTACCAATGATAAGCCCAATGGAATCCATAGTTTTTAAAATAGCAGAGGCGCCTTCGTTGAATATACTTGCTGCTAAAAAGGTCGCACATTCAATTGTCTTCAATCCACAGTGTAGGTGTTTAGAGGCGAGTCGCCAAAGTGTCGAATTGAAACTTTCGTTATTATTTTGTGTTTCGCCACCCAAACACCTTTCATAAATGGGCTTAATAGCATCTGCGACTTCTTTATGAAGAGGTGGCTTGTGGTTATATTCATCAAGGGTGCCTTCTGCTTCCGCCTTACGCCATTCACACCAGCTATCAACTCCTTGTGGGCAGTACATATGCTGTAGTCTATCATCTGTCGATAATTTATGATAGTAAGTTGCCCAGACACCTTCATACATGGCATCAACCGAGTCTGGATGTCTCCTAATAGCTAATCCATAATAAACGGTCAATTCTTCCGGTCTGACACATTCAAACGGTCCGACACATTCTTTTTTCTTGATAGGACAATCTTCGCCATATGGATTCTCGTCGAACAATGCTTTAAATGTTTTTGTATCGCCATCGCCAATATAATTTACATATCGTACTCCATAATTTTCACAAGATCTTAGGAACATTTCTTTCACACCGTCTACTTCCATCTTTCCAGCTGATCCAGTATGATTTGCAGTACACTCTTCGATGTGTTGTTCCATCCAAAGATCATATTCCACAGTCCCAGCTCTTGATTCCCACAATTTACAAGCATGGCAATATGCAGATTTCACATCCAAGTCCAAAATTTTATTGGAGTACTTCCCAATCAAAGTTATGGCGCCAAATAGCGAGTTGAAGCCTCTCTTTTTCCATGTTCCACCGCCAGATACTGTAATGTCATTTGTTGGGTTTCCATTTTCCTCGTTTGCTTTTTTCTCCTCTTCCACTGCTTTTTTCTTCAGAAGATCAAACACTGCTTTAGCTCTACGGGTTTTAAAGGTTTTCTAAAGACGCATAGTAAATAGTTGTACCAAATCCTTGACACAAATCCATCAGGCCACAAAATAAATTTATGCCCTCTCTACCAACTCCCAACAGTCGCATAACCATAACAATTCTTCTGTTGATTTCATATGCTCTGTTGATCAAAGGGCAATAATTTATATACACCACATATGAATTTATGGACACCACATTTACATTGCATTGCAATTTTAAAACCCAAACCATGGGCGCTACTCTCACAAAATTTGATTTCCCCTTTGCACTCTTTGCAAACAACCAACTGAGAAATAGTGGAAAACACTGATAAAAAAGCTATAATTCTGTAAACATGGCCTGTTTCCTAAACTGGAGTCCACAAGAAACTCTTCATAACTATTTGTGGCTAATTTTTTGCAGATGTACTTGCAAACGAAGTTTCAGCTTCTTGACTATATCTGTTACCAGCGAATTTCCTCTTCTTCGACCTGCTAGTAGGTCGAAGACTTCGATGTCCTCGAGAACTTCTGCTATGTTTTCTATCCATGGTATGGCACTACTAATGACACGTCTGCACTCTACGAAATTTCACAATGGAATAAATAATAAATTTGTGTTACCCTAAACCTGACTCAACAATACTATCTATTCACCTGCTCAGCAAGGGGACGCGAACACCTGCCGCGCGCTCGAAAATCTATCTCCGCGCATCCACTCGACGTAAAAGCTGTAACATCGTCAATTTTACGAATTTCAAACTAAAAATTTGTAGGGATCTTCTTAAGAGTGTAAATGACGCAATTCCGCCAAAAACAAAAAATCGATTTTTTTGTCCTGAAAAAGGCGAATCCCCCCTTAATACTTCTTTAATACTTTAATAGAACCGGTCGAAATTCTTTGGACATATTAACTTCTTAATTTCAACAAGAGACACCTTCAAGAGCCCCAATGTTCGCGTGGCACAAAGCGACCGAGAAAGAATCGAAAATCTGGTCCATCAAATGCGCTCTGGGACCACCATTACAGAAGCACACATTGAGTCCGTTCGAAGGTTATTCATGAAGATCGTCGGCTTGCCGTAGCTGAAATCTCTCTAGAATTAAGCGTAGGTTACAAAAAATCACAACGAACAACTTAATGTTTCGAAATGTGTTCGCTAGATGCGTAACTCGTCATTTGAATACAGACTAAAAACAAAGACGTTCACATGTTCGTCAATGCTATCTCGAGCATTATGACGTTCTTTTCTGTGAATTTTATTACATGAATATATAGGCATAATATGGGGTTATCCAATTCAGGTTTCGGAAAGTAAGACCCTGCTGTTCGACAGCTGTCAATTGCATTTGTCTGTCAATTTGTCTGTCGAACAATTGCATACACAGTGCAAAAAAATCTGAAGAAACTGGATTGGTCACGGATATTGTAATGCCTGTGCATCATCGTAATGTACGCAATCACGAAAATATCGCAGCTGTTGCTGAAAGTGTGGCTGAAGACCCAAATTTCTCAATTCCACGTCGTGCTCAGCAATTGGGCTTGACTTATGGCGAATTTTGCATTTGGATTTGCACCTTCATCCTTACAAAATCTAACTCACACAGGAATTGAAGCCTGCGGACCATGCACAGCGCAGAATATACGCTAATTGGGTACTGGAACAACAAGAACAAAATGCCAATTTTTCCAACAAAATTTTCTTCAACGATGAAGCCCATTTCTGCCTCGGTGGATACGTGAATAAGCAAAATTGCCGTATATGGGACTCTGAAAACCCTTAAGTGGTCGAAGAGCAGCCAAAGAATCCAGAAAAAGTCACTATCTGGTGTGCGTTGTGGTCTGGTGGTGTTATCGGTTCATTTTTCTTTGAGAATGACCAAGGAGCTACCGTTACAGTCAATTCTTAACGCTATTGCCACATGTTAACGGAATTTTTTTGGCACGAAATTGATGATATCGATACGGACGATATGTGGTTTCAACAAGATGGGGCCACAAGTCACACAGCACGACGAAGTAGGGCTCTATTGCAACAGAAATTTCCAGGACGAGTAATTTCGAGATTAGCGGACGTAAATTGGCTTTCGAGATCCTGTGATTTAACACCTTTAGATTTTTTTTTGTGGGGCTACGCAAAAGATCGTGTTTATGCAAACAATCCTCTAAATTTGGAGCAATTGAAAGCCAATACTCGTGAAGTCATGGCCGAGATATTGCCCGAAATGTGCGGAAAAGTCATCGAAAATTGCCTCAAAAAGATTGAGTCCTGCAAAAGGTCCCGTGGAGGACATTTAAATGATGTTGTATTCCACACATAATGGCAAAGACCAAACTTTATAATGAAATAAAAATTTCAACAAAATCTCAATTATTTGTGTTTTTTTTTTAATTTACTTTCCGAAACCAGAATTGGATAACCCGTTAGAAGCAAATGAAATATATAGGTATATTTTTTTAAGTATATAATAAATCCCATTGCGTATGTATACAAGCTCCTTATATGTATGTATTTTTGATATCACCAAGTTTTAATATTATTTTTTATTAAAAAAAAATATGTTCTGGACCTAAGGAAGCTGTTTTTGATTATTTACGAAATATCTTTAAAATGTGGCAGATGTCAGATGTTCTTCTTTAGAATTGATTGATGACAATATACTTATTGATAATATTATTAAAAAAAAAGTTTGTCATTTCAAAATTATGGTGAAAATATTGATTTTTTTTTTATTTTATCTGCCATGTTTTCCCAATCTCAGTAATACATTTACAAAACTCATTTGATATTTGGTTCTTGTCACTAGTCGTCACCCTGCTGCTGCTCTTGATTTCATAGGGGGCGTTATCATCGTCAACAGGATATATTGGTTCTCGTTCGAATACACGGTAACATCCATTCCTTCCGAAATTGCATGTGCCGGCTCTGGAATTTAGACTCAGGTCATGGTAATAAGTGGCTAGTCGTGTTTGCCATATAACGCTTCTAAACAACTAAGCTACTGTGATGTATAGGTTATTATATAAATTAAAAATTTATTATTTCCTTACATTCGCTTTAACTTATTTTAAACGTAATAAAATATCTAGTTTGGAGGAAATCCCATGTCGAGTCAAACGGATGAGAAAGAGATAATGTCATACTAAAAGTCTATTTGGAAAAAAAAAGAGAGAAACAGGAGTATTAAATAATGTTAATTGGAGTAATAGATATATCATTATTTATATGCATATCTTGAGTGAAATATGTATATTTCTTCTCATATCGGATAGCGCTCATGTAATTTATGAAAGGATGTACATAGATCAGGTGGAGAAAATCATCGTTTCAAGCTTTTTGTTAACACTCGCACTCGGACTGAAAGCATTATGGTACAACTCAAACTGGTGAGTAGTATAGCAAAGCCGGTTTCAGCTCACCCTTGGATTTTTCCGCGGACATTTGATGCGGATGGCATGTGGTCATTGTTGATCTGAAGAACTCTTGACGCAGGTATAGAACAGGTCTGTACAGGTGTAAAACAGGTCTGTACCGGTTTAAAACAGGTATGGTAACCTGTTTAATAACATCTTGTTTTTTTCCTAATACCACCATACCTGTTTTAAACCGGTACAGACCTGTTTTACACCTGTACAGACCTGTTCTATACCTGCGTCAAGAGTTCTTCAGATCAACAATGACCACATGCCATCCGCATCAAATGTCCGCGGAAAAATCCGAGGGTGAGCTGAAACCGGCTTTGCTATACTACTCTGGTGTGCTAGTTAAAGACAGATTTTAAAATCAATAAATATCGACAGAGTAAATTAAATATAATGCAAAGTTTTACTCCTCAGAGGGTAATATTCAAACTACAGAAATAAGGAGATTATACTCCAACCCATTTGCAAATGCCTTATGTAATAAGGACTAAACAAATTAAGTCAAAACAGCTATTCTCCTGGCTATATGCCAAACGCAGAGCGCTGAATTACATGACAAAATTTGCCGTATTTTGTCTAACAGAGTTAGCACTAAAGTACAGTGATTCAGATTGTTACAGAACCACAAGGAAGATGTGTCACCTATCTCAGGATATAATTAACTGCAGACCGGTTTCCACCTTACCTTGGGTCTCGTCAGTGCAATGTAAACGAGTATAGCTTTGACAGATGAAGCTCACACCTAGTAGACGTTGCTAATTTCTACCGCAGTAGAACGTATTAGAACATTGAATTATACTGATGATCTCAAGTGTTTACTCCGATTTAGATTATTCTCGAAACTACCAAGAGATGGCGTTCGGTACGTTTTACTGCGGTGGAACGTAGCAACGTCTACTAGATGTGAGCTTCATCTGTCAACGATATACTCGTTTACACTGCACTGACGAGACCCAAGATAAGGTCGAAACCGGTCTGCAGTTAACGATATCCTAAGATAGGTGACACTTTGCATCTTCCTTGTGGTTCTGCAACAATCTGAATCACTGTATTTTAGTCCTAACTCTAGTTAGACAAAATACGGCAAATTTTGTCATGTAATTCAGCGCTTGGCATTTGGCATATAGCCAGGAGAATAGCTGTTTGACTTAATTTGTTTAGTCCAAACCAGAATTGAATCAGAAATAAATTTACGCCTTCTATAAAGAGCTAATTATGTTATTGGTAAATATAGGGTGCGACCACTTTGATGCCAAGAGCATAATTTATTCTAAAATGAATTTATTATTGCCTACAATAGATGAGCGTTTGTGTATATTATGTACGTAGTAGTGCAAGCCTAGAAAATATTTGTAGATTCGTGAATAACGCAACCAAATTGATAACTATCCTCCAAGTTAAAATTTAGCATATTTTCAGACATCAAATATCAATTAGTTTTAATAAACTTATCAGAAATCATAAATAAACACATTGCTTAAAATTTTAACAATCGTTAATAATTCTTATTGGGATTTAATTATCGTTGAAAATACAGATTTGGTGATATTCTTGTCAAAATTTATATACTACTATCATTCAGTAATACCTTTATCGATGATACAGTAGTATTATCAATGAATTAAGACCTCAGAAAGGCTTCTGAGGTCTTACAAAAGCAACTCAACGACCTAGAACATTTTCAAAAAAGTGGAAAAATAAGTAAATGAAAACAAATCTGTTCAAGTGATCTATAATCTACAGCAGGACTGAATCTTTTACCTTTTTTCGAACTTGTTGACCCTGATTTTAATTTGTCCATATTCAGTGCTGGAAATTCTTGGCAAATGTAACATATTAATTTAAAACAATCACCTGACTTGTCCAGTGCCTTTACAAACTGTCGTATTATTTTTTCTTTCTTTGCCAATGGCTCGTGAACAATGTTGGTTTCCCCAACGGTCATAGATAGCGTCTCTCAAAGGCCAAACAGTTTGCTGTCAATGCTTTTCTCGTCTTTTTTGCAATTTTTTTCAAGAATTTTTTTTCTAATACCCAACTTAATAGACTAGGTACAAAAATAAAGAGATCTTAAAAAAAGATTACCTAAAAATTTAAGAAAAATCTTAAATTTTTAGGTGATTTTCAGAGGGCTGTAATTTTGAGAAAAATAGTCGCAGAACAATTTAAAGAAAAGAAAATTGAAGCTCCAAGTTTCTAGTATTCAGATCAACATG
This sequence comes from Rosalia funebris, assembly GCA_037954035.1. Lineage (NCBI taxonomy): Eukaryota > Metazoa > Arthropoda > Insecta > Coleoptera > Cerambycidae > Rosalia > Rosalia funebris. The sequence goes on from JAZFAV010000008.1 coordinate 10,895,327, forward strand.
TTTTATCATCAGTAGTTTTTGAGTAATTATAACAAAACCATCGAACAAAATTTTCAAATTTTTGCTTGTCTTCCAAGAGGTCCACGGATTTCAATAATTTTTTTAGTGATTTCATTATAAAGCCTTTTTAGATAATTTTATCCTCTTTAATTTGAGTGGTCTAAAAGTCTTGTACGGTGATTCTTCGCTGAGTTATCGTCATTCAAATCAAAAAAGTCTACCTCAAAATATCCCAAAGAAACCCTGAATATTTCAAAGCGCAGCGATTTTTTTTTCATTGTGTTGTGATGATTGAATTTGTAGTTTTTGCTAAGAATCAACTGAAGGATGACTTTTTCATATCTTGTTCATTTCTTGAGGTCGAAATTTTTTTTTCAACAATCCATACAATTTTTGACCAAATTTTTTTAATTATTGTAAAAAAATGGGGAAAAATTGTTGAAGTCCATGGACCTTTTGAAAGGCAAGCAAAAATTTGGAATTTTTTTCCTGATGGTTTTGTTATGATTGAAAAATTCAAAATCTGCTAATAATATTAAAATGGCAAAAAAAATTGAACTAAAGATCTGAAATCCAGAAACTTCAGAAACCCAGAGCTTCAATTTATATTTTTTAAAACTGCTCTGCGACTATTTTTTTCCAAGTTACAGCACTTTGAAAATCACCTATGAATTTAAGATTTCTTTACATCCCCTAATTGTTGTGCCTAGTATATTTTCATATTGTTCTGTAAGTTTTGTTGAATGAGTGATTGGAATCAACGCAAACTTATTTACATTGTGCAGTAATCACATTTCAAGCTCTTTTTAGAACTATCCACGAAAAGCCGTCAATCATTGGTAAATTTTAAGAGTCGCCATTACTTTAACAAATGTAGTCAATTGTAGTAAATTTGTATTGCATTGTATTTATATTAGTTTTATAGTTAAAATGTATAAAAATTTATAACTATATTGTAAATTTTATATCAGAAATAGTGAAATTTTACGCCATGTTTGCACCATTAAGAATGGTAAAGTTTTTCACGGAAGATTTTCAACAGTGTACATTGTCTTTGTCCAAATTTCTCTTGTTCTATTCCTCTACGGTACTTCATTTAACAATGCATTGCGCTTCAATGTGACCCTTTCTTTAATTAAGCCAAGAGACGAACATCGACAGCCCACAAACATCAATATCAATCATTTCTTTGTTATGCTAACCTGTCGGTAACTTCCTATCTAGATTGATACATCAAAGATAGAGGACCGCCTTTGCTAATAGCAGGTATTTAAGGCTAACTCTATGATTAAAACTGTATAGGCCTGATTGATTTGCACGCAATTCTAATAATGCATAGCGTAGCTTATTTGGACAATGATTGATGCTAAAGCATGCATGAAATTACGGCGGCGGCGAAAAAACTTTTGATGAGGACTCGACGCTTTGATACAGATAAATTGTTTATTGTATTATGCGCAGATATCGCGCAATGGGTTCGTTTATTGTCGTTTTATTGCAGATCCCGAGATAATCGCGAAAAAGTGGATTGTTTGCTTTTTGTGTGTTTGCGTTGAGTCGCAGGCTGAACTAATTCTACATTGTTGCACTTCCGCTACATTTATTAAGTATCTGTTACGAGATAATACATAGTAAATGATTAAGTTACTTTCTTATATGCCAAGAGGAATATCTCCAGTAAGCAGAAACAGCGAGTGACGTCTCTTTTACAACAATTTTAAATAATATTTTCCTTCAGTAGCGGCCGGTGCAATTTGTCTCGGGGTGCAATCGATAAAATAATAACAAACGAAAAATTAAAATAAACTTACATATGTCCAAGCCTGAGGTTATTTATATATGAAATACATTCGTCTGTTTTTGGAATTCGCAAGAACGTCAACTACAAGATTATTAAAATCTGGAATCGCTGCAATTACCACTTTCTTCATCCTTATCATGCAAAGTGAATTTGTCTGTCTTGAGCTATTGCATTTCTCAAAAAGTTTTTAATTCTTTTAAGCGTCGAAAAACAGCGATCACTTTCAACACTTGTCATGGGTATGGTACAAATTAATTTTAATAATAAAACAGTTTCACTAAAACAGTCCGTCAGGTTTCGATCCATAGATAATTGCAAAATCGCTAAGCAACTTGCTGCTTCACGAAAATCTTCCCTGCTGTACATAACCGTTAATTCACTTTTCAATTTAACTTTGTCCAAAAATCCATAAGTTTTCGTTACATTGTCAAAATCTTAAATGGGGAATTGTTTCTCATAGTCACTAAATTTATTGGGGAAAAATTGTTTCGACGCTCTGAACTCAAATCTGTCTTTAGTTTGGTTAAATAATATATCACACACTTCCTTTGTCTGTGCAGCACAAAATGATTATGGGATCAGAGTTAGACATTTTTATATTTCGTGCTAACTCTGTTAAACACACAAATACGACAAATTTCATGTAATTCAGGGGTCGGCGTTTGGCATATAGCCAGGAGAATAGCTGTTTTGACCTAATTTGTTTAGTCCTAATTATATAAGGCATCTGCAGATGGGTTGGAGTATAAACTCCTTATTTCTGTAGTTTACCTAATAGGTAATTTTAGGAATTTTTAAGGGAGCTCACTGCACAAATGCACCTACAATAAAACCGCCACTGCTCTCCTTACAATAAGGATCTAAATCTAAACTAATTTTGATTTCACATGTTGTCACATTTTTGCATTGATAAATAATAATTCATGGCTATTGGAACACTCAGCGCAGAAATAAGAAAAACAGAAGAATAGTTCTCTTGAAATACGGAAAGTTATACGCCGCTCAATCCACCTTTCACCAACCAAATTGACATCATTGGAAGTTGGTTCAAATTATTTATGTTGAATTGCCGCTTGCCGTTTTTGTCCGGAATGATGGGACAGAAGATGATTCCACTTCTGTCCCATCATCACCCATAATTTTGAAGAGTAACCATGAATCTTGCCACTGGAGAAGAATCGTCTCCAGTGACAAAATTCTTCAAGAACGGCGTTTGCTCGTTTCGCTGCAGTAATTCGGTGAAAATTCGAACATGATCGGCCTTGTTGATGTCGGAGGGTTCGTGAGGGATCCATCCAGCCAATTCCATACCTTTCCGAGCTTCTTGAGACGACGGGCGATTGGTCGACATTGAAGGCTTCGGCCAGCATTCGAGTTGTCATGCTCTCGTCCTCTTCCACGGCTGCCAGAGGTACTTAATTGTTGAAATCCGATGGTCGACCTCTTCCTGGCTTGTCCTCCAAGCTGGCATCACTTGATTTGATGCGGACACACCATTCCCGACATCGGCTTTCGTTGATTTTTCGTTTTACCAAGAAGTGCGTTGAGATCGCGAAATGACTGTGCTGCCTTCCATTATTTCTCGAAGTGGTAAAGCATAATATGACGAATATGAGTATGGTTTTCGACACGTATTTTTATCAACTATACAGAGAAATAACTTATAAGTCGGGAATCGAGAAAGGAACTACCAAACCACAAAGCGGTTATCAAGTAGTTCCCGAATAGCAAGACTATTACATAATCACTATAGAAAACAACTACCAAAAGCCCCGCCAGACATTGAATTATACCTAATAGCGATCTTCGACACCTTTCTCGTGTTTCTGCACGATCAGCAAGGTTTCAGAAAAGAAAACCCGCCACAGGTAGGATTCAACATCTGTCCCGGTTACTGACATGAATCGTATCGATTTAGATGAATACCTCACGGGTTTGATTCGGCATTTGTCCTAGATCGGCGTACCGTGTACGGCACTGATGAGAACTAATAAGTTCGAAACATCTGTCTATCGTTAGGTTCCCATCCGGGACAGATGTTGAATCCCTGGCGGGTTTTCTTTTCTGAAAGATATACAGAGAAGAATATTTTTATCAAAAAAAAAATCGAAATGCCAATTTTCACAAAGAAAGAATGCGCCAATATAAACGTCTGATAATTATGAATCAACCTATTATATTTAATAACAAAATTATAAATATTGCGCGAAACTTCATCGTTACTCGGTACATTTCCATTCCAGCACCCAAAGGAGCGGAGCCGAGCAGATCACCGCGGCCATTATGCTGATTATTTCGGCGGTCCATTTCGCTCGTCCAATCTCGCTGGGTGTGTTATTATGGTCAGCGCGGCCTTATATAGTGTTATGTGGACCCATTTTCGTAAAATACGGTGCAGTGTTTTATAATGAAGAGTAGAAAAGCACATTGGGGCTTTTCAAGTGCCCGACGCCCTCTAAAACCAAACGAGATGAACTCCAATAAGACAAAGTGGTAACTCTGTTAACGGTCTGTACGATCGCGTCGTGAAAAGAACACAGTTCGGCCGTTTCTCTTTTTGTCCCACGTCGAGGATAATGGGGCGAGACGGGGATCGATCTGGAACGAATGGATATCCGATATGACTGCGTATCTAATGGGATAGATGTTTGTTTCATATATTGAGTTCATGGAAAATATTTCTGAAGGTCCTGATCACGAATGGACGTCAGAGAATAGTGATGCGCAGACTAAAGAAAATCTCCAAGTGCCTGCGGATGAACACCTCAATTTATATCTTATTGACAGTTGGTTCAGTTCCTATGAAGAATACCAAATTTGACATTTATACAGTGTACCCATTTAAAGGTCTCTGCCCACTACTAAAAACGAAAGTACAAATTAATAATGAAAGATTGGAGGAAGTTAAAGACATCACTTATTTAGGAAGTAAAATAAATTGGGATGGAAGAAGCGATAAAGATATAAAACAAAGAATAGCGCAGGGTCGAGTAGCTTTTAACAAAAAGAAAGCACTTTTATGCTCGGGAGTAATAAACTTAGAAACAAGGAAGAGATTTTTGAAAACGTATGTATGGAGCACGGCACTATACGGTTGCGAAACCTGGACGGTAGGGGAAGCAAGTAGGAAGACATTAGAAGCTTTTGAGATGTGGTGTTACCGAAGAATGATGAAAATACCGTGGACTGATAGGGTTAGAAACGAAGAAGTATTAGAGAAGGTCGGCGAGAAAAGAAGTATGTGGAAAAACATAAAGAAGAGAAGAGTTAGAACGGTAGGCCACTTGCTGAGACATGGGGGAATAGTCTGCGATATTTTGGAGGCAGAAATAGGAGTGAAGAAAGGCAGAGGTAGGCCTAGATTAGACTACTGCGTGCAAATAATAAGGGATGTAGGTTGTAGCACAATTAGCGAAATGCGTAGGTTAGCACAAGATAGGAGAAGCTGGAGGTTAGCGTCCAACCAGTCTTAGGACTGATGACCTCATGATGATGAGTAGACCATTGAATACATTATTAACCCAACCGCCGACAGTCCACAAGACGTCTTGGGTATGATCGGTTTGCCGCAACGACTTGATATGATTGCAGTTTATATAAGGTATCTCACTTGGAAATATAGGATTTGAATTGCGCGCCATTTGTGTTCTGTCAAAGGTAGGGCGTCTATATTTAGCGACTATTATCTACAAACTATACGACGTTAACATGCCGCAATTAACAGTTTAACAACGAATAATTCGTGTACAACTGTTTTATGAAAATGAGCGATCATTTATAAGGCAACACTAATACATACATCCTTGTCGTGGTCGGTCAGATGAAAACATTGCTGCAGTGAGGAAAAGTGTACAGGAGTATCCAAATATATGAATTCGACGTCGCCCACAATAATTTAATCTGTCAAGAGCCACCACGCATCGGATTTTAAAGAAATATTTACATCTGTCGGCATACAAAATTCAGTTGATACAAGAATTAAAAATTACAGACCATTTGCAACGTTATACATTTATTAATTGAGTGTTAGAAAAGAAAGAAGGTGATGCTGATTTATGCAACAAAATTTTGTTTCCGGCGAAGAAAATTTTCAGTTTGACGAGCACATCAGAAAACAGAATTGTCGAATTCGGGGTGCTGAAAATCCACATGCTGTTCACGAAAATAAATGCGTCCACAGGTTCCGCATTTTGGAGTGGTGGTAGACCATACTTATTTGAAAATGAAGCTGGTAATGCTTCACAGATAGAAGGCATACATAAATACCTATTAGCTCCGGCAATTATTTTAAAATCTTGAACCACGCTGTAGATATATTATCTTTATCAAAAGAATCGGTAGACAGGAGAAATAGTAAAGTTTCTCGATGAATTAAAAGAAGGCTAAGAAAGGACAATATTGCACAAATATGTGTTTTCCGCGGTTTGTTTGTATTTTAATTTCATCATCAATCAGTCCAATTGTGTACTATATACTGCTGAACATAGGCCTCCCGTAGTCCATTCCATCGTCTGCGATCACGTGTTGCGTTCATCCAGTTCATCTCAATCCTTTTGATATCATCTGCCCATCTTATTGGTGGGCGTCCTCTGTGTCGAAAGGCGTCTTGTCGCGGTCTCTATTGTAAAATTTTTCTCGTCCACCGTCCGTCTGTCATTCTTGCTACATGCCCAGCCCAGCTCCATTTCAACGTTGTTATGCATTCGATTGCATCGGTTACTCCAGACATTTGACGAAGCCTTGGATTTGAGTTTTTATCTCTGAGGGAAACGCCCAACATTGACCTTTCCATGGCTCTTTGTGCAACACGTATTTTGTTGAGTACTGTAATAATCTGGTATTTGTTATTTCGTTATTAATGGGTAGGTACCTCGTATATCACAGGCTGATGGAATCGGCCCGTAAATACACCAGCGGATAATCTATGCAACCTCGAAGCAATATTTGTTTACACTCCAGCACCCCTAATAAAGAACCACCGGATCGGCAAACTCCAATAACCCTGATGCACCTGGCCAGAAACGGCTATATCTTCGGCTCCCCTTTGCGGCACGGACCACCTCCCGCAGGTTAAGCGTCGCTATTCCGGATGCAAAGTGCCTTGAAAGTATTTCGGAATAAACAAAGAGGTAATCCTAAACAAATACGAGCCGGGGAGAGGCACGCTAGATATTGTGCGCCGTTTGGACAGGCACCAATAGGAGTATTGCGAAGTATCAGCATTCAAATGACGCAATTACCTAGCAAATGGGCCGGCTAGGGCCCCACGTATATGTCCCTATCCTCGCAGCCGATACCTACGTCCGTCCACGCTGATGCGGAATCGACCCACTTCTCTTGATGTCTCGCTATTGTTATGGGACGGATACGATCTATTTTATTGTAAGAGGGGCGTTAGGATCGTATTGCCACTAAATGCTGTAATTACTTTTTTTTTGTCCGGTATAACTTCTTTATTTATCGCTGGAGTTGCAACATTCTTTTTTATTTGAGTGGCAACATTATCAAATCTGCAGAAATAAAATTTAGATTTTTTTTAAGTTTTATCAAGGCTAAAAATTACGAACTATCGTACAATACCTTATTAAGACGAACATAATTTCTCATTTCATACTTTTTCCTACGGTTGCTTACACAACTAAAAACGCAACTGTAAAACGACATTTCACGCACGCTGTGCGCAAAACACCGTGGAGTAGTGATAGCGTTTTTTCTTAGCATCCAGGCGACCCGTGTTCGATACTCGGCGTTTCGTAATTTTGTTTTTCGTTTATATCCATTTAAAACGATTTTTTTCTCTAAATATTTTTAATTCCTTTTATTAATTTTTTAGTCATTACATCCAAAATCTGTAATTTTATAGTATTTTAAGGAAAAATTTCTAACGGAAAAAGCGGATATTTTTGTAAGAGGGCCATGACTTTGATCAAGACGTGGCGCGCTACCATGGTAAACAAATGCAACAGTTGTCAGTCAATCAATCCGGTTAGTTTGCCATTTTGCTTAATTTCTGTTTTCGCTTTCAGCATTCCTTGTTTTCCTTTGATAATTATTAGTGAGTTTTGGTTTAAACAAATTGAATATCAGAATGTATGACGAATCCCTCGAATGCCACCTGAAATAACGAAAAAAGCCACCGAAGTGACACAGAATCTTTTGCCATATGTGTCTAAAAAGCGATATGAAGCTGCCTGCCTACCAAAAATTCATGGAATGGAGGAAGGAAAAAATAATTACAACCTTTTCCGAAAATATACCGATAGTGTATTTTGAAAGCCTTTCCAAAGTTTGCAAATCATCAACATTGTGGAGCCAATACTCCATGCTAAAAAGCACAATAAATCTAAAACATAACATCGATATATCGAAGTATCCGAAACTACAAGTCTTTCTTAAAAGACAGTCTGAGAATTATGTTCCCACAAAATCAAAAATTCTCACCGAAGAGGACTTCTCCAAGTTTTTGAAGTCGGCGCCAGATAATATTTACTTACTAATTATGGTAAAACTAAATAACGACGTAACCTTAATTATTTTTTTTACCATTTATAGAGTGTGGTTGCCATTGGTCTTGTCGGAGCTTGCAGACGAATTGAGCTGTGTAATTTAACAATCGAAGATGTCACAGATTTAAATGCAGCATTCCTGGTTAGGCTGAGAAATACAAAGAATAAAATTCCAAGATCATTTACGGTCACCGATTCTTTTTACGATATGTGCAAAAAGTATATTGGCTACCGTCCTACTGATGTTAAAAATGGGAGATTTTTTTTAAACTATAAAAACGGAAAATGTACCAAACAGCCGGTGGGAATCAACAAAATTGGAGGTATGGCTAAAGAAATCGCAGCTTTTCTTAAACTCAAAAATCCAGAGCGGGAATCAAAGATAACTAAAAATCCAAAAATCCATATACGGGGCACTGTTTCCGCCGATCCTCTGCTATCTTGTTAGTTAATGTTCGTGTTGATTTACTGATCCTCAAACGTCATGGGGGGTGGCGCTCTAGCATTGTGACGGAAGGCTACATAGATGCATCCATTCAAGAAAAAAATGTCAAAATGTCTAATAAAATTGTAAATTCGTTAAACTCCGTAGATTCAACGTGATTGAAATGCCATCTTCTTCAAAAACAAACAATAACATATCTATTGTAAAAAATTTGATCAATCAGCACAACGAAATGCCAGGAATTCGTTTAGAAAGTTGTAGTAATTTTACTATTAATTACAACTTCAAATAGATATTGTTTGTAACAAGACTATTATTGCCTATTATTAAGAAAATTATCATTAGCTGTTAATAATGATATTTATTGCTAATACTAATAATAGTAAGTAAATGTTTATTAAAATTAAATAACTGTTGTTTTATTATGTCAGAAAATCATCGTTTTGAAAGCAAAACTTAAACAAAAAAAAAAGATATACATCCCTCGAATGCGATTTAAGTGCAACCGTAGGAAAAGTATAGTGTAAAACACGTGCGAAAAGCATTTTTCACACTCGTGAGAAAAATGTCTTTTTCGACACTTGTACAATATACTATTTATACCGTAAGAATACTAAGAACTACATATTTATATTATTAAGTACTTTTATTGAACTCTTTTCTCGCAATTCTGATGATCCTGCGGAACTCATGTGTGTGACGCCACTGACCGGCCGCAAGTGGGGACATTTACTAATCTCCGAGTTAATCCGTACTAGAATCTACCTTGAGGTCCCGGCATCGGCGTTTGAACTCTCGCGTCATCGCTCTGGATAGGACAGCAGGAAGCGGGCCGTGGGGTTCCTGCGAACTCGCAGGTGTCCCGCAAAGCGTGGTCACGGCAGTGCGCGCGGCGTAGATGGAAAAGCCATCCGGCTTGTCAAAAACTCGTAAAATATTGGCGTTCAGATCTGAAAGGTTCGACCGTAGAGTGAGAGTGAGTGTCGGAATACTAGAGCTCGCACAATGAGGCTGATGTATCGCCCCGGTTGAGTGATTTATGTGGGCCACGGTAAATTGTGTGTGAACTGTATGGCGTGTTGTGCAGCTCACGTGGGCCGAATCGTTCTGGGGCCGTGTGTTGTTTGTTGTCAGCCTCCCGGTATCGCGTATATTCAAAAGCTGCGGTGCAGAATGCCGTGCAGTTATTTATTTTTACAGAGATCGCCACTTTTGAATGCGGCGTGTTGAATTAGCGGCAAAAAGACGATCGTCGGCTTGCACACGCTGACCTATTTTGTAAAAAGGACCAAGAACGAGAAGGGCTCAATGGATAAAGTACATTTTATATTCTATCCGGATGAACTATCCCTTCCAACTCAGTAGAATCTAAGTTGCCTCAACTATGTCTAGAACTTACAAGATATATATTACGTAACTTGTATAAAATATTTATTAAAAAAAGGCAACAATTAAAAAAAAATCCAAATTTTTGGTTGCCTTTTAAAAGGTCCACGGTCTTTTTAACTTTGGTAATTGTATACAAGAAGTGTTCCTGGGCAAATGCTTACGAAACTTTTCCTTCCCCCCTATTTTCGAGGGTGCTGGAGACGAATCTGGCTTCAGTTTTATCAAAAACCATTAACTACTGCTTATAGAGAATACTTTGCAGTTTTTAAAACCCTACATGATTTTTTTGTATGGTCATTATTTCCCGAGTAATTAATTACCAAAGTCGAAACTCACTTTATTGCTTTGAGCGACGATAACTCAGCGAAAAATCATCGTACAAGGCTTTTCGACCACTCAGTGTAAAGAGAATAAAATCATTTAAAACAACTTTATGATGAAATCACTGAAAAAAATTTAGTCCGTGTATCTTTTGAAAGGCAAGCAAAAATTTGGAGAATCCGATGGTTCTCTTCTGACTACTCGATTACCCAAAAACTGCTAATGGTAAAAATTTTGAATTCAAGATCTAAAAACTAGAAACTTGAAGCTTCAATTTTCTTTTTTTTTTTTTTTAGTTGCTCTGCGACTATTATCTCCAAGTTACAGCCCTTTGAATATCACTTAAAAATTTAGGAATTATTCTTACATCCCTTAATTTCTGTGCCTAGTGTATTTCAATCGTCTGATGACTCAAATGAAGATATCTCGTATAAATTAGTGACCAAGGATACGTTATAATAATAAATTATAATCAGGACTTTGATGCGGCAAAGAATACAACAAATTGAACAAGAAATTGACAAATGGAGGCCCTTCAATGGAGTTGAATAAATGGTTTTCTTTACATGTTCAAGACAACATATTAAAAACAAAAATACATCAAATTGCTGCACTTTATAAATATCTTATATATTTAAGTCGTTTACTGGAAAGGCTTGTTAGAGAAATTTGTCTTGTCCCAATTCACTTTAATATAGACTTAAATAAAAACCATAACCTCTATTCCAGAATAATATATTTGATTGATGCTGCTAAGTGAGAAATAAAACAATTCTTCCGAATTGTTTTATTGGTTGCACCGCAGACAACCACGGATATACTGATACCCACATACTAATTTGACCTTATTTACAGGCAAGTGCATAAGTAAAACTGTTCTACGAGATTATCTAACAGCGTTTTATATATTATGCGAATTGTTAACATAACGTAATCGTAAACAATATTAAAGTGTACACCAGATAACCTAGATCTATCCCAATTGCGCTCAACTCTAGAGGAATACAATTTCGACACGGACTAATTCTCTGCATGCTTGAAAATTATCCGATCCTGTGCAGCAACTAATGTAAACAAATGGTTTAACAATAATTGCAACTAAAATGTACCCATACGAGTATATGTTAAATCGAAATTAACTCATTATAATTATAAGGGGTATCTCAGTTGGAACTATAGGATTTGAATTATGTTCTTTTCTGGTATATTATTATCTGTATTCTGTCAAAGATATAATAGTTTGTGTACAACTGTTTTATGAAAGTGGGCAATCATTTACAGTTGCACTAAGAAAAATTCGTATAAAATTAGGATAAAATGGAATGCCTACAAAGTTAATAGTTCGCAATGCACAGGGTGGGAAACTTGAACAGGAAGATAGGGAACCTGAATAGACTCTCAAGAGAGCTAGCTGAGGAGGGGCTCCTATGGATGCCCTCTGACAGTACGGGTGTCCACTTCCTGCTTGACAAGAAATATAAGATCACCCTCACCAGTAAGACCGACTGGATAGAGGGTCGAGTTGGATTGCCGCTCAATGGAGACATCTGGTACACGAATGGAGCCAAGAGTGAGAACAGAGCGGGTGCGGGGGTGTATAGGCGACGTGATGGGATAGGTAAAACTTTCCCCCTGGGTAAATACACTACCGCACTCCAGGCCGAGCTAGTTGAAATTACATACGGTGTTCTGGGGGCTGACCAAAATCGGACCCAGGAGAGGGTATGTATCTGCTCGGATAGCAGGGCGGCGTTTATAGCCCTGAATTCAGCAACGACAAAGTCGAAGCTGGTCTATAATTGATATGAAGCATTGCACCACTTGGCAGGGAAGGGACCGGTGGAACTCTTATGGATACCTGGGCATAATGGCATTAAGCGAAATCTAATTGCAGATGACCTTGCCAGACTAGGGATCAGGGAAAACCTCTATGGACCTGAACCTGCAGTAGGAATAAGTCGGAATCTGATCAAAGACCGCATCAATGACTGGGCAAGAGACCAGCATAGAGAAAGATGGAGAGGAGTAACGGGTTGTCGAATAACCAAACTCTTCATCGAATACTCAGAGATTGAGAAATGGGCCCAAGAATTCATTAAATTGAACAGGTAAAAAGCCAGAATCCTGATAGGAATCATAACGGGCCACCATAGTAGCCTGAATGCATATAAGCACAAGCTGAGACTGACTGACAGCCCGGCATGCAGATATTGCAGAGAAGACGAGGAAACCTCGATTCATCTTCTTTACACCTGCCCCGCACTGGAGGAGAGAAGGTGCCTTATATTAGGGACCCCTGTTATCCTAGAAGAGGCGAGGCTTAAAGCGAGGGACGTGCCCAAATTGCTCCTTTTATGGGATAGCATTTTTGGATAATGACCCGGATAAGAGGGAATCGCCAAGGGACTACCCATGCGATCAGTGGCTGATGAGGCCCAAACCCATAAAACATAATAATAATAATAATAATAATAATAATAATAAAGCAGGAGGGGCCGCACAACATCCATCTGGCCTTTGGTGAGTAGCGACACCACTTACTCCAGCTGGGGTGCAAAACCGGACCGGCAGCACCAGCGCACCCGGGAGGGGATAACATATTCCCCTCTAGTGTCGGCCGTGGGCTTACTGGGCTAACTCCCCGGTAAGCCCGAACTTCTTGTTCCAAATGGCAGAAGAGGAGGCCCCCACGATCGACCCCGTTCGGATAGGGGTCATGGGCAAGGTGGTGGGGCCCAAATGGATGGATTGCCTGGAAACGACGCACGCCAACGACATGGACGCTTTGAGTGGACCGACGAGCTGAGGGACGACCTGCTGCATTGCTATGAAAGCAGTGAGCCCATACGGAGGGGATACATGGCACGTATGCATGCCCTGTGGTGTGAATTACATCCAGAGCATGATTCCTTCACGCCGCAGAATCTGCGTGATTATGTATCCTATCTTCGTAGAAAGGACTATGTGAGGACTGCGCCCCGATTGGCGAATGAGGTAGCTGAAAGGCTGCCTAATGAACCAGTTGAGGATGCGGTCTTCACCGTTCCACCAATAGTAGAGGGCCTCAGTACCAGAAGGGGGTTACATCGCATAAGACCCCCTAGGCCACAAGACCTGGCCAGAGTGGATGCTGAAGTTCAAGCATCGCTTCCAGAAGAGGCCGACATCTGACACATAAATTGTGCCCTGTACACTGCCGCCGAGAGCTTCTCTCATATGGAGAGGGCGAACAACTCTTCCTCTCCGCGAGAGAGAGCGGAGTGGCATGTACGGAAGATGGAGGCCAAGATCCAGTCGGCAAGACAACAGGTATATCGTATCCAATGTGTGATGGACTATATGGCGACCAATAGGCCTTTCACGCAAAAATTACGGCGAATCGCCGCTAATTTAAGACGCGTCCATCACACACTTAATGAGGTGGTGCTGCGTACCATCAAACAGCACTGCCTTGATAGGATACGGATGCTAGTGACATGCAAAAAGTCACTAGTGAGGCGGGCGCGAAGACTGGCGGAAAATAATTGGTTCCGCCAAAAACCCTCGCGTCTATTCGAACCGCCTCAACCTGTTGTCGAAAATCCACCGACTGTAGATCAGGTGGAAAACTTTTGGAAGGCGCTGTACGAGCAGAAGCTCCCACTCCAAAGAGACACTCCAGCCCTGGCACACTTTGAAGACTTTTGCGAAGGTCTTCAGCGACCAGAAGAAGTGTGCCACCCGATAACCCCTGAAGAGGTTCAAAGGGCTCTTGCGGGCTCTAAGAACTTTGCTGCTCCAGGTCCCGACGGGATAAATAACTTCTGGTGGAAAAAATTACCTAGTATCCACCGCCATTTAGCCAGAATTTTTACCACCTGGCTAAATGGGGAGCAGCAAATTCCTTCTTGGGTTGTTGAGGGGCGAACCGTGCTAATCCCGAAGACCGGAGATTTGTCCAACCCAAAGAACTACCGACCGATAACCTGCTTAAACGCCTGTTACAAGGTGTTTACACGCATCTTGTACACGCGAGTACTCCTAGCAGTTGAGCCGGTTTTCGAGGGGATATACGAACAACGAGGGTCTAAGAGGGGTGTAGCTGGCTGCAAGGAGAATCTGTTGATTGACAGATGTATCACGCAGGACTCCGTGCAGTACAAGCGAAACCTTTCCATGGCCTGGATCGACTACCGCAAGGCATTCGATATGACATCGCATGAGCTAATAATTCACTTGCTCCAATGCCTTGTGGTGCCCGGTCCTATAGTGAGATGCATTCAAGAACTGATGCCGCTCTGGAGGACTCGGTTTACCATAACATCGGGTGATACTAGAGTCCGGACAGAGCCGGTGTCGTTTAGAAGGGGCATGTTTCAGGGAGACTCCCTTAGCCCCCTTCTGTTTTGCATCTCACTGTTGCCGTTGTCCGTGTCCCTCAGGAAGACCCGTGGCTATAACTGCGGCACCCCCGGCGATCGGAGGCATAAGGTCACCCATCTATTTTACATGGATGACCTAAAACTTTATGCCTCCGGAGAAAGGGAATTACGCCACTCCCTGAGGGTGGTGCAGGAGTACACGCAGGCCATCGGGATGGAGTTGGGGTTGGACAAATGTGCACTGGTTCATCTCAAGAGAGGACGAAGCCGGGAATACGCAGAGGATGCGCAGCTAATAGACGGAAGCATCTTACATCACTTAGATGCCGGAGAGTCGTACGCCTACTTGGGTCTTGAGCAACGCTCCACCCAAGAGGTAGGGGTCGTAAAAAATGCTCTCCGCGGCAAGTATCAGCACCGCCTCCGACAGATCTGGTCTTCAGAACTGTCGGGGAAGAACAAGGTGTCTGCAACAAACATGCTTGCCGTTCCGATCCTTGTCTATTCCTTCGGAGTAGTCAAATGGACACAGGAGGAGCTGCGACAACTCGACGTAGTAACCCGAAAGAGGATGCATCTCAGTAGGAGTTTGCATCCTAGATCGTCCGTTCCACGGCTATATCTCCCACGACATCGCGTAGGTCGTGGACTCTTGAGTTTGGAGTGTCTTCATAACAGGATGGTTCTGGACGGAGCCTGTAAAGTTATCAGGAGTTCGGATCCCCTTCTCTGCATGGTCCGAGATCACGAACATGCAGGGATAGGAGCATTTTTATTTAAGGCAGCACGTAGAGCAGCCGATGATCTCGGTCTCGTCTTCGATACCGAACGGGCCAATCACAACTCTGTCACCGAGTTGGAACCCGTTCAGTTAAAAGCCCAAGTAAAAGCTGCAGAGCATTTAAGAGCTCTGCAGCTTCACAAGGATAAGCCCATGCACGGGGTCTTCTATAGGAATATGGAAGCCCTGGGCTTATCCGAAAGGCTGACCTTTGCTTTCTTAAGGTCAGCCGGGCTAAATTCAGAGACCGAGGGATTCATCATGGCTTGCCAAGATGGTGTATTTAACATGCTCGTCTATCGGAGTCGTGTCATGGGTATGGAGGTCCCTGATGTCAGCTGCAGGGCCTGCCGTAGGGCGCCGGAGACATTGATGCATTTACTGTCGGCTTGTCCGGTATATGCAGTCTCGGCCTATATCCATAGACACAACGCAGCGTTGCGGGTGCTTTATTATCATTTAAGGCACTCGTATCAGATAGACCAGACACCAGTGCTGCCTTACGCTCCGGGGGATATTGAGTCCGTTGTGAAAAACGAGAAGTGCCGAATATATTGGAACTATTCGTTTTCCACCGTCAGGCAAATACAAGCCAACAAGCCTGACGTAGTCCTCCTCGACCACCAAATCAGGACAATGTTCGTCATCGAGTTCTCGGCACCCGGTGATGGTAACATTGGTTTGAAAGAGGAGGAGAAACGGACAAAATATCGAGATTTAATCTTCGAACTCCGTAGACTCTATCCAGACCATACTGTTAAATTGAAAGTACTGATTATAGGAGCCCTTGGTGGAGCGAGAGATACACTGCTTTCTGAATTAAAGAACATACCGGCATGCCGAAACTCGGGAGAAATCTTAGCCGGTCGCATGCAGAAGGCCGTAATTCTCGGCTCACTACGTCTACTCAGGGCACACGACTCGGCCCAGTAATCACTAACCGAGCGGACGCGAGGAGTGATTGCTGGTATTACCAGCGCACCTTCTGTGTGAGTCGGAGCCACAGAAAGGGGTGACTGGCTTTTAGTAAAAAAAAAAATAATAATAATAATAATAATAATAATAGTTCGTAACTTAATAAGGAAATTTGATGAGACGGGTTCTGTTATTAGTAATGCAACACTATACGTCCTCGTCGTGGTTGGGAGTGTCCAAACACATTAATTCGACGTCGTGCACAACAACTGAATCTGTCAAGAGCCACCACGCATCGAATTGTGAAGAAGAATTTGCATCCGTCAGCATACAAAATTCAGTTGACACAACAATTAAAAATTAAAGACCATTTACAATGTCGTATGTGTGTTAATTGGATATTAAAATAATAAACAAAAACAGTGATACTGATTATTGCAAGAAAATATTGTTCAGCGATGAAGCACATCCAAATTGGACCATACTTTGAAAATAAGGCTGGTCATGCTATCACAGTAAATGGGAAACGCTGATATGTTAAACAGTTTCTTTTTCTACCAAACTGATGATTTCAATTTGGAACAACATGTGGTTTCAGCAAAACGCTGCAACGTGTCATACAGCACGTGCAACCATAACTCTCTTGCGTACCAAATTCCCTGATTATGTGGTCTCGCGGAATGCTGACATCAATTGACTTGCAAGATCATGTGATTTAATACCACTGGGATTTTTTCTTTGGGGTTATGTCAAGGGAAAAGTGTACGTCACCCAGCCAGCAACAAATCAATCTCAAAGCAAACATTCAACGTGTTAATCTCAGTCTGCCAAATAGTATTATTAGTTTGTTCCACAAATATCATCCTATAGTTACAAGTGAGACACCCTATATTATCGGAACTCAAGTATCGAATGTAAGACAAGCCTATTTCATTTAGATCATATTAATAATAATGTGTTGAGGTACGTACTTGCCTCCGTCAGATGGAAGGAAACCTCTACGTAGGTCATTAAGGTTTTACAACCCTCCAAGCTATAAAATGACACTTTAAGTCATTAAAAATAGCACAAGTAGCTATAAAGTGCTCAGTTAAGACCTGCTAAACATATTTTTTTATTTTTATTAACGAATTAAAACGTTCATGACCAATGTAAAGGGTGCTTTATTTTAATTAATGGAAATTGTTTAATTTAATTGGTTATCTAAACCTGTGATTACCAAGAGAATTAAATTAAATTTAAATAACTAATACCTAACGGGACAGTGTTGCCTCGCTTATAAACAATTTACTTAATTCCCTAAGACACCGCGATCACACAAATACGACTTCTCGACATCATCCTTCAATAATTTTTAACGCTGTTTCTCAAGTTCCATTAAGTATTGTCCTTCGTTCTATAAACGGTGACAAAACGCGTCGAATACATCCATTAAATGATAAATTGAGTATCGGGACTGAATTAAAATTCCACTCTGTTTCGGGACAAAGCCGTCACTCCGGTTGTCACTTAGAACAAAGATGGGAGACGAGACGTTGATGGACGTTGTTTAACAGACTTTATAAAACTGCCTCGTCAACTTATCAAGTTTACGTTAAGCCCGTACCCGCGAGGAGGGCTTTATTAAACATGCAGCCTTCGTAAAATGTATACGTGTATTAAAGGAAAACGGGAATTTTAGGGACTTTTGTTTTAATTTGATATCTTTCGACATACAAAAGGATCCTTTGAGTTTTGCATATGCGATATTTTCACTGTTTATTGTCTGTCTACTGAAACCCATAATAAAATGGTAATTGAACCAAATATTCTCCCAATACTGACACAATCTGATTCTTCCAATATTTGCTCTGAGTAGGTATCTTAAATGCTGTTCCCAGAAGATTTCCATAGCTCTTCTAATCACCTACCCTTTTGGAAACCGATTGTCTAAGACTTCCAACGGTGGTGGAGAAGTTGCATACCCGTTTTCTGTCGGATAACTCCATGTTAAAAAATCCAGCGGTGCAAGGTCAGGTGATCTTCGTGGCCATCGGATTGGATCATTATTCCTTATCCGTTATTTTCTTTTTAGCTCCCTTGTTTTTAAAAAATTTTTGCTGTGTGTGTGTCATTGCCGTCGTTGTCGTCGGCACTTATTCTTGTTAGCACGATAACTCAACTAAATCGTATCGGATCGATCGGGTTTTGATTGATTCTGATTGGGAACGTCTCGCAGACGACACCTATTGATTTTGAGGTGGATAGAACATACGCTACCATGTATATGGGTCATGAAAAAGTACAATGGTGGACTATTTGAGAAATTTTTTTTGTTAGCACGATCACTCAATTAAATCGTGTCGGATCGATCAGGTTTCAACTGATTCTGATTAGGGACGTCTACCAGACGACATCTATTGATTGTGAGGTGGATAGGACACACCCCACCCTGTCTATGGGTCATGAGAAAACACGATGGTGGGCTATTTGAAAAAAGTAAAACTGTCGGATAAAAGATATATTCTGCATTTATGTGTAGGTTTATTTTTTCGGCCACTCAATTTCGAGATAGAGATGTTCTACGTGCGGAAAAGTCCGTTTTAAGGTCTTAAAACTGTTTATTTAAGTATCCCTTTTAAAATTTAAAATAATATTTGCTATTTATAAGCAAGAGTATCTTTTTCTGAGAAAAATAGAAACAAAATAACAATATACACTAAGCACAAAAATTAAGGGATGTAAAGTGAATCCTCCAAATTTCTAGTTTTCAGACCTTTAGTTAAATGTAAAAAGTAAAGGGAGTTAAAAGTAAAACAATTATCGTATAAGGTTTTTAGACCGCTCAAATTAAAAAGGATGAAATTGTCTAAAAAAGGTTTATGATGAAATCAATGAAAAAATTAAGTCCGTGGACCTTCTCAAAGGGAAGCAAAAATTTTAATCTTTTTTTTTTCGATAGCTTTTTTATGATTACTCAAAAACTGCCGATGGTAAAAAAATTTGAACTCAAGATCTGAAAATTAGAAAACATGATTAAAAATTATATGCATGACATCCAAAGCCTTCTTTCTGAATACCAACAACGCACATTTAATACTTATGAATCTTGAATATTATTCACATATTTAGGATTTTGACTGCCTTATTTGCAAATGTATAAATATTTCCTAAACTTGCGCCATTACATACCATACTCCAATATTTAATTACTACAGTATAT
Organism: Rosalia funebris; assembly: GCA_037954035.1. Taxonomy (NCBI): domain Eukaryota; kingdom Metazoa; phylum Arthropoda; class Insecta; order Coleoptera; family Cerambycidae; genus Rosalia; species Rosalia funebris. The sequence continues at coordinate 10,915,048 of JAZFAV010000008.1, forward strand.
TGAATTAAAAAATATAATGAAATGTACGTATTGAAGTTCATTCCAATGCAGATATCGTGTTAATTTTATTCCACAACTGGTATGAACAATTTTATGTATAACTATTAGTTTACTCTTTATACTCTTCCTAAGAGAACACATGATGGTGTCAATTTGTGAGCACAAGTAAACAATATTTAGGACATCAATGTACTTCTCTTTTTTTTTTTAGTTACAATATTTCTATGGATTTCTAAAAAGTTTCCATACTTAGAGGCAGGAACGCCCTCCATCAAAAGTTGTGCTGCAGATTTCCGTCCGTAATCATAAGAAAAACATATTTATGTAAGTGTAGAGGCCGATGAGTGATGTAGGTATCGAAATGTAGCACCCTTGGCTTATATCGGGGGGCGGCCGCCCCGGCCCCAAGTCTCCGGCGGCGGGCTAGCGCAACCCGCTGCCCTGATTTATGCGATTCCGGAATCATGGCTCTCGTCGTGGCGCATACAGCGCTGATATTTATTTTATACATCTGTTCCCCTTGACATAATGTCCCTCTATATATCGCGTGCATGCTTTTAGAGTGAAGGCTGTTAAAGAGCGGGACGGGAGTCGGCGTCCCGGCGCTCGAGAAAAGGACGGGGCGACGCCTCCGATGGATGGATACCATCGTCTGGGGTGGTGGGAGATGCCATTCAGAAAAGATCTACGAGTATGAGTTTGTTGTACTGACTACTGACTGCACAGTGTAGTCCCGCTTTATCGGCACTCGACTGCCGCGATTCCGGAGAGGCTTACCCCCGGATTTTCCAGCAGAGCCGAACGATATCTGTGCGGCTCGGGGTTGTTGATTGAATTGTGCCTTTTCGGGGTACTTAACCTTTATTAGTTTCGTTACAACTTGAAAAATTAAAGGCCTCACAGTAATATAAATATAAAAACCAAATCATGGACAAAGAGACAGTTGAAATTCATTATTCATTTCAAGTCATACAGAAAGTCTTTAAAAGAGTCAAGTAAGAGATACAACTAAGCCATCAAAATCTGCAAGAATTTTTATTGTACCTCAACTATTAGTGTATACAGCTCATAAGAATAGGAACAAGTCTCAACAGTGCGATATCGGACCGTCTACGAGGTACTCAGTAAATAGCTTTGTCTTTACCCAGTCGCATTGAGACCTTTACAGAATGAATATTGAATACACAGAGTTTTATCTGGCCGCATCCTTTTCTCTCTCAATGCTACCTCGCTCGTTCTTCTACGCATACCTAGAGAATTTTTCCCACTTTTCCTATTCTTGACAAGCAGGAACCACTCATATCCTTGCAAATTTCTTACCAGATTTGGTAGTACATGCCATTCTACAACATATTTCTGAATTATATCGCAATATAATTAAGATTTTATCACACTCTATGGAAATACACAGTGTGGAAAATAGAATTATGAAATAATAGAATAAAATAATTTTTGGTGTTATGAGGTCTGATAAAAAATACGGTGAACGAATTCATGTAGCAGAAACTGCTGACGCTACATCTGTGTGAAATAATGCGTCCGATAGCCTGATCCTTTGAGATAGTCAGTATCAAGTTTGAACAAGTTGTGACTTGTTAATTGGCTTCCACAGCTGGAAGAGTGATCTTTTATGCTTTCTGCTTGTTTTAGGATTCCCGAAATATCTACACTTTTATCGCCAGTCCCAATTCGATGGAGAAATGACTTTCGTTTGTACCTGGCGAGCAGCATTTCGTAAATGGTTTTTCGGTTTTCCTGCTGTCTGTCATTCAGTTCATGTGGAATCCATTTTCCCATCTTCTGGATCTTTCCCATGGCTTTCAAACGTATGGAGATGGCTTCTCGTGTCACATTTAATTGATCCGCGAGTTTTTGTTGCGTCTGAAGTCTATTCTCATCCAACAATGCTTGCAATTCGCTATCTTCAAATGTTTTCGGTGGTCTTCCACGTTCTTCGTTTCTCACGCCAAAATTGACACTTTTGAATGTTTTGAACCACTCAAAGCACTGTGATATACCAAGAGCATGCTCACTGCAGGCTTCGACAAGAATTCAATGCGATTCTGTAGCAGTTTTCATCAAATGGTAACACAAAAACAATGTTGTCCGCAAATCGTAGTTTCCAGGCACAAAATTCGACATGTTCAACGCTATTAAAAACAATGTTGTTGTATGAAACTTGTATTGTTGTGAGATAAAAACCTATATCAGATCTCAAAACAAGAAAATGGCGCCAATGACGCGATATGACGGTAACTACATTAGCAGCTAGGCCATCTATAGACAAATTCCGGTTTCATATTTACATACCTGGTACATTTAGCATAATCAATTAGCAATATGTGAGGCAAAACATTCGTATAGAAATGCACAGTTCACCACAAAATAAATGTTTAACAACTACTGCGGAAGTCAATCGATCGAGCAAAGACGCTGATCCACCGACTCACCGTCCCCGCTTATACGCATATATACGTGGCGAGGCATGAAAAAAATCGGGCGGTTTTAATCATCAGTTAATAATTAAAATACGTTATGTAAATCAATTTAAAATACAAACTAAAAATCGATCACCACCGAGACATAATCTGGATGGATTTGAATTAAAACTAGCTCTGTTTCAGTGAGTATATGCACCTAGTTAATAAAAACCAACAATGACACTGTCCAGCTATAAATTCCGATTAAATTAGCTTTTTAAAATTCATATTAGTAAATAAAACTTTACAAATGTTAATGTTCGTGCCTGCGTTTGAAATTTACGTATCCAAAATCCATATATATCAGCCGACACGTTATAAAAATAAACTATGATCATGGCGATATAATTTGACAAAACATGGCTACATGGCGAACGACAAATCAAAAATCGAAATCACCCATCATCCGGTCTAATGGTAGTAAATAACCGCATAATTTCAATAAAAAGGAAATGTAAAAATCGAAATTTATAACCAAATCTTCGCACTCCGTTGCGCGCAGCCAATGGCAGTAAATAAATCCGGCACTAAAATAAACATCGCTGTAGGCTGGATTGATGACTAAAATGAAATAAAACTGTAATAGCGGATTTGGCAAGCATATCAGACTGTCCGAAATTAATCTGGATTTTAATAGACCACTTGCAAATGGACCTGTTAGACCGCTATTGAAAACGATGTGGTTATTCCCGTCGAAAATTTTTACTGTAAGACAAAACTATGTTACAACAAAAATAAGAAAATTTTGACGGATTACACTGTCTACATCAAATATTTTTTTTTTCGCTAATGCCACTGTCATTTCTTTAACGACAGAAGAGAGAAGAGAGGAATCAGAAAGAATTCCAAATAATTTTGCAAACGTGTAAAAACACGTGGATATAAAAATTATTTTTATTTATACAGTGCGCTCGGAAAAAATGAATCAAACCATTGATGGGCACGTAGAAAATATGCATTTTTTAATATACGTATCTTTTATTATGTCATCACTCTGTTAAAATAATGACATCATCGGCCGTTTTTTTTTTTAATAGCGACAGCATTATCTGATAATGTCATTTAATAGAGCACCTTTACCTCTATATCAGGTAAAGCTGGAAATATCTATATCGAAGCCTCTAAGAGAAATAACGGTGAGTCAGGGGCGGCTGGTGTATAGGTGCTGCAGAGCTGCAGAACTGCAAAAAAAATTAGATATTTGTATATTTTCGCGACATAATAATTACTAAAATTTATTAATAAAATAATTTGGTTAGTTGGTGCAGCTAACCAAATTATTGCGTTAAAGTCGCATTCTGCCCGCCGTCCTCTATTGAGTAGCAGACCAGATGAATTATCTGGGTCTCTACGCGAGCGCGTCGCGGTACATTGAACTGGGCCACACGAGGTAGTTCTCAGCACGGCTCGGCACACCCGTCCTCCCCCCCAACTCCCGCGACAATCCACACTTGGCGCTCGTAAATGCGCGAATTTACACGGTCAGTGATCTGTATTTTTTCCAGCTAAGGCAACATCAGTGAATGTTTACTCCTTCCTACTCCTCGGGCGGGCGTAAATCGTACCTATTTCGTATTTCGTGTTAATTTGAGATTTTAAATACTGTTTTGTGCATTTGTGTATTGATTTATTGTACTAATTATTAATATTTATATACTGTGATAGTGACAGTGGATTTAGTTTATAATTTAGTTCATGTGAAGCGATTTTTTAAATACTCTTATGAAGAAAAAATTGATTCAAAAAACATTGAGACTTCAGGTGTTAGCCGCGGAAAAGCATATAAACGTCAATTTAATAGAGACATTTATTCGAAGAACAATTGGATTTGTGGGTGCAAAAAAAATGCGTTATTTTGTTTTCCTTGTTTACTTTTTGGCGGTGATAAAGCATGGACGGAGGTAGGGGTGACAGATTTGGTGCACTTAACTGAAAAAATAAAAAAGCACGCCAACTCCAAAAGCCATCTCAAGACATAATACAATGGAATTAGCTTTATTAGGAACAACTAATATTAAAGCGCAGCTAGATTCAGCTTATTGGATAAAAGTGCAAAAGCATAATGATAATGTGACAAAAAAGAGATACGTTTTCTAAAAATTATAAACTGCATAAAGTTTTGTAGGACCTTTGAACTGGCGCTGCGAGGACATGACGAAGCGGAAACCTCTCAAAGCCCGGGGATATTTCGTGGTTTGATAAATTTTTCTGCTGAGCTTGATGTAACTTTAAGCGAGCATCTACAAAATACTTCAGTATTTAAAGGAACCTCTAAAGAAATACAAAATAATATTTTAGACTGTATATTAAAAGTATGCCATGAAGATATAATTAAAGAAATTAACAAACCTTCATTTTTGGCAGTTATGGCAGACGAAACAACTGATGTATCTGCAAAAATTCAGTTGGTGGTAGTTTTAAGATATATTCTCGATGGTGAACCGATTGAACGTTTTTGGACATACCTGAAACCTACAAAATGTGACGCTGAAACTCTTTCGGAAAATATTTTAAGTGTTATCTAGTGTTACCCTCTAGTAGAAAATTCACCTTACAAGCCTTTTCTCTTAACCAAAGAATATGACGGCTAACATGAATGTTCTTCAAAAAGGTATTAAATTCCAAAAATGTTTCTTGTGAAAGTCTATATTTTTATATAAACGGATTTTACATAAAAATTCTGAAGTATCAGGAAAACGCGTGACCTTGAAAATTTTCGCCTACGACGCAATTTTTTGCGGCCCCTACGGCGCCAGTAGTTTGGATACGTTTGAAATCTGCACGCGGGCGGCCTACACCCTAGGATCGGCCCTGTGCAGAACACCCGTTTCATTTCATCACGAGCCGCCACTGCGGTGAGTGCAGTACTGTTTGCATTTTCATAAAAGTCCAATTATGCCAGACGCATTAATTGTCATCCATATCGTTAATTTGAAAGAATGTAAGGGATTTTAGTACTTCTCTAAAGGCTTTTCTATAGACCAGTAACGGAAATTTTGTAACCGACCATCCTTTGCCAAGATATCGTGAAAGATTTAAGGCGGCTGCATGTTTTCGTACAGAACGGAGTGGTGTACGAAACGCGCATACATGGGGGGTGGTGAGTCGGTGAATCAGCGTCTCTACTCGATAGATCGACTTTCATAATAGTTCTTAAACATCTGTGTAGTGGTGAACGGCAACGTGTGCGTGTCACTACTGCATGGACACGCTCCACGTTTCCAACACTTTTTGCTCTTCTGGGTCGACCCATTGATTTTTTATTAATGGTAGTGCCCTTCTCTTTCTAATTCAGTGACCCACGATTTGATTAATTTTGGTAAAGGAACTCAAATTAATGTCATGAAGGAGGTGATGCGCTCAATACAGGCGACGAACTATTAGAGCGAATGATGGTTCTCGTAAAAGCTTCTGACACACGTGCCACGTTACTCACCGGCGAAAGGATCCATTGCAACTGAATTTCCAAGGCGTGGTGTCTAACAAACATATGCGTGTGTACAGTTACCACTACCACTTTCCAAGATGGTCAACAAGCAAATGAAGAAAATACTTCAGGACACATTGTATATCTTAAAAGTCATAAAATTCTACTGGGGCATTAAAAGACAGAATCCAGAGCGAAGTAAGAGTAATTAACGCTGAAACTCTAGTTAACGTTTTACAAGAATTTCAATTTCGACTTCCATAGAGTCAAGAGGTGGCCTCAGACACCATTCAATACTTAATTCGTTTTGTCTGTATTAATTATTATTTAGCAAAACTTTGCCCTGATAAGTGTGATATACGAGCCAAAATTCACATGAGTTCGCCCGTACTGACTTTTTAGTTAAATGAGCTATACACGTTTTAACACAAGTAGACTATTATGATAATCCTTATTCCTAATGCCAAGTAGGATTAATTTGAGTAATTCTTATAATAATAAACAAAAACATCGTCTTAGAAAATATAATTTGTGCTTAAATATCTAATTTGAGTAAATCTTTCCACCAAAGTCGAAGTGTAAACATTGGCGTCAAACCATTATATTGTATGAAATTAGATCACGATACCTCTGCCGATGGTGTTTTGTGTCTTGTAAACGACATTGTTGACAATTAGAGTCGAAATGGCGCGTGGAAAAGCATTATCGCAAGACTTACGGAAAGTTTTGATAAAACTGCACCATCAGGGCAAAAGTACCTACCAGATTGCAAAAGAATTAGAATTGACCCGTTATACTGTTAGAGACATTGTGCCTTTTTACAAAATTACGGGTTCCACAGTCGGAAAAACACGTGTTGATAGAAAAGCCGCAGTGACTGCTGCAGAATTAAGAATTTTGGGACGCATCATAAAGAAAAACCGTCGTGCCAATTGCAGTGCTCTTAACAGTTCTATGAAATGAAGCGACAGATAGGCAGTATTCTAAATCGACTTGTACGAGGGCACTGAAGAAAATTCGATTCAATTTTTATAATGTAATTTTGGTTTTATGCTTCAATGCATGCATGTAACTCTTCTCGTTATTAGGCAAAAGACAAACCCCTACTCACTCAAAAAACAGAAGAAAACCCGCTTAATATGGGCTAAAATACATAAAAACTGGACTTTGGAGCAGTTTCCTGGAGTTGAGCAATTTCCCGCTTCAATTGTGGTGTGGGGATGTATGTCCGCCAATGGCGTTGGTAGGCTTCACTTTGTTGAAGGCACCGTAAACGCAGAAAAATACATAGTCATTTTAAATCAGTGCCTTCTTTCATCAATCGAGTCTCTGCAATTAGCTAACCGAGAATTTCTCTTCCAACAAGATGGCGCGGCTTACCGTACAGCCAAACGTGTGAAATCCTAGATGTCGAAAAACGATATTTCCGTCCTAAGTTGGCCCTCGAGTAGTCCTGATCTTGCTCCTATCGACCCATTATGGCATCGAATGAAAAAAGAATTGCGTAATCGACCGACTAAAGCATTTCAGTCATTGCGACATCGTCGCCAAGAAATATGGGACTCTTTTTCTTTAGAAGACTGCCAGAGTCTTGTAGACACCATGCCTAGGCGTATAAATGCTGTTTTGAGAAATAGAGATGACGTAACACACTGGTAATTAACTTTACAAATTGACAGTGTAAACTAGGTACTGAATATTTGAAATTTAACTACTTCATGCTTTTATGCTTTCTTTTGTCACTAGTTTTCTTGTTATTGCAAATAAATGTGTACAATTCTTATATTTCTCAAGTACAAATAAAATCTGTTATTATTATTAGTGTAGTTCACTTCTACCTTACCGTTTGTACTGTGTGGACGTAAAAATATCTAGCGGGCGAACCCATGTGATTTTGGGCTCGTAGTATTTTTTTTCTCAACACAATTGTTGTTTAATCTATAACGAAATTTGAACAAAAATATATAAAAATGTGCTTTTTTAAATAGTTCCATGAGATAAGAGTAAGGCCATTAACAAGAACCGTCGATAACGTCATAACTTCAAGACTTACAACGCCAAAGAAATTAATGCGCAACATTTTACATCGTAATCTATGCATGTATGTAAAACTTATATAACGATCTTACATATATAGATCTTTCTAACTGTCCCCTTCACCTTTACAGCATTATATCTTATACCACCTTCAATATATTCCACTTTATTTAGCTCACTTTTTATTCCCGTTGACTACATCCCACCGCAATGAAAAACGTCCCTTTTCGCAAACAACGCAGCCGTCTGAACAGAGTAACAATCGTGCAGCGCACAAATAAAACTGGTATCAATTGAGTCATAGAAATTATTCGTTCATGGCTAAGCAGTAAACCGAAACGCACGGCTGTCAATAATATGAGAAATGGAGTACGTGTAATAGCTGCCATGTCGTTGTACGGATTATTGGTCACGCCAATATTCAAAGGCAACGCTGAAACAACATACCTCTGGGAATCGCATTACCAATTTGTAGAACCGTTGCGTTCTGCCTCTTCTTGTGTCTTTGAGACCGACCTCGTTTCGAATCATGTATGTTCCAGGTGGCTAGGATAAGTCTTGATCAAAGGAAAGTGATGAGTAACCTATTAATGACATGATATAGATTTGATATTAGCACAGCTGTAGTATATGTAGCTATTTTAGATGTAGTATTTAATATTCTTCTATATGTCACCTAAAAAGTCCTCATTGTTTTTACTTAAGAAATAATACCAAATTACTTCCACAAAGAAGATCAGGTGATTTTCTGAATATGTCAAATTTTATGGTTTATTCAAACAATAAAGAAATGACATTGCTTTGAAGCAAATACAAGACATACTACAAAACAATTGTCTTCTGTTATTTTAAAAGAAAAAAAACCTTATTGTAATTAGAATCCATTGGCACTCAACTGAAGCATCTAGAAAGCCATGAAGACAAATCAGCGACCGATTCTACATTTCTGCGTACCTTCAAACAACCTTGAGACATCACTTAAGGAGTTTGTAATGCGCTAGGCTCCTCTCCAAAATATTCCTCTGAATAACTATGTCCAACTGGTGGATATCGCAGAATGGAGCTGTTAATACGAAATAGAATATTATCGTTAGTAAAACTGCTTTTTTATATTAAATTATTGTTACGATCTAGTCTACGACTAATAAGTAATTTATTTCTAATTCTATTATACTAAATTACTTCAATTCTAGTCACCCACTAATGTCTTCTTAGCCATGTCTGACGTATGGCACTTGTTCTCGTGCACTACACAAATTATTCTGCTTTTAGTTTCACTCAAACCACTACACGAACTCGTGAGGTTTAATCCTCTTGAGTTATCTTAAATATTTGGTTTGAGTTATCAAGGAGCTGGATGGCCTCGATATTCTCATATTGTAGAAATCTTTCTTCGTAGCTTCTTGCAAATTTTTGAATCTCTATCTCAACGTTTTCTATTCCAAGATCTCGGCGGAGATCTTCATTTCTTATATAGCAAGGTGCACTAACCATGTTCCGTAGTACTCTATTTTGGAAGGTTTGTATAATTTTAATAATTGACTATCTGGTACAACCCGAAAGCTGAATATCATAAGTCCGCACCGGTTTTAATATTTGCTTATACAAGAGGAGGAGGATATTTGCTTATATTATTATTATATTACACGAGGCTAAGTTCTTACCCAAGAGTCTTATTTTAGAGATTTTCGTAGAGATTTAGAGATAATAGATAAGAATTAGGTATAAGATATAAGAAAATCTTAGAGATTTTTTTATATCTTATACCTAATTAATTATGGGCAAATACACTACCGCACTCCAGGCCGAGCTAGTTGGAATTACATACGGTGTTCTGGGGGCGGACCAAAATCGGACCCAGGAGAAGGTATGTATCTGCTCGGATAGCAGAGTGGCGTTGGCAGCCCTGAATTCAGCAACGACAATGTCGAAGCTGGTCTATAATTGCTATGAAGCATTGAACCACTTGGCAGGGAAGGGACCGGTGGAACTCTTATGGATACCTGGGCATGATGGCATTAAGGGAAATCTAATTGCAGATGACCTTGCCAGACTAGGGACCAGGGAAAACCTCTATGGACCAGAACCTGCAGTGGGAATAAGTCGGAATCTGATCAGAGACCGCATCAATGGCTGGGCAAGAGACCAGCACAATAAAAGATGGAGAGGAGTAACGGGTTGTCGAATAACCAAACTCTTCATCGAATACTCAGAGATTGAGAAATAGGCCCAAGAATTCATTAAATTGAACAGGCACAAAGCCAGAACTCTGGTGGGAATCATAACGGGCCACCATAGTAGCCTGAATGCATATAAGCACAAGCTGAGGCTGACTGATAGCCCGACCTGCAGATACTGTAAAGAAGATGAGGAAACCTCGATTGAACCATCTTCTTTACACCTGCCCCGCACTGGAGGAGAAGAGGTATCTTATATTAGGGACCCCTGTTATCCTAGAGGAGGCGAGGCTTAAGGCGGGGGACGTGCCTAAATTGCTCCTTTTATGGGATAGCATTTTTGGATAATGACCCGGATAAGAGGGGATCGCCAAGGGACTACCCATGCGATCAGTGGCTGATGAGGCCCAAACCTATATAATATAATAATAATATACCTAATTCTTATCTATTATTTTTTACGTGGGCTTTCCAGCGAAGCTTTGTATCTCAGGTAAGACCGAGATATTTGGCTATATTGGCATATGGAACTACTCGTACACTCATACTTATTAGAATATGTTCGATATGTCTATTAGTGAAATCGATATGAACTAATTTCTCTTCATTTAATTTAATTTTCCATTTCTTGCTCGAGTTCTGGAATTTATTCATGGCATTTTGAAATTTATTAGCTGTTTCTATATTACTTTTGCCTATTGTTATTATGGAAGTATCGTTAGCAAAAGTAGCTACAGTATTTCTTACTGTAAGTAGTTACAGTTTACAAACTGTTTTTAAAACAGTGTTACTGACACAATTTTCAATATTCTTCACTATTTTCGTAGGTTTTGAATGTTGATTAAAACCTTGCACGACGCATAACATAATTTATCAATTATTCTTGCATGCTTCACCTTTTTAAGGCAGATTTAAAGTCAGAATTATTACTTCTAGTAGGTGCAACAGATGTATCTTAAGCTTCGCTTGAAGTTGCTTTCTAGCATTGTAGATCAAAACATCTAGAACTCCCTTTCCAAAGTCACCCACCTTAATGTAGATAATTCATCGTAGCTATAAAAAGAAAGGCTAACTTAGATAGTCAGTTAATAGGCAAAAGAATGAGTTTTGCACAGTCGAGGTATTTGGACTCGAGTTATTTCAACTTAATACTACTCACTTCATTATAAAGAAGTTAGTACTATTCGTATGTAATATACCACATTTAGATGAAATTAACACAGCTAAATGTTTGGATGGTGACTATTATTTCACTGTTTCGTTTTCTCGTAATCAGTAGTCTATAGGAAAGATGAATATACTCTGCATCATTGCTGCGTCTAGACGAATTATTCATTTGCTGATACAAAACCTCGGATGCAACTAGACCTCAACTCGGTTTGTAATCTAAACCTAAAGTAAATCAGTTAGGATATTTCGATAACAAATATTATATACACCAAAGATTATAAATTTGATCACAGTTAGAATGCGAAATGATTTGATTTAAACAGCTCTGTTTTACAACTACGAGACTACATTCGATGTTGTGAGATTCTTGATTCAAGTCAAGTCTAATTTCTGATAGTAAAGTAGAAACTGATCTGCGTGGAGGGCGCAGACCATGAACCAGTTAATGCATGAATAATGGTATTAGTGATAACTTTGCAAGCTTTTTATAAGTTGCAAATTAGAAAAAAATGCCAGTTAGTACTAACATCATACTAAATGCCCAAACTCTCTTAAAACAGTATAGGATTATTGTACAGGTTACTGCCTCCAAATTTTTTTCAACGATAAGGTTATTGCAGGAATATTCTTGTAACTGGAGATATTTATGAAGGGAGATGTAGAGATCTTTCGCAATGTGACTCTTCTCTTTATGTCATGCTGTTAAATTATCACTAAAGATCTATTTCTGTGAGCCCAGTGAAGCCCAACTCAGGTCATCATTATCACTAGATACTATTCTAAGTTTCCTGCAGTAAAACCTCGCCACATCACTTCACAGTAATTTACGTAATGAAAAAGTCCTTTCAATGTTACTGTCACCAAAGAACAATACGAGGAGTTCTAGATATTAATATAGACAATATTTTAGTAAAGTAGGAGATATGTACCCTTGTGTGTGCGTAAACACATCTAGAAGTTTTTTTTAATGCCAGTACTAACTTCACATTATTGTGTTACATCTACATTAGTAGATGTAACACACCTACTTTACGACACACAAATACCTCAAAACATCATCAAAACGATTGAAAATATATATCAGGCCAATACGATTCATGCTAGGATAAACGGTGAATTGACCGAAAAAATAGAAGTAAATAATGGCATCCGACAAGGCGACTCTCTTAGCCCTCTACTATTTAACATCATTATGGACGAGCTGATAAAGCAGATGCGTAAATTAAAAGGGTACAAAATGGGAAATAGGGAAATCAAAATACTGTGCTACGCCGACGAAGACGACGTCAAGTATTAATAGCTGAAAGCGAAGACGATTTGCAAAGACTACTGCACCAGTTTAACACAACAGCGAAAAAGTTTATATGAATATATCAGCGACAAAAACTTAAAGCCATAACTACATCTAGAACACCACTCAGATGCAAACTAGAAATAGACAATAAAATTATACAACAAGAAATGAAGTTCAAGTATCTTGGAATAGAAATATCCGGGTATGGGGATGTTGAAACGGAGGTGAGGAGACAAGCCATGAAAGCAGCAAGAACAGCCGCATGTCTTAACAGTACCATACGGAACAATAAACATATAGGAATCGAAGTTAAATCTAGAATCTATAAAACAACAATCAGACCCATACTAGCATACACTGCAGAAACCAGGCCAGAAACCTCGAAAACAAAACAAATACTGGAAACAACAGAGATGAAAATGTTGTGCAAAATAGCTGGCAGGACACTTATGGATCGAAAAAGGAGCGAGGATATCAGAAGAATGTGTAAAGTCGATAACATCAATGACTGGGTATTACAAGGAAAAAGGGAATGGAACGATGACATCAATCGCATGACCGACGACAGAATAGTAGAGATTACGAGGGACAAATCACCAATAGGACGTAGGAACATCAGAAGACCCCGTAAACGATGGAGTGAGAACCTCGTAATAGACTGAAACCAGGCAAAGACGCGAAGACAAACAAGAAAACTGCTTACATATAAGAAGGAAGAAGAAGAACTTGACATTATTGTGGTTGTTTATTTTTTGTTTAACATATAATACCATAAACTGTTTTTGTAAGTCATGTATCCAGTTTGTTTATTGCGCAGTAATTAAGTTCGAATAGTTACTTTAATATAACGGATATCTCGTATGCTTTGTAGTTACAGTAAGTTCTGCACTACGTACGTGTACGACAATGCTTTCGTTCGCACCTAAAGATAACACGTTTTAGATCCTCAAAATATTCATCATAAAAAGCTACAGCTTCTAACCATGTACCCCAGTGGTGGCTCGTGATGAAATGAAACGGGTGTTCTGCACAGGACCGATCCTAGGGTATTGGCCGCCCGCGTGCAAATTTCAAACGTATCCAAACTACTGGCGCCGTAGGGGCCGTAAAAAAATTGCACCGCAGGCGAAAATTTTGAAAATTTTCAAGGTCACGCGTTTTCCTGATACTTCAGAATTTTTATGTAAAATCCGTTTATACAAAAATATAGACTTTCACAAGAAACATTTTTGGAATTTAATACCTTTTTGAAGAACATTCATGTTTGCCGTCATATTCTTTGGTTAAGAGAAAAGGCTTGTAAGGTGAATTTTCTACCAGAGAATCTTAACACTTAAAATATATTCCGAAAGAGTTTCAGCGTCACATTTTGTAGGTTTCAGGTATGTCCAAAAACGTTTAATCGGTTCACCATCGAGAATATATCTTAAAACTACCACTAACTGAGTTTTTACAGATACATCAGTTGTTTCGTCTGCCATAACTGCCAAAAATGAAGGTTTGTTAATTTCTTTAATTATTTCTTCATGGCTTACTTTTAATATACAGTCTAAAAGATCATTTTGTATTTCTTTAGAGGTTCCTTTAAATACTGAAGAATTTTCTAGATGCTCGCTTAAAGTTACATCAAGCTCAGCAGAAAAATTTATCAAACCACGAGATATCCCCGGGTTTTGAGAGGTTTCAGCTTCGTCATGTCCTCGCAGCGCCAGTTCAAAGGCCCCACAAAACTTTATGCAGTTTATAATTTTTGACAAAACGTATCTCTTTTTTGTCACATTATCATTATGCTTTTGCATTTTTATCCAATAAGTTGAATCTAGCTGCGCTTTAATATTAGTTGTTCCTAATAAAGCTAATTCCATTGTATTATGTAGATAGCTTTTGGAGTTGTCGTGCTTTTTTATTTTTTCAGTTAAGTGCACAAAATCTGTCACCCCTACCTCCATCCATGCTCTATCACCGCCAAAAAGTAAACAAGGAAAACAAAATAACGCATTTTTTTGTTGCACCCACAAATCCAATTGTTCTTCGAATAAATGCCTATTAAATTGACGTTTATATGCTTTTCCGCGGCTAACACCTGCAGTCTCAATAACAATATCGGGCAATGGCCTACCATTGTTTTTTAAATCAATTTTTTCTTTATAAGAGTATTTAAAAAATCGCATCACATGAACTAAATTATAAACTAAATCCATTGGCACTATCACAGTATATAAATATTAATAATTAGTACAATAAATCACTACACAAATTCACAAAACAGTATTTAAAATCTCAAATTAACACGAAATACGAAATAGGTACGATTTACGCCCGCCTACTGTACGAGGAGTAGGAAGGAGTAAACATTCACTGATGTTGCCTTAGCTGGAAAAAATACAGCTCACTGACAGTGTAAATTCGCGCATTTACAAGCGCGAAGTGTGGATTGTCGCGGGAGTTAAGGGGGAGGACGGGTGTGCCGAGCCGTGCTGTGCAACTACCTCGTGTGGCCCAGTTCAATGTACCGCTACGCGCTCGCGTAGAGACCCAGATAATTCATCTGGTCTACTACTCAATAGAGGACGGCCGGCAGAATGCGACTTTAACGCGATAATTTGGTTAGCTGAACCAACTAACCAAATTATTTTATTAATAAATTTTAGTAATTATTATGTCGTGAAAATATACAAATATCTAATTTTTTTGGCAGTTCTGCAGCTCTGCAGCACCTATACACCAGCCGCCCCTGAAGTACCCCATCTTCTGACAACTGGTTCAGGAGGTAAAGGTATGTCTGGCAGAGCTTTTCTAAACGTGTCTCTCCCAGTAGGCGCTTTTATAAAAAAAAAATCACATTGAGTATTACCTCGTTAACTAAAGGGAAACTTTCTCTTACGTTTCTGGTGTTTGGTTAAGTATATAAGCTACACATATAAAGTATATCATATTTGGAAAAATTTCAGTGAACAGAACGTCTGCTTTTCGAATGTATGCAGCTGCGTCTGTTATTCAAACGCACGTTTGATCAGCAAGGCCGCGTATACATTGAAAACAGAAATGAGATGAAAACAAGCCCATAACAGGCCTCTGCGTTACATGCGGTGGCAATGTCGTTGCTACAGAAACAGAAATCGACAGGGTATCGATTGTTAAGTCAGTCTCTGTAGCGACTCGCTAGAATAGACACCTTAATTATCACTATTAGAAAATCGATACGGTTATAAATCTCAAGATTGAATTTTCACAAAATAATCTCAAAGTCGTCAATTTTACACTAATAAATGACAAGGCAATTTCACTCAGACAATCTCGGATGTATCTTCCGCGGTCCCGAAACGCAACATTAAACAGTGCACCATCTCCCCCGTATTGATTGGTGGTATCCGAAAGGACGGACGTTTGACGGACAGATGTGGCTCGATCGGGACCAGCAGAACAATCAGGTACAGATGTCGATAATGCAGAGTCATCGCACGCCGCGATGAACTCATGACAAGACGGCGATCCAAATCAACTACGCGATCACAAATCATATCAACATGATAAAAGATTCTGAACGGACGTCGACGACTGAGTATGCCTTTGCGTTAACATCAAAGAACCGACAGTCGATCGGAACAATAACTTAAATGGTTTATTATAATAATTGTCCGTGTTTGCATAGTTTGAAACACGGCCGGAGCTGATTTAGAGGTTTGTTTATAGATAGCGGACGCCTAACGCTACGTGGTTTATTATGTCGCTGTCGTTTCTGTACGCTCTGTATGCGATAAGAATATGGGAACTATCAAATTTGCTTGAATTTCAAATAAATTGAAAGTTAAAAAAAAAACCGGTACTTATCAAAACTTTTGCGTAACTGCCAATCCAAAGAGTCCTGATTGAGCTCTTTTTGCGTCTTGGTTTACTATCTTAAATTAATCATGCTATTAATGCTAGATGAAGGTCAGATGAATTAATGTTAGACGATGCTTATCGAAAAGTATAAAAACTAAAACTAAAAGACTAATTAGAAGACACATGAGATAGTTTCACAAGAGAACTATCAAATTGGGAAATCTATTCCTGGAAGACATAATAAAAAAATTGTTAAGCGTCTCAAACAACACAATTTCCAAGAAACAAGTTCCTTCAAAAGTAAACCCGTTAATTTTTTGGAGATATTTCTAAAGGCGACCAGTGGGTAGTTGACGTGGTATGGCTTGTAGCTGACAGTCGTTAAATATTGACGCCCTATCTTTGACAGAACACAAATGGCGAGCAATTCAAATCGCGCCTCAGTGGTACGCACTTATTTTTAAAAAGTTTAAAGAATCAGTTTATGTCTGAATGATTTACCTGTCCTAAGACTCAAAAATCAAGAGTCATGATTACGTTTGCTAGACTAATAGATAACTGATGTTTTAAATATGTACATATATAGATATTGTGCAAAGTCGCTGAAAATTTTCATTAAGTCTTCTTATTAATAATAATATATAAAATTCATTAAGATATTCATTATCATCATGAGGTCATCAGTCCTAAGACTGGTTGGACGCTAACCTCCAGCTTCTCCTATCTTGTGCTAACCTACGTATTTCGCTAATTGTGCTACAACCTACATCTCTTACTATTTGCGAGCAGTACTCTAATCTAGGCCTACCTCTGCCTTTCTTCACTCCTATTTCTGCCTCCAAAATATCGCGGACTATTCCCCCATGTCTCAGCAAGTGGCCTACCATTCTATCTCTTCTCTTTAGGTTTTTCCACATACTTCTTTTCTCGCCAACTTTCTCTAATACTTCTTCGTTTCTAACCCTATCAGTCCACGGTATTTTCATCGTTCTTCGGTAACACCACATCTCAAAAGCTTCTAATTTCTTCTTACTTGCTTCCCCTACCGTCCAGGTTTCGCAACCGTATAGTGCCGTGCTCCATACATACGTTTTCAAAAATCTCTTCCATGTTTCTAAGTTTATTACCCCCGAGCATAAAAGGGCTTTCTTTTTGTTAAAAGCTACTCGACCCTGCGCTATTCTTTGTTTTATATCTTTATCGCTTCTTCTATCCCAATTTATTTTACTTCCTAAATAAGTGAAGTCTTTAACTTCCTCCAATTTTTCATTATTAATTTGTACTTTCGTTCTTGCTCTGCTCTCGCGCCCTCTGCACACTAACACTTTAGTATTGTTTTTATTCACCCTCATTCCGTATTCCTCTGTCAACACTGCCTCCATTTTCTTCAACGCTGATTCCAATTCCTCTTTACTAGATGCTAATACTGCTATATCATCCGCGAATTTCAGCATTTTTAGTTTCTGTCCCTGTACTTTAATCCCGAAATCCACTCTATCTTTTACGACATTAATCGCCTCTTCGATGTACAGATTAAAAATTAGTGGTGATAGCGTACATCCTTGTCTTACTCCTTTCCTGATACCTACTTCCCTTTTTTCCCCTTCTACTTCTATAACAGCAGTTTGCTCTTTGTATAGATTGTGTACTACTCTCCTATCCCTATACTTCATTCGCGCGCTCTTTAATATCTCGAACATTTTTTCCCATCTTACATTATCAAAAGCTTTTTCTAAATCTACAAATCCTATATAAGCGTTCTTTCCTTTTTCTATTATTTTCTCTAACATTACTCTTAGCGCCAGAATAGCTTCGCGAGTTCCCCTATTTCGCCTAAACCCGAATTGGTCTTCTCCTAGTATTTCCTCCGCTCTATTTTCCATCCTCTTCTGCACTATTCTGGTTAAGATTTTTGATGCGTGGGAAGTTAAAATCGTGCTAAAGTTCTCGCATTTGTCGGCTCCTCTCTTTTTCGGTATAGATATTCATTAAAAAATATATAATTATGCGAGTACAACGTTACCACCACATTAAAACTGTTCAAACTAAATTCCGAGAAGAATTATTAATAGATACCCAAGACTTATTTCTAGATGACATCAAGGCGCTTAATTTGGAGGATCATTCACTACGACGATAGGATCACAACATTTAAATAGAAAGCCGATAAAACAAATGCAAGTAGTACTTCAAATTTGATATTTAAGAATTTAGTTGCGTTATTCGCAAATATACAAATATTTCATAAACTTGCACCACTGCACACCATACTCCTACATTTTATTAATGAGGTATATATTAAAACAAAAATATAATAGTGTTTTGTATTAAAATGTTTATAAAATTCAATCCATATTAGAGTTGTTTTATGTTTATTTTTTAGGCGTTATGAATAGTAAAAGGGTTAAAATTTGATCAAAGGCTATACCTAAAGATGACGAAATTTCCATAAAACGTCGTATTTTGCTGAAATCATTCATTAGGGTGTTCAGGTCACATCAAACTGATACCCCTATGTGCACTTTGGTGATTGGTTTCTAATTGGTTTTAAGTTTTACGTCACAGTTCAAGCGGTATAGTTATAAGAATTTGATCAGCAGCTGGAAACTATGTCATGATATTTATAATTACAAAAATATTCCGTCAAAAAATTAACGCATTTTCTCAGAGTGATATCGTTCGTTATTCATGAAAATAGGAAAATACAATCTTTCATTGCCTGAGATCCTTCACATTATCAGCTTCTTTTCAAATTATGGTGGAAATATATATTTCGTATTTTTTGTTGAATAATTATTAGACCAAATAAAATAGTAACCAACGTCGACGCTGGTTCATCAAACAAGAATGAACCAAAATTTATTACATTTAAGTCTCAACAGTCTTTATTTCTTATTTAACTATTCAGATAGATAACTAACAATGGTGATAATTGGTCCTCAATCCGACTGATCAAATGTTCGACATTTTCCGCAAAAATTGTCCCCATATTTTAAATTTTACTGCCGCACAATTCCTCACACGTGATCTTCAGTGCCTTTAAATTTTATATACCGTTCTACCGTTCGCCATATATTTTTAACATAAAACTAATTTACAGTCATTTAAAATTTATGACGCGGCCATAAAGGCTCTCCAATGCAAAAGATATGTAACCCATTCATTTTTGTGTTGTTGCATTTTATTATCAATAGAGCCATTAATTTTTTCGCCGGTACAGTTATCACCTTCACCTATAAAATACATCAAATCATACTAAAATTACCCATAGAGCTTTTTCTATTGTTCGTGTTGGATTTAATTGTTGTGGGCTATAAATCTTTGTCACCTGGCGCAGGGTCATTCAAAAACAAATAAAAGGAAATAGTGAAAGGTAAGAGATCGAGAAATTGAGTGCTTTCTATATACGAGGTCTGGCTAAAAATAAACCAGACTGAGTATCAAACAAATATTTATTTAGTATTTTATACATTTTAAGAGTGATCACCTTCTATGTACTCCTCTTCTTGATCCACACACCGCTCCATACGAATTTCCTATTGGGAAAAACAATGTTTGAAGTCTTCAGGTGAACGGCCTTTCAGAAGGTTTGCCGTTTTTTCTTTTACCTCATCCAGTGATCAAAAGTGTGTTCCCTTGAGTTCAGATTTAATTTATTTTTGGGAAAAGGTAAAAATCATATGGGGCCAGATCTGGCGAATACGATGGCTATTCGAGGACAGGAATGTTTCTTTGCCAGATTGCTTAATCGAGAAAGCATTGTGAGCTGGGGCGTTGTCTTGGTGAGGCACCCACCTCCCCTTTCTGCCACAAACCAGGCCCTTTCTTCCTCGCTCGTTCTCGAAGCGCTTTTAGAACTTCCAAATAGTAAATTTGGTTCACTGTTTGTCCTCGAGAGACCCACTGAACATCTCAAGCTTATCATGATTGCGGCAACAAACATAAAGAAGGTTGAATAAAAACTATTTCATCATTCGCTAGAATTTTACTAGACAACTGAGGTTCAATGGTAGTAATCAGAGGAGGGATAGAGTTCACAGAAGCTGCCTAACCATCTTCCAGATGGTTTTCCTGGAAATGTTTGAGGTCAGTCCGGTTTATTTTTAGCCAGACCTCGTATACTAAGAGATATAGTAACTTTGTACGGTGCTTCGTAATGTAATCGAAAAAATCGTTAAAAATTCAAGAAACAACTTTTGGGAAAAGCTCTACTTGGGACAAATATACATTATTAATACTATATTAATTACATTAGTGCAAGTATAGGTTAGATAAAAAAAAACAAGAAAAACGATTTTGCAATTTCAAAATACTAAATTTAATGGTAATATTTAAAACATCAACTACATGAAATGTTGAAATTGTACATTGCTGGCTGCCTGAGAGTAGCCATAGCGACTGATAAAGTTTTTTTTATTGCTGTCAGATAAATTGCTTAAAATCGTGTCGAGAATCCCTGATGGATGATGCAGTATCACATTCAAAATCCCCAGAAAGTGAATGTGTGGTACGGCATAGTTGACGGAAGACTTCTGGGTCCCTATTTCTTTGACAAGAACCTAACTGATGCAAGATATTTGGGTTTTATTCGAGACGACCTTATTACTGCACTAATAACTTTATATACAGGTGCGCCATGCGGCACCTGTCCGCGTTTATTTAAATGAGATGTTCCCGAATCCCAAGTATCTCAAATCTCAAAGAATTTCCTCTTACATTTTCCGAAGAATATACGACAGGAGAGGGATGGCATATAAAATATTCTGAGGAGTAGCATCAGCGCTTTTATTTTCTCCTTCTTTCACAGAAGACAATATCACAGTACCTACCTACTCAACCGCCACACATTGAGGTGTACCGTTAAAATGCTGCATAACATAACAGTCGAAATTTTTAATTGGGTGATAATTTCATCGACAGTGCGATCGATTTGTCACATATGTAGATTTATTATAATGCAGAACTCTCGCACTACTACCCACACCAGCATCCCTGAAAGACAGGTCGCCGTCATACGTGTCTATAACTGTAGACAGTGTAGCAAGGAAATGTTCGCCCGGCTTTGGAATATTGAACAATATCAGTCACTACCAAAAGAGACCTTGTTATTGCCAACTTGCCATCTAGGCCCGTTGCGAAGTTGTATAATATACATGCCGCCCTAATTACTGGAGTGTAAGAGTAGAGAAGCTGAGTGGACGTGACTTCAATGGAGCTGTCATCGGCAGGCGGTCGTCTTCTTGTAAGAATTCGCGAACCACTGCATTCAGTCATCCTCGTAGGCTGATAGTTCGACAACTCGGTTGTCGATAATGGCCCCGCTGGAATGCCTGGACCAGCCCAAGTCGCAGATGACGTATAATAGGACTCCCTACTAGAATCGTAACGGCCTGTTCGAATCTCACTTGGTCCGAGTTTGCAAGTTTCGTATCGATCAAAGCCAAAGTCGCACTAAGACTCATCCGACACTAAATATATTTACTGCATGTTAAGTTGGATTCGCAATGAAACGCCATATATCCCTTCTGTTTCATGTTTCACAAAATATATGTCACATCATAATCTCCCTTCTTTATTTCGAGAAAAATCTTAATAGATAATGTTGAGGAATAAAATCTACAGCTTTAGAGAGATCGTCCTTCTATAACTACTTTACTAAATGCTACTGTCTATTAAATAGTAGCGATTTAATTTAGAAATGACTAATACCAATGTAATATCAAGTACAAAGTGAGTTAATATCTAGAACTATTTAAGCACATTTTGAAAACCTTTGCTCTTACTTTTATTGAGAACCAATGCACTTAAAATGAATGCGTGAAATTGAAGTGAATCCCATACAATCTATATCCCAAACTGCCAGCTGTTTGTGGAGTATTTAGAGAAACCGTGAAAAATTGTTTAAACAAATAAAAATTTTGGAGATTTGAAAACTTTTCAAGAGGATGGTGCTTCTCCACACTATCATGGCGCTATAAGAGTTTATCTCAATGAACAGTACCCCGACAAACGAATTACACAACGTGGTGGTAGCAACGTGAGGCCTAGCGTTATCCAGCATAAAAATTAAATTGTCTTCGACAAACGGAGCAAAATGCATCAAAAAGGAAATGTGCATTCATAGATCTCCCCCGTGTAGGAAACAAATATATGTGACCATTCTAATAAATTCCTTCCAAGAACATTACTGTTCCATCAAAAAATTAGATCCTCGGAGAGATATTTCAGGCAGCAAACCACTCTCCTGGCCTCCGTCAGACTCGTTGACGTTTATCTGGTGAATTAAGACTTATTCTTGTATTGTCTGAAAATAAAACTCACTTCCAATCATGAATGGTTCAATTTAGGTGTTGGTGGTCCAATTGCACCACTGGTGGACAGTGGTCCAATAACTGATCTTCTACTGTCCAATTCTCCTTCATTAAGTCTTTTCCTGGCTGCTCATCCAGAAATTTCTTCACTTGGAGCTGTTGCTAGAACTCTCCTTAGCTCTAAATTGGTAGAATTCCTGTTTCTCAAAGCGACTTGCATAAAATATCGCTCATCTGCTGCATCTGTAGACTTCCTACGACCTTGTCCTGGGGTAACACCCTACAGTACTGTCTGCAGTAATTTCCAAGTAATTTCCACATATCGCTGGCTACGTACCTCATTAACCAAATTTAACGCTTACGCTGCTTCATCTTCTCTTAAATTGCCTGGACTATTCATTTCTTCTACTCTAAGTGTACTGGACAAAGATTTCATTCACTTGATGACTGTATCAGTAGTTTCAAAAAATAAAACCCTCCACAGGTAGGATTCGACATCTGTCCCGGATCGGAACCAAACGACATACAGCTGTTTCGAACTTATTAGTTCTCATCAGTGCCGTACACGGTACGCCGATCCAGGACAAATGCCGAATGAACTCTATGGGGTATGCATCTTTATCGATACGATCTCTGTCAGTAACATATAAGTCGGAAATCGAGAAATATCAGTAGTGACAAAGAATATCCTAGGCCACTTACATAAAATGTTAAAGGATATAATCTTCAAAAAATTGTCTTCAAAAAAGAAATAATGAAGAGTTTTGCTGACGCGTTAATTTTGTCCAGGAATGTATATACTCGTATATACCAATATTCGTTCATCCAAATCTCTCAGTTGCAAGGTTAAAGAGGGTAATGGACTTTAAATGCGCACTATATGAAAAACTCGACCATTGTGTCGAGAGTAATAGGAACATTTGGATAAATAATGGCAATGTAACAAGATTTGCCTATTGCTATTAAGGAACTTTTGGACTGAATATGATCAAAATACCCAATATGACATAAGTATGATAATTCTATTTGATCCAGTGATCTAGGTACTAGCTGTGATAATAAACTGAATTCGCTATTAGACTCTTCTATCCTACATATCAAATTAAATTAGATATTACACGACATATTTCTGGCATTTTGCTTTAAATCACATTTATAAAATGCGGAAACTATGACATACCTTCGAATTAACCGAATTCTCAAGTCAATGAATTATTTCTTAGGATCCAGCTACATGTATGTAATAATATGTATGTTTCTAATAGAAACGTGTAAAAATATACATTATAGAATTAATTCGTCTTGTCTAAGTTGATAGTTGATCCGTCTGTAGTTAAATTGTTTTGACACCCGGAATTGCTCATCATCTGAAGTGGGCGGGACAAAAACTCCACAACTTGTTCCTTGAGAAGAAGAACCTCTGGATGAATGAGCTCTATCCATTCATCCTAAGAGAGGGTTCCTACCCTCGCCACTTTGGAATTTCAGTTAGTGGCATCACCTATCTTATGACCTATGAATTTAGTTACTCTTAATCGATCTGTTTATTGTATAAAAAATCATAAATTAATTAAGCCTGGGGATCCTGGTGTTGTTAAATGTAGAGATCCTGGTGCCACTCTTGAGTATCTCCAATAGTGCTGTAGGATACTGTAGGATTGCTGGTTGTATGAACAATTGCACTTGTGTGAATTGGAAAATAGGATACATTGTTACTTCATCATGAACACTAGATACTACTTGTACTAACCATCTATCTCGAATACAAACACACATCCACATCCCCATCCCCATCCAGTCGCTATCGTCGACAAATCGGCACGAAAATGCAAACTGGAAAAGTAAATTTGAATCCGATAAGCTCCGATTTTGTGCGTGGCCGTTATCAGCCGGGTATAGATTAGTCCAACAGGTGTCACTTTATCAGTGGGAGCGGCGTTCGACGCGGCCTTGCCCATGTCTCTGTTATGTGTGCGGTCGCATAGAACGGCGGTAGCACAGCTATGTTGATTTATTTTGTACGCTATTGTGTGCTGATGAACGAGTCGGGACACGTGACACCTGAACTAGGTTGTCTCGCACTTAATCATTCACCGAAGTCCTTGTCCGATATTTATGTACGACCGTTTTTTGGCCGAACACCGAACGCTTTTTAATTGTCAAAGGGCAAACGGAGGAACGAAACACGTTAATTGATCTGCGCTTTCACATGACCCATGACGCCAAATAATTGACTTTCATCTACTCGCTTGTATTTATATTGCAACGAGTAATGAACCATGGTTTACTAATAGTTATATGGCGGTCTTCGGGGTGCGTGTGGTGAAATAATACTAGTGGTTATGTTGTTGCCATAGCTACGTTTATCTGAGATAAATAAATAGCCAGCAAGCTAGTACCGACAGCCGAGACAATGTTTCCAGCGGTAATTTGAAAATCTTACCACAAAATCCGACAGCCTGGTGCGCTTATTACCAGACGCCACATGTGTCACAAGCCATTAACCTAATCTGCAAGGGTGTTAACAAGCGGATGGCTACAACAATAAAGAGGGAAATTTATTGCCTGAGATAATCGCAGTTTTACCCCTAAGAAACACATATGTCCTAGTTCCGAGCACTAGCATAATATACAAGGGTTTCTACTTTCTAATATTTACAAAACTTAAAACTAATACATATATACAAATACCATCATGGCTGTCAATAGGCGTATGTGAAGCCACGTGTGCCCACAGTTATAATATTTTCAGGTGTTTTTTTAAAGGTCCAAGATCTTTTTTGTATTATCCTACGGCTGTATACACATAGTGTTATAAGTATTCCACCAATTTGAACTCTCACCCAGTTCAACTCCCTGAATAATGTCTTCAAGAAAAAGTTAAAGAAAGCCCATGACTTTTGTTAAATGTCAAATTAACGCTACAGTTGACCATGTAAAAAAATTACAATAATTTCATATGTCAACGAAAAAATATAAGTTTACAAATGGACAGATCCAAAATGGTGATCCTGATCGAAACAGGTCATTCCCAAACATAGTTGCCGGGCATTTGGGAACTAATTAAACTAAAGATTACCTGGTGAACTTGGAATCGGTTCTTGATAACGGATTCAACAGATGATCGTCCATGAAGTGATAGACCCTGTATTGGTAATATAAATTCTGATAAGATATATATGTATGTAATTGGTAGCTCACCAGAATAGATTGCCAAACATTCATAACAGTATAAGTTGTACAATTTAAATAAAACTTAGACCAAAAGGTGGTAAACTTTATACTAGACGTCGTGTTGATCCTACTCCATCACTGGTATCAAAATTTATGCCAATAAATGATCTTGCGGTATTCATTTCACATCAATGTGGTGTATCCCTATATGTACGAGGGGATACCCAAAAGAAACCTAAATTATATTCTTTTTTTAATTTTGTTATTTAATTTTGAAACAAAAAACCTTCAATCCCCTTCAAAGTACTCTCCACTGGCACTAGTACACTTGACTAACATTTTATTTCATTGTTCAAAACATTTTTGAAATTCGTGTTCTGTGGTGCCCGAGAGAGCGTTGTTTATTCCTTCACCTCAGCAACATCGGAAAAATAGTTTCTATTCATGTCTCTTCTTTCAAGGAAATAAGAAACGTCGCAGGGGGTAAGGTCGGGTAGATAGGGGGGATGGGGCAGAGGAGTAATGCCATTTTTAGTCAAAAATTTACGCACAGACAGAGCTATCTAGGCACTAATTTAGCAGTCACCATTTTCATCTCCAAACCTTCCGTTAAAATTCGCTGAACTGAACTCCAAATTACTCCAGGCAGCTCCACAACTTCGTCAATAGCTCGTCGTCGACCTTCCGCGATGATCTCGCGAAATTATTCAACATTTTCATCGGTTCGACCCGTGAAAGGACGACCAGAGCGAGGTTTGTCATCAATTGACATTTCACCTCTTTTGAAACTGGAAAACCGCTCAAATACTGAGTTTCCCAATAACATTATCTTGTAGACAATTTTTAATATTTAAAGAGTTTCTGTGCCAATTTTTCCGTGCAAGAAGCAAAATTCTACGGCCTCAGGCTGTTCACGAGAATCAGCCATTGAAAAACGACGAGCACGCAAAACATATCTCACTAAAAAATTCACACATTTACACAAGCCGAACTGCGATCTTCTTTAACGGCGACGTTTGGCTTACCGACTTGGGAATGGTAGCTCTCTCCGCTCCTAACGGTAAAACGCGGTACTACAAAAGCTCCGCCCACGACATGAGTTCCGTATACCCTCGTATGTACCGACCTCGTTATAGCGCTCTAAAACATTTGAGGTGTGCAATATGGATTTTTATTTGTGGCACGTTTTTGGATGAAATCTCCCATTCTCAGGTTTATTATCGAAAATATTAAACACAAAATTATCATACCATAAATATTGAAGAAATCTGCGAATATTATTAAATACACATACACATCTCATAGTGAGAACGTTTGTGATAATCCTATAGGATTTTTCGACGCGTACCTAATAATTTTCCATATTCAAAGGCAAAGGATAATAATAATATGCATGTTGCCACACAACAGTTTCGATTGCATGAAGTTATAAACCTGTCTTCAGAATGTCGCTAATGTGCAATCTTGAATGAGAAGAATAATTATGCAAAACGGCCAATTAACCTTAAGCAAAAATCGAAATGAATTAAATGACCTTTTATAGATTAATGATGTTTTTATTACCCGGATGTAGATGTAACTGGCTTCTAAAAAATGATTCACCGAATTGATAATTCGGTTAATTCAAGAGTATGTCACAGATTCCGCATTTTATAAGTGTGATTTAAAAGTAAAATTCAGTTGGCCGACTAATGAACAGAATATTTAGAATAAAGTAGACTGCTATGATGATAATATGTATATTTGTAGAAGAGACGCACGTCGAGTATGGTGTATAGTGTTTTTCAGTCAATATGCGATGTACAGCACTTTTTGAAATGCTTACCATGTCTGCTAGCTCACGCACGTTCAGTTGACGGTCATACAATACCATTTTCTTCGTCATTTCTGGCTTGCTCACCTAATTTCGTAGACCACTGTGATGTTCATATTAGCAGCTCGTACAGCCTCGTTTAAACTCTGCCACCCAATATGTTACTGTTTTAAACGAAGGATCAGACTCCCCCAGAGTAGAATCTAACTCCGCTTTGATATCGATTGGACTGAGGCCTTTCAATGAAAGTATTGTATCACATAATAATGACCAATTTTTTCCATGTTTATAAATTAACTGAGAGCGTTCACTGTTGGTGACTGTCAAACAAATACTAAACAACGTAGCATTGTCAAACTTCTAACTTAAGCTTTATAAGGTTGGTACTTTCTACCATAGTAATTCTTTTCAAACAACAACCGCCATCTATACGTCAGGTCGGGTACCTCTGGGACTACCCTAAATATCTAACGACGTAGATGATGAATCCTAAAGGGTTGCTAAAAATCGTCATCATTATGCGCTTGTCTCAACTTTTCTACATGTCCTTCCACGGCGACATACAAAAATACCGCTTCTGGGATATTTAACTCGCTGATCAACGACACGTTTGGCAATACGCACCCCGGCGACGTCAGGCCTCATGACTAGCGAGCTAGTTGATTGATAGATTGTCCATCATAATGGTGGTGCGGAACCATCCATCTACAGAGTGACGCTCGCCCTTGAGGCTTGTCGCAGCACCAGGTAAATGGAACTCGCTCAATAAAAACCAAGAAACAGATGGCTAAAATATTATATTGTATCACCCTGCAGTCATTTATTTTTACCGAATGACTTTCGAAGGGATCAGCTGTTTGGAATTAATGGTTGTGGGGTGCGGAAGGGAGTTAATGATTCCGGTTGATTCTATGAATCTGTTGGTATTAAATAACATAAGTGATGGAGAACGAGGATAGATTCACGAACTGGGAAATGAACAAGTTCTCTATAATAACTTTGTTTCTGCAAAAAACTTTCGAACGCGTCGATTTGTAATTTTTAATTAACGTATTTTAAATTGTAGAGGAAGTCTATTTAATTCCAGGTTTTCGTGGAGGTGTTGCCTTGTGTTTTAACTACAGGACCGTGTAATTTTTCTCTGAATTTGGACATACGATAAAAGAACGTTAAAAAGACAATGGATATGAATAATCTTTTATACTATTTATGTGCTCAAATCTACAGGGTGGAAGTTTTAATTGGAATAAGCGGGTTGTTATGTTGCAAGAAAATTTAAAATAAGTAAACAATACATACGTTTTTCAATCTTGATTGAGACTGAAGCAGTTGCATGATTATTGTCGTATTTTGAAAGTACCATAACTCCGAGGAGAATAGACAAAAATGAAATCTGTAAAAAGAGTTTTATAGAGAATTGTTAAAAAAAATTTTATTTGTTTATATGCGGATGGTATGTAGTCATTGTTAATCTGAAGAACTCTTGACGCAGGTATAAAACAGGTCTGTACAGGTATAAAGCAGGTCTGTACCGGTTTAAAACAGGTATAGTAACATGTTTAATGACGTCATGTTTTTTTTTCCTAATACCACCATACCTGTTTTATACCTGTATAGACCTATTTTATACCTGCGCCAAGAGTTCTTCAGATTAACAATGACCACATGCCATCCGTATCAAATGTCCGTGGACAAATCCGAGGGTGCGCCAGAACCAACTTTGCTATACTATTTAGCTAGTTCAAGGTTTGCTTTAGAAAACTCTTCTAAAGGTCGCTGCCCACTACACCATACCATACTAGGACCGTAATCGTATCGACGCGTGCAAACAAATATATGTAATTTGCATCAATAGTCATGGCACGCTACCGGTGATGGAACGGTCTAGTGAGCGTTGTCTGATACAAATTAATGGAAATTATATTTCTTTGCATGTGTCGATACGGTTACGTCCTAGTATGGTACGATGTAGTGGGCAGAGACCTTTATGGTATTGATTTTATACATTGGGGGTCAGAAAGGTGGCTCATGAGAAATGGCTGCTGTATTTGAAAATTTTAAAAGTACATTTTTGCCAGTTCTTATTGAGCTTACTCAGCAATAAAGAGCCAAATAAAAAATCTTCGAAATATGTCAATAGGTTTAGGCGAAGCTCTATATAACCCGTTTTACATATTTCCTTTCTGTCAATTCGTTTAGGAATTATAGCTCCTTCGAAGAAAACGACAATAATTATGTAACCCAATATAAATTCATGAATGACAGGCAGACAACCAGTAACTCGCGCAACTACGGCAGGCTTTATTATTTGCTTTTTAATACGCCGTCTGAAGGCGCGTAATATTATTCACCTTGTCTTGTTCGTCCCCTGAAATATTACAAAATTGATCGTAATCCGTCCCCAGCACACAGTAATTAAAATTTTGCGTTTTAAACTAAACGCAAACAATAATTGCGCTACGTTGTTGGGTGGTACATTATGAAGTTGGCCGAACTGACGGGAGTTCATTGTTGGTGAGAAGACGACTCCGCCGCCGCGCCGCCCGCGATGGCGAACTAAAACAAAACTTTTCCATATTATGGGACCGACCCGAATGACAAGTGTCAGCGGGGCATTATTACGGCAGCGCCATCTCGTCTCACTTTTTCTCTGAAACACTGAAGTGACACGTCCGATAAAGATGACGGTAACGACTAGGAAATAACTGCAAGGGCTGGCAGATAGATTGACGTTCGCCGAAGAATCTCGTTAATTAAATAACTTATTTAATCAGCGATAACAATTATTTGTGGAAACGAGGACGACACGTCCACACAGAGTGTGTAGAAATAATACACTGCTGGACAAAATTAACGCATCAGCTAAACTTTTTTATTATTTCGTATAGTTTTTAAATC
Source organism: Rosalia funebris (assembly GCA_037954035.1). NCBI lineage: Eukaryota > Metazoa > Arthropoda > Insecta > Coleoptera > Cerambycidae > Rosalia > Rosalia funebris. The sequence continues at coordinate 10,945,654 of JAZFAV010000008.1, forward strand.
CCTAAACATTTTATATATTGCTCCTGTTCTTAAATAGCCTGGTATTTGCTCAGTCACATTGAGACCTTCGCAGAATGATGTATGTGCAATGTGAATGTACACAGAGTTCGATCTGGCCGCGCGTAATAGTGCATCCTCTTCCCTCCGAATGCTGTCTCACTTTTTCTTCTACGTACACATAGCGAATCTCACACTTTTTCCTATTCTTGAAGAGCAGTTGGTAGCCTAGGATATCCTTTGTTACTACTGATAAATAATTGCAATTGTTTGACAGATGTAAAGTAACATTTTTTAATTGTTTGTTATATTTAATGCTGTTTAATGTGATTTGTAAAAAGCAATAAATCCAGTCACGCTAGTGATTTTTTTTTTCAATTCAATTTCATCAAGTGAATGAAACACCTTGCCCAGTACACTTAGAGTAGAAGACATGAATCGTCCATGCAACTTAAGAGAACATGAAGCAGTGAAAACGATAACTCTGGTTAACGAGGGACGTAGCCAGCGAAATATGGCTAATTTGTTAGGAGTTAGACAATTAACAATTATACAACAGTTAAACATTTCAATGAACTTGGAAGTTACTGCAGAACCCCAGGAAAAGGTCCTAAGAAGTCTACAAATACAAGAGATTAGCGATATCTTACCCAAGTCGCCTTAAGTACCGCCTTACTCGAAATGTAGCAATTTCTGGAAGAACGGTCAGGAGAAGACTTAATGAGAGAGGATTGGACAGTAAAAGACCGGCCGCGGCCGTTGTATCACTGCTCACCACAGAACATACGAGTAGCGTTACCAGACTGTGTTTTCCAAGAGAACACGTAAATTGGGCCATTGACGACTGGAAGCGAGTTTTGTTTTCAGCCGAAACAATAGTAAGTCTTCGCCAGATGGACGTCAACGAGTCTGGTAGAGCCTAGGAGACAGGTGTGCTACCTGCAATATCTCTCCGAGGATTCCATTTTTCGGTGGATCAATAATGTTCTCGAAAGGAATTTGTTTCGATGGTCGCAACTGGTTCCTATGCGAGGGAGATCCATGAATGCACATTTCTACGTAGAAAACGCCGTAGAAGAACATGTGATGACATTTGCTCGGTTTGTCGGGAACAATTTAATTTTTATACAGGATAACGCTCGGTCCCACGTTGCTAGAGAAGTACTGGAGTACCTTCGATTTGTGGATATACCAATTATGGGCTGGCCACCAGGAAGCCCAGATATGAACCCTATAGAGCATCTATGGGATGCACTAAAGCGATCAGTTAGGCGTCACATACCTACCCCTATGACTCTCAGTAAACTCGAACAAGTTCTTTAATTCTAAGTTTAGGCGTAAATAAATAAAATTTGCGCGCTATCAATGTAAAATTTATTCAATTATGGTTACATAGAAATTCCCACTCAAATGTAGGTAGTTTCATCGTCAGGATATTAATAGTAATAATAATAACTATAATGCTTTTATTACCTAACACAAAAAAATCCACTTATAGGACAAAAATACAAATAAATATATGTACGTAATTACGTATGTATATCTGTATAGTATACAACTAATAAATAAATAAAAAAGGGATAACCTCTAAATAACTTTGACGTAAATAAAAAATGGAATACTTCAGTAATATATAACTTACAGCTTACAGAATAGTAAAAAGTTATTGTTTCCCTAAAGATAGTAACTCGTTATGAATACAACTATTTGAATCACACATTAAAATTTTGTGACATTACAAACATTGGAGATTTTAACAACACGTTAGTTCTTGCAGTTTGACAATAAAACGTAATTTCTTCTCAAAAGTCTAGTCTAGCTAGGTATGCGTATAATAAACATGTTTAGTAATGCGGGTGCATCTATACTATTATGGAACAATTTAAATAAAAATGAGAGGCTGATAAGCACCCTTAGTGTTCAATGACTGGATATCAAATCTGCGTAGAAGCAGAGTATAATTGTAACCTCTTTCTGGATTATAATTATCTATATGAATTGTCATACTTCGAGAAACGCTGCTAAATATTTTCAAATTGATTAATGCGACTTATGTAGATATTGGAGACCAGTGGCGGCCGGTGTAATTTTTATCTGGGGGTGCAATCGATAAAATAATAAACGAAAAATTAAAATAAACTTACCTATGTCCAAGCCTGAGGTTATTTATATAGAAAATCCATTCGTCCGTTCTTAGAATTCGCAAAAATGTCAATTATAAGACCATTAAAATCCAGATTTTAATAATCTGGAATCGCTGCAATTAGCACTTTCTCCATACGTATCATGCAAAGTGAATTTTAGTCTGTCTTGCGCCATTGTATTTCTCAAACAGTTTTTAATTCTTTTAAGCCTCGAAAAACAGCGTTCACTATCAACACTTGTCATAGGTATGGTACAAATTAATTTTAATAATAAGACAGTATCACTAAAACAGTCCATGAGGTTTCGATCTATAAATAATTGCAAAATTGCTAAGCAACTTGCTGCTTCACAAAAATCTTCCCTGCTGTATATAACCGTTAATTCACTTTTCAATTTAACTTTGTCCAAAAATAACGAAAACTTTGAAAAAAAGTTTTCGTTACACTGTCGAAATCTTGAATGGGGAATTGTTTCTCATAGTCACTAAATTTATTGGGGAAAAATAGTTTCGACGCTAACAGGTGTTCTCTAAACTCAAATATGTCTTTAGTTTGGGTAATTAATATATCCACACTTCCTTAGTGTGTGCAGAAAATGATATGTCATTATGGGATCGTATTGTCTGTTCTTTTTCAGGCGAATTTGAGGAATTAGTTGTCCGGATTTTTATGACTGCGTCTTCAAAATTATTCAAATAACTGCTCATCTTGACAGCATCCAGTGATCGAGACTGAAACCCTTTAAAAAGGATTTCACAATGAGGCATGACCTTGGCGAAAAACGCGAGGTAGTATTTAAAGTTATCGTTATTTAAATAACCCTATAACATTTGAGTCTGAGTTTTTGTATTGTACTCATTTCCCGCAGTGTCAAAAATACATTCTAATGATTCTTTTAAAGGTTCAGCACGGTTCGTACAGTTCGCGTATTAAAACACCGTTATATATTCTACCGAATATGCCTCCATTGCGATCTCTTCCCTCTCGTTGTGGTTATAAAAATACAAACAACACGTGACCACGTAAACAGCCCAGACTCAACAGACAATATAATGCTATACAATACAATATAAGACAATACAATAGACAACCTGATGCAATACACTTGCGTCAAAGCTTACAGAATAAACTTTACTTGGCGTGGCCGTGCAATGCACGCAAATCTCATATACATGCGTATAGGAATCTCCTGTTTCACGCGCCCGAGTCCTCTCTTTCTACCACATGGTTAAACGGTCCTCTGATGTGTGCTAGATGAAAACTGAACGCGTTATGTATTTAGAGTTGCAGATTTAATATACCGTAGATAAATCTGATAAATTCTAGGACTGGCGACTCTCTTCGCTGATGCGAAGCTGTAAGCGAGACTGTTAGATATCGGAACATTCTCTGTATAATGATAATGTAATGTATAGTAAACACCTAATAGGTACTTTTAGGAATTTTTAAGGGCACTACGCAAATGCACCTACAATGAAACCGCCACTGTTGGGGACACCAAATAGGATTACAATATTCTAATTTTGAACGAAATAACGTTCAAATTCAATTAACCGGCGTTAAAAAATTAACCTAAGGTTCCGGAAGACACTTGTATCTTTCGATGTGACAACAAAAAACGCTATACGTCTCCATTTCCATTAACATACTGCCTTATGTTTTAACCAAAATATTTATTAGAAACATTTCCTAAGTAGATTAGTGCCACGTTGTTCTTATGTAATTTTAGTCCAGAAAAACCTTTAAAAATGAAATTGAACATCAACTTAACTGCCTGTTAGCAAAAAGTTATAATTAGGAAATTGATGCGTACTTTTTCCAAAAAGTATGTCTTTTGGTCTGCAAAGCAGTATTGTATTTTTCATTGCGTGAAAAGCTCGTTCTTGTGCTGAAGTGGGTATAAATGACGACATTTTATAAATTCATTGTAGCCCGTAAAAACATCCATGTTAGTGTATATTCGCTTTATTGCCGGGTCATTTTCCGTGGCACGGAAATAATTACGAAAGACGTAGGTGGTTTCACCGAAATTTCCATAAAGTTTCAGGGTATCGCCGGCGAGTGTTTCTGACAAGTTAAAAATTAAAATGACCAACAAGTAGATATCGCCGCCTGGCGATTTTTAATTCAAATGTCAGTTGATTAAAGTGGCTTTGATGAAGAGAGAAGTTGCGTTCGGAGCGCACGGCATTATATTCTGCCAATAATACGAAACATGAAAGCAACACAAACGCAAAGCGAAATTGTACGATCTATCTGAGGCAGAGAGAAAGGCCGCGGGCTCCTCGCATCATAACGCGTCTCTTCTAAATGTTAATCCACCCCAATTTATTAATGGCAGGTCAAAAATAACTGCCCCCGGCGCAGTCTTTGTGTACAACTCCATCAGCAGCATCGATGAAACGGCGCGTGCTACTCGGCTTACTGTCGGCTGATTTTGCCGGTCTTTGAACATTTTAATAATGCCACATCTCCGACTGTCTTTGTGAATTCGGTGTGTCAGAAGCAATGGCCCGGCAGTCACATCAAACAAACTACTAAATAACTCGGATAATTAGTATGATTGGCGAATTTCGCTGCGGTTGTATGTTTCAACTCAATTTGCACCCGCATCGTTACGGAGACGTAACGGAAGTACAACTCTGGTTGGAGTTGAGATGAGTCAAACCGTTATTTTTTAATAATAGCAACTACAACTGTTATCGGTATTTATAAATAACAGTTACAGTATAATAGATAACAGTTAGTTTGCTTATATCAATTAAATTCAAGGGGCTACATCAACCTAGAAACATAAAAAAATAGTCGATTTTAGGGATGGATTTTCTTGGGAACTATTAATGATAAATACACATTTTCTTTTTAATTCAAGATAAATTTATTGTAAATATGGTGAAATGAACACAATATAAGAATCTTTAAAACCGGAAGAGATATGCCCGCCGGAAGTGGAGCGTGTATTTCGCGACCCGGTTTGCGGTGACCCTTCTCCTGCTAAAACTGATCATCTGAAATGAAAGATAGCACAAGCTATCTGTTGGAATATTACATTCAACAATAATTATTTTAGGTTTAAAAATAGTCTTCATGCGGTGCCTGAAATTAAACATAAACATTAGGTCAGCATTTATGAGTTCGGGTAACTCAATATCGAATGTTTAACTGTTCAAATGTCGTTGAAATAAAAATAGTTTATTTAGCAAGTCAGTCTGAAAGATTATACGTTAGAATACACATCTTAATTTCTTTGTACGTAATTTAGTTGTTATACAGAGTATCAATAAACTCGTATTGTCCTCAAATTGTATCTTTAATTATTTATTCTCCCAAGTACTTCGAACAGGTTATGGGCCCAGGTGCGTCGCGTAAGCTCACTTGTAAGGGAGAATAATTAAAAGGTACATCGCGAGTGATAACTATTGTTGTATAGACAACTGGAAAATGGCGGAAAGTGCTAAGTATAACATCGAAAAGTTGAACGGGCAAAACTACCAGTCCTGGAACTATTTAGTGAAAATGTTATTAATAAATGCGGATTTATGGGATGTAGTTTCGACTGAATTACCAACACCGGAGGAACGAAACGGTACCTGGCAGAAGAAAAATGACAAGGCCTTATCAACCATAGCCTTACTTGTCGATGTTAGTCAACTAGTGCATATCAGAAATAAGGAATACGCGCATGATGCGTGGGAAGCACTAAAGGAGTATCATCAAAAATCGAGTTTATCTAGCATGGTTTTTCTGTTAAAGCAAATTTGCAGGCTATCGCTAGATGAGAATGGTGATATGGAAGCACACATAAGTTCATTCTTGGAATTATTGAATAAACTTTAGCCGCTTTAGGGGAAGAAATTAAGGACAGGTTTGCGGCAGGCATTTTGCTGGGAAGTCTTCCAGACTCATACAGTTTTTTAATCACAGCGCTGGAAAGTAAGTCATCGAGTGAATTCACGCTTGAATTCGTAAAAAGTAAATTAATCGATGAGTACAGGAGGCGTCAAGGAGCTTTGAAAAGTCAAAACGAGTCAGCCATGAAATCAGTATATAATAAAAGGATCCAAAGTAATCAAACTGCAAGTACAGATGTAAAGCAATGTTACTTTTGCAACAGGAAAGGTCATTTTAAACGGGACTGTTTCAAGTATAAAGCGTTTAAAAGAGAAAAGGCCAATAAAGTTACTGAAATTAATACTGGTGACAGTGATGAAGCGTGTCTTATGGTAAATTCAAGCTCAAATGACGTAAACAGGGATTCTGCTTCGTGGTATGTGGATTCAGGAGCTTCGAGTCACATGGTAAACTACAAAGAATTTTATACCCAATTTGACGGTAGCAGAAAAGGCGTTGTGAGGTTAGCGGAGAAAGGGCAACACTCCAAGGTTCAGGGTATAGGAACAGGATTCATCAAGTGCGCGAATAGTGCGGGAGTGAATAAGCTAAAAATCGACGACGTGTTGTATGTGCCGGACTTAGATTCAAATTTACTTTCTGTGAAAAAATTAACTAGTGCGGGGTATAACGTGCAGTTCGACAACAATAACTGTAAAATTGTCTCAGGCGGAAAAGTGATTGCGAGTGCCAGGCCGGCGCCCGACTTGTACAAGCTGTCAACTGTAGAACAGGCACTGAGCATCGTGACTGAACACTCCAGTAACTGTCAGCATACGTGGCATCGACGTTTTGGGCACAGGGACATAGAAGCAGTCAAGCGCTTGATGGAAAGAAAAATGGCAATCGGGATTAATATTAAGGATTGTAGGATTAGGGAAACTTGCAACTGCTGTGTAAAAGGTAAAATTATTCGTAAGAGTTTCCCGAAATTTTCTCAAAGCAACACATTTAATATACTTGACTTAATACATACAGATGTTTGCGGTCCCATGAAGACTGTTACTCCAGGGGGTAAATGGTACATTCTTACTTTAATAGACGATTTCTCAAGATACACAACTGTGTATTTACTGAAACATAAGAATGAAACTGAAAAATATATTAAAGAGTTTATCGAGTTAATGAGTAATCAGTCAGGCAGGGTACCAAAGGTTATTAGGTCAGATAGGGGTGGCGAGTACGTAAATAATGCGTTAAGGGAATATTTAAGCGGTAAGGGCATAAAGATACAGTACACGGCGGGGTACTCTCCAGAGCAAAACGGTGTTGCAGAGAGAAAGAACAGGTCGCTAGTCGAAATGGCTAGGTGCATGTTAATCGATGCGGATTTACCAAAGAAATTTTGGGGGGAAGCAGTTGTTACAGCCAATTATCTGCAAAATCGACTACCTACTCAGTTAAAACAGAAAACACCGTTTGAGTTGTGGCATAAAGTCAAACCTGATGTGTCGAATTTGCAAATATTTGGATCTAAAGTGTATAGTCATATTCCAAAGGAACAAATTAAAAATAAATTTGATAAAAAGGCAGAATCACTAATTTTCGTAGGATATTCTGATGAATCTAAAGCATATAGATTGTTAGATTTAGATACAGGGCGTATAAAAATTAGCCGTAGTGCGGTATTTCCTGAAAGAAATATTCGTGTTAAAGAAAAAAAGATAAAAGATGAAGAAGCGACTATTGAGTTCAAAAAGGAGCAAGATGACACTGGGAGACATGAGGCCGCAGATTTCGAAAAAACTGAAGAAATAGAAGAAGCTACGGAAGAATTTAATGTATATGAAAATCAGGTTATTGCATTCGAGTATTGTCCGACTGAAAAAATGATAGCTGATATGTTAACCAAGCCGCTAAATAAAGTAAAGCTAGAACATTTAAGTACCAAGGGTGGTCTGGTTGACTGATTGAAAAATAATTATAGTTGCGAGGGGGTGTTGGAATATTACATTCAACAATAATTATTTTAGGTTTAAAAATAGTCTTCATGCGGTGCCTGAAATTAAACATAAACATTAGGTCAGCATTTATGAGTTCGGGTAACTCAATATCGAATGTTTAACTGTTCAAATGTCGTTGAAATAAAAATAGTTTATTTAGCAAGTCAGTCTGAAAGATTATACGTTAGAATACACATCTTAATTTCTTTGTACGTAATTTAGTTGTTATATAGAGTATCAATAAACTCGTATTGTCCTCAAATTGTATCTTTAATTATTTATTCTCCCAAGTACTTCGAACACTATCATGAAGTTGAGTACATACGAAACGAATTGACGATAGCCGTTTCCGAAAATTGTTCTTAAAAGAATGCCACATGGAACTGAAGTACGAAAATTCGGTAAGAAACTCAATTATTAACGTAATTTGTTTAAACAATTTTCGATATTTTTGAAAAATGCTATCATCATTCTGTTAACAATGGCTTAAAGCGTGACTATGTCAAATTTTAAATAAATCTGTTGGTCGGTTCTCGAGATATGACGGTCACCGTTTTGGATTCAAAGGACGTTGCCTTTTTTCAGGATGATGAATTCTCGTGCTTGTTTCATCTTTCTTAGTGCGAGAAATTTTGTGCGTATACTTTACTACAATATAATAGGAAAAAATGCATGAAACAATAATTCCTCAAGTTTGTCGCTGATTAGTTAAGTCGATCATTGTTCCGCGCCCGGCGAGGGAGCTTATTGAGGGGCACAGGTAGCAGCATTAGCCGCCTTCTACCCCGTGACTGAGAATTTTATATCTCTTTATATCTTTACATGAAAAATTATTGAAAATTTTTAAGATTCTAGGTGGATGTAGCCGATAAAAGCGTTCCCTATTAAAGAATAGGGAACGCTTTTATCGAAAATCCACTGACAGACTTACATTTACACTCGTTACTTTTAGAGTTGTGATATTAAACGATCTTGTATGACCAACTTTTGCAGATCAGTTGCTATTTATCACACCTATTATTTTTAATCGACAGAATAATCTTTACTTTACTCTATAAATAACGGTTACGAAATAATAGGTTATTTTGTAGATACCAATTAAATTTCATAGGAACTGCCTGATTCAAAGCATCAAATTCGAAATTCATATCTAACTATAAAATCTCTAGATTTATGAAAAATCTGAATGTATGGTAAGGGAATTTTGTGTAAAATACGAATGTCGTAAAATCGACGCAAATGACATTGAATACAACGTAACTCGACCTCCTGAATACGATAGCAATCTCCGTTTTAATGAAAAACTCGAAACCGAAAAAGTGTTTTGAACTGCAGATTCGAAGCATCAACTTCGAAATTTCATGCCTAATTATAAAACCTCTAGATTTAGAAAAAGTCTGAAAGCACCCTTGAATTTATCTGCTTATCCATGTTTTATTGGAATTCTTTCAGAATTTTTCTCGAGATAACGTGTTTTTTTGTGAGCGAAAATAGATAGACTATAGTAAGAGATTTTGTGTAAAATACAAATGTCTTAAAATCGAAGCAAATTACATCGAATACAACGTAAATCGACCTCCGGAATACGATAGCAATCACCGTTTCAACGACACGCTATTGATTTTCTCGTAAAACCGAAAAATTTGTTTGAACGGCAGATTCAAAGCAACATCTTCCAAATTCATGACTAACTATAAAACCTTTGGATTTAGGAAAGATCTGAGGGCACCCTAGAATTTGTCCGCCCTTCTATAGCGTATTGGAACTTTCTCAGATTTTTTCTCGAGGAAACGTTTCTTTGTAGTAGGAAATAGGTAGACTAACGTCCACGCCTACCATGATGTAAATCGACCTCCTAAATACGATAGTAATCTCCGTTTTAATGAGAAACTATCGATTTTCTCGTAAAACCGAAAAAGTTTTTAAACTACAGATTCACAGCATCAACTTCGATATTCATACCTAACTAGAATGCCTCTAGATTTAGGAATGCCTTTAGAAAAATCTGAAGGTATTAGAATTTTTCTAGAAAAAAACATTTTTTTTTTGTGGATGAAAATAGATGGTCTATTATAGCAGGGGAATTTTGTGTAAAATACGACTGTCTTAAAATCGACGCAAATGATGTTGAATATAACATAAATCGACCTCTTGGATACAATAGCAATTTTCGTTTTAATGAGAAACTATAGGTTTTCTCGTAAAAAACAAAACGTTTTGTGGACTGCAGATTCCAATCATTAACTTTTTTAAGAAATTTTCTGTAAAATATAAATGTCTCCAAATTGACGCAAATCACATGATATTTCAGTTAAATCAGATTCAAATTAGAGTTTTTATGAGGAACTGTCGATTTTCTCGTAAAACCGAAAAAAACTCTTGCAAATTAATTGTGATTTTTCGCACCTGTTATTTTTTAGTCTATGGAACAGTCGCTGCATTACTCTACAAATAATAGTTATAATATAACAGATAACAGTTATTTCGAAAACACCAATAAAATTCAATAGCGAATGTTCAGGCGATATTGATTATATGATTATTAAAATAACAATAATTATTTAAATAACAAGTTACCGGAGATCATTTTTAAAAAGAAATGTATATTTTTTATATAACTTATAAGTTACATAGATATGATCCTATTAAATTCTACTAACCACCAGCGATTTTACTTATACTTGTTATTTTATACCAAAAGTATCGAATAATTATAATTAATATTTCCGTAACTACAAAAGTTCGTCTATTTATTTAAAAGATGTCTTTGGATAATATATACAACAGTGACTATCATCGCCATTAATATGAGTTTTTATAAATAAATACTCTATCAATAATATATATACTCACATTCGTTATTCCACAACCGTCCCTTATTTTGGAAGACTTACCTATAACAAAGAAAAATTCCTCCGGAATACGATAGCAATCACCGTTTCAATGACACGCTATTGATTTTCTCGTAAAACCGAAAAATTTGTTTGAACGGCAGATTCAAAGCAACATCTTCCAAATTCATGACTAACTATAAAACCTTTGGATTTAGGAAAGATCTGAGGGCACCCTAGAATTTGTCCGCCCTTCTATAGCGTATTGGGACTTTCTCAGATTTTTTCTCGAGGAAACGTTTCTTTGTAGTAGAAAATAGGTAGACTAACGTCCACGCCTACCATGATGTAAATCGACCTCCTAAATACGATAGTAATCTCCGTTTTATTGAGAAACTATCGATTTTCTCGTAAAACCGAAAAAGTTTTTAAACTACAGATTCACAGTATCAACTTCGATATTCATACCTAACTAGAATGCCTCTAGATTTAGGAATGCCTTTAGAAAAATCTGAAGGTATTAGAATTTTTCTAGAAAAAACATTTTTTTTTGTGGATGAAAATAGATGGTCTATTATAGCAGGGGAATTTTGTGTAAAATACGACTGTCTTAAAATCGACGCAAATGATGTTGAATATAACATAAATCGACCTCTTGGATACAATAGCAATTTTCGTTTTAATGAGAAACTATAGGTTTTCTCGTAAAAAACAAAACGTTTTGTGGACTGCAGATTCAAATCATTAACTTTTTTAAGAAATTTTCTGTAAAATATAAATGTCTCCAAATTGACGCAAATCACATGATATTTCAGTTAAATCAGATTCAAATTAGAGTTTTTATGAGGAACTGTCGATTTTCTCGTAAAACCGAAAAAAACTTGCAAATTAATTGTGATTTTTCGCACCTGTTATTTTTTAGTCTATGGAACAGTCGCTGCATTACTCTACAAATAATAGTTATAATATAACAGATAACAGTTATTTCGAAAACACCAATAAAATTCAATAGCGAATGTTCAGGCGATATTGATTATATGATTATTAAAATAACAATAATTATTTAAATAACAAGTTATCAGAGATCATTTTTAAAAAGAAATGTATATTTTTTATATAACTTATAAGTTACGTAGATATGATCCTATTAAATTCTACTAACCACCAGCGATTTTACTTATACTTGTTATTTTATACCAAAAGTATCGAATAATTATAATTAATATTTCCGTAACTACAAAAGTTCGTCTATTTATTTAAAAGATGTCTTTGGATAATATATACAACAGTGACTATCATCGCCATTAATATGAGTTTTTATAAATAAATACTCTATCAATAATATATATACTCACATTCGTTATTCCACAACCGTCCCTTATTTTGGAAGACTTACCTATAACAAAGAAAAATTACATTATTTTTTATATACTAAAATATTAATCAGTAAAATAATGGGTTCATACAAGCAACTGATATTTATTGCGTCTAAATGTGTTTATAGAGGAAATCAAGGTGGCTATGTTGAAATAAAAAAGAAATATGTAAATCAATATTCGTATTCAAATTACGACAGTAGATCTATGATTGGTAGTTTTAAGGAAAATTTACGTCAATAGTCGATTATTTATTGTTAATGTTAAAATAATAGTAGTACTATTATCCAAAATTGTAAAATTTAAGGTCCCCGTACATAGTCACTGAGAGATCATCTCACCTAGATCGTCAGTGAGCTTAATTTTGCAAAATACGAGGTAATGTCGAGGGGTAGAATAGTCAGATAATAGATACCGTAGTTGTATCCAGAGGGATGTATCTCTCAACATCAGATTATGAGGATACTCCATCTGAGAGTGTCTAGTTAAATTTCTGTCGAAGACGCAAGTTCTTCTTAGATATTGCCAATAAAGTCAGTGCTGTACCTCATATAGATTATCTTAAGAATTTTTCTTCTTAATTCCCTAGTTAACTAACTGACAACTGTCCATATTGCACAAAGTAATTTTTGGGAAGAACCAAGAAAGAAAAAGAAATTTGGAATTCCTATTTAAAGCTTTTGTTGCGTTATTTTTTAACATCAGTGGTTAACTAAACCTAACCTTGATTTTAAAATATCCTTAACGCCGTTTGTAGGTAAGAACTCATGCTATAATACACAGTATACTGTTTTTTAAATTTTCCTAGCAGTTAATTTCATAGGAGCCAATTTTTTCTTAAATCTTCTGAATCCCGACTTCCCCGTTTATGGTGTTCCTATTCAACTTAATTATATTCATAAGATTGCAGTTTTTACACTGAAGTGTATTTATTGGCCAATTTATAATACAAGAAAGTGGCGTTAATAGCTAATTCATTACTCTTAAATTCTGATTTTTATTAGTAATTTTGAAACGAAATTATTCTAAACACGTTTTAAGTGGGATATAACGAGGATTTGGGGAATTTTAAATATATTTATCACAATCAAAGATCTATCATTTATGGTAATAGGCGCCACAATGTGTTTTCTTTATGAAATCCGTGTGACACGTCTGTTTCTTCTTCTTTTATTATTATTTTCACCTCAAGGAATTTAACATAAATTTTATTTGTTATTTGCCATTAGGTAACAAATCAGTTACAAGGTGGTCGTGTAGAAAGTCATAATCAATTTTTCTTCAAAAAAAAAATTCAAAGTTATGACCCGTAGTACTTTTACAGCATCAGTGACACGTGGGAAAATACAATGAGAAACAAGCAATAATGGCAATATGACAAATTGGTAAAAATGTGACTATCAAAATAACGTTAGCAAAGTAACTAAATGCCATTGATACTGGCAATAATATATAGAGAAAAGAATAATAGTCATTTATTATTAGAAGTATATATTTGAAACACTGAAAACAGTACAGAAAATTAATAACTTATACTATCCAATCGACTGCAACTTTAATAGTAAACTTTGAAAATAAATCTCGGAAATCGAATTAGCATTTTTTCCTTTTGCAATAATTACTCAATTCTGTATGAAGTCTTGCGTTATCTTGAAAAATAGATAATCTAATGCCCCAAGTAAGGGTAGTGCTTTTCTTAACCAATACATATGTTATTTAGCGGGCACTGTTTCAAGTGATGGAGAGGTAGTACGTAATAAACAAGACGATGAGTCGTAGCTGATAACTCCTCAAACTATAATGCTTTGTCTTGATGCCATATGTGATATGTGTGACGATAATGTACTCTTCTGTCTGTGGCTTGTCAGCACGACGTTTATAAGACACTACCATCGTGGTACTATACACAGAATCTGGATTCATCTAAAAACACAATACGATTGCATTCGTAGCGCCACTGTCGCCTTTCCTGACATCACTCCAGTCTACGACATCGATGTTCTGGAGTCAGTCATAGATGCAATACAGGCCATCTGGATTCATCTAAAAACACAATACGATACCTCAATCGGTCTGCATTTTGAACTGAATTATAATAATTTTATTTACTAATCGATCAAATTCGTTGTGTTTTTTTCTGTGAGATAGCCTGGCTTGCATCTTCGAAATGCAATCCTCTTTTGTCGACACATTCTGAATTAAAACAATGTGCTTTTTGTGATTACACTATAAAAAATAGGATATATTCAAAATCGTTAATAGAATGTAGGCATCAACAGATAAATCTATTATGACGTCCCAGACGTTTCTATGAATGTTTATATAATAACATAAGGTGTTAAAGAATCAGTAGTTCTTAAAAAAAATCAGAGTATCTTAGTTGATTAGAGCCTATTCAAACACGACTAGCCACCGACAATCATGACCATAGGTTCGAATTCTGCCTATAATAGAGGTTAACGTATTTAAAGTGTTTCGTTACAATATCTATTAGTGGTATATAAGTACAAAATAAAGGTACATAAGCACAAAATAGTGGTACATAAGTACAAAATAAATAAGAGTAGGCTGAATAAAATAAACTAGATAATACACATTAAATAAAACAAAAATTGACTTATAAAAGGTGGTCCAATTAAAACGCACGATGTTAATTGTAAATAAACTAAAAAGTTTTCAGATAATTATCTTAATATTTCTTATTATGATATAAGGATCTATGACAATTATGTGTGAAATAAAATATCGGCCAAATGCTCGCCACGGCTTCGGTGACATACCTCTATCCGATGGTCCATATTTTCAATGACTCTGAGACATAATTGAGGTTCAATGTCGTTAATGTGCCGAATTATCTCATCATTTAGCTCTTGAATTGTTCTTGGCTTATTGACGTACACTTTTTCTTTTAAATATCCCCAAAGAAAGAAGTCCAACGGTGTCAAATCACATGATCGTGGCGGCCAATTAACATCGCCACGACACGAGATAACACGGCCATTGAATTTCTCGCGCAAAAGTGCCATTGTTTCGTTGGCTGTGTGGCAAGTGGCACCATCCTGTTGGAATCACATATCGTCCAGGTACATATCCTCAATTTCTGGCCACAAAAAGTCCGTTATCATCTCGCGATAGCGAACACCATTCACGGTAACTGCTTGGCCGACCTCATTTTCGAAGAAGTACGGCCCGATGACGCCGCCAGCCCATAAACCGCACCAAACAGTCACTCTTTGTGGATGCATCGGCTTTTCAACAATCACTCGTAGATTCTCATTTGCCCAAATGCGGCAATTCTGCTTGTTAACGAATCCACTGAGGTGAAAGTGTGCCTCGTCGCTGAAGATGATTTTCTTTGTAAAGTCACCATTCACTTCTGTCTGTTCAACCAACCATTCGGCGTATTGACGACACTTGAAATGGTCAGTAGGCTTCAGCTCTTGAGTCAATTGAACCTTGTAAGCGTGTAAATTCAAATCTTTATTCAAAATTCGCATCAGTGATGTTCGTGAGATGTTCAATTGTTGGGCACGACGACGAGTCGAGGTTGACAGCTCTTCTGCTACACTATCGCGAACAACAGCAATGTTTTCCGCAGAACGAACTGGGCGAGCATGCACAGGTGTTTTCACATTTCCTACAGACCCGGTTTGCTGAAATTTGCGCACAATTTTCCCGATTGTGGACACATTTGGTCAATTATGCTGACCAAAAAAGTCACGAAGTGCATGAAATACATTTTGATTTGAACGCCCATTTTGGTAAAAGGCTTCAACAATCTTAACGCGCTGCTCAATTGTGTACCTCTCCATGGTTGAATTTGTCAAACACTGAAGCAAAGAAATGTCAAATTAAGTTGGGCAAAAAACTTGACGTTAAGGTGTGACTCACAATTAACATCGTGCATTATGGTTGAACCACCCGTTATTAGTGGTATATAAGTACAAAATAAAGGTACATAAGCACAAAATAGTGGTACATAAGTACAAATAGTGGTACATAAGTACAAAATAAATAAGAGTAGGCTGAATAAAATAAACTAGATAATACACATTAAAAACAAAAAAACAGAAATTGACTTATATAAGAAAGAAATACATCACAATAGAAACACGATAAAATGGCAAATCTTAGTCAGGAGAAGAAACAAAAAACGAAACGTTATATTTTGCGTGTGTTAAATAATTTCGTTTTAACTGCCTCCTGCCAAATAAACTCGTAATTAAAAAAATGTCATCTTAGGCCACTCCCGCCTGATCGTATTGCGCCCAAACGAGCCGGAACCGAATACGACGAAGGTGGGCCGCCGTACATTCTAGCCATCAGTCAGAAAATATCGATTGCAGAACAAGAGACGTGGAAGAGATGAGGAAGGACAGAATGACGGACGTAACTCACGGGAGACGAAAATTGTGGACAGTGACTGATATGAGCAAGGTAGTGTCTTTGACAAGATGGATCGTGGCGTCCGTATCCATCACTCATTCACAAACTTTGGCTTTGCCACTGAAAATACTCGTATACTGTTACTGGGTGGAGGTGAAACCCGGATATTTCCAATTTAGATATAGGCGATTGTTATTTACCGTATATGAATGTGGCAGATACGTAAACAGCCGGCGTGTATTATAACATCTATTTACATACGCGAAAAAAAAATCTTAAATGAACACTACAACATAAAATATGGTAAGCGAAAGTGGAATTAATAGAAACATTGAGGATATTTAAATAACTCCTAGTAAGTTCCCGTTGCTAGTTTGTTACTTTAGGACTACTGTTTTCATGCCTACTAGCTGCTTTTATTTATATTAGATTTACTTTTTGTACGAGCCGTGAATGTTGATAAATTTTGCTGATAATAGTCGACACTAATTGAGTTTTCCGCAAAACACCAAACCACTATACACTACACTCGACGCGCGTTTCGCCAACTTTGTTGGCGAAACGCGCGTCGAGTGTAATGTATAGTGTTTTGGTGTTTTGTGGAAAACTAAGTTAGTGTTATCTTCACACCAAAGGTTTCAACCTACTCCAGGATAATAGTCGAGGAAGATCAAGAAAATTGGGCTATAAAAATTGGGATTATGTATATAAATCCTTCGAAGACAGCTAGTATTACTGACTAACAGGCAATGTAGTATTAGTATTATAATGCTATAGATAGTGTTGTGAAAAGGGATGTACCTGATAATTGTGAATAAAGTTATCAAGTAATAAATTATAAGTAACATTGCAGTGTGATTTGTTGTGATAATGATAAATACGCAACCTTTAGAGACAAAAGCGGGGTTTTTAAAGGGAGAATTAAAGTTTTTACAATGAAATGTGGAACACAAGAAGTTTATATCCATGAGTGCCTAAACTACAAAATTCGACGAATCATTTCATTAAACGGTTAATGGAAATGGTGAAAGCAATAAAAGAAAACCAAGAAAAGATGAAAGTAAGCCAATAAGATTTTGAAAAAACCACAAGGGAAGGTAAAAACTAGTGAAGAGAATACGAATTAAAGTGAAGGGAAAATGAAGGAGAATATGAAGAAAAAACTGGAATTGATGGTATCTGTGCTATCATGGTATAGTATTTCCTATGCTATCAAGAAACTACTGGATAAAATTAAAATTAGTTAATTGGAAGTTAAAAATTATTTTATAAAATTAGAGGAATACGTAAATTGTAATTAACCAAACTCGATCAATAACCTGAAAACAGAAATAAAAAAAAATAGATCTGTTAAGAATATCGTAGAGGAAACAGCAAGGAACTTTAGTATGGAAATGGGAAGAAAAATTATAGATGTGAAAGGAAGTTGACGACATTAAATATGGATAATCAAGAAAACCAAAATCTGCAAATTAGGCGTACCTTAAATCAGTCTTCAAGACTGGACAAAAATTAAACCATCTACCTATAATAGTTAAGACTTGATGGCAATCTTACATGAAGCAGCTTGACGCAGCTGCCGGCATTAACAACTGAAGTAAAACAGAAAAAACACCACAGTATTAATAGTGCTACCTTAGAAGCTCTATAGACATTAAGCGGAGACAAAAATAAAAAAAGTTCACTCGGAAATGAGGGTTGGCGATAAACAGTTTATCGAGCGCAATTAGGTGTAGAGTTCTGCACATCAATAAAACAGTACGAAGCCAGTATAGCCAGTCTAGTATATCTGTACTATATTTCGAGTATTTGAAACGGTCATCTACGAGGGACATTCACAAATAAGCGAGAATCTCATACGGGCGGTCTTGGAAGAAACAGGGTTGGGTTGGACACAGGTGGAAACTATAGGAGGGGGTAATGGGAGGCGAGAATTGTTGCCGATGCAGCCCTGAGAACGTTAGTGTGGCGGTAGTAAAGATGATCGAGAGTAATGTATACCCATCTATTGAACAATGTATCATCATTAAGTATTTGACACGGAGGGGGGAGGTCCGTTCAGCTGAAATTATGGAGACTGCGAGAACGGTTTGGTGAAAACACCCTTTTTGGCTTCGAATGTTTAACTGACACAAAACATTCTCTATCGGGCGAGAGACAGTCGCAAATGAACCCCATGATCGCTGATCCAAGATGAGTTTAACTGAAGAACACATCATACTGTTCGTGACCTTATTGAAAATGGCCTCACCGCTACTGAAATCGCTTCTAAGGTAAACGTCAGCATTAGGGGTATCCATTTGATCATCCACTATGAGCTCGATGTCAGCAACATTTCGGTTGGGTGACACACCTTCTTTCAGAGAAACAAGGAGAGTCCATCTCGAACAAGGCCAAAACACGTTCGATATTTCAACAATCGATATCTTACGTAAGTTCTACATATATGACGATAATGTGACATCTGGTTGAATCCTCGCCCATACTCCTTACTTAGAAAAAGTAGAATTCAATTACGCAATCTTCATGGTTATCTTTCAAGCCCTAACAATGACCGGCGAGATACTGTCGCAAATTATCATAAACTAGCTTACTGTTACCCGCGACTTCGTCCACATGGAATTTCAAAAAAAAGTTAGCAGAATCCTGTTTTCCTGATATAAAGTGCTGTCTATGTATTCGTGAAAACACCATAAATAATCTAAAGAATCTAAATGCAAATAAATAAGTTTATTATTAATTTACTGTAATGCCTCTTTATAAACGATGTTTGATTTAAATAACTAACCCTGACTTAACCCTACCACTAATAGAATAAAGTAATAAGTAATATTGAGGTTAAGTGAAGTTTCAAAATTAAACTACAAACTAAAACTACAGATCTACGATTAATCTTATGCTGTTCGGCAATCTTTGTGTTGAAGGACATCATTCCACTAGCCATGGAGCCGTGGCCTGTGACACATCGTGTGTTTATTTACAACACTTCCATTGAAACTGGCCGTTCTGTGGTGCTAACAGCGACGATTTCGAAACCATTTTAACGTTGGTCGGAATGGTCGCATTCCAAAACGGGATACCATTATGAAGTGGGTGAACAAATTTCAAACAACAGGATCCTTAAGACCTGGAACTGCACGGGGAGGAGATCGAACTGTATGAACCCCGGAAAACATTGAAAGGGTGCGACAAACGGTGCAAAACAGCCCTCATCGTTCAGCGGTATCTCACGCTAGCGCTCTTGCAATATTAGCTAGCTCAGTTCGCAGAATTTTACACCTGGACCTTCGTTTTCATCCATATAAAATTATGGTTGTCCAAAAACTGCAGCAAAATTTCTTTGTGAAACGACATAGGTTCGCAGAAAGTATGTTGGAATTGTTGGCTGACAACATCGTTTTGTTCGTGAGTGACGAGGCCTATTTTCATTTATCGGGGATGGTAAACAAACAGAATTTTCGATACTGGACATCCGCAAGAACTGCATGAACAACCTCTGCCCTCCCAGAAAGTAACTGTTTGGCGTGGAGTATCTCGAACTTGCATTATGAGCCGTATTTTTTTCGCGAAAATGGACGAACAGCATCTGTCAACACAGATCGCCATCTCGCCATATTGCGTGATTATTTCCTGCCATAACTAAGAAAACGATATATTATCCTCAACACAGTTTGGTTCGGCTTCGGTGGCATACCTCTATCCGATGGTCCATATTTTTAATGACTCTGAGACATAATTGAGGTTCAATGTCGTTAATGTGCCGAATTATCTCATCCTCTAGCTATTGAATTGTTCTTGGCTTATTGACGTACATTTTTTCTTTTAAATATCCCCAAAGAAAGAAGTCCAACGGTGTCAAATTACATGATAGTGGTGGCCAATTAACATCGCCACGACGTGAGATAACACGGCCATTGAATTTCTCGCGCAAAAGTGCCATTGTTTCGTTAGCTGTGTGGCAAGTGGCACCATGTTAGAACCGCATATCGTCCAGGTCCATATCCTCAATTTCTGACCACAAGAAATCCGTTATCATCTCGCGATAGCGAACACCATTCACGGTAACTGCTTGGCCGACCTCATTTTCGAAGAAGTACGGCCCGATGACGCCGCCAGCCCATAAACCGCACCAAACAGTCACTCTTTGTGAATGCATCGGCTTTTCAACAATCACTCGTGGATTCTCATTTGCCCAAATGCGGCAATTCTGCTTGTTAACGAATCCACTGAGGTGAAAGTGTGCCTCGTCGCTGAAGATGATTTTCTTTGTGAAGTCACCATTCACTTCTGTCTGTTCAACCAACCATTCGGCGTATTGACGACGCTTGAAATGGTCAGTAGGCTTCAGCTTTTGAGTCAATTGAATCTTGTAAGCGTGTAAATTCAAATCTTTATTCAAAATCCGCATCAGTGATGTTCGTGAGATGTTCAATTGTTGGGCACGACGACGAGTCGAGGTTGACGGCTCTTCTGCTACACTATCGCGAACAACAGCAATGTTTTCCGCAGAACGAACTGGGCGAGCATGTACAGGTGTTTTCACATTTCCTACAGACCCGGTTTGCTGAAATTTGCGCACAATTCTCCCGATTGTGGACACATTTGGTCGACTATGCTGACCAAAAAAGTCACGAAGTGCACGAAATGCATTTTGATTTGAACGCCCATTTTCGTAAAAGGCTTCAACCTCTCCATGGTTGAATTTGTCAAACACTGAAACAAAGAAATGTCAAATTAAGTTGGGCAAAAAACTTGACGTTAAGGTGTGACTCACAATTAATATCGTGCATTATGGTTGGACCACCCTTTAAATAACCATACGAACTTAGATAAAAGCAGTTATCTCGAAATTACAGATATTTCAATTTCATTTTATATGTATTGATTTATAATATTTGACATACGAGTACATACATATATAATTAGACAGATGACTGGATAAATACCTGTTTTAATTTTAAAATCTGGTGGCTCACACACAGAGCGCACACCGTGTGGTGGCTGTCATTCCGTCCGTATAAAACAATACAATTTAATCCATGGTTGATCAAACCGTTTCACTGATACCTAATTATAAACCGAACCAGGACGCTGAGCAACCGACGAATATGTGCACGCGAAACGTTTTAAATTATAATTAATAATTCCTAATTCGATTCGGAATTATTTTAGTTTTCATCAAAACCAAATAAACACTATCTATAGTTCGTTTCCATTAGCATTCATTCCATTATTGTAATTATAATGGCAAACACTGATGCTATTAACTTGTAGTTTGTAGTCCGCAGTCGTTCATCATATCCGCGAAAAAATGCGTTTCAATTAAATGCACTGATAAAAGGGGGTAATTGTATTTTGATCACGCATCACCGCAGAATGGTTTGCAGCAGATAATGAGAACCTCTGAAGCATATTTATGCCAATATATGCATTACACGCGTGTTTTAACATAAAATATATATTATACTACATTTGTAGTGTTGTTTTACTTTTCCTTCCGATTATCCCTTATCGTTCTATAGCTAAATATCGTAAAGGACTGTATCTTATCTAAATTGAGCGTTGTGAATCTTACATGTACAGATTTGTCTTCGTTAATTTTGATTTTCCATTTGTTTATCCATGGGTCTTTCAATAAGGATGCTTGATTTTTAAACGTAAATAAAACAAGTTGTATGTGAGATATCCACTCATTCTTTTTCTTGTTCGAAAGAATATTTTATGGCATTAAGTACAGAATATAACTGTTGTGGCTTTGCTTAGTGACACGTGCTCGGAAGGTCCAATATTCGATGAATCTCTCGCATAAACCTGGCTGAATTTGCTGGATGGCGTTCGTTATGTTGTCTTTGAGGGTAACAATTGTTTGTGGTTTATTCGCATAGACCTGCCATTTAGGATAGCGCCAAAGGAAGAAGTCTAAAGGCGTTAAATCGCGCGATTTCGGTGGCCAGTTCACATCTCTGCCGCGCTAGATAACGATGCCCTCGAATCGCTCGTGCAGAATGTCCATCGTAGCATGCGCTGTGTGGAACATAGAGCCGTCCTGTTGAAGCCACATATCGTCGGTATCCCTATCATCTAGCTTAGGCCACAAGAAGTTGCTTATCATCGATATGTAGCGCTCGCCACTGACGGTTATGGACAATGCCAGTTTCGTTTTGGAATAAGTACGCACCGATGATTCCACCAGACCAAAATCCGCACCAAGCAGTGACTTTCTGGGATGCATTTGGTGCTGGTGTATCTGGTGTGGATTGATATCATCCCAAATCCCACAATTTTGCTTGTTCGCATATTCATTCATCCAAAAATGGGCCCCGTCGCTAAGGATGATTCTTTTGGCGAAATTTAGACCAACTTTCAACTGCTCCAGAGATCAATCAGCGAACACAAGGCGTTGTTTATGGTTTATGGCTTATGGTTTATGGTTATGTTTATACCTTAATATCCTGGGTCATTTGGATTTCATACGGGTGCAAACCCAAGTGCAGACGGAATATTAGGTAAGTTGAAGTCGCAGAAAGTCCAAGTTCTTGTGAACGACGAGAAATTGACTGCCTCGGAGTTTCCCGTACGGGTGTTAGCTGTTTATCTATCAAACCGGTTAACTCGAATTTGGCCACTAAACGTCGAATAGTCAACTCGGCGGAACGGTTGTGGCGATGATAAAAATCACGTAATCCGCGGAACGTTTCTGGAACGGAGCACTGAATTTGAAAATAAAATTTGATAATTTGCACACGTTGTCGAACGCTATGGTGATTTGCCATACACTACTGAACAATTAACAACAAATTTGACAGATGTTGCTTTAACAACATGGCCGCCATAAGCTAACAAATTTCGAGCGTACCTTAAAAGACCCTATATCATGGTAAGACGCCAACAAAATAGATAGGTACTAATTTGCACAGTACCGTAGGTCTGAGTAGGCAATTTTCTCTCAGAGATTAGGGGGTGCCACAAGGTTCGATCTTGGGCCCACTATTATTCGTCATATTTATTAATGACATCATACCCAAATTGCAATTTACTGTATTGAAATATTTAGTGTACTGGAGAATATCTGGTAATTGAAAACTATTTTTTATAGGCCGATGACATATCTTCAAAGAGCATTGGAGGCTGTCTTTTGTATATTGAAATTTTATTCGCGCTGAACATCACTAAACGTAGTGTCATGACATTTACAAGAAAAGAGACATATAATTTATCATTATAGACTTATATATACATTACATTATTGACAAAAAATTAACATTTATAAGACATATAGGATATATTATGTCATCTGCGTCTAAAAATCGTAAACTAATCTAACGTAATTTCAAAGAATTTAATAATAGTTATACATACCAATTTATATGTTCTTTATTAAATAATTCTTTTAAATAATGTATATTAGGTATAATACACATTATTCAACAAAAATGCGGCGTTTTATAAGTCAGTAGTGTATATAACAAATGGAGTAAATCTTGAGCGACGTTTTCAAAATAATATATTAATGGAAACTCTAGATCAAGTCCCTAGAATATTGTAACGATATAATATCTTCAAACTACCAACTGCTAGAAACAATGTTATTTATTTTATACTATTGTGTACCATTTTCAATACTTCTGTTGTAGACAATAATTGGGTTTTGTCTATTAGACATGTATGCAAAATAAATACGTAATGAATGAATGAATAATAGAATGAATAAATAATTAATTTTTTATTTCAAAAAAACTACTGTGATTAATATTTGAATATTTTTTAATTAGTGTAATAAGATGAGTGCATTTGAAGAACCTTCAGTAATAGCTATGGATTATATTTATTTACTATATTATTTCGTATAAACTTCGTTCAGGTATTTTTTTTCAAATTTAATTTATGCGCAGTTGCTTATTTCATCCTGGCGCACATATTATCGATATGGAAAGTCAAGTTTGTAAATATACTTATCTCAATAATGTTATTGCATATACTGCTCATCAAGAATAGGGAAAAATGTGAGCTTCTCTAGGTATGCGTAGAAAAAAGAGTGAGGCAGCATTCGGAGAGAAAAGGATGTATGTACTTTGTGGGTGTACATTTACATTCAATATATATTCATCGATATTCACTCTGCAAAGATCTCAATTCGACTGAGTAAATATCAGGTTATTTACTGCGCACCTCGTGGGCTGCCCAATATTGCAGTTCTGAGACTTGTTCCTATTCTTGATGATACCAGTATTGTTTACCATGATGTATTTTGGGCACCTATTTGTATCAATAAGAAAATACAGTTGCAATTAGATTGAGGTATTATTAAAAGTATACTTTACTTTTCCTACAAACTGTACATAATAGAATAGTGCGCACGAAGAATTTTTAGATATTGAAAAAACTGGACAGTAAAAAATTGAATACAGAGAATCTTTCAGGTCTTTTCCGTTGTCTTCCATAAAAATTAATGTCATATTCGGAATAACTTATCCACGAGCGTTTTTAATTGCCATCTGGTGATGTTGAGGAACATAATAGTGCTTTAAATCGTTTAGATTATCCCCTTAGATTGTTTCATTTTATACGTAATGTAAACAAAAATAATAACCATAACTTTGAGTTTCGAGAGTTATAACATTAAATTTAATTTCTGAGGGTGGGTTGAAACCTTCGAGAAGAAAAAATGATAGGTTAATACTCTACAAACCACAGATACATTACTACCTGTAATTAATACCATACGTTCTGTAAATATACATATTTCAATAAACAGAATATTTCACATAAAGTTATACAAGATAACAAAAGTAACACACGAATAGTAATAAAGCGAATTATTTAGTATAGTACTATAATTTATGGAAAGCAATATCATGAAAAAAATCAAGAAAGTTTTTAAAGAAAAGGTACAACATTTTTAGTGAAGAAAATAAACAAAATTCATCACTTTCACAGTAAGTCTCTTGTTACTTCGCACATCAACTATAGTCTCTACTAAGACCTCCTGAAGGCAAAAGAGCTCAAATAATCTGTTAATAGGTGCTATGAATTGTTATAAAGAAAATGTACGAGATATTTACTGAAGAAAATAAACAAAAAACATCACTTCTAAAATAGGTTTTACTCGACTTCGATATTCTGCGCAAGACATCTCTTAGATCGTCTACTAAGATTTTCTGGAGGCAAAACTACTCAATTTTTTTTAATAGAAGCTAAGAATTTTTTTTAAAGAAGAAGCGAAAGGAATTTATTGAAGAAAATAGAAAAATCACCACTTTCACTCCCTTCCACTTCCAACACTTGCCCTGCATTCATGTTCTGCGCATATATCCCTTAGAGCATCTACTAAAACTTTGTGAAGGGAAAGCTACTGAAATATTTTTTTAATAGACGCTACGAATTTTTTTAAAGAAAAAGTACAGGTTTTTAGTGAAGAAAGTACACAAATCCTTACACAATAAGTCTTGCACTACATCCATATTCTGCGCAAACATCCCTTAGAGACTCTCCTAAGACTTCTGATGAAGGCAAAACTACTCAACTATTTTTTAATAGACACTACGAATTTTTTTAATGAAAAAGTACAAGATCTTAAACGAAGAGAATAAAAACAATTCACCACTTCCACGGTAGGTCTTGCGTTACTTCAATATTTGTAGACATCCCTGAGAGCCTTTAAGCCTTTATTAAGACCTGCTAAAGGCAAAACTGCTCAATATTTTTTAATAGGTTCTACGATTTTTTTTAAAGAAAGTACAACAAGAGAAAAAAATAAAAATATTCACCACTTCCACAATCGGTCTTACTTAGATATTCTACATAGATATCCCTTAGAGTTTCTACTAAGACTTTCTGAAGGTAAAACCGCTCAAATAATTTTTGAATAGACACTACGAATTTTTTTAAAGAAATAGTACAAGATTTTTACTAAGATAATAAAAAATATTCGCCACTTTCACAATAAGTCTTGCTCTACTTCGATATTCTGCACATATATTCTTTAGAACCTTTACAAAGATCATCTGGAGGCAAAACCACTCAAATAATTTTGTAATAGGCGTTATGGATTTTTAATGAAAAAGTACAGAATTTTTTATGAAGAAAATAAAGAGAAATCATCAGTTCTACAGTGGGTCTTGTTCTACTTCTATATTCTACGCAGACATCCTGTTGATCATGTACTAAGACCTCCTAAAGGCAAAATCACTCAAATAATTGTTTAATAATTTCTATCGAATTATTTTGATTCTTTGATTACTTGAAACCAAGTAGGTTAATGGTCCTCCATTGATAAAAAAAATAAAAATCTTTCAGGCATCTGGCTAATTACTACATTTTGATTTATAAATATGGGTCTATTATTATTTTTATTGAATTTTGAGAAATTTAAGGACGCTTAAAATAAATCACGCATTGATTTTTGTATATAAATTAATTCTGACACCATTCAAGGACACCGAATATATTATGCACTTCGATAAAAAGACGTTTGGAAGAGCGTAACTCGAAGTGGCCGTTAAATATTTTTTCCTTATTCCGAGATATAAGAAACAAATGGCCCATCGCTTTATATTCGCAAATAAATGCGTGAAAAATACTTCGGGGATGGAAAACATTTCCCAAATGAGAGGAAATGTGCGTGAGTTTGACGGATGGCCTACTAAGGTGGACGGACACTTCGGTGTGACAATGATGGCTTACATATTAGCCTGACCAGGTCCCCGGGGCTTCAAGGGAGGCGCAACTCGGTCCATACGCAAATGGAGAGATATTTCTTCCATTTCCACACTCGGTCTTAATGCTCTCGTCAATCCATCACTTGGACATGGCCCACTCAATGTCATTTACCAACATCAGGGGAAAACACAACCGCCATTATTCATATTCTTTAGCGCCACTTTTTGTAAAAAGTTTCCCGTTAAATTGCCGGGCCTGGATTTCAAGTTTCCCGACAGCATCTGCGCTATAATACGGTTATTAATATTTCTTGGAGTGCATCGAAAATTTACTTTATCAGATGATTGCGTTAGCTTTCGCTGATTACAAGAGAAGAAAAAGGACGGCACATTGTCTGTCAATGATTAACGAGTATCTGATGTTTCGATTAATTTCAAGTTTGCATTCGAAGAAAAAACACCTGCTGACGAAGATAACATTGTTATCGAAATATGAATATACAGGTGAATGCAAACATCGGTGTGGTTAAAGGGAATATAATAAATTTGTTGTATTATCTCGTAGTTCTATTTAACTGATCAACAATATTAAAATGGAGAGCTTTCAGGTATAATTATATGACTATTTACTCGTCACAAATTGAGAGTATTCTCCACGCTTCTCTGAAAGTCCTCTTCAGATAAAAGCTTATTAACACGTTAACAACTATTACTATAATCGCAATGTGGCTTACAGTTTGCATAGTTGCATGTAGCATAGGTTATATGTATAGTGTGACTGAATCACATTTACCCAACTTACATGATACAAAGGAAAGTAGCCTTACTCGGATCTTAGACGTTAGAAAGGTTTTTTATTTATTTGCTAAGATGCTAAATTAGTTTAAAGACCACTGTCCTATTTTCTACTCTCCTTTGGTTTGTTACAATATAATTTAGAAGCTTGATGCTACTGCTTCATTTAATGACTGGAAACTTAGTCGCTCCGATCGATCTGCCAGTGTTATCACAGACTAAGACAGTTAGTTGGTTGAAGAATTTTTCAAGGCTAAGCCTAATACCATATTGGTGGATCCAGCATAATGAAGAGGATGTGTATTGCGCGTTACGTTTATATCTTCTGTCCATATAACATTAACTTCAATCCGAAGACAGTATACTGATGAGAATAAGCTTGACTGATCTAATTGGTCGCCACAAAACTATCTTCTGTGAGTAGGCTCACTACTTTCTTAGAGCGAACCCTCAAAATTACAGACTCTGGATAAGCGAAAATCTCTATGTCACTGCATTTAAACTCCCTTGTCGTAGTTATAGTGATTTGAGCCACCACAAGGTGCTCGAATTTAGAGACGATATCAATCACGGATATTTCTTATTTCTCTGTTAGACATTGGAATTGTACTCGGTTTTTGGAAAGAAGCTAAACTTTAAGATACTGTAGTTTATGTAGAATGAGACTCGATCTCATTATACACTTTCGTTTTTATACTAAAGAACGATTTTGATGGCCGCGTAATAGCATTAGATTACCCCAAGTTTGTCGGTAAGACTGCAGATGGCTACTTTACTGCTCTGACCTTAACTTTTATAAAGATTCGCGGAGCTCCAATTCTGGGTCTAAATCTGTTTTTCTGAGCATTTCTGAGTTTGGGGCACTTAGTATTACTATTTTTACTTAAACATATGTTCAACTTTACGTTCTTTAAGACTGAATCACCAACTCAGTAATTTTTTATACCGCTACTTAATGTCGGTCGGTATTTCAGCTACCTAGACACCAGGAAACGAATAATCCCCAAACTGGAAGTTTTGCCGAATTTTCCAATGCGTTAAGAATTCTACTTACCTAACATGTAATAGGGTTTTATAATAGTTTACATCCTATCCGAAGGATGGTATATCTCCTATACAAACCTCGCTAAAGTTTGTGTAGATTCTGCGAGTCCACTCATACCGGTTCATACGCTTGAAGAGCATACACACACACACACACACACACACACACACACACACACATAAACCGGCTACAGGCGAGCCGGTCGGTGACCCATCCAACTGGCACCGCGGTGACGCTTGCTTGACATTTCGTATCGATTATATGTGCGTCACATCAGCCGAGGCCCACCCTACTTCACTAATTGTAAAATAGTCTTCTAGTTTATTCGCTCCTAGACAATGCACTCTCTCTCTCAAAATATTCAGCTCTAGCGAGCTTGTTATAATTATTTCCAACTTAAGGGAAGATTAAACTCGGAACACGGCTCAAAGAAACTAAGAGTTATTGAAACGTCAGTTGGAATAAACAAAGAAAACGTTGATGAGGTTAAGAATTACATTTCGTATTCAATTATTTCCTTAGAATATCAAATGTTTCCGTTTCTTTGAGACGGAACGCCACAGGGCAAAGCATCAGCCATACCTTTTGTGCCGTAGATTAGAAAATTATTAATTTTAAATAAGATACAATCTTTAGATTTATTTTTTGTAGATAAATAAAAGAGGACTACCACATTCAGGTTAAACGGGCTCGTTGTCGTGGTGGTAGACACAAAGTAACTGTACAAATACGAGTATAACAGTTTGTTATTAAATACTAGTAAATACATAATTCTACGGTATACGCTTTTATCAGTATCACCAATCGGATAACTTAATCCATTATGTTATATTACAAAATAGTTTTTTTTTTTTTTAGATGGGAGAAAAAGTAATAAGATAATAATGTTTAAGGAAGCTGTTAGGTATACATTTAGTTAGGTATTAGGTATAATACAATACATTTAAGGAAGTTATTAGGTATAATACAAAGAAATTATTACAAAAAAATATTCAAAAATAGCGACTGGAGCCATTCTCCCGAGACATGTCAAGTCTAACGCGCTGAATTTGAATTCTGGAAACAAAATTCACTTAATCTATATGTTTATAGGTAATGAAATACGTAGAGGATTTTGAAAATATTGATTTGTGTGTGATTATATGCGACTTATCGAAAATTCCGTATGTATTTCACTTCAAAGTGTTATTTTAAAGATATTGTTAAAAATTCGCATGAAAAGAATAACATAGTTGCAAGAGTTATGCTGCGTGCTGTTTTGAAAAATCATATTTTGAGAAAAACGCGGTTTGAAATGTGCTATAGGCATAAAAAAATAAATATCCGACTGTTTAGAAATTAGATTTTACCATTAATAGGCTAGCCCAGGACCATAAAGCTGCCCTTCTGTATTTAAATATTCTTCCTCATTATCTTTCCTCAAACATTTTATGTTAGAGTGTTCCTCTTTCGTTACATCTACTAAAGACATCTCGGCGTGCTTGATACACTAGAAGCTTGATACACACTTTTGTCTAGAAGCATCGGCTTCTAGATAAAAGCCGTAGGATCGGACGCCAGTATCCATCTCCAAATTTTTCACAATTCGAAGAATATTAGTCAGACCATCATTACAATTGAATACAGCAATATCAGTCGCTATATTCAAGACTTTTTTGCCACTTGAATAAGATTTTGGAGCCAATTTCCAAACAGTAGCATTCAAACTTCTATTACTATTTTGCATGTAGCCTCCCAAACAACGATGTAGCAACTCGTCTCGGCTCAGGTCCTCATAAATTGGATTCATGGCTTTAAAAACTTCCTTGAAGTGGCGGCTTATGCTGGATGGTATCCAAGGAATCCGTTGCTTGTGTCCTCTTCCAGTCGCACCAAGACTCTGAGCTCTTCTCGTGCTGCGGATCTTTTCTGTCCTGGTGCACTTTTGCGTCATTCATTGTAACATATAAACAGTCTGAGATTACAAATAGACTATTATCGTGAAAACCGGGATTTCAGGCGAGGAAATTGTCTTTTTTGTACATGCACTGGCGTTATACTAATATAATTTTGGTTGTAAATGCTTCTGACTAAACATAAAAATCTTTTAGCGATATCTGTTGTGTATTAGAGAAATTAGAAATCATAAGGTAAAACATTAGGCTCTACCTAGACTGTACTTTCCCAACATATATTTATTTGACGCAGGTGTCGTTTCGGAGCAGTCCGAGGCGCTTAGAAAGAAGCGCGAAATTTCAAGGAAAAATTTTGTTTAGAAAACACATTTTCTGCCCCGTGTTCTAAAAAGTTCTAGGAATTCTTTAAGCTAATAAAAAAATCGATTTTTTTTAAAATGTACAGTAGTGTTATCCCTTAAAACAGCAAGTGCATAATTAGGTTCAGGAAAGGCTCTTCCTGATGATGGTAAGGCTGACGCGATACGCCCTGTATAAGCAGCGTTTATGTTCTATTACGATGCCGTCCCTCGGGTCGGCGACATCGGCAATCATCACGGCGTAATAACGACGCTGTCGTCTTCGGTGTCCACATTAAAAAGACGAACGATCTGACAGTTGGTGTGCACAGTGACGGGCAGGGCAGCTGTGGGACGGCCGCGGGCGGAGGGCGAGCAGCGAGCGGCGAGCGGCGGAACGGTCTTAAAACTGTCACTGCTAATGGCAGATATCCATCAAGTCATTCAATCACCATCATACGTGAGTCACCGGACTGGAGGTGAACGTTCAGGGCTACCGAATGGCGGTTATAGTTTCCAAGGCCTACTTCGCCACTTGGCAAGGGGTAAATGACGGACATCGCTCACTAGATATGAGCTTCTTGTGCGGCGGATTGATGGGTCTGATGTATCACGTACAGCAGCCGATGACAGGCGTCTGTGTGTGTGCGTGTGCGTGTGCGGAGGAGCGGCTACCTGATATGGAACTGAATGCATTAACTTCACTGTACATTGAGATACGTGGGCAAAAATTAATCGTGGAGCGAGCATTTCGGGATCATTTACCCAGTGCCGTGTCTGGTGGAAGATAAGAGGGATACAATTTTGGCATGTATATATATATATATATATATATATATATATATATATATATATATATATATATATATATATGTATATATATATATATATATATATATATATATATATATATATATATATATATACATACGACCGTTGAGATTAATAAACGAGTTTTATTGTGCTTAGAATACAACGGACGGCACATAGAACAGTTGTTACACCAATGAGACCCAATTGTTAACATTTAGTTATTATGTTTTATTGTTTAGGCTAATGTAAGTTCCAAATCGTTTAAAATATGCTTTTTATTCATGATGATTTTTTTTTGTTCAATAATTTTGCACCATTGTTTATGATAAAAAATTAATATAAATGTTACGTTGTTTTAATTTTCATGGCCCGCTGGTCAAAAGTAAATTAATAAAATGGAAAACTATGGTATCGAATAAAAAATACCTCGATAGCAAGAAAACGGTAGCAGATAGGTATAGGGAATCCTAATACAGATTAAAATATAACTTAATTCTCTATCACAGAAAGCAATAAGATACAGGGCGGTTCATTTAAGAAAATTGACTTTTGAGGAGTTGAAGTTTGTCAGAATGAACTAAATTTTTTGGACACCCCGTAAATAATAAAATATCAAACTACATATCACTTGAAAGCTTAATAGTTCGCCTAATTGCAGCCCAGAATTTGCTACTATAACTTTTGTTTTGAATAAGTGACGAGCATTCCAATGGGATACTACAAAACCTAATTTTTTCAAAAAAATTAAAATATCTCAAAAACTGCTGAAGATAGGTATAGGGAATTGTTAAGAAAGTTCACTTAAAATCAGCAGGGTAATTCAAAAATGTAATAATATACTGAGTGTTCTATTTAAAATAAGGAAGTTGATAGCTACTTCCGGTATAATCAGAAGTGTCAGAAAAGCAAAAATACTTTAGTTGAATAGATCGTCCTCGCTAACCCCTGATTCCAAATTTAAAAAAATTAATTCCAATTGGAAGTTCATAAATTTTTAATGAACGGGTTAGCTGAATCACCCTGTATATATATATATATATATATATATATATATATATATATATATATATAGCGTTCAGGTTTCTTGTAAAAATATTTGTTGGATAATTATTTTCTATAGAGTAAAACTCTCAAATCCTCACCAAATATTGGTTATCCCCTATTTTCGGGGGTGCTGGAAACGAATCTGGCTTCATTTTTTTGCGGTCGTACACAGTTTTCGAGAAAATGAATTTTCAACTTTTCCGCACGGCACCACTTTCTTCTCAAATAACTTTCACTTTACGTAGATATCTACTATTAATATAAGTGGATGCTACAACACTTCCTTTATACATATCATGCATTAAAATCGTCATAAAACTTATTACTCATTAAGATTTTATAATTTATTTGCAATGTTTACAATTTTCATGAAGCCCTCCATCTGTTATCCTATACCCGAGACGCTTGGATAGCAAATGGGCGGTTTTTATGTATTATTTTAGGAAATAAAAAAGGGGGTTGCCATTAAAAAATATCGATGACGTCGTACTTCCTACAGGACCCTGTATATACTAGTTATATTTTAAAACTTGCATAACTAAAAATAAAATTTTACGGATCTAAGAGCTTTTTCTCAAAGTTATTCCTTAAATTTTTAACAAATTTATTCATTATTTTAAGATTGCACTGTATATAATATATACTAATGAAGACGAAATAGTATATTCACTTATGTATATACAATACTAGTAATAATAATAATTTTTAATACAGCAAATAACAAATAAGTATTACGAAATAGTAAAACTTTTAATACAGCATTTTGAGGTAAGTTACATTTTTACATAACATTTTCGTCTTCCAAGGTTATTATTTTATATACAGCTAACGCAACAAAAAGGTTTCCAATCTATAATGTGATTCCTGGATTTACTAGAATTGTTACGTTATATAGACTGAATTAAATAAAAATTCTAGACCCATGGCGAATAGTACCAACGATCCTGAACCCAATGCTGTTATCGTTGCCATTAACGACTGAAAAACCCACTGGAGCAGAGTTCATATTGCATCACTACCAGAGGTTCGGAGAAGAGTTGTGAATAAAACATAATCGTACTTACTGCTCGTCAATAATAGGAAAAAGTGTGAGATTCTCTGTATAGGCGTAGAACGAAGAGTGTGAGGGCTTACTTAGACTATTGCTATTTACTGCGCACCTCGTGGGCGATCTGACGTGGCAGTTTTGAGACTTGTTCCTATTGTATGTACTGTTGTCTAGTATGTACTGACGATAAGTACATACTAGAATGTTTTTTCTCATAGGAATTGTGCTAGGGTATTTATGATTTGTATAGTGATCCTTTGCGTGTGCGTCACAGGTAACAATCGCATGAATCAATCAACTGACATTTTTAAACAGTGTCGTGCGGAAAGACATTTTAGGATAACAGTTAGTACAATACAAACCTGTCAACCTATGACAGAGTAATGAAAAGGTTTTCCACAAAAACATTCAATGGAAGTAATATTTCCATCAAAATAAATGAAATAAATTCAACAAAAATCAAAATAAATAAAATAAATTTTAGAGAAATATTGAGACGCCTATGAATCAAATTATACAATAAAGCTAAGACGTGACTTCATAATTGAAGAAATTTCTAATATAAAAACACGTATATAGAGATATAAAACATGTATATTTTCTAATAATTGAAAACATGAGTTAATATTTTCTTTTCGGCGATATTTTATTGCAAGATTATTAAATAATAATTTTACAATATTAATACTTATTATTAATTTTTAGTATATAATTGTTTCAAATAAAAAATTTTCTTGGGGCGAACATAATTAGATACTATAATGAGTTACATATTGATTTTTGGTATAGAAAATGTGTATTCCGGCCTTTAAAAACCAATAAACAAATTTAGACGACAATAAACAATGAAACATGAATATTTCGTAAAAAACACTTACTCTGCGCAGTTTTCAAAAACCTTCAGAATGATGGTGCACCGCCATCTTTGATAATTATGTCACTAATTATTATGTAAAAAATTATGTTTACACTTTAATGTACATATTTTGCTGCCAATTTTCATTGTTTTAGATCTGCACTGTATAATAAAAGAAAATATATCACTTTGTATGTGACAAAAGCCACAAGTTCCGAACGAATTATCTTACATTTTCGCTCCAGCTTAACCCAAGGGTTCTACTTAAAAATGTTAGTCGTTACATTCATTTGTAGAAATTATCAGGTAACGACAAAGGCACTTACCGATCAAGTTTCAGTCAAGTACTTACACCTTTACTCATTTGTATTCGTTATGCTCACAGATCTAACCAGGCTTGTTGACAAGGTGCTACTTTATCGCGACACAACTATCAGTTATCTAATGTGCATAAAAATTTAACACCTCCACTTATTATTCATCAACATCAACGTGACAATATAATAAATTATGACAAATCTTACTCGTACAACTAAGATACTTGTTACCTCCCACGGAGTTTCTATTTCCCCAAGGCCATCGATATCGATATCGATAAAAAGTATAATCAGTCACCCTGATGTTTCTGATTATATAGTTGCTTACTGCTTAAATCCAATGCGGTTATTGTCTTCTGCAGCAGGATATATGAGGTCATTAGCTTACGTCAATTTATTCTTATTATATGTTTAACTATTTTGAAAAAAAAGTATTTTATGCGAGTACCTACTTGAAAAAAATTTCACGTTGTTTTTTTTTCACAATATCAATTACAAATGGCGAATTATGATAACAATTAAATAAAGCAGCATATGAATTGACTTAGGTATATATACAATGGAGGAAGTAAAGGTTAGACCAAATTCGATTAAAGTCGTTACCAGACTAATAGGGAAAAATCTCGTACAGGTTCCTTATTTTGTTCTTTAGCTGCGCATTTTTGGCATACATACATATTTTTTTCATCAGCAGTATTAAGAGTTATGATGTGTCAATAGTTCTTATATCGTAACGCAGCCGCATATTTTGTGGTTAGTTTCATAACAATTATTTTTAGATAAAGAGTACTTTAACAAATTAATCAGAATATAGTATTATGAAAAGTAATGTATAATAAAAATAAAAACCCTTAAATTAAGTATTCCAATTGTCTACCATTTAGCTCTTGATGTTGATCGAAACTGAAATGAAACATTGAACTGAAAACTGAAACTTTTAAAATGTTATTTAGCATTTCATCGTTAATTAGCCTTACTTCGTTCCGAGTTCTTTTAATGCCTCAATTGTATTTGCTACAGTATGTTAAGATATACCTTGTATTTACGATAACTCCACAAAAACCGCTCAGAGGAGTTCGATCCGGATATCTAGCTGGCCACTCAATACCTCATTTTCTACAGATTCACCCGTTGGGAAAGACGATATTTATCATATTGGTCCCGTATTGACTGTTTTGGTATTTGTAGATTTTCATTATATGGATGCATTAGGTACTACAAGTGAAGGAATTATATGCTAATGTAGCAACTCCAAATGCTTTTCAACGATTAATGCACCGTCAATAATACATGGTCCTACAATTTTTGTACAAACAATTTCTGCATAATGAATATAGTCTGGGCTGACTGTCTACCACCTTGGATTTTATAAGATCCGCGATGCGTGGGGGGGAGGGGATTACGCGAGAAATTATATGCAATTTAGCTAGCCTGATCGATCAGTTTCCGTAATACAGTGGCTATAATATTGACCTGTCGTTAGTCGTAGTGATTAGTGTTATTTTTAAGGACAATGGCGGCCTTAGACACTGCCGATTTAGTAGACTTTTTAATTAATAAGAGTGGTTATTTTAATAATTTATCTGTAGAAGATAAACTGAAAAATTAAAGCGGCAAAATATACCAATTTATTTCAAGAACTATAGATGTTTTTGCAGAAAAGAAAACGCGACGAATGGAATTGATATACAAAAATATATAGGTAAGTTATTTTTGCGATTCAACTATTCAATATATGTATATATTGCATTAAAAATGAGCAGCCCCCCTCCCTCGTCTAATTCAGGACAGTCTACCCGCAGCTTAAATCGACGCTTCGCCACCGATTATAGATGGTTTTTGAATCGAACTGTAAAGTTAAGGACTTCATTTTTTGAAAATCTTGCAAATAATAAAACGCTGTTTCTAACCGCGAGGCTCTACAAGACTGATAGTGGTCTTTTGGGCTTACGCCTTCTTACACGTATGTGCTTTTACGTGTTTATGATATTTATACTGGCCAATTTTTATTGTTTATGTATTATACTGTTTAAATGCTTTATAGGTGAAGATCTATTGTAGACCAGCAACCACATTAAATCCGATGCATCTTAGTGTTTTTTGGAGTACCTCAAAGCACAAATTTGGGACCATTATTCTTTATATTGTTCGTACACCTTAAAAAAGCAACCACCAATATGCGTTTATTCTCTTGGTGGTACAGTTTTAATACATTCTGAAACTATTAAGAATCTTGGCCTGCACTTTGAAGATAAACTATCGTTCTCTGGGCACATCGATCATGAGGCCTAATGCATATAAAACCCTTGGTTTCGTGATTACAAACACCAAACACTTAAAATGTTTATATTTTGCGTTCGTTTGAAATTAAAATATTGTAGCCTAATTTGGTATTCCTGGTATGAGTCATGTGAATCAATTTGAAAATATCCAACGACGTTTCTTAAAATGTCTGTTATTTTGCATAGATAACTCTTATCTAGTACTCTACTCTTATTTAGAATATATTCTGTTTTTACAAAGATTTGACATCCAGTCATTGACCTCTAGAAGGGTGCTGCTAGCCTCTCATTTTTATATAAACTGTTCCGTAATAGTATAGATACAGCCGCATCACTAAGCATGTCTAAAACACGCATACCTAGATTAGGCCATCAGAAAAAAACATGTTTTGTTTCTAGACTGCAAAAATTAACGTGCTGTTAAAATCGCCCGTGTCGCAAAATATTAATGTACTATATAGG
Source organism: Rosalia funebris (assembly GCA_037954035.1). Taxonomy (NCBI): domain Eukaryota; kingdom Metazoa; phylum Arthropoda; class Insecta; order Coleoptera; family Cerambycidae; genus Rosalia; species Rosalia funebris. The sequence continues at coordinate 10,983,775 of JAZFAV010000008.1, forward strand.
CGCTTGTGATTTGAATAATTGTATTGATAATGAGCTACTACCTTTAGGGAAACAACAACTTTTTATTGTCGTGTAAGTTGAATGTTAATGAAGTATTTCACTGTTTATTTATGTTAAAGTTGTTTAGAGGTTACCATTTTTTGTGTATTTATTTGTTTTTGGTTATATACTGTACACATGTATGTATTTATTTGTATTCTGTATTTTTGTCCTATAAATGGATTTTCTCTGTTGGACAATAAAGGCGTTATTATTATATATAATTACTATTACAAACCACGCATATTATTTGAGCATTTTTATTTTAAATCAGGAAATTCCCATACAAATTGACCTTCTCACATTATAGACAAACGTCAAGTCATACGGACGAGCGAAGAACACAAATATTTACACAAATAGTCACAACAAACAAACGAATAGACGGCCAAACACAACAGCAAGACGAAACTGAATTCCTTGTACCTACATCGATTTAAATCTTTCAAGTGTATACGACGGCATCTCAGCTGCAACTTTACTAATTAGACACTAGGAGGTATGTACAGGTATACTGGCGGGAACATTTCCATTTCTAAACAGGCTTTGTATAGCGATTCTATAACGAAAGTATGCCGTCTAATTAATTGACATTGCAAGCGACTCCTTTAAATGCCGACTCCTTTAATGCGAACTGTGGATAAAAAATAATTCCCATTAATTAAAGATGCATCAATTTATGCGCAATAATTCTGTCAGACCTCAAAATAATATGTCAAAAGCGTTAATATTTGTGGATGTTCCTTTGTTATCCACCTCCCACGGCCATCTAATTTATGGCATATCGGCTGTATAATATTTAAAGTTCTAATTATGAAAGTGGGTAATAAATTTAGAAACAATACTGCACTGTCTGAAAATAATGAGACCATCTGTCGATAATTGATGGAATTAGTCGCCCATGACGTGCGGCTCGACTCAGGGTCGTAGCGAAAATTCGGGCCACTCCAATAAACGTCTCGAATAAGGGATAGTTACGTATTATTACGATAGGTTAGTGTCAATAACATCCAAGATTAATTATACAAATATTTTGTTTGTATAAAATAAGTATTCATAAAACATTTGAAGATTTGAAACATTTTTCCTTGTTTCAAATCTTCAAATGTTCGCTGTGTTATATTTTGGTCTGCTGTGATTGTGTATTTTTTATACTTAACCTGATTTTGTAAACATTTTCGGTGTGAAAGAAAATTTATACAAAAATTAGAAATAAATTTTTGTCGTGATCAGATGCGGGACAGTAATGGAAAATTTGCAAAGCGGAAAGTAATACAGAAACGATTAAATTCTATTCCAAAAATAAATCTTGCAAAAAGTAAACATAGTAACTAATCTAAGCTCGACGATGTATTGTTGAATTGAGCGAGCTTGGCAAAAATTTAAGATGTTGTGATTGTAAAAACGTTCTTTCACTTGAAAAAATAAAAAAAGGAAAGTCGTTTAAGACTAAATTCAATTTCAGATATTGCTTGTGAGGAATGTGCAGTTATAACATAAGTAGCGACTGGTAAAATGTCTGCAGCTGCGTTGCCAAAGGCTAATTGACAAGTTCTCGACTTACCAAGCAAAGCTTAAACTAACATGTTGCCCCAGTTTTTGGAAAAAAAATGTATAGAAAAGTTTTCAAGTTATGACGTAAAGTGTGTAACGCAACTTTTAGTCAACTGGTACATTCAAACCATGCAAAAAGTTCCAATTTTGACGGTGAATATCTCCTTCATTGTACGGGCAAAAATTTTTCATTTAAGCAATTTCCTTCAGGTTTATCCTTTATGTATACCCGAAATTTGATGAAGTTCTATAGAAAAATGGGTTTCCGGAGAGACTACCTTAAATCAATATTGAAACGTTTTGGGAAAATATATATTCTCGATGTATTCAAATTGTTTTTTGCCACAAAACTTTTCTCATTTAATGATCCAGATTTCTTCATACTTCAATTGACTTTTTGATTTAAGTGAACTAATGGTTTTTAAAATATTAAAATATTTTACAATTTAAGACCGATAAGGCTTACAAAATAATTAAGAGGAACTTCAGGGATATAGGAACAATAAGTAGAAACGTTAGGATTCAATCGGGAGATATACTGATCGGAAGAGAGGAGAAAGCGGAGCAGTACTTAGGGTATTTATACGAGGGTCAGGAATTAGGAGAGATATTAGAGGAAGAATCTAGCATCGATAGAGAATATGTAGGAAAACCTATGTTGAGAGAAGAATTGGAAATAGTACTAAGGGGGCTAAAGAACAATAAAGCGCCTGGTGTAGATAAAATACAGGCGGAAATTTTGAAATGTGCGGGACAGAAAGTAGTAAATAGGATGTTTGAACTGGTAAAATACATATACAAAACGGGCGAGATGCCAAAGGATTATAAGAGGAACATTATCGTTACTATACCGAAAAAGAGAGGAGCCGACAAATGCGAGAACTTTAGAACGATTAGCCTAACTTCCCACAAGTCAAAAATATTAACCAGAATAGTGCAGAAGAGGATGGAAAATAGAGCAGAGGAAATACTAGGAGAAGACCAATTCGGGTTTAGGCGAAATAGAGGAACTGGCGAAGCGATTCTGGCGCTAAGAGTAATGTTAGAGAAAACAATAGAAAAAGGAAAGAACGCTTATATAGGATTTGTAGATTTAGAAAAAGCTTTTGATAATGTAAGATGGGAAAAATGTTCGAGATACTAAATAGCGCGGGAATGAAGTATAGAGATAGGAGAGTAGTACACAATCTATACAAAAAGCAAACTGCTGTTATAGAAGTAGAAGGGGAAAGAAGGGAAGTAGGTATTAGGAAAGGAGTAAGACAAGGATGTACGCTATCACCACTAATTATTAATCTGTACATCGAAGTGGCGATTAATGTGATAAAAGGTAGAGTGGATTTCGGGATTAAAGTACAGGGTCAGAAACTAAAAATGCTGCGATTCGCGGATGATATAGCAGTATTAGCATCTAGTAAGGAGGAATTAGAATCAGCGTTGAACGAAATGGAGGCAGTGTTTACAGAGGAATACGGAATGCGGGTGAACAAAAACAAAACTAAAGTGTTAGTGTGCAGAGGGCGCGAGAGCAGAGCAAAAACGAAAGTACAAATTAATAATGAAATATTGGAGGAAGCTAAAGACTTCACTTATTTAGGAAGTAAAATAAATTGGGATGGAAGCGATAAAGATATAAAACAAAGAATAGCCCAGGGTCGAGTAGCTTTTAACAAAAAGAAAGCACTTTTATGCTCAGGGGTAATAAACTTAGAAACAAGGAAGAGATTTTTGAAAACGTATGTATGGATCACGGCACTATACGGTTGCGAAACCTAGACGGTAGGGGAAGCAAGTAGGAAGAAATTAGAAGCTTTTGAGATGTGGTGTTACCGAAGAATGATGAAAATACCGTGGACTGGTAGGGTTAGAAACGAGGAAGTATTAGTAGAAGATTAGTAAAGTCGGCGGGAAAATAAGTGCGTGGAAAAACATAAAGAAGAGAAGAGATAGAATGGTAGGCCACTTGCTGGGACATGGGGGAATAGTAGGGGGGAGGTAGGCCTAGATTAGACTACTGCTCGCAAATAGTAAGGGATGTAGGTCGTAGCACAATTAGCGAAATGCGTAGGTTAGCACAAGATAGGAGAAGCTGGAGGTTAGCGTCCAACCAGTCTTAGGACTGATGACTCTATGATGATGAAAATATTTTGAACGACGTCTTGTAATATTTACTTTAAAAGGGAAACTATTAATGTAAAATGTAATTAATTTATTGTTTCTTACCTAATTCTATTTTTTTATCAACTTTGCACTACACATTATTAAAAAATAATTCTGGAAGATTTATAAATAACGTTTCCATTTCTGTTCAAGAAAACCGGTCAAAAATTGACAAAAAAGACCATTTGGTGAATTTATATTAAATAATTTTTTATATTCAAAATATATATTAGGTAGCAAATTTTAGTGATCAAGGTGAATAGATTTTTCTAAAACACAAAGATGTAATTCTGAAAAACTATTCAACCCTTTCAAAATGCCGGTAAAATATGTTTTCCGTATGTTGGAAAAATTGGAAGTTCAGCGATGATTTTGTAATTCAACTGAAAATTATCACTCACTTTCATAAAACAATTGTACACAAACTATTCGTTGTTGAACTGTTAGTCGCGGCGTGTTGATGTCGTATGGTTTGTAGATGACAGTCGTTAAATATTCACGTTCTATCTATAACAGAACACAAATGGAGCGCAATTCAAATAATGTAGTTCCAACTGAGACACCCCATATATTCACATCAATCTTGGATGAGCAGTCGTCTAAGCTCATTTTATTTCTTTATATATTTCTATCGTTTAGATCAGGTCGTATTTACCGTTTGTTTACTCTTAAGAATATGTATTCTTATTCTATTTATCCTTGTTTTATAATAATTAAGCATTGATCCACAACAAATTCAAATGAGGACTATTTACCTCAAGTAAAATTCATATTTATTTTACCTCGATTAATTTCGATATGTTAAAACATATAAGATAGAACCCCTATTTGATATAAATTCACAATTCTGAACTCTTATATCCGTAGTAGAACTATCGTGTAAAAATCGTCACTCAATATTGAATATCCCCGATTGTACGGATATTTATTCTCTCATTATGAATGATGAATATTTAAAAATTGGCATGTGTGAGGAGAGCCTGTCGTATTTTTCAATCAGCGCAAATAATGTATGCCCCTACAACTGACTGATACCAACGTCAACATATTTATCACGACCAATAATCTGGCAAAATCATGACGGACGGTCAATCATTATTTCAATATCACGAGCCAGACTAATAATGCTTGGAAATTTATACGCCGAAATAAAAAACGACTATCCGCCGACATCTACTTCGACAACTTCAAAATTAGAATAATTCATTTTTTTGCAAAGGGATGAAGAATTTATCATATCCGGCAATATATTTTGTTTTGTCAGTTGTAGTTGCAATAATAGTAACATGTTCTAGGCGTGTTCTAAAACTATTCTAAAATGTGCATATTCCTTTTAACGTTTTATTTTAAAGAATAAGCGGAGTAATAAATCAATCAGGAACGTCAGCGAAGAAACAAATAGGCGAATTAACAATTAGTAACTGTTACTTCTAGGAATAATCCAATTAATACCAATAGCCAAACAAAAACAGTCGTAATTTGTAATATTGTTTGGCGTTATTTAAAAATTTGCAATTTTGTGAAAATTATGCAGTGAAACACATTCGATTTTTGCAAGACATTTTTAGTTTAAAATATTTTATAAATTTCGCAAACCCCCATAAAGTTATGGAAATACAACTACAGCGTTTGGTATATCTTAAGAAGGGTTATCGATGTGTAATTTATATTAGTGTGTTTAATATTTCATGCTCAATAAATGTCACCTTTTATCAATATGAGAACTCTGTTAGTTATGATTAAAAAGTGCACAACTAAAGGTGAATAAGCAATAACTAAATTCAAAGTTTTTAAATATTGAAGCATACACAATTTAACATATTTTTGACGTATATATTCAACTAAAAATATTTATATAAAATATTTAAAATTCTTGTAAGGTAATTTAATAAAAAATAGAAAACCTCATGCTTCCTATTACAGAACGCCACCGAGTCGAATAAATAAATTGTTAGGTTCTGGGTGAATACGGCTAGCGCAGTTGGCGTTAATATTCCGTGTACTGTCGACTATTGCTTTGCATCAATATTTCTCTTTCACTAATAGCAATAGATATTCTTGGCATCTAGAAAGCCGAATTTTAAGCTAGTGTCTTACTTATATAGTACCCAGTTAGAGCAACTATATTGGAATGAAGTGCACTACAATACATTACTTTTGCAATGTTAGTTTTTTTTTTCCTTGCATATTTTGAAAGAGAAACTTGAGAAAATCGCATGAGCAGCATGTTGAAATTGGTTATAGGCTTGTAATTTTGACCTCGATGAACTGTATTAATCTAAGATTGATGTAATTAATGTTAAGACGAGATAATTCTGACGAGAAACACGAATAATGTAAGCCAAACACATGATTAAATCAATATTGTCATTATATATATCGTAAGCCACCAGCATATCTGCGTATTTTTGGTAAGTAAAGACTGTCATTTTCAGGATTGCTAAGTTTGAGTCATTAAAGGGACAAAAGGATGTTAATTGCAACTTTTCTTTATTTCGTTGGACGCTTTAGTTGTTTCTTTTCCTATTGCATAGTATATGCATATGTGTACATAAAGTTATGCCATAAACTATTCTGAAATTCTGTAGATTGCGTTCTTTCTCCTACCCAAAACACCCGAACGGGCTCATGAAGATATTTTCCCTTGTATTCGTAATAAACTTACAAAATTAAATAACCCCTAGTCATCTACAAACACACTATCTACCAAAAAGTTTTTTTTTATTTATCATTAGGAGGAGGGGACATCTTGCATGAGACCCCATGCAGTACTTTCTGAAACATCCATGTCCAGAGAGCACCTGTGTGAGATAGTAGTCTACTTCTCCGTGAGGTCTTCCACAGTATGATATCGGGTATCAGGCGATATGTCCACCTCCCGTAAGTACCTTCTCTCCATTTATTCTGCCATCTCCTCATAAGATTTGCTCTTGTCGTTACCGCATCTACTCCTTTGTATTTTTCTTGGCGTTCCTGAAGCTGGAGATCGATTGGTGGTACTCCAGCTATGACCCCCACTCTCTCCATCGATATAGTTCTATAAGCAGAGCATATTCTGATGTTCATATTTATTTGCAGGCTTAGTAGTTTTCTGGTTGTCCTTTGATTTCCTGTCACGGTGTACCATGCTGGAGCTGCGTACAGTATCTGAGAGTTTACTACACACGATAGCAGTATTCTCTTTGATGTTCTGGGTCCACCAATATTTGGTAAAAGGCTGGCTAGTGCTGTAATTGTTTTTTCGGCTTTCTGAATGGTTCTAGTTACATGCACTGAAAAGGTAAGCTTTAAAAAGTTTTGGTTAGTAAACTTCACTTTGATGTCTCTTATTTTATCAAGAGCAGTTTAAAATCTCGCAGGAATTATCCTCGTAGCAAAAGAGACAAGAAGATAAACAAGTTGCAACTCTGTCTTCTGCATTCTACTTTTTTATTTGTAGGAAATATTTATAATCTTAAAAATGACTTTCTCCATTTTTTGCTGACATTCATACATACAATAATTGGTATTAAGTACTCCTGGAATGTTTACACATATTTTTTATTTCTTTCGACGCTTTAGAATTTAAAGTGATAAAGGAAGCATTGCTGAGGAGACCCAATCACAATCAGCAATCAAATAAATATACTCAATTGCAGCACTAAAATTATATTGCTGCCAGGTTGGTCCTCATAAAAACACCATCACTTAGTCTGTGGCTTGTCTTTGGTGTACATAAACCAAATGAAATAAAATTACCTAGTACCTATATCCATTGGAATACAATACTATGACATCTGAGTTCGAGATTCTTAAGTTCTCTAAAGTATCATTAAATGCTAGGTTAAACCAAACGAATGTACCTACTTTCAAATATCTTAAATCAAACCAAATGAATCAAGCACCTTACGTACCAAGCTCGATGGTAGTACCTGTGCAAGAATCAATCAAAAAACCGAAACTATTAAAAATAATTCCCTGTGCATACACTCACCCATTATCTCATTCATATATCTCCGTAATTGGTCGCAGAATAATGGATTAGCTGCCCAATAATAATAATAGCGAATTAACTTTCATTATTCACATCGCGTCGACAAAAATAACATCGGCGCAATATCAGATAAAACGTTTTTCGAATGCGATGGCCGGTAATTTGTTGTAGAAAGCTGTTATGGTCGCCGGATAGAATTCGGTTTAATACGCATTATCGGGCTGTAATCTTCCTTGTGTAATGCTCACTATTATTGCTCTTCATTCAAGAGAGACCGGTATCGGCGGAGATCTACAGATTACATTTTAATATTGTTTGGGCTCTCATCTCCGTGCTTCGCGCTTCAACAGATCTCGATCCCGTCTGCCTGCATCTGTCCGAGATGTCACTCAAATCAGGCACTCGACTTTGATGTTTTTTATTGTGATGCGAATTTAATTTTAATTATTGTTGTCGAAAAAGGACGTTCCTTCGGGACTGGACGCGTGAAAACCGGAATATGACGAGCAGAAATAGGCAGATTCTATGATACATCCATTAATGATAATCCTTTGCTTCAAGTGATTGAAGTTGCCGTGAGAGAATTGCTTCTTATGGAGGAGAACTTATGAAGGGACTGAAACTTGATAATGAATAATAAATAGCAATGAGTTGATAATTATTATTAAAAACAAGAACTCTACCATTACTTCCGATAATATTTATCAAGAGTTTCACTTCCATGGTGAATCAGGTCCAATAGTAAGTACAGTTGTAGTTAATGGAATATAGGTGGATCAAAGCCATGTTATGGATTATTGGATTTATTTTTACCATTTATTTCTACAATGGGGCTTAGTGTTTCACAATAAAGTTGTGTGGTGCCACTGTATTGTACACAACTATTCGGTACCACTGTACACAACTATTTGGTATGGCTGTATGCAAGCTCTTCGAGAAACTGGCACTTATGTCAGAGTTTTGTGTAACCTGTCCTAAATTAGAAATATTCCAGTAAATCCAGTAATTAATAAAAACAATTTTTTTATATTTAGTATCAAATGTATGTACTAATTTTTCGAAATGATTAGCATATTCAACTTGTAAGCAAAATCAAATTTGGTTTTTTATGCACAGATGGTAAACAAATTTTTTCTACAAGATGACATTCTAATTTAGGTAATATAAAATGTTAGTTATAACACTTTTCACTAAAAACATGTTCTATAGATTAAGGATATTGGAAGTAGTCCAGAATAGGTAAAGCAAGAAGAACGTAGAACACATGCTGGTAATTAGCATACGTAGGTTTTATTAGAGAGAATATATTCAATATATATTTTTTAACCTTTTATCGCATTTGAAATTGCTATATTAATTATGTTATTATCTAATTTCAAATTATGTATGTTTCGTGATATATCATTAAAAATTTAAAGCTTTTTTACTGTACTATGCCAGACTAGAGACCAGGGCCAGACTAGGGACGAGGGAAAACCTCTATGGACCAGAACCTGCAGTGGGAATAAGTCGGAATCTGATCAGAGACCGCATCAATGGCTGGGAAAAAGACCATCACAATAAAAGATGGAGAGGAGTTGTTGAATAACCAAACTCTTCATTGAATACTCAGAGATTGAGAGATGGGCTCAAGAATTCATTAAATTGAACAGGTACAAAGCCAGAGCTCTGGTGGGAATCATAACGGGCCACCATAGTACTCTGAATGCATATAAGCACAAGCTGAGGCTGACTGACAGCCCGGCCTGCAGATACTGTAAAGAAGACTCGGAAACCTCGATTCATCTTTACACCTTCCCCGCACTGGAGGAGAAGAGGCACCTTATATTAGGGACCCCTGTTATCCTAGAGGAGGCGAGACTTAAGGCGGGGGACGTGCCTAAATTGCTCCTTTTATGGGATATCATTTTTGGATAATGAACCACCCGGATAAGAAGGGATCGCCAAGGGACTACCCACACGATCAGTGGCTGATGAGGCCCAAACCCATATACCATAATGTAATGGAATACTGTATTATGTTACTGACTTACGAAAGGACATAGATATACTATAAAATATTTTTGTGATATACACTACCATCCAACCAAATTGGATTTTATAAGAGTTTAACGAAGTCTTACCTATACGTGTACTACAAAATCAGTACCTAGCAACATTCCTTATTTCAATATCAGTCCTGAAATATTTTCCTCATTTATTTATTGAACCTGAGGAACATGAGGAGTCTGTTAAACATGAGGTTTAACGAGGACACATGGTTTCAACAAGATGGGGTTACAACCGATACTACAAATTTACACATCAAAGCCATTAGAGCGATGTTAACTGGAAAAGTGATCTCTAACCGGGGGAGCATTAATTGGCCGCCCAGACGTCCCGATTTAATGGCGATAGATTTCTTCTTATGGGGTGATTTGAAATCTAAGGTGTACACTGGTACTCCTAGGACTCTATTTCAGCCTGAATACGCGAGGAAATTCAGAGAATTAAACCAGCACTATGTCGACGAGTTAACGCTATTATTTTTCATACATAAATTTCTCGACATTGTAAATTTAAATAAAAAGTAGTGATGTAAATATCTTTTTTAATAATCTAGTTTTGTTCACCTAAAGAGAGGGAAACATTTCAGGATACCTATTAGTTTATTTTCATATTTTGTTCCTCAATATAACGTTCAGTTAACTGGTGCATGAAAAATTATATAGTGAAAAATTATATACAGAAAAATGAAAAACATACAAGGGATGCGTAACATGCTACCTGGAAAGAGAAGGCAGACAATCAAGTTATTCTGGAGTAGGTTGGAACCTGTAGTGTGAAGATAACACTAACTTAGTTTTCCACAAAACAACAAAATACTATACACTATACACTACACTGGACGCGCGTTTCGCCAACAAAGTTAGCATCATTTGGAGATGATTAAAACTCGTTCAGTACGCATCTCCAGATGATGCCAACTTTGTTGGCGACATGCGCGTCGAGTGTAGTGTACAGTGTTTTATGGAAAACTAACTGAGTGTTAATCAAATAATTAAAAAATGAAAATACACTTTAAAACATTTAATGATGTTCATTTTTCTTCTATCGCCACTTAGAAATAAAATATGAAATCGTACAATATACATGAATTTTGATGAAAGAATCAAGATAGATCAAAACAAAGTTAGTGACTACGAAGAAAAAATTAACAATAAGTGATTTTATTCTGCATGAAACCGGAAAATGCGTAACGGTTTACTGAACCTTAGATATAATTATGGATCATAGGTAGTCCAAAATTCAGTCTTAATTACTTCCTTTATTATGCCAACTTGTTTGGTAAAACGCGCATCGAATAAAGTGTGACAATTCAGTGTTCTTATAAAACTAGTCTCGTTTTTTTCTGCATTCAAGGTTACATCCCCTTCCCAGGCACAGATGAAGGTCAAATAAATGCGTATTTTTATCAGAAATAAAGCGTTCTCTAAAGATGTATATTATGTTGTTTCTTTTTTGTTTTATGTTGACTATTCACTAATAATTATCTTAAGAGATGAAGGCAAGGGAAGAGAAAAATAAATACAATATTTGAGAACATGGTGGGGATTCAGTTCGGTGCCCAACGTTGAACTACTAAACGTCAAGTGGCTGCTCTAGCGTCTACTAATAGTCCCTTCAAATTAGGAAAATTGAGGGAAATTTTTCCTACAGCTAAGCGACTTATACAGAAAGTTGTGTTGGGGTTGTGTCAACATATTTTTAACCTAGCGCATGATAAAAAAAAAGGATTGCTTTTTAGATATAGACGCGTATAGAATATGTGTTCTTGGCCGTTTTTTAGGTTTTCTTGCGTTTTCCTGAAAAACTATGCATTTTTGGGAAAACATGACCTGATTTGATGTTGTAGATTTTGTGATTCTCCACAATTTTTATTCTTTTCATTTTTTCGAAATTCTGCTTAGTTACACCGCTAGAGCGCGCTGAAGTATGTTTGAGCTCTTTTTCGATTTTAAGCCAAAACTATGCATTATAGAGAAAAATATCAAGAGATCAAAGTTGTAGATATAACAATTTCCAATATATTTTGTTGTTTTGTTTTTTTTTCAAAGTCGCACGGTTTTGCCACTAGAGGGCGAAAACCGTTTTATTTATTTTTTTTGTAATACTCTGTGCAAATGAAAAAACACTAGAACATTATTTTTGGTTTATAGGCAAAACTGCATTTTTTAGAAAAGTTCAATCACAAAAAGTCGGAGAGCAAAAAACTTCCTATATATCGTTTTATACTTTTTTTATAAAAAATGCATAGTTTTGCCTATAAATAAAAAAATAATGCGCTAGAGTGTCTTTTTAAAAGAGTATTACAACAAAAATAGAAAACGGTTTTCGCCCTCTAGTGCCAAAACCGTGCGACTTTAAAAAAAAAACAAAAAAACAAAATGTGTCGGAAATTTTTATATCCACAACTTCGATCTTTTGATATTTTTCTCTACTATGCATAGTTTTGGCTTAAAATAGTAAAACGGTTCAAAAATAATTCAGCGCGTTCTAACGGCACAATTAAGCAGAATTTCGAAAAAATGGAAAGAACAAAAATTGTGGAGAATCGCAAAATCTACAACATCAAATCAGATCATGTTTTCCCAAAAATGCATAGTTTTTCAGAAAAACGCAAAAAACCGAAAAGACGACCAAAAACGCATATATATATAAGTATGTTTATATCTAAAAAACAACCCTTGATTTCTGCATGCCAATAAACCATTAAACAATATAGAATATAAATTATAATAATCTATGAAATATTTTTACCATTATCATTTAAAATATAAGCAATAATTACATCGATTTATGCCTAATGAGCTCACCGCCAACCGAATTTAGGAAAATCAAAGTTGGCTAGTCTTAATCGAGTGCCGGTAAGTTGTTCGTTCAGCATTAGGCTCGCCATAAATCTCCCGATAAAAAACGGCCGACGATGTCGCTGTATGCAAATAAGTTGGCGCAAGGGGCCGTGGGGGGCTCGGGTGAGCAGCCGGCCCGTGATATATGGGGCACCGGGTGTCAACTGAGTGATGCATGGAGACCGGCATCTCAGCCAGCACTCCGCAGCCATCCAGTTTCACAAGAAACACAACACTCTCGATAATTGGGAGAAGGCAGCGTCGACGTTGCAATTTGGAGAAATCAACTCTGCATCCTAATGAAAAAGATGCGAAGATTCATTTCGACTTCTAAAAATTACTTTGAAGTAATAATTACTACATAGTCGATAGCAAAATTTATTACACGTAATATGAAGACATAATTAACACTTTACAGAAATAATTCTTTCAACGCTCTGTACTGTTCCACTAGATAAGAGAGATACTCTTGACTTTGGGATAACAGACCCTACTATAAATTAGTCTAAGAAATAAGTACACTATACCAGTATAGTTATAGCAACACTACAAAATCCAATGGTTCAAATCATCGATAGTCTCAAGGCAATTACATATGTCGGCCAACTTCATTTTAAAAATACACAGTTTTAAAACCTTAACACGGACTTTTCCGCGCGTAGAACATCTCGACATTGAGTGGCGGAGAAAAAATAAACCAACACATAAATGCAGAATATGTATCTTATACGACAGTTTTACTTTTTTCAAATAGTCCACCATCGTGCTTTCTCATGACCCATGGACAGGGTGAGGTGTGTCCTATCCACCTCAAAATCAATAAATGTCGTCTGGTAGATGTTCCTAATCAGAATCAGTCGAAACCCGATCGATCTGACACGATTTAATTGAGTAATCGTGCTAACAAGAATAAATGCCGACGACAATGACACACACACGCAGCAAAAATTTTTTAAAAACCATTTTTTTTTTATTTTAGGCCAAAAAACGAAAAGTAAACCCAAAAAAAATTTTGTTTTTTCACTTTTTCTTTACACGATTACAATACTTTTCCGCGTGTAGTGGAGTGCGGAAATGTAATTGATGATCGAACTGCTTCATGGCTAAATAGGCCACGTATTAATGTAAAACCAATCGTCTAATATCAGAAAATTCACAGAAGGAAGTCATTTTGGGTAGTAGGTATATCATACATATATACACTTGATAGAACCAGATAATTTCCATTCTTCTGATCATTGGTACCCAATTTTTGCTTCTGCATAAGTTATCAAATCTAGACAGTCAGGGTGTCCAATTGTAGTATCCTGAACTATCAGTCACTTAATTAAGCATTATGAAGAAGGCTATTGGCATGAACACTTTTCCGGACAATTCATCAACTCCAAACATTTCTGCAATGATACTTAGTTGACATCAAGCTATTGCTAGCTGTTCTATATGTATAACACCATCTTACCATTTGATTATATCGCCACATATCTACAAGCTGGGGAGATAATGACATTAGGGGTATTTTCTAAATTCCCTAAATCTATTTTATTTATTTTACTTTTGTTCTATTTTAGAAAATATACAGATATAGATATAACAAATGATCTTGATCAAAGATGGTCGTAGATTCTAAAATAATTGGTGGAACATAACCAATTATTGTTTCGTCGTGCTCTTCACGTATCGTGATATATCACTTTTATCTGCACGATTTTTTATGATCGATTGATAACTTCGAATACACAAGTAGATTTTCCTCCGAAGTCTTCTTATTTGATTAGTATGGACTGAAAAAGAGCTGGAAGCTTCAATACAGCAACAAAAATACGAGACCAATTTTGAATCCAGAGATTATACCTTGCTCGATGCGCGTTTCGTCAACCAAGTGCGCATCATCAGGAGATGATCAACATTTAAATAGTTTTAAGTCAACTACTATAAAAACCGTTCGCAAATATAGACGAGCCGATTGGTCACCCATCCAGATGGAATCACCATGGCTTGTGACTTAACATCGATTATATGTGCGTAAAGTCAATCCAGGCTACTGCTCAGACGAATACGATGAGCTACCGTGTCAAAATCATTACATCATTATTTCGCAAGTCTTAGTACAGCTTGTCAAGAACAGGAAAAAGTCCCAAAACTACTATATCGGACAGCCCACGAGGTGCGCAGTAAATAGCCCGGTCTTTACCCAATAGCATTGAGACCTTTGCAGGGTGAATATCGCATATGTATGAATTTACAGAGTTCGAGCTGGCCGCGCGTAAAGTGCATCCTTTTCCCTCCGAATGCTGCCTCACTCTTCCTTCTATGCATCCATGAGATTCTCACACTTTCCCCTATTCTTGACAAGCTGTAACAGCAACGAGAGAATTGACTGAGAAACAATGTGTAATTAAATAAAAGTATTAATTTTATAAGACATTTTGAAAAGTAAATAACATTTTCAAAGTAAATTAAGGTCGCGAAACTCGTGAAATTTTTTTTTCGAAATTTGTACTATATCATTTTTTATGTTTCTTGTAATTTGCATTATTGCATTTTTTATTTGTTGTTATAATAACTCTTCTATATTCTTTTTGAAGGTAAAAGATTCTCTAAATAATTCCCTAAGATAATTATCGCGGAATGCAATAGTGGTGGTAATTTTTGTTCTTTATTACGAATTAGCCCTATATAAACTATTTTGAACTCGAAAATATGTTTAAGAAATAGATATTTACGGACGTTTTGAAAAACTAGACTTCCCTCGGCTAAAGCTTCAGCCTGCGGAGGGGAAGGTTACACATAGAGGCGAGGACAAACACACCCATGTTTAAGCAGGGGTGCAGTGGGAGTCGAACCCAAACATACAATACTGGATTCAGTCCGCCACCGTGGATCACAGTACGACTAGTTTTATGTGCAATTGTTATGTTATAAAAAGTAGACTTCTTTCAACTAAAGCTGCAGGCTGCGGAGGGGAAGATTCCACATAGAGACGAGGACAAACACACCCATGCTTCGAGTCGCAATGCAGGGGTGCATCGGGACTCGAAGCCAAGCATACAATACTGAATTCGGTCCGCCCCTATGGATAATAGTACGAATAGTTTTATGAGCAATTATTAATTGAATTATTTATACAACTCCAAAACTCCAAGCTCTTGGAAAGTTTTTCGATAAACAGGACCTATTTAATTTGGAACCTTAAAAAAAGATTAATATGTTGTTTATGGTCACGAATGTTTTACATAAGCATGAAGGCTCATACAATATCTTGTATACCTATAATTGGAACGCCCTGTACATTATACAGCATTTGTGCTTGCACGTAAAAATCTGTAACGGTATTACCTGCTCAATATCCTATTCGGTTTTATTTATTTACTCGTCCAGTAGTGCGGCCTTGCTAACTGGTCCCACTAAACCCAGCAATATCCATACTTTCCGACCGACGAACTGGTTATAGTGGTTATGAGAAACCAGAACGGGCATATTTATGAGGTATAATTGACGCAACCGAGGATTTATGTTTCCTCTCCGAAATTAGAGACTTCACATTAAGTGATACTCTTAGGTATATAACCCCCGTACCACTCAATCCTTTCGAAGGGCTTACTTACGGTTGTCAGGGATCACCGCCGTAAACGTTATTTAGTGTATGAATTTTTTCCGATTATTAGCAGAAGTGGTGCTATACATTCAGCGGATCCGTTATCAGTTCGCAGAGGCATAGTTCAGAATTATGATTTTTCAGCCGGTTTCCATTATTTCCATTAACCGATTTTAATCTATAAAAAACTAGTGTTTGATATATTGTTGGAAACTTTTCCGTGTGCAAACTTTACCACTTTTAATGGTATAAAAATGGTGTACAATTTCACTATTTCTGGTATAGAACTTAACACAACTTATAAATACACCACAATATAATACACTTTACTAGACATGGGGTAAATTATAATCCCTGCGTCGTAAGTATTCTAGAGCAGCGATCGGCAACCGGTGGTCTGTGACATAATTTTAATTGTCCCCAAAGAAATTCAAGTATTATTTAAATTCGCTAAGCTCGTTTAATATTTTTTTTTAAGTAAAAAATTATTTTTCTCAAGCTGTATTATTATATGTAAAATAGAACAAGAATATACATACGAAATATTACTGCGACTTGCAAAACATCTACCTCAAAACTGTTTAATTAACCTCCTACTCTATCGACGGCATAAAAAGTAAAAGAATAAGAATACTGAATTCTGTACACTTGACTAGGCATCAAGTTTCACTACGGCACACCTCTGGTTCTACTTCTAATTTATTTTAAACTTTAAATTCAATATTACAATCATTTAAGTATTTCATTATACTTATATAAAGGGTGGTACAACCATAATGCACCATGTTAATTGTGAGTCACACCTTAACGTCAAGTTTTTTGCCCAACTTAATTTGACATTTCTTTGTTTCAGTGTTTGACAAATTCAACCATGGAGAGATACACAATTGAGCAGCGCGTTAAGATTGTTGAAGCCTTTTACGAAAATAGGTGTTCAAATCAAAATGCATTTCGTGCACTTCGTGACTTTTTTGGTCAGCATAATCAACCAAATGTGTCCACAATCGGGAGAATTGTGCGCAAATTTCAGCAAACCGGGTCTGTAGGAAATGTGAAAACACCTGTGCATGCTCGCCCAGTTCGTTCTGCGGAAAACGTTGCTGTTGTTCGCGATAGTGTAGCAGAAGAGCCGTCAACCTCGACTCGTCGTCGTGCCCAACAATTGAACATCTCACGAACATCACTGATGCGAATTTTGAATAAAGATTTGAATTTACACGCTTACAAGGTTCAGGTGACTCAAGAGCTGAAGCCTACTGACCATTTCAAGCGTCGTCAATACTCCGAATGGTTGGTTGAACAGATAGAAGTGAATGGTGACTTTACAAAGAAAATCATCTTCAGCGACGAGGCACACTTTCACCTCAGTGGATTCGTTAACAAGCAGAATTGCCGCATTTGGGCAAATGAGAATCCACGAGTGATTGTTGAAAAGTCGATGCATCCACAAAGAGTGACTGTTTGGTGCGGTTTATGGGCTGGCGGCGTCATCGGGCCGTACTTCTTCGAAAATGAGGTCGGCCAAGCAGTTACCGTGAATGGTGTTCGCTATCGCGAGATGATAACGGACTTCCTGTGGCCAGAAATTGAGGATATGGACCTGGACGATATGTGGTTCCAACAGGATGGTGCCACTTGCCACACAGCCAACGAAACAATGGCACTTTTGCGCGAGAAATTCAATGGCCGTGTTATCTCACGTCGTGGCGATGTTAATTGGCCGCCACGATCATGTGATTTGACACCGTTGGACTTTCTTCTTTGGGGATATTTAAAAGAAAAAGTGTACGTCAATAAGCCAAGAACAATTCAAGAGCTAAAGGATGAGATAATTCGGCACATTAACGACATTGAACCTCAATTATGTCTCAGAGTCATTGAAAATATGGACCATCGGATAGAGGTATGCCACCGAAGCCGTGGCGAGCATTTGGCCGATATTTTGTTTCACACATAATTGTCATAGATCCTTCTATCATAATGAAAAATATTAAGATGATTCTCTGAAAACTTTTTGTTTTATTTACAATTAACATCGTGCGTTTTGGTTAGACCACATTTTATAATAAATCTGACTACGCTAAGTTCTAATATTGAATACGGGGGGCACTATTTATATTTTGAGCTTAATAAGAAAAAACATTAATTTGTCATTGAAAATTATTTTATCATTTTTCAAAATATTCTCCTTCATGATCTATACACTTTTGCATGCGTTCGAACCATTTATTAAAGCATTTTTTCCATTCCGCTAGAGATATTTCCAAAACATGGTTTTTGAACGCATCAACGGCTTCTTCTGCCGACGAAAATCGTTGTCCACATAATTTATTTTTGACGTTCAGGAACAAAAATAAATCATTGCGTGCCAAATCAAGATTGTACGGCGGATGACCAATTAATTCGATTTTTTCGAAGTGTTCGAACATTCGAGTGTTCAAACATTCGGTTGTTAGACGAGATGTACGAGAGCTCGCATTGTCATAATAAAGAATGATCCGACGACGCTTGTTTGTTTTCCTTATTTCACCGAAGACTTCCGGCAAAGAAATGATTGTGTACCATTCAGAATTGACCGTTTTACGCTTCTCTCTAAAGGCACTGTTGCCACATGAACAATTTTTCCGAGAAAGCAGGCGACCATTTATTTCGAAGTGCTTCGAGCGTGAAAAACTTTTGTCGCATTTGGTTCATCTTGAAACATCCATACAGTCGACTGCTGTTTATTTTCCGACTCATGTGCATAGATCCATGATTCGTCATCTATTACAAGATTATATACGTTTTTGAAGCACTGCCATTGTATTTCTTGAGCATTTATTGGCACCAAGCAACACGAGCGTCTTTTTGAGATTTTTTCAAACTATGTAGGATTAACGAGAACAAACCTTTTTTACACCTAAGTGATCATGCGATATTTTATATATGTTAGTCGAACTAATGTCTGAGGTTGCCTCAATCTCACAGTATGTCACATGACGATCTTGCATTATCAGTTTTTGCATAGCATCAATGTTTTCTGACACAACAACTAATTTTGGACGACTTCATAACTTTCTTCGGTGAGAGAATGGCGGTCACGATTAAACTCTTTATGCCAGCGTTTCGCAGTGGCAAAGGATGGGGCTTTATCGCCAAAAGTGGAAGTAAATTGATCGATGCACTCTTGTTTTGACAATCCACGTCGAAAGTCGTAATAAGCCATGGTACGAAAATGTTCATGAGTTAATTCCATATTTTTGGTGAGATACAATTTCCAGATCACTGTAAACACAAATCGCGCTTAAATTATAAAATGTTCTGAAGAAGATTATGGTCAAAAATGTTAAGCTTTCCATGGGAAACGTCAGATGGTGTCAGTAGTATAGCAAAGCCGGTACCAGGCCACCCTCGGATTTGTCCGCGGACATTTGATGCGAATAGCATGTGGTCATTGGCTAGAACTCTTGGCGCAGGTATAAAACAGGTCTGTACAGGTATAAAACAGGTGTGTATCGGTTTAAAACAGGTATGGTGGTATTAGGAAAAAAACATGACGTCATTAAGCAGGTTACCATACCTGTTTTAAACCGATACACACCTGTTTTATACCTGTACAGACCTGTTTTATACCTGCGCCAAGAGTTCTTCAGATCAACAATGACCACATGCCATCCGCATCAAATGTCCGCGGACAAATCCGAGGGTGGCCTGGTACCGTATTTGCTATACTACTGGTGTCTGATACCACTTGGCAGTGTTGCCAAGGCTCAAAACATAAATAGTGCCCCTCGTACAAGTAAACCATTTAGTATTTCTAAAGGGCCTTTAGAAGTAATATTTTTATGTTAATTTCAATATTTATTACATACATCAGCACATAAATATATATCTAACATAAATATGTGTCTGAAATTACATAGTTGTCTTTCTTGAAATATATAGATAGTTAAATTGATAAAATAAAACTTGCGCGTATTGTGTGTGCGACCGGTTTGCACAGAAGCGTTATACTACTCATAAAAGCATATATCTTAAAGTAAAATAATTATTTTAAGCCAAGAGCAGCAAATGTCACACCAACTTTTAATATGCATGTATTACTATTATTTATAACTCTTTTGTTATCGTCAAATAAATACAGTTAAAATTATTAATAAATAAATAAAAATACATATGTATCTTACTCAATGCTCATATTGATTCGTTTTTACCTTTAAAAATTAAGTTAGTGGTTCGCGAATTATAAATTGCAAATTTAGTGATTCGCAATATCTAAAATGTTGCCGAACGAACTGGAGTACATATCCATGTAGTCTTCACTTTGATGCTCTTGTTGAAACAAGAGGCAATATGGCTGTTCATAATTTCTGATCAACCAACTTATGCCCATGCACGCTGTTATGTGCTCAAGATGCAGAAAATTAATTGTGTTGGCCCAGTTTATTAATTTCTTTGACCCCTACAGGTGTTGTTTTAAAAACAAAAACCAATGTGACCGAAAAGTATATGCGAAGAAATGTTCGTTTTAATTTGAGGTATTTTACTCGAACTTATGGACATACTGTATAGTCGACAATGTATATCGACGTTCAGCGAATCCTCAACCCTGTATAGATGCAGCTATATCGTTTACGTTAAATTACATTCAGTACAAATAGCACAATGGCCGTATTCATATCGGCAACATGATCTGCAGGGGAAAATTGTATGTTCTGAATGCACCTATCAGTAATTTAACATACAATAATACTTCTGCCGATAATATTTTACTGTTATTTTCACTATAAAAACTAATACGGGTTATTGTTCGAAAGCCATTATTTATTGAAAATTTATGTGCCGCGTTAGGACGTCAATCAAACGAGCGACACAGAACGGGGGACTCATAATGGGCCGCATGGGCGGGCGTTCGCGACGGGGTTAAATAAATTCGTACCTATTTGATAATCGTGTCGTTTACGAAGGGTGGCACGGCGATAATCAACTTCCTTTTTAACCCTTTGCATTGTCGTGCATTTGCTATTTACTATCTTCGGGTAATAAAAAATAGTACATTATAGTCCGAGTAGTAATAAAATATTTAAGCAATATTTTATTATGTAATATAAATTATTTTATCAATAATCACCATTAGTTTCATCGCCTAATTAGGGCCTTTCAGATACCGCTATGCTGTTTCCGCGATCAGCACTATGTATTTAATTATGCAGATTATTATATAGACAGCGGCACATTACTAGGCGGATTTTGAGACGAGAGGAATTAACAAGTGAACTTCTCACCAGATAAACACAAACTAGGATGGAGCGTGCAACTAATTGCCGTAACATAGGAGGAGCACGAAATAGAGTGGTAGAAAAAGCGAGAAAAGTAAAACGAGGTATTTTATTCCGTTACGAAAAGATAAGTGTATTATAATGTTGTCAGTGTCTCTTAAATGTAATATATATTCGATAATAAAGAATGAATATTTACGAGGTTGTCAAGAAGATTATAAGAAGCCAAAGTTAAACTAAGACATGTTAGACAAAGTTTTTATAATAGAGTGGGTCACTGTTTTACTCAAGAATGGGACCTATTTGAATATTAATTATGACTACCTTTCTTTTCTTTTCCCAAAATTCTATTTTAATTGTTTTTAATAATGTATCGTATGACTAATCTGATTCATTCGGTCATAACAATAAATTTTATACAGCTATCTAATTATTTAATACTGTGAATGTTCTTAGCTGCGTAAATACAGACAAATTATAATAATATATACTTAGAAATGAAATAAGGCGATGCTGATTTTTTCAACAAAATTTTATTTGGCGATGTGGCACATGCTCAAATTGACGGATACGTCAGCAAACTAGATTATCGAATTTGGGGTGCTGAGAATCCACATGCTGTTCACGAAAAAGAAATGCATTCAAATGGTTTGGTATGCATTTTGGAGTGGTGGGGTAGCTGGACAATACTTCTTTTATAATAAAGCTGGTAATACTATTACAGTAAAGAGAAACGCTATAGTGACATGTTAAACAAGTTATTTTTTTACCAAATTGATGATTTGGATTTGTTTCAGTAAAGCGGTGCAACGTATCATACAGCACTGTTATCTTAACTCTGTTGCATAACAAATTCCCCGATCATGCTGTCGACATCAATTAGCCTGGAGCATCATGTGATTTAACATCACTGGACTTTTTTCTTTGGGGTTATGTCAAGGGAAAAATGTATGCCGCCCAGCCAACAACAATCAATGACCTCAAAGCAAATATTCAACGTGTTATTAGGGAAATATAGCCAGTCTTATGTGCCTCTATTACAAACAATGTTGCTAAACGAATGACATCATGCCAGATGAGTCGATGCGGCCATATTAACGATATTCTTTGCCATTTGTAGCTGTATCGTCTCCAATAAAAAACCTCAGTTTGTCAAATATTACTACGTTTATTCATCACATCAAGTCACATCATATAGTTTCAAATGAGACAACCTGTATTAGTAACTACTTTTTTAAGGTATACGAGCAAACTATACATTTATCTATGCTTATTGATAGTTATGCGAAGATAGTATTCTTCAGAGAACTTGAAGACCTTCTTCCTCTTCTTTGAACGTAAGACACAAAAATGTTATTAATTTATGAATTATGCTCCAACCAAGATTTCATAGCAAGTTGCTCCTAATAAACGAATTATAAAATTATGAATGAAAAATACAATTTTGATTTTCTGTCTCTGCTTTTCTTAGACCGCTCGGTATTTAGTACACTATAATACGTAGACTTACTGCAGAATCTTGTGTTCATTTTTAACCGCCGCTACTGTCGCGAACCTCCGTCCATAACTACAAATGCACCCAAATTGTCGTGCACGGGATTTATCTGCAGCTTTTTGATTTATGGGCCGATATTGTTGGCCGTCTTTTGGCTGCAAAAGGGCTACAATGGACCGACATTCATCATGCACTCACAACTCCACACTTATTTCGCGCAGTTGTCGTCACATAAATATGCCCGATTGCGAAAAATCGAGAGAACTGTAAAAACGTCAATGTTAATTTGCTCTCATGCGAAACGAGCCAGATGCCTTTCCTTATTGAATTTTTACGCGACTAATTTATTATTGAGGCAACGGTTTGTAATTGCAAGTGTGCGCATATGTGGCACTTACCTCCGCGTGTGTATGTTATATTGAATCCGGCATAAAAGATGGCATTAAATTGTTGTTTTTTTTTATAAGTTGGATAGCCGATGCTAGACGTGACCTTAATAACACCAGCATCCAGTTAGAGTCAGGTGTTAGATGTATATTTACGGATAAATTAAACAAAATAGAATAACTTTGCTAGGGACTTAATTTTTGTTTTGCATATGCGTGTGAATACGAAAACTATTTCGCAAACATATAGTCATCAGAGGTATGAAAAATTTTGCACAAGACCTGCACTCATGGATGCCTCATCACTTCATCAGTGGCGGCTTCGCATATAAGCAACTACGAATAAGTTATAATTAAAGCGTCTATTTCGGGAGTCGCAACAGAGACGGGCTAACAAATCGATACGCTGCCACTGCTGATTACACAGACCTACAAATTTGGAAGTTGATTTGGGATAAATGATTATAAGTGAATTATTTATGCTGATTTCATACCTACCTTCCGTTTTTGCCCTTCACGTAAGGTTTTTGATCAACTGAATAATCAGAATAAATTAAAAACTAACGGAAAAATTACATTTTAATAAACATTATATTTAATAAACATTAAAGAACATAGAAAAAGCAACAACACAAATAGTTTTGGGCCTCTAATTTCTTTATTTCTTTGAAAATGTCTCCCTATTTAGCAGAAAACTTCGTTTTGTAGTTTTTCTTGTATAATCATTAGTTGGATGTTCTCTTTTCAACATCTAGCAGTAATCTGCCATCATTGCCACATCCCATCGACCCTGCTGCCTCCTTTCCATCTCCTTTATGTCTTCATGGAACCTTTCACCTTGCTCTTCATTAACAGCAGCAAGATTTTCTGGAAAGTAGTTCAGATGAGAATGCAAAAAATGAATTTTTATGCTCATATTACAACCAAGTTGCTTAAACTTATCCAGCGTTTTGTTGACAATTTCCTCATACTGCGGATGTTTATAATTTCCTAAAAAATGTTCATTTTAGTTGTTAAATTTTTAAAGCATATCCAAGACTTTTTTTCAATTTCTGTCATTGTTTCTTCAAACTGTTAGTCCTGCATTAATTTTCTTATTTGGAGTCCTACGCAAACGCCTTTCTTTAATTTTGCTTCAGAAAGAGCTGGAAATTTGTTATATAAGTACTTAAAACAATTCCCATCTTTATCTACAACTTTTACATATTGCTTCATTAATCCTAATTTAATATGAAGTGGCACAATCGGCATCGTGACAAGCATAAACAAGCATGTAATAAATTAGTAGAGAATTTACACTGTTACACTTCTTTGGACAGGTTTTTATCATCGATTTAAGTATCTTCGAGTCATTTTATATAATTGTATAACTGTTCATTTTCAATGTCCTTTGTGAACTCCTCAAGTTCTTGTAATGTTTTAAAAGTCCCGCCTTTATCCAAAACGGGCATTTCTGCTATTGCGCTAACTTTAAACTTAATTACAAACTTATGATAACCTAGTATTTCTAGCAACCTAACCTAACTTTCGTAGAGTTAAACGTAAAAGCTTTCGTAGATTTAAACGTAAAAGCTTTCGTAGATTTAAGCATAAACGTTAAACATCCGACTGTCAGAGATATAGAGCGGGCGTTATATCTCCGACTTTCGTAGAGCTATCCACGGCCTTTGTTTATTTCTCACAGGGAAATTCACACCAACGGATTTTTACCTGATCAAGTTGTACTGTATCTAAATGTGTATTTTGGAAAATCTACAATTTTCTCCTACGGTTTGCCTTGTATTTTTCCGCAATTATAATATAGCCAAGCTATACTTTCAGCCAAGTACTTTAGATGCAGGCTGTTAAAACAAAACTGCAGATCCTGAACCCCTGACGCCGTATTTTTTTCTCGCCCGCTGTTGATTCAAGCTTTAACGCAACACTATTCTAGGTAAAAGGCGGCTTAAAATTTATGTACGACAACGTAGAAAACTGAAACCGTTGCAAAATTTGTGCAGAATAGCACCCAAACGTGATCCTTTGTTCTATTCGTGTCAAAAGTTCTTTCCGAAAAATGAATTATTAGCAAAGTAAACGAGCAATAAATCTCGATTGCTGTCAGTCATTGTGATGGGCCGTGAAGCCCGGCTCCCGCCGCAGATTTAAAAAATAGGGTAGAAAGTTTCGGTGTGCCATTATAACATGTAGAGAATAACAACTATGTGGATAACGTAAATTGTGGCGGGATATTTATTGTTGGTTTAAATTATATGGAATGGGTTTTGAATATTGAAAAAAAATTATTATTTCACTCTTATACTACAGTTATTAAGTGTATAAGTCGTCAAGTCGTATGTATCGTCATATCGTCAAATATAAGTAGCTTCTCCACTATTATAATTATATAAAAAAAAAACAAAGAAGCTTAAATGATATGCGCTCATTTGTCGATCATGGCACGCTTGGTTACTTAATATATGAGTATATGGGCTCAATAAATTAACATATATTGATGATGATAATAATAATAATAATAATAAACGTCTTTATTAAGGTGAAGTTTTGCCAATGGCTTCTCTTACACTTAACCCTAGATACATAGGTATGAATAAGTAGAATAAATTAAAAACATTTCATGTATGCGAGACAAGGCATACTGATACTGATTTCTACTATAAACATTATATAATAGAAAAGAAAGAAAGCGTTTCAATAAAGCTGTATGTTTGAAAAATTGAAGAAAAAAAAACGTAGTAACCCATAGTAACCCTTATTCATAAGTACAATCAATTCATAATTATAATAAATTAGTTAACATGGGCCTTAATGACATGTACATACGTTCGTGTTTAATAATTGCTCTGTCTCATATATTTGTGAAATTTGTTAATAGAAAATAATTTTGAATGAATATAAATTCAACAGTATTTCATCGATTGGGGTTAAACTTTTATACTAATTGTAAATAGACAGAAACGTTTTATTTTTAAAGTTCTTAAGAACATTAAAAATTAAGATGAAAATGAAGTTTTTTTAATTTAGTAAAAGTAAAACAAATCGTAAAACTTTCAATTAGTTTAAAATTCCAACTTTCAACTATTCAAAAATGTGTTTGATCTTAACAGCATTTCGTAGAAATCGTAAAATTAAAATAACAGTACAATTGAATACTTATTATTATAAATCGACAAAATCGCGTTATTGTAAAGTTCCCTAAAAACATTTTTTTATTTCCTAAAAAGCAAAACGTAGACTTACAATTAATATGAAATTCCGACTTAAAACTATTTAATAATTTGTTCAATCTTCAATCAATTACAGATTAAAAATGACAGTCGCAGTTTTATACTAATTGTAAGTTAATAGACTCGCTTTATTCTTAATGCTTCTTGAAAATAAAATGATTATTCGAAATGCAATTAGTATAAACTTCCGATATTCTTATTATCATTATGCCAAATACTCTTGGGTATTGAATAAATTGATAAAATCAAATATATTGATAAAAAAATTATATTTATACATGATCACTTCATATATAAATGATCGCTTAAAAATTACAAATTCCTATTAACATAAATACTTAATATCATAGTAGATTTTATAAAAAAAACTGTTGTATTTTAACATTTAAGCAATTTGTGAATTGGTAATAAATGCAATGAATTTAATAACTAAGTATATGACGATGAATTTAGTAACTATATAATTAAAATTATTTAATATTTTTACTCTATTTAGACAATGCGACTACGGTTTCTTTAAGATAATAACGTAAATATGAGTAATAAAAAAGAAAATAAGAAATTATATATCAAATGTATATTAATTACGTTTATAACATAATGTCTCATTAATATTTTTATAATAATAAAGAAAAATAACACATGGCAATTTAATAAATGAAAAAAATAATAAATATAATAAATATTTGGTATACATTGTAAATCTAATACATTTCAAAGTTCATTTATTTCCCATATATTCCAATTATTTCCTTTAGAAAACACAATTAATATGTTTGTCAAGAAATAATAAATTGTGTCAAAAAACCTTGCACATGACAAATTTAAAACTTCATTGGAGGAATGTCAAATTTTTGAAATCGGTTAACCAAATTTGACGAAATGTCTTCGATGACAGAATAATAAAATTTTAATAGAAAACAGTTTTTTTATCGTTTTTAATGTACATATTTTGTTATACGTAGTATTTTAAAGACATCTTTGTTTTGTTAAATTATAAAAGAATTGTTTTTATTTAATAGGCATGATTCTATTTGATGAATTGTTTACAATAGACTGTTTTATAAAATTGACTGCACAAAAAAAAATTAAGATTACCCAACTAAAATTTGAGTTAATGGCATTTCCAGTGAAACAGAAAGTGATGCAAAATATTTCTGTTCGCCTTTCGGTAGCTTATATAGCAATATAAATACTGTTCTAAAGAACCTACATATACCGTAAAGTCGCTATAAACAGAGATACAGAGGTGTTTCCCTTTAATAAAATCACCCTGTACATACTTACATCCACTATTCCACAACCGTCGTCTATTTCGGAAAACTTACCTGCAACAAAGAAAAATTCCATTATTCTTTTCATAATAAAAGCATCAATCAGCAAAAAAAATAGGTTCACACAAACAACTGATATTTATTGCGTCTAAATTTGTTTATAGAGGAAATCAAGGCGGCTATGTTGAAAAAAAAAAGAAGAAATATGTGAATCAATATTCGTATCCAAATTACGATGATAGATTTATGATGGATATTTTTAGGGGCAATTAACGTCAAGAGTCGATTATTTATTGTTAACGTTAAAAATAATAGCCGTACTATTAAAGCCGCATAAAAAATTGTGGTATAATACTGGATTTACCTATTCGATTTGACGATTACGCGTATTTGGGCAATACCGACGTCAAATTGCTGGAATCATTTTATATGTGGGTGTAGAATATGGCATGAGGAGATAAACGAGACCGTTTTATTTTCGCCGAAATTTTAGCAACGTAAAATTGATCAAATGTATTCTGTGGTTTTCTTAAAATTAAGTTTATGTATATTTAGTGTATCTATACCTACATCTACACAATATATCTATACGTTTTAATAGTATAAGTAAATAAAAATATGACACATATTATTAATAAATACATGTAAAATTTGTATGTAGGAGGAGGTGTCCAAAATAAACCGAACTGATGTGGTAGATCGAGTTCTTGTAGTGCCGCGTTCTGCCGCTAGTAGCGTATAGAGCTATCACTCCCGATTCAGTAAGCCAAGCGTCGACACTAAAGAAGGTGCCATTATGAATTTTTTAGTGAGAGTTGTTTTGTGTCCTAGTGGCTTTTTTTTTGTTTTTTCGATATGATAGGTGTTGTCCATTTAGAGTTTGTTCCAAAAGTTTAGACATTTAACCAGGCTTGGAAGTTTTGAAAAGATTGCGCAACTATTTGCGGCGGAAGAGGCCCGATTTGTGGCAGTCGGGCGACTGACCTTTCCACCACGACAACGCTCCTGCTTACACAGCCGTCTGTGCGCCAATTATTGACCACAAATTTCCACAACTTCGTCAATGGTCCATTGTCGATCTTCCAGGATGCTTTAGTGAATTTTTTCAACATGTTCGTCGGTTCGAGCCATGGAAGAACGACTAATGCGAGGTTTTCACCTCTTTTGAAACGGGAAAACCACACAAACACTTGAGTTTTCCCAATAACATCATCCCTGTAGGTCATTTTAACATTTCAAGAGCTTCTGTGCTAGTTTTTTCGAACAAGAAGCAAAACTTTACGGTCGCGTGCTGTTCAAGAAAATCGGCCTCTGCAAAAATGACGAGTATACAAAATAACTCTCACTAAGATATCCACACAAGCCGAAACGAACCTTCTTTAGCGGCGTCACTCGGCTTGCTGACTCGGAAATGGTAGCTCTATTCGCTCCTAGTGGCAGAACGCAGTACTACAAAAATTCCGCCCACCACAACATTAATTCGGTTTTCGGTCAACAATAAATAACATTTTACGGACATTTCAATATGTGTTAAGTTAACAGTTAATAATCATAATTATCTATAAATACATTTGTTTTTCAGTGTATGCAAACATACATCTCGAAATAAAACTGGATATCGCGCCTAAACGGACGCATGATTCTAAAGAAAATAACCCTATATGGAGTCATTTTCCGCTATCCCTCACTTTAAAAATATTTTGCGATTCAGAACACAACTCACGGAAATGGAGCGGACAAGGAAATAAAATGACAATAAAACTCTTAGAGGTATTTTAATAAAAGAGTGAAGATGATATGGCATAGAAAGGCGGACATTTTCACCCTCATTTGAGCCGGTGGCATTGATTGGGGCTCTCATTATGACGGACAGAAAGCGTCAATATTGCTCCTGTCTAACCGGAACGCTTTTCAGCCGCACAACACAGAAAGGTTAACAGGAATTATATAAACGAAAATCGATAGTAAACCGTCGATAAAATGTCGTCGGGAATAGGGGATATAATCGTCTTTAGTTAATTAATGTATTATACTCATCGTTTCATTTTATTAATGAAGTTTATTAATTGCGTCAGACTTAACGGCGCTCTACTAGAGAAGCACGATCGAGTTTGCTATTCTACGCCATTGAAATGATTAAAATTGTGCAGTAAAGCATGATGCTAGCACAAGAACATAGAATAAAAAATATATAAACAGTTTTAAAACCTTAAAACGGACTTTTCTGCACATAGAACATCTCTATCTCGAACTTGAGTAGCCGAGGAAAAATAAACCAACACATAAATACAGAATGTGTTTTATGCGAAAGCTTTACTTTTTTCATAGGCGACTGCTTCGGTGCCGTATCAATACATTTGTGATCGAACGAAATTATTTTTTTCTCATTCATTCGTATACAATACAGACCGAATATATGTTTTTTTTTCGTTCAATGCAAAATTAGCAACACGTTAAATGTTTATGTTTAAAATCTCAGAATGAACATAGACATTTACATCGTGCTTTCTCATGACCCATGGACAGGATGGGGTGTGTTCTATCCACCTCAAAATCAATAGATGTCGTCTGGTAGACGCCCTTAATCAGAATCAGTCGAAACCCGATCGATCTCATGACCCATGGACAGGATGGGGTGTGTTCTATCCACCTCAAAATCAACAGATGTCGTCTGGTAGACGCCCTTAATCAGAATCAGTCGAAACCCGATCGATCCGACACGATTTACTTGAGTGATCGTGCTAAGAAGACAAATTTTTCAAATAGTCCACCATTGTGCTTTCTCATTACCCATTAACAAGGCAGTGTATTCTATCCACCTCAAAATCATTATATGTCATCTGGGAGACGTCTCCGATCAGAATCAGTCAACACCCGATCGATCAGACACGATTTAGTTGAGTTATAGTGCTAACAACATATTTTAATGCCGACGACAACGAGAACGACACGCTCAGAGACCGTTTAAAACCCATTTTATTTTGTTTTTAAGCCAAAAAACGAAAAACATTACTTTTCCGCTCTGGTATACTTAGTTCAGTGCGGAAAAGTAAAAAGGGAAATTTGCAACAACAAAAAATCACGATTCTAAAAAAGATAAATAACTGTTATTAATGAAAAAATCACGTTTACGTCATAGCAGCTTAAACATTTTATTGTTAAAAATAAAATAAAACACAATGGATACAGTTATTCAGCTACAATCTCGTTAAGCAGAAAATTTTGTTAAAATAATAGAAAATCAATTATTAAGGGCAAATCTGACGGTGTTAATAATATAAATTTAATTAAAATCAGTTTTAATTTAAATATCGCAATATACCATACACAACAACGAATCAAGTTGTACGTGGCAGCCTGATGTAATTGTGACAACGTCGCTCTAAAAACGTGGACGTCGCCATAAAAGCAGTTAATTAGGTACTATAAATATCACCTTACTGGTGGCTTTATCCTCATTATATTTTTTTATAGTGCAACTATGACAGCCTTATATAATTGTGGCATGAATCGATTTTTACTTCAATATCCCAATATACTATATACAACAATGAATCAGGTTACCGTTCACAGACTGATGTAATTGTGCCAGCATAACGGAATTGTGGCAACCTCGCTACAAAAACGTAGACGTTGCCATAAAAACGGGTAATTAGGTAGTATAAATGTCACTTCATTGGTGGATCTATCCTCATATTAGTTCTTTGTAACTTCATTGTGGCAACATTAAAAAATTGACATAAATTTACCACACACAATAACGAATCAAATTACCGTTGGGAGACTGATGTAATTATGCAAACTTAAATCAATTGTGGTAACCTTGCTACAAAGACGTAAACGTCGCTATAAACTTAAAATAAAACTTTAGTTTTATTTGATTATCAGTGACTATACTGAATTCTATCTAGTTCCTATTTTAAGTATCTATCTTTTTATTGATTTTAATGTAACAGTTTTTAATTAATATTCTTTAATGGTGGTAATGAAATAACAATCTCATTTCATGTCTTAAGGTTTGAATTCAGACCTGCCTTACCCGGAAAAGGCGAGTGGCAAGAGGAAAAAACGTAGCTTTTCATCAAACCCATATTGTTCCAAAAAACCATCAGGAAATCCGAGGGAAAGAGCTTAGAAAATGGTGATAAAAGGAAAGCACCAAGAAAGAAAAAATGGAAACAGTTAATTTGCTGGTACAGTTACTTTCTTTTATAATGTAATTGTGGCAGGCTTATATAATTGTGGCATGAATCGATTTTTACTTCAGTATCATAATATATAACATTCCACAATGAATAAGACTACCCTTGGCAGACGTAATGTGTGTACGTAACTTGAAGTAAATGTGGGAACCTCGTGAAAAATTGTATGAGAGTAAAACTGAAAGTATTATTGATAGAACTTACATTGTAGATAGAGGTGATGGAATAAAATGGGAATAATCAAAACATTAGTGATGTCTAAGAAATCCTTCTCATTTCCATGATGCCTTGTAGAAAAAAATTAAGATGAACCAGCTGATTATCAGCTGATAATCCAGGAATATAAAGTTTTATGTCCAGAGAATAAAACAAATCTACAAATTTTGACATTTTGAAAGTTGATTTTGGTTTGATAAGTGATTATAAGTGAGTTATTTAAGCTAATTGCATATCTGCCTTCAGTTTTTGCCCTTCATGTAAGGTTTTTTTTATTAACTGCATAATCAGAATATATGTATATATTAAGAACTAAATGATAAATGACATTTTAATAAACATTATATTTAATTAACATTAAAAAACATGGTAAAAAGAACAACACAAATAGTTTCGAGTCTCTAATTTCTTTTTTTCTTTGAAAATATCTCCCTTTTTAACATAAAACTTCATTTTGTAGTTTTTCTTGTGTAATGAATCGTTGTATGTTCTCTTCTCAGCATCCAGCAGTAATCTGCCATCATCGCCGCATACCATCCACCCTGGTATCTTCTTTATGTCTTGATGGAATCTTTCACCTTGTTCCTCACTAACATTTTCTGAAATGTAGTCCAGATGAGCATGCAGAAAATGAATTTTTATGCTCGTATTACAATCACGTTGCATAAGTTTATCTAGCATTTTGTTGACAATTTCCTCATACTGCGGATGTTTATAATTTCCTGCTACATTTACATTTAAAGCGTTTCCAAAGATTCTTTTTCAATTTCTGTAATTGTTTCTTCAAATTGTTAATCCTGCATTAATTTTCTTATTTGTGGTTCTACGAAAACGCCTTCCTTTTCTTAGTCATTTTTAAAACAAAATAAAAACACACGACGGGATATGATGAGTAAATGTACACACATTAAAAACGTACTACAATGACTATGTAAATACCCAAATAGTATAAAACCGGAATATTCCCACCGGCCATCTATGTTTTGGTAAATCCCCCACACTTGTGTGTACGTTTCAAATCGATTAATTACAGGGACGCCACAAAGATTCAGGCAAAATTTAATTTTATAGAACCTCGGTTTTAAAAATTACAAATTACTGTACAATGTACATTTACCAATAATGGTGCGTGATGGAAACAAAAAACAGTGTTTCTGTAGTTCATGAGATGTAACTAAGCCAAAATGTCAAGAAGAGTCCAATCACAAAATCTTTATTGGCCTGTGTAATTAATTGTTGTACCACCGGTACATCGGGTGGGAATAATTTCAAGATGAAACCATATCAAGGCCCAAAATAGGTTTTCAAGCCATTTTCATTGTTCTAGGTGTAATGGTTAATCTTTTCTTTGTTAAGTACATAACGCTATGAGCCATCGAGAATTGTCCACCTTATATTTATTAATTTAAATCCCATCATATTTAGAGCAGACTAGGTAAATTATCCAAAATTATGTTCGTAAATTTGGCGCCTGTGTTGTTAAAAAAAATCATCTATCACCTATCTTCAACATGAGAGTATTTGATGATGTATGATGGAAATTAATTACATTCTACATTTATTTCAATCAGCGGTCACATTTCACAGTTTTATTTCACAGTTCACAATTTTGCCCCAGTAAAAAAAAATTAAAATGAAAACTGTTAGAAACATGGCAAAACGGCTTAAGTTATGATACATTTCAATTGGTTACAACTTTTATAAAACTACTTAGAACACACATTTATCACTACGTCATTTTTCAATAACTAATACTGATTAGTGTCGAAAACATTAATCGAGATGTTTGATCTTTGGTACAATTTTAGTCCTATATAAGACTTACATTTCAAGGTAACCAACTTAAATTTAAGTAACACACCGAGACAGTGGCAGCCCCCCATTCAGGGCCCGAACTTTTCTTTCGCATTGAAGATATCGAAAAAAGTTATTAGAAAAAGACATTCAGAATCAGTTTCAGAAACCCAACCCCAATTCATTACTAAATTCGCATTTTCAGTTTCTTCAATCTTCTTTCCCAAAGTCCACACACGGTTGCCATATTCTATGAATCCATCGAAATTCGTGCACCCTATACGTATCGATCTTAATACCATCATTTGCTTAGAATCCGTGAAGGTACAGAGGCTAGGTAAATTATCCAAGTCGCATTGAATT
Source organism: Rosalia funebris (assembly GCA_037954035.1). Lineage (NCBI taxonomy): Eukaryota > Metazoa > Arthropoda > Insecta > Coleoptera > Cerambycidae > Rosalia > Rosalia funebris. The sequence goes on from JAZFAV010000008.1 coordinate 11,018,203, forward strand.
TAACGACCGCCATGTCTAGTCCGAAAAAAAAAGCCATCAGTCACCCCTCTCTAACATGCGACACATAAAACATTCATGGGGTAGAGAGAGCAATGTTTAATGTTTGATGATGTTATATCATAGAAATGAATCACACTTTGCATGTATCAATGTCGTCAATCAGTCGTCACAGTTGGATCAATCCGGCCCGCTCGCTAATCCCGAATGAACTGTATTGAAAATGAACAGCCACTATCGATTACCCATTATCGCGACCGAAACGCGCTAGACACAAAGAATCGTACGAATTATAATCCAATTGTATTCAACCAAAATAATAAATTACCCCACATTACATGCTATTACAATATATAATGACGCCATTATTCCATAAAATTTTATTATTGCGGATAAAAAATACTTTTGCCGACTCCATATCGCCGCGTTTTCACACATGAATTATTTTTACTAAATATACCACCGCGACAAATAGTCATATCACCCGTATAAACTGGCGAGTTTATTAGTTATTGATGGTGATTATGCCAATGACGTGCTATCCTACAGAGAAGGGGCCATTGGAGTTGAATATATACATAATTGTGTTAATATTCGGAATGAAGAAGTATGGTCCTTTAGGTTGGGGATATTTCGTAAATAAAACTTGATGGAACACTGGAAGTATTACGTCAAAAAAACATACTTCAATCAATAACTACAGTATTTATACACTGAATACAATAATAATCATAGTAATATTAAGAACCAGCGTAAAGAAGCAATCAAGATTCTTTATTTAAAACTAGGAAGAAATCAAAAATTAACCCTCGCACCACTAATTGGGGTCTCAACAGATCCCGCTGTGAGTAAAATGCGCATGTCCGACAGGCTTCTTTTTGGAGGGGATTTGTGCTTGAGTATCTGTTCTTTTAGTTGTCCTGCAGAAGTCGCAGTGAGTGGATCCTCGTTTACAGGTGAGTGAGCCTATATATTGCAATTGAAAACGTAGTAAGCCGTTCTAAATTTTTGAAATCGTTGGGATTTTCACGTGCGAAGCCTTTCATGAAACAAAGAATGTAAAATATGAGGCAACCAACAGTTCTACGGGTTGATATAAGAGGTGTACTTGGGATCCCAGAGTCAGATGAGCCAGATCAAATCCATAATAGCGATCTACCAACGAAAAAAAGATGTCTATGTTTGCAGACGTGACAAGGATAGAAAAACAGGAAACTCCTGTGCCAACTGTCACTTACCAATTTGCAAGGAATACGAAAACGTAAAACGGCTGTGTGTTCAATATGAGGAAGATTAAGGAATAATGAACACCGTTACTATAGAATAGAAAATATACGTATATTATACTTATGTTGCTAAGTTATAATTTTTGAAAAGCTTTCATGTCTATTTTCGTCCTTTTATAAAAGTCTGTGAATATTATGCAATAATAAGACTGTAAGATTATAGGTAAGTTTATTTTTCCTTCTCGACAAAAAGTCCTTTTAGAATAAGAGGAAAGTTACCATGTTTTTCAAAGTTACCAATGAATTTTGGAAAAGCGAAATTTTAGCTTATAAAGTTTTACAAGTCTATAATAAAAAACTACTTTGGCTGTTATTTAGATTTCTATAAACATAGGTACTCCTACTTATAATACAGATTTTTCATACAAGATAATAAAGATTTCAAAAATAGTATTGCTAAATGAATCAATGTAGTCTCAAACATAGTTTAATACTATTATACTATGTTATATTGTTAGTTGCGTTATGTTATTAATGAAATAATAACATAACGCAACTAACAATAAGCATTTCTTGTTCGTAACTCCCTATTTGTTATTACATTCTATACCTTAAGACAGTTTTAAACAAAATTTTTTATCCGTAGGTCATCCAGAAAGTGAGTGGGGTCTCGCAGACCCCCACGTTATACTATGTGTTTCAGCACATCATGTTGTGGTGCGAGGGTTAATGGTTACCGACCTATTTCACTAACGTTTGGTTATGGTGATAGTGAAAATGGCTAACACCAAATTAATGCGGCACTTGGAAAACCAAAATTTTGTCGTAGTTTCAAATAGGTTTTAGAAATCATCGATCAACAGTGGGTACTATCATACAACTAGGGACGGTAATCCAAAACAACTTGATGCAAAATGAACCACACAATAGTATTTTTTTATATCGAAAAACTTTGAAAAAAATGATATGGTGTAAAGTTACATTATAACGGATGGTCCAACCATAATGCACGATGTTAATTGTGAGTCACACCTTAACTTCAAGTTTTTTGCCCAACTTAATTCGACATTTCTTTGTTTCAGTGTTTGACAAATTCAACCATGGAGAGGTACACAATTGAACAGCCCGTTAAGATTGTTGAAGCCTTTTACGAAAATGGGCGTTGAAATCGAAATGCATTTCGTGCACTTCGTGACTTTTTTGGTCAGCATAATCGACCAAATGTGTCCACAATCGGGAGAATTGTGCGCAAATTTCAGCAAACTGGGTCTGTAGGAAATGTGAAAACACCTGTGCATGCTCGCCCAGTTCGTTCTACGGAAAACATTGCTGCTGTTCGCGATAGTGTAGCAGAAGAGCCGTCAACCTCGACTCGTCGTCGTGCCCAACAATTGAGCATCTCACGAACATCACTGATGCGAATTTTGAATAAAGATTTGAATTTACACGCTTACAAGGTTCAATTGACTCAAGAGCTGAAGCCTACTGACCATTTCAAGCGTCGTCAATACGCCGAATGGACAGAAGTGAATGGTGACTTTACAAAGAAAATCATCTTCAGCGACGAGGCACACTTTCACCTCAGTGGATTCGTTAACAAGCAGAATTGCCGCATTTGGGCAAATGAGAATCCGCGAGTGATTGTTGAAAAGCCGATGCATCCACAAAGAGTGACTGTTTGGTGCGGTGTATAGGCTGGCGGCGTCATCGGGCCGTAATTCTTCGAAAATAAGGTCGGCCAAGCAGTTACCGTGAATGGTGTTCGCTATCGAGAGATGATAACAGACTTATTGTGGCCAGAAATTGAGGATATAGACCTGGACGATATGTGGTTCCAACAGGATGGTGCTACTTGCCACACAGCCAACGAAACAATGGCACTTTTACGCGAGAAATTCAATGGCCGTGTTATCTCACGTCGTGGCGATGTTAATTGGCCGCCACGATCATGTGATTTGACACCGTTGGACTTCTTTCTTTGGGTATATTTAAAAGAAAAAGTGTACGTCAATAAGCCAAGAACAATTCAAGAGCTAAAGGATGAGATAATTCGGCACATTAACGACATTGAACCTCAATTATGTCTCAGAGTCATTGAAAATATGGACCATCGGATAGAGGTATGCCACCGAAGCCGTGGCAAGAATTTGGCCGATATTCTGTGTCACACATAATTGTCATAGATCCTTCTATCATAATAAAAAATATTAAGATAATTCTCTGAAAACTTTTTGTTTTATTTACAATTAACATCGTGCGTTTTGTTTGGACCACCTTTTAGATAACACTCTGCATACATGGGGTCCCATGTTTTATACATTTTCTGCAGAACGGAACATTTAGGATTTGTATAGGCAACTCCGTCAAATATCCAACCTATTAGAGAATGAATACCATTTTCAAGGTGCTGCATACAGTATTATAATTTGCAACTGCTGTGAATGAATTATTAACCTCTCCAAGTCCTTCAATAGGGAGCATGCTGTACGTTGATGATTTAGCAATTTATTCTCCACCAAAAGAACTAGTGAACATTGAAGATAACTTACAAATCGAATACGAACCATCAATACGCTGATGAAAGCAGCTATAATAGCAGACTTTGCATTCAATTCTAACCACACTTCACTACACACATTTTCGTCTCACATTTCAATATCGAATGTTGGAGCACAGAACTAGGAGGACACTTGGAGCACTATAATTCTTGGCAATGGCTCTTGGACAATAAATTATACTGGAATGATCATATTGATGATTTATCTTACATTTAAGGTATTACATTTTTTAAGATCGCAATCATCAATCGCGTGGGGTACAGATCAAGAGCCTTTCCTAATTTCCTAACCGTTTACAGAACAATGATTCTCTCACAAATAGATTATGGATATATCGTACATGGATCAGCATGAAAAACCCGTTTAAGAGTTTCAGAAAGTATTCACTACTTAGACTAGCATTAGGAGCTCATTGTACCACCCCATGCAAATCACTGTGTTGTGAAGATGGAATAGCAGCATTACACTACCAATAATAACAGTTTGTGGTATTTTTGGACATAACTCAAATTCTAACATGAAGCTATTTGGTCCACTCTATGTACAGTTCGTCAAGAATAGAAACAACAAGTCCCAAAGCTGCGATATAGGACCGACCATGAGCTGCGCAGTAAATAGCCTGGTCACAGCTTACTCAGTACCAGCTATGCGACTCTCGGCGGCATCCTTTGTATTTTATCGTTCAATTTTTAGACTTGAGTTTCGGCAGCAGTAAAGCAAGTGGGGATACATTGCGGTGGTTGACGCGTCAGGGCCGTATTCACTACAATTTCTACTTATCAGGCTTGGAAATATAAAGCAAACATATTGAAAGGAATAATTAAAAATGTGCAAAAGAACCATCATATAAATAAATCTTTATTAAAAAAACACAACAAACATTAAAGATATTGATTATTCATTTTTCCATATTATTAGTTTTCTTTTTTTATCGGGTCCTTTAAAATTCCTATTTGCGTATTTTAATGAATACAAAATTCTTATTCTTGCGTACAAGTGCAACAAGTAAGAAAGTGGAAATTGCGGACAGGGGTGCGACAAAGTTATTTCTTTAAAAATATTGACAAGGTTTTGGCATAAATGATCTTGGATACAGAGTTGGTCAAAATTTTTTTGAAACAGAATTTCCAAAGCTGTTATAAAAGAAACAAAATTTGTATGAGGCATATAGAGACTGCCAAACTGTTCCAAATCGGTATGCCTATAAGCCTTATAAAAGCAAAATAAAGCTGTGTCATCTACTTCCTTGCTATTTGCATTTGCATAATTTACGCAACAATCGCACGTATGTCTTTCCAAACACTTTTTAATTAAATAACCGCATACATATTTTACAAAATTTTTCTCCAAAATATCACAGCTGCGGTACTCCGTATCGACAATTCTTGTCTCAACGAGCTTTTCTCTTTGAAGTTCAAACCTGTCTTCAATATTTTGTGATATATCTGACACTTTTAACAAAATTTCGACAGTATCAGCTTCACAGTTTTCCGTGCCTGAATGCATTATATCCAGGCAAAGAAGTTTCTTAAATGCTCGTATAAATTGTATAGGAGTAGGATTCACATTATTTCCAGACAGCTGCCTAACTTCAGCAAAAAAGTTTTCAAGACAGTCTTGATGTGTTCGCCTTGTTAACAAAAATTTTATGCTGGTTAATTTTAAAGTTTCCCATAACTGTAAAATTCCGTTGATAGTTATTTGCCAGCCTGATATACATTTAATATTTTTTGTAACATCTTCACCTTTGGCATTGAAGACATGCAAACTTGAAAAAAAAGAGACACATTCTTTCAAAAAGTCTGTTTGTTCTGTGTTGCCCACATACGGCTCCTGATACTGTATGGCAACAGGGCCGCCAGATGTATTTAAAATGTCAAACAAATTATTAATTCTTGCAATAAAGTCCGCAGTGGTTAAGGCTATTGATGGAAGAGCACCAAATCTAATATATATATATATATATATATATATATATATATATATATATATATATATATATATATATATATATATATATATATATGCATACTGGCTGCTACAGAAGCGCTAAAAATTTGTGCGGCAAATCGAACCTTCATTTTTTAAAAGTTATTGGGGAAAATATGGGCGTCAGTTAATTTTGGGACTGCTCGAATATTGTATGATTTGTCATGCAAATAAAATTGTTTTAAAAAATCCCACGATGTTTATGCATTTTAAACACTAAATGGTAACTAACATGAACACACTATCTAACTAAATACGGACAATACGGTTCTGGAAACTGGCGACTGGCCTCTAACAAAATCACAATGACAGCTGAGCTGTGCCAGCTAAGCCGAATGCGCGGCTGGTGATGCGCGAACGGATAAAATTTTGCCGAGTGCATTAGCTGGTATTGAGTAAGCTGTGGTCTGGTCCTTACTCAATTTACTGGTCGAATTGAAACCTTTGCAGAGTGAATATTGATGAATATATATTGAATGTAAATGTACACAGAGTTCGATCTGGCCGCGCGTAAAATGTATCCTCCCCCTCCCCCCACCCCTCGAATGCTGCCTCACTCTGTTTTCTACACATACCTAGAGAATCTCACACTTTTTCCTATTCTTGACAAGTAGTATATCGCATAAAACAGAAAATACATATACAGTAAACAGTAATTATTTCTCGTAGTTATATTATTCACAATTCTGGCAACAAAATTCCAATCTCGATATACAATGTAACTGGCCAATGCCCATTAAAAAAATACACGGGCGGCAGCGTAAACTCTCAAACAAGAACTGAGCATTGTTCGCGGAAAAAATAAAGTAGTTTTTCTAAAAATATCAACAAGGTAACAATGCGCTAGCCGATAGACGTCCAGTCTATCGACAGCTCTAAAGGACGTCATTCACTATATTGTTCTATCTCTCATTGATAATGCTTCGTTACATTTTATTCTGTTGGGAAAATAACACTTTTGACACGTTCGCTGATAATGCGCCTGCTTTTCACTAACGCCTACTTTACAATTCAACGATAGTTTTATGTAACAAACAGCTCAATGATGCGAGAGGCGATCTGCATATAGACACAGAGAGTTTATTGCGGGAAAAAGTACGCCAGTAAAAGTAAAGGTATTAATCATAATATATGTAGGTATTTACCGAGGATGGTAGATACTCCAGCGATAACTTTCGATTACGATGATTTCTTGACGCATATACGAGGCATCAAGATGAACGCGCAAAATATGTTGTCTTGTGCGAATAAACAGTTGAAGGGATGTTAAAAGCAATTAATGGCATCTGTCTACAGCATGATGACACAGTTCGGACCATCATCATCATTAGGTCATCAGTCCTAAGACTGGTTGGACGCTAACCTCCAGCTTCTCCTATCTTGTGCTAATCTACGCATTTCGCTAATTGTGCTACAACCTACATCCCTTACTATTTGCGAGCAGTAGTCTAATCTAGGCCTACCTCTGCCTTTCTTCACTCCCATTTCTGCCTCCAAAATATCGCGGACTATTCCCCCATGTCTCAGCAAGTGGCCTACCATTCTATCTCTTCTCATCCTTATGTTTTTCCACATACTTCTTTTCTCGCCGACTTTCTCCAATACTTCTTCGTTTCTAACCCTATCAGTCCACGGTATTTTGATCATTCTTCGGTAACACCACATCTCAAAAGCTTGTAATTTCTTCCTACTTGCTTCCCCTACCGTCCAGGTTTCACAACTGTATAGTGTCGTGCTCCGTACATATGTTTTCAAAAATCTCCTCCTTGTTTCTAAGTTTATTACCCCCGAGCATAAAAGTGCTTTCTTTTTGTTAAAAGCTACTCGACCCTGCGCTATTCTTTGTTTTATGTCTTTATCGCTTCTTCCATCCCAACTTATTTTACTTCCTAAATAAGTGAAGTCTTTAACTTCCTCCAATCTTTCATTATTAATTTGTACTTTCGCTTTTGCTCTGCTCTCGCGCCCTCTGCACACTAACACTTTAGCTTTGTTTTTGTTCACCCTCATTCCGTATTCCTCTGTCAACACTGCCTCCATTTCGTTCAATGCCGATTCTAATTCCTCCTTACTAGATGCTAATACATCTCAGCATTTTTAGTTTCTGTCCCTGTACTTTAATCCCGAAATCCACTCTATCTTTTACCACATTAATCGCCTCTTCGATGTACAGATTAAAAATTAGTGGTGATAGCGTACATCCTTGTCTTACTCCTTTCCTAATATCTACTTCCCTTTTTTCCCCTTCTACTTCTATAACAGCAGTTTGCTCTTTGTATAGATTGTGTACTACTCTCCTATCTCTATACTTCATTCCCGCGCTCTTTAGTATCTCGAACATTTTTGCCCATCTTACGTTATCAAAAGCTTTTTCTAAATCTACAAATCCTATATAAGCGTTCTTTCCTTTTTCTATTGTTTTCTCTAACATTACTCTTAGCGCCAGAATAGCTTCGCGAGTTCCCCTATTTCGCCTAAACCCGAATTGGTCTTCTCCTAGTATTTCCTCCGCTCTATTTTCCATCCTCTTCTGCACTATTCTGGTTAAGATTTTTGACGCGTGGGAAGTTAGGCTAATCGTTCTAAAGTTCTCGCATTTGTCGGCTCCTCTCTTTTTCGATATAGTAACGATAATCTTCCTCTTATAATTCTCCGGCATCTCGCCCGTTTCGTATATGTATTTTACCAGTTCAAACATCCTATTTACTACTTTCTGTCCCGCACATTTCAAAATTTCCGCCTGTATTTTATCTACACCCGGCGATTTATTATTCTTTAGCCCCCTTAGTGCTATTTCAAATTCCTCTCTCAATATAGGTTTTCCTACATCTTCCCTATCGATGCTAGATTCTTCCTCTAATATCTCTCGTTCCTGACCCTCGTATACATTTCCTAAGTACTGCTTCCATCTATCCGCTTTCTCCTCTCTTCCGATCAGTATGTCCCCCGATTGACTCCTAACGTTTCTACTTATTGTTCCTATATCCCTGAAGTTCCTCTTAATTATTTTGTAAGCCTCATCGGTTTTACCTACTTTCAACTTATCTTCTACTTCTTTGCATTTATCCTCTATCCATTGTTCTTTCGCTTTTCTACATTTTCTAATGATTTCTCACTTTATTGCCTTATAAGTTTCCAGTCCTCGTCTGTTTTTGTAGCCTCGCCTTTTTTGCATTAAGTTTAAGATTTCGTCCGTTATCCAGGGTTTCCTAGCTTCCCTTTTATCGTGTCCTAAAACGTCCGTAGCCGCGGAATCTAGACTATTCTTGATACCCTCCCACTCAGTTTCTGCGTTCTTGATTTTGTCCTTACTCGCTTTATTTATTAATTGATCTGTTTTCTCCTGGAACTTATCTTTCATATTCTGATCCCTCAATTCAGCAGTTCGGACAATATTAATATTTTTAATAGCTGATTAATAAAAGTATTCTGTTAGGTACTGTTAAATTGGCTCTGGCAGGCAGTTTTTGAAGTAAATACTTCTTTGGCGGCGTTCTGATATTTGACGAGAATGGAGAGTGAATTGGGAAAAATGTAACGTTTCGAGATTTCGTTACACGAGAGAGAAAAAAGATATAACGTAGAGAGAAGGAGAAAGAGAGCTATACATTTAGTATACCTAAAACACAGGCTTCGTTACAAGACAAAGTACACAGATATATAACATAGAAAGAAAGAGAAAGAGTCTCTCTTTTGTGCGGTCCTTCGTCTTTAACGCCCACTCATACGCTATGTCCAAGGTCTAAGTTGCTTGAAGGGGGAATAGTTTAGGAAGCATCGTACGAGCAAGAGAGAGAGTCACGTATTCATTGAATATTAGGCAATAGAAAAAAATATAGTATGACGTGCATGCGCGCGAGTACGTACAACTCTGACGCCACACGGGAGTGGAGCAAGAGAGGGCGATATAAACTCAGTACGAAGCGAGAATCATATCTCATATGAAAAAATATCGTCATCGCAGCTATCTATATCTCACCGAACCAAAATCTAGAAGATATAATATATTTCATTCACCGCTCCCTACGAGTTTACAGCCACACAGGTGCAAATGCACTTGGAAGAGGCGAAGACAAAATCCCTTTGATTCTCGGGGAAGATTTCAATGTAAATTTCGGTTCCAATGATTCTTTGACGTTGATTAACTTTCTTCGAGAAACATTTGGTCTGCTTATAAATAACAATCCCAAAGAATCAACAACAAAATCCGGAACAACAATAGATGCAATTTTTACACGTTATTTAGAAAATATCGAATCACGAACATATATTTCATATTTTAGTTATCACAAACCAATCATATCAGTATTACCAATTGAACCACCAGCCGATGATAGTGTAGATAATGAATAAACCGAATATTTTTTACACAAATTTTATATTGTTATATATCTTTTGAAATTATCTCTTTCCCTTTCTCTCTCTCTCTCTCTCTCTCCCTCTCTTTCAGTCTCTCACTCTTAATCTCTCTCATTCTCTATTCTAAAGAAGTATTCACTTCTATAACGTGTACTGTGCTGCACATGATATTTTTTTAAATATTACATTTAATAATCAATAATGGGTAAAAAATGGATCATTTAACTGAATATGAAATACACTAGGCACAAAAATTAAGGGATGGAAAAAAATCCTAAATTTCTAGATGATTTTCAAAGAGCTGTAACTTGGAGAAAAATAGTGGCAGAACAACTTAAAGAAAGCAAATTGATATTCCAAGTTTCTAGTTTTCAAATCTTAAATTCATGATGATGACATTTTTTAACATCAGCAGTTTTTGCTAATCATAAGAAAACCATCGAAAAATGTTTTTCCAAATTTTTGCTTGCCTTTCAAAAGGTCCACGGCCTTCAATTAATTATATTTAATCATTTCGGCATAAAACTTTGTTATATTATTTTATACTCTTTAATTTGCGCAGTCTAAAAGTCCTGTACGATAATTTTTCGCTGACTTATCGTCGTTTAAAGTAAAAAAGTCAGTTTTGACTTTTTTTCTCAATATCTCGAGCTCAAAAAGTGAATAAAAAATGAAAAATTCATCCTTAAATCGATTTGTAGCAAAACCGACAAATTAAATAATTCCGAATACAATCAAAAAAAAAAATCGCAGCGCTTTGAAAATTTCAGGATTGCTTGGGATACTTTGAGCTTCAAAAGAAATAGTCAACATCCTTAGTCTATCCATTATTTGCAAAGTTATGTCAAGTTAAGCGAATATCCCTAAATACGCAATTTTTACTTCTTTTTCAATCGCACCGAAAATTTAGACATTTCTACATATTCGACTTTTATTTTATATTTACATAAAAAATAATATATATATATATATATATATATATATATATATATATATATATATATATATATATATATATATATATATGATGAAAAAAATTCGGCGCAATGCCATTCCTTGTGGAATACATTTATTTCTATATGCTTCTATATTCTATATATTTTTATATGCTTTTATAGAATTCTTTTTAGTTGAAAAGTAGAACTCGTATTTCCAATATTTTTTAATTTACAGTTATTGAGTTTTTCAATGGAACAAATTTCTTATACTATTTCCTTAGACAGCTCTACTGAAGCAAACATTGGGTAAAATCGTAAGACTAATATAAGTAAGACTCGTAAGCGATATAATAATATGTACATTATATGCGTCGTAGTATGCATCGTAATAATAAATTGTAGTAGTTGACTGACTCTCCTTGACTAGATAAAAATCTATTTTAACATTTTGTTGAACGAAAACACCATTCCTAATTTTCTATGAACTCGGCCTCACCAAACCCTATGAAATAAATAGTTGTTATAGTATAAAATAAATTAGAAAGAAAGGTTTTCGTTTAACAAAATGTTAATTACAGTAGAGTCACATGTCGGTTTTGTACCGTTATAACATATACTATTCATTTCATCGCTATTTGCCAAATAAAAAGCTCTCTTATCTTGCCGATAAACGGAACAGTCTACCTGAGCCTAGCTATAAAAACAAGCCACGGTGTGAGATAAGAGTCCATTGGGATTTTTTATTTTGCAAATAAAGATGAAACAAACTATACAGTTCTATACGTTCCATATATGTCTCAGCTACGTCTACAATATGTAAAAAATGCACTGTACATGGATACTATAGTATCCATCACCGAACACCCTCCTGTTTTATTACTGTACATTCCTTACGTACGACCAGGGTTGATAATAAGAAACCGTAACTTGAAATTACGACCTGGTAACTGCCAAGTTATGGCCACCAAACGCCACTCGTACTGGATCCGACCCCAACGGCGTAATAAATACATAATGTACATCAAACGTATTATTACTATTTATTCCATGAATGAGTCAGAAAATCGACAAATTCTGAAGTCGTGTATATATTCTTGTTGGAAACAAGAATAGCTAAACTGTCGAATATTTTTTACAATCTACAGCAAATGTGAAATGAAATTAAAATGAAATGAAAAGAATATATAAAATGTTTTATTTTAAGACAAAATAAATCACAAACTGTTCGACTGACAGATCTTTTAATGAAATGAAATTCTTAATTCAAGATTTCATAAAATAATTATTAAATGCTTATCCTTTACAATAATTATTTTATGAAAGCTATTACAATTACAAATTTCGATATACATAAATCTACTAAAACGAAAATCTATCACTATCGTAAGCACCTCTAAATGAGAAGATGATAGATTACTAGTTCATCTTCTGGCGCGAGAGTAAACGCTTGACTTTTATTGCATCTGCAGGTCATCTTAAAGCTACATATTTTGTATAAATTTGCAAAAAAACTTTCATCTGCATCAAATTTCAACAATTTTTGCAAGAGATTAAAGATTACAGTGAAAAGTATATTGGGCAAACAAAAGGACAATTGTAACTGAGTTGGTTTAGCACATGGCTCACTTAAAATATCGAAATACCCGAAGATTTTCCATCGCTCAACATAATTCGAAGGACACTAAGTAGAATAAGCTAGTGACCTGATGTTAAAAGTATAACCAATAGTAGACTGCTGAAGGCTCTTGAAGGCATCAATATACAGACCAAGAAGGCATCAGCAAGGGTTCTTATCCTATACATAACAACAGTCGATTGTTTTGATTGCTACAGTAACATTAATGGTTCAGTAAACTGAAAGTTTACTGCCCTACGAGTTACTAATCGTGAAACAAAAATAATTATTACATTTTATTTTTTCATAGTTCATTAACTATTAAAAACTAGTTACAATGAGTTGCATTAGGAAACAGTGCATGAAACTAAAAAAATTATTCGTTACGATTTTTGATTTAGTAATTTAGTGACAATGCTAACTTGTTTGGCGAAACGCACGTCGAGGGATGTATACTTCTTTGATATTGTGGAAAACTGATTTCTACCTATTATATATTTACTAATATTTAACGTCGGACCTGTCATGAATATTTTTATCCTTAAATATAACTTTCACACACCTCAGCATCTGCCGAGAACCTGTCCCCATCGGAAACTCAGCCAACAAAAAGGAAAGGAAGAAAGCATACACTTGAAAACAATTAAAAAGCTCTAAAATACATTTCACTAGTTGAAATGTATTTCACACAGTGGGTGTGTGTGTGTGTGTGTCGGTGTGTGTATGTCGGTGTGTGTATGTCGGTGTGTGTGTATCGGTGTGTGTATGTCGGTGTGTGTGTGTCGGTGTGTGTGTGTCGGTGTGTGTGTGTGTCGGTGTGTGTGTGTGTCGGTGTGTGTGTGTGTGTGTCGGTGTGTGTGTGTGTCGGTGTGTGTGTGTGTCGGTGTGTGTGTGTGTGTGTGTCAGTGTGTATGTGTGTCGGTGTGTGTGTGTGTCGGTGTGTGTGTGTGTCGGTGTGTGTGTGTGTGTGTGTGTGTGTGTGTGTGTGTGTGTGTGTTGTCGTTGTCGTTGTCGTTGTCGTTGTCGTTGTCGTTGTCGTTGTCGTTGTCGTTGTCGTTGTCGTTGTCGTTGTCGTTGTCGTCGGCATTTATTCTTGTTAGCACGATAACTCAACTAAATCGTGTCGAATCGATCGGGTTTTAACTGATTCTGTTCGGGGACGTCTCCCGAACGACACCTATTGATATTGATGTGGATAAAACACACTCTACCATGGGTCATGAGAAAGCACAATGGTGGACTATTTGAAATATTTCCTTTGTTAGCACGATTACTCAATTAAATCATGGATCGATCGGGTTTCGACTGATTCTGATTAGGAACGTCTACCAGACGACATCTATTGATTTTGAGGTGAATAGGACACACTCCACCCTACCCATTTGTCATGAGAAAGCACGATGGTGGACTATTTGAAAAAAGTAAAACTGTCGCATAAAATACATATTCTGCATTTATGTGTTGGTTTATTTTTTCTCGGCCACTCAATTTGGATGTTCTACGTGCGGAAAAGTCCGTTTTATTTATTTGGCAAATAGCCATGAAATGAATAGTACATACGAGTATAGGAAAATTTGCTGTTCCTTAATAGTACTATCAACATTGGAAGTTGTCATTAAGGAAAACTGCCAATGATTGTCATAAAAACAAAATAATTATGATAATATTAACACTAAAGTTGACTTTTTTCAATTTTTGACTGGTTTCGCTTGTCTTCTAATTTTCCCTAAATTACAAGATCATGAAATTTTTTCATATTTTCCTTTATGTAAAATATAAAATTATTCTTGATTGATAGAACAGCAAGTTCTTGTTTTACCAAAAAATTATAAAATAACATATCCTTAATTACTTAATCTTCTAACTTTCAAATTAGATTAGCAACTAAATTAGATTAGATTAGAGATTAGAGACTGTTCTTGTCATTTTTTAGAAAAATAAAAATTCTTATTTTTTTTTATTAAATTTATGAATAAGTGTTAGATATATTTGTGACCTAATCCACAAGTATTACTAAGGGAAAACTATCACAGAATTCCGGCATTACTTATAAATTTGTGCGCGTACTTCCAAAAATTAATTACAGAAAGTGGAAAATTCTCGATATGCAGATGCGGCAATTTATAAATATTTATGGGTCAGATTTTAAGAGAAACTGTTCCTCGAAAGGAAATATACGCCGGGCGAACACAGCACTCTCACACAATTCCGCAGCAAGGGGATGGTGGTGGCGAATTCTTGCGGAACGTGTTATGGGATACAAAATGTCCCTTTCTAGGACGTAAATCACTCAGGGTGCTGTCTTACTCGCTGACTGCAGAAGATTTGCGACTAAGCAAATGTCACAGATCAGCAAGAAAAAACCTTTATCTCCCGCTCTAGCTCTCTCTCTCTCTCTTTAACGGTATGACGCTGACCGTGTCGTACGCCGTCTTGCAAGCTGGAAATGCATTAGACCAGTGCACTTCGGTATTGTGCATAAATCGTCATATAAATAAAGTCGATTGATTTTAGTTTTCTCTTAACTATTACCTACTCAGAATTGTCTCTTTCAATAAATGTAACAAATTTATTTGTGTCTAGCACGTGACTGCTAGTTCCTCATTTTAACTAACTGAGAATTTCTGAAGGTAAAATATACTTGAGACGCGTATGTTTTTGTGCTTGTAATTTACTGTATGTCTATGTATACCTGAGATAGTTATAAGTAAGTAATACACACATATAGAATGTCTCAGTTGGAACTATAGAATTTAAATTACACGCCATTTGTGTTGTCAAAGATCAATATTTTCATATTTAACGACTATTATTTACAAATCATATGACGTCAACATGACGCGATTAACAGTTCAATAACGAATAGTTTGTGTATAACTGTTCTATGAATGATAATAGTTGCATTAAGAAAATTACGGCAAAATGAAGCGCCTACAGAGTTAACAGTTCGTAACTTAATCAAGAAATTTTAAGAGACGGGTTCTGTTATTGATAAGGCGACACAAATACGACCCCGTCATGGTCAGTCAGATGAAAATATTGCTGCAGTGAGAGAAAGTGTACGGGAGTATCCAAAGATATCAATTCGATATCGTACACAACAAATGAATCTGTCAGCTACCACACATCGGATTTTAAAGAAAGATCTGCATCTGTCGCATGCTGACAGAGCAGATTTTAAATGATCGCTCACTTTCATAAAACAGTTGTACACAAACTATTCGATGTTGAACTGTTAATAGCGGTATGTTGATGTCGTATGGTTTGTAGATGATATTCGTTAAATATCGACTCCCTATCTTAGAGAGAACACAAATGGCGCGCAATTTAAATCATATAGTTCCAACTGAGATACCCTATATGTCTCAGATCTATACCTGAGATGAAGAAAATGTTGAAAATTTATAAAATAGTCCAATTTCATGTAAAAAATAAACTAAGAAACTCGTCTCCCACGAACACCAAACGATTACACGTTACTCGACGTGCGTTTCGCCAATGAAGTTGGCATTATCAGGAGATTATTAAGACCATTTGACTAAAACTGTCTATTGACTAAAACTGTCAGCTTTAATAATATCCTATTGATGTCAATCTTTCAGTATTCGTGAAAAACTGGTCTCTTACTTTAGTTGCTACATCGAAAGTTCTAGCCTTTTCCACAATTGCATCTAGTCAATTGATCTATTGAATACAAGTGGTTGTTCTTATGCGTCTACAAAATTTCAATCAATCTATTTGATATGACAGAGTGGTTACTACCGGCTTAATCTGTTCAATAATGGTTCGATATTACCACCGAACAGAAATTACAACTAGGAGGTTCCCTCTACGGCGGTACTTTTATCTTGCACTTACAAAGGCATTTCCGCCATGGAGCTATTGAACGGCGGCATTCTTGAGTATACGGAGGATACTTCGTAACGTGCTAGTTAGCTCATTCTCGCTGGACGATAGGACGGGGTAAGGAGGGAAACTTAGCGGGCGGAGCTTGGAGTGAACCTACCAATTGTAATTTCTGTTCGGTGATATTACTGACGAAATAAATTCTTCCCCGTTAACGTGATTGTCTTTAAATTCATACTGACGTTTCGCTGATCAGTGATCACTCTATCGGCTATTATCCAAAGATCCAGATAGAGGAAATCCAAAGATTGTCTTTGAACAAGAAGCCCAAAGACTGACTTCTTACAGAAGAAGAAGTTTATAGACAGTCTTTGGATTTTCGTTGTTCCGATCAAAGAAGTCGTTCAACTTGAATTTGTTCCTCAAGACACCACGACGAACCAAAATTACTATCTGGTGTGCTAAAGCGATTGCGTGAGGCGGTGGAAAAAAACGACCTGAATTGTGGAGATCGGGGGATTGGTTTCTTCATCATGACAACGCGCCTGCCTACGCAGTTTTTAAAATCAACCAATTTTTGACAAAAACCGGCATGACAACGGTTTCGGACCCCTTACTCGCCCGATCTAACCCTGTGCGACTTACTCCGAAGAATGAAGAAAAAAACTAAAAAAAAAATAGTTTTTGGAACGTCGGAGAGGCACTTAATAGAATTACGTCAGAATAACATTAAAAATGTGTAAAACAGTAGAGAAACCGTTGGAATAAGTGCATTTCATCTAACAGACAATATTTTGAAGGAAATTGATATTTTTAAGATGTATCTTAAATTAAAATCTTAAATAAACAATACTCGTAGTAGTAAGTTAGGTTTGGACAACACTACTCATTGATCAATTCTTAATCAGATTGTAATTTCAGTAAAACAGTTTTCATAAAATTTTTCGTAAAACATATTTTCGTGCTTATAAAAAAATATTCATTTGTAATTCGTATGTAATTACTGAACATCATAAAATCACTAGTCTCGCGCAAACAAGATAATCGTTATCAACTTACCATTTCATCACGTGTATTACAAAGTCGATTCTCGTAAAAATTAATTACCTACAAAAATTTTAATTGAAGTTTTAAATGAAACAGCAAAGCAGAGTAATTGCTCCGAATCAGATTAAAACGAGAACCTGTTAGCCGCTGACACGAAACGGGTTGTTTTTCCATTCTTTTTACATCGCGTTTAGCCCTCTGTTTTCGGTGTCATTTCCTAAATGAACCACAGCCATCTTAAGATACGGGGGGTTGGAACCTCTCAAGTGGCGAGGGCGAGAAGCATTTTGTTACGTACATGTGTTCATTTGACGATTGTGCACTTCTCTTCTTCAGACTATCATGGAATTAGAAAGTTTTCGGAAGTATTGACTTTTCCATACCAAAAGGCAGATTGGTACCTGAACGATCACGATTAATTCACTTTTTAATCCTCAACCCTTTACCTTTGAAAAATAGGGTACTAACACCGATATAAATTACTTTAAAAATGATTCTAATGGGAATAAAGCAAACTTTCTTTTAGTTAAGATTGCACGAAATTATGTATATAAAAAGAAGGCTGGCTGTTTTACATCGTAAAGTATATAATAAATATTCTTTATACTAGAAGTTCAATTACGGTTTAATCTTAATATATATATTACATATACAATGCATTATACACTATATACAAGATTCTTAATGCAAGCAGATGAAGTTTCGTTGTACTGTATTTTATATATTATTTATATATATTATATATTATTATTTATGGTTGATCTGTATGTTTTCTATATTATTTTATCTACAACCGTGTTAGTTATACATTTTATATATTATTATTTTTGGTTGTACTGTATGTTTTGTATATTATTTTATCTACAACCGTGGCTTTTTTAAACATTTTCAATAATTAGATTTCTTGCTTAATAAAATATATCTTACTGACCTTTTTATTTACAACCAAATGTCAGCATTTTACCAAACAATCTTTCAAAAATGGGAACTGGTATTTTTGTTAAAATTAAATAGGCTTTGCAAATGCCACAGATAAACTATCTTAACTAAGTTCCTAAACACGGTAACAACTATCAACGTGAAATTTTATCAGTCTCATGAATAAAATAGAAACCCAAGAATCTCCGAATTGATCCACAAAGCAATTTCCATTTGCAATTGCATATTTTGATAGATTTAAAATAAAATAAATCCCTTTGGTACTACTATTTCATGGTAAAGTCAACGCTTTCGATAAAAAATATTTCCATGGACAAGTTTTCCAGGCGGACTGTATATTTGAATGGAAGAATGGTTCATTAAAGCCCCAAGAAATCCGATGTTTTCATCCGTAAACAGATTAACTCATTTTTAAGCGAAGCACAAAATGAGGATTTCTTGTTAATGAAGGTAAATACTATACTGAAAAATTTTAAATCTGAAAAATGTTTAGTAATTCTTGTTGTAAAAGTTGTTTATTATATAAGTTCTATTTTGTTGTTTCAACTTACTCTTGGCACTGGAATTGTAGGGGCCTGTAGAAGAGATGAGTTAACGAAAATGAAATTAAAAATATCGAAGCAGAAGTATCCATCCTAGTTGTCACATGCTTGATAGCAAAAATGATACCGCAATAAAATTTGTACTTTGCGAAAAAGAACGGGAACTCTACTACTCTGCAACTCGGCAGCATTTCATCCGGTCGGCTGTTTATTTTTTACAGAAATGAACAATGCGCCAGTCAGGGTGGGCAAATTCCTTGTGAATTTGCTGAATATTTAAAATTAAGAGGCCCAAATTTTACAAGGCATCGCATCCGCAGAACTTCGACCGCGCAGAATATCCATGGACGATAGAAATCCCCCACAGTTGTAGAATAAAGTCGTAGACGATGGTAGACCAGAATGCGTTGAGGACTGGAAATTAAATAAATTAGCTATTACTAAAAAAAATGCAGCAACAGCTATTTTAGTATTGGGCTTGGAATGGGAGCAGAAAAGCCATTAAAAAAAGCTAAAAAAAGACCTTCAAGAGCAATCATCATTTAACCCAATAAAATATCAATGTAATTGGAAGTAACTAACATAGAGAATATGAGCGATTCCAATATTACTATTAAATTTTAGTTAGTTTAGCGTAGAAGTAGTTGTAAAAATGTAAGAAAGTTTCAAACTAACTCACAATTTTTAGTAAAATTTGGTTTATTTATTTTACCACAATATTGCGGTAAAATGGACTTTAACGCACTAGTGCGGTAAAGTAGAACTTTCTATACTAAAAATAGTACGTGTAACCTTAGTTACCACGCAGTTGTTTTTATCTAAAGTCTTTGGTTGTATGTACATACATATTATTACACCATCTTTCTGAAACTAGGCATCTTCAGCATGCCTACCATCCTCCAATTGAACAAATTTATACAAAACTTTATTTCTGTACCACTCTGTATTAATGGTAATTGAGAAAAGAATGGGCCCAACTATTTTTCTCTGGGAATCTGCGATCTAAACACTAATTTTGTGAGAATGTACTGGAGTAAATATTTGGAACGTTCCTTTTATAATCAATTTCAATTTTAAATTTGGGCAATTTTTATAACAAACAGTAAAAGAAAATGTAAAATTTATTAAAAATGTTCCAACAATCCAATCGTTCCAGAGTCGAAGTTAGATTATACTGGAGTTGAATATTTTTGTTTTGGTAAATTGTAATAACATTAAACCACAAGCCTACTATTGAATTAGTTCAAACGATTTTAATTTTTTTTTCGCATGTTTCGAACGTTTCACTGCTTTAAAATATATTTTAGAGAATTGACTCCGTCTATTAATTAAAAGAGAAGAATTCTTATGAGGCCATAGAATATTTTTGAAAATGACATTCGCTCGTTTCGCGTGGAAAATATACAAATTCATCCTATTATAATCCGTTAATTAATGACAGTTTGATTTTATTAATAAGATGATGCCCTATCACATTATATTTTTATAATTTTCAGGCAGTAGTTAAATAATTTTCCAGATTATTAGATAATCAGAAGCATATCCATCTAATCCGATCCACAAAATAACCTGCTCGCCTTCCCGACTTACGCCCTTGACCGTTTTTTTGGGAACGAAGGAGACATCGTCCACATATCTTAAAGGGTTCGAAAATAATTAAGAAAGGACAATGTTCTTCGTAATGTTTATTAAGTTACGATACATTTTGACAATGTTGCGTTTTCCTAAACGTCTCATTTCTATAAGACTTTCATTTATGCTGCAACAACTTGCAAAAATTCTAAGGTTTAAAAAACATGCGTATTCCTTAAAGAGTGTTTAAACTCGATCATATTTGCATTTTACGCATAACTTCCCAAACCTGAATCCACTTGCATATAATACAATGTATGAATACTTTTCGAAGTAATCAATTTATTAACTGCAGATTTTGTAAAGAAAAAGACGTACGTAAGTTTATTAAAAGAATTTCATTTTAAAACATTTATATATCTGAAAGGTACAAAGCACACGTATGGTGCCTAATTTTTTATTCCATTTCGACAAACTGTTTGCGTTTATGTGCGAAGAAGTGCCTTCGATTTGTAAGCCGCGCAATTCGAGTAGACCCATAAAATATTTTATGGTATATTCAGTTTTATTTACCCTCCTTTTATTACACTTTCACTTCTTGCCTGTGAACCTGCCCGAAGTAAATCGATTTGCAAGCGATAAAATATTGGATACTTTTAGCGGGAAACAATACTAGATTTATTGTTTCGAGTTTCGAGTACGTTACAGGTAGCAGACTCGTCGGGTAACGAAACAATAATGTAATTTTGAGTTCTAAGAAGATTCAGTATTTATTTTGCAAATAAGAAGTGGTTTTAGCGAGATTTCGAAAATGACCGCGTCATAGGAGACCACACATTAAGTAGTCATTGCATCAATTCCAGGGGCGGAATCAGCTCGTCTGCATACACACAACTCATTAAAATTTTGCAATAACTACGTAAACTTTTAAGTAATGAAAAAATTATTACTTAATATGACAACAACCATATGAGTACAATGAATGAGTACAAATGCATTTCAGTATTAAAGTAATCTAACATCATGAGCAAACGTGTAATTGGGTGTGGATAGAAACATGTATTTCCTCTGCAACATTAACCTCTCTCATTTTTGGTGTTTTTTTTGTAGGTATTTATTATTTGTCTATATATTGCCTCATGAATACAATTCAAATACTCTACTCGATTGTGTCAATGAGTCCTAAATTAATATTTCGTATATACAATATGATACAATCATTTTATGTACGTACTTATATATTTTCCCATAAGCGGATACCTCCCCTAGACATACTTTAGCAGCCCCCAAGGTGTCTGGTTAAGGGAGATTTCACTGTACATTAGTTACAATGTACCGTATTTACGCAGAAGAAGTCAAATAAACCCAAGTTAAATTTTGGGCCGAGCGGGATTGATTTTTAAAAAATTATTTTAATTTACGAGAACCTTAACACCCAAATTTAACATGAGAACGTAGTTATTATTACAAAGATATGTAATGAATGAATAACTACGAACTAACTAGCACAATAGCAGGTACTTATAATTTATACACTTTTACAGAAATATAGAATGTGGTTTCTATAACTTCTCCGGGCCCTAGATGAGAACTTGTGGTTTCTTCAGAATGGGCCGATCTTCGGATTATACTATTTATAGGAGTCAACTTCTTGACTGGATCTGCTATATGTATGGAAATTATAAAAATGGTGAAAATAATTAGTGGAGGGCAGTGTGTCAGTGTCTTGTCTATCAATATCTTGTCAGGTCCCTAAAGTGCCTACAGTGTTAATGTAATGCAAGGCTACATGCTTTTAAAGATGATTTCTCTAAATATGATTTCTAGCTTGGGTCAACCTTTCCTGTATACAATTTAGGGTCACATGTGGTCTTTGGAAAGAGAGGCTTGTCTTGGTTGCTTCAAGGGTTTATATTCAAGGGTAAGAAAACGGAACATGTAGGACTGGGTATGCAGAGATCTTCTTACTTCTTTTCTTGCTTCTTGGGGTTGTAGGACCAAAAACACGGCTCCTGGAGTTGTTCTTCAGTGAACAACTCCAGGAGTCGTGTTTTTGGTATTCAGAAATCCTACTTCAGACTAGGTAAATTTTAAATTTTGGGCCGATCGGGTTTGATTTTTAAAAAGTGATTTTAATTTACAAAAACTTTAATGCTCAAATTAACATTAGAATGTACTATTATTACAAGGATATGGATAAGTAACTACGCACTAAATAGAATAATAGCAAGTACTTATATTTATAATTTATTCAATGCAAAGCTTGCATTTATTTCTATAGGGAACTATACGAGGTCTAATAAAAAAATACAGTGAACAATTTTATTATGAACAAAGTAGTAAGCTTACCTAAAATTTGAACTAATCTTCAAGGTGCTGTTCTTGGCTAGCGATGCAATTATTCCGACGCTGTTTCCATGATTTGAAGCATTTCCGGAAGGCTTCTTCGCATAGGCCTGCAGCTGCTTCGTGGTGGCCCTCTGGTGGAAATGGTATCAAAATATTTTCCTCTTGGCACGGCTTTGATTTTTGGAAGAGCCAGAAGTTGCGTAGTGTTAAATCCGGAGAGCAAGGCGGATATTGACAGACAGGAATCTTTTTTGCAGCCAAAAATCATCAAAATCGAGGATCAGAAGCGAGTTGTGGCACGGTGCGTTGTCGTGATAAAGGTTGGCCAGCCATTGGCCCATTTCCTAGTCTCTTTCTCCGTACATTGTTCTCTCGAATAGTCAGTCTCGAACAAGTCATGACTTGTTCAAACTTGACACTGACTATCTCAAAGGATCAGGCTATCGAACGCATTATATCACACAGATGTAGCATGAGCAGTTTCTACTATAAAAATTCGTTTGCCGTATTTTTTGATCAGCCCCCGTATAGTGGGCTTTCCATGACCCGCATTTTCTTATCAGAAATAAGCTATTATTTCGATGTAGAAAGGGCATTTTTGAGGTTATTTTTGTAGTGCATTTTGGAGAAGCATTTTTGAGGGTAACAACAATATCCTCAGTTTTCCAAGTACTGTTCTAACATAGAGATATGTTTCTTTCATTGTATTTGTATGTTCTCAGCACATTCATAATGCAATCTTTGTTATAATATACAAGTATATCAACAAAAAGAAAAAACGCTTTTCTCAGTTTGTGAAACAACAGAAAAAATATACACGTCAGTAACTCCAAAAGGTGACGTTATATAGTAATGTCCTTGTTGGTAAATTGCCTTGGATCCTTGTAAAGGAACGGTTTAAGGAGGCTCCAAGGGGATTTCCAAGAATTATAAAACGCAATGAAAATTTGCTAACATGTTCTTCAGCTTAAAATAGAGCTTCACGAATTTTTTGAGAATTTTTTACCAATTGAATTAAGAGAAAAAGAGGTAAAATGCATCGATTCTTATGACGAGGCATTTTCGAATGACGGGAAAAGTATCTTCGGAACAATAGAAAAATACCGTATTTGTTACAGTGATGCATCATACTTTGTAGCTTTCAGTGACGCTACCGGCATGAAAATTGACCATCTGGTTTATTTTATATTGCAAATTAAAGACCGAGGCGTTTAGCGTCGTCGGCTGATTTGGCCGCATAACACAAATAGCCGCGAGACACGGGCTATTCAAATAATTGTATTCCTTGGCATTCTGGTACTGGTTGGCGGTCGAAACCTTTTTCAGCAATAATCAATTGTAACATTTTATAGTCAGATCCGAAGCGAGCTCAAATTTAGCTTCATTTACAATATTTTCGAAGGATAAATACACCTCACACGAGGAGCATTTCATCGTTTGTCCCAAATGACTTAGGGAAACAATGCGATATCCACTGGCTTCGCAAACACAACATTCGACGATTTTGGTTTCTTTACTGATTCGACTCACTTTTCGCCCCGCATTACCTTTCCTGGTTTTTCAGACAGCATGCGGATTTTATTTAACTGACTTTTGGAAACGAAGTCCCCTTTACAACGTAAACGCGGTGACATTTTGAGGTTAGGATAAATTTTTACGGCGACATACTGCCAACGAAGACACACTAAATCGGCGAATTTGGTTATTTACGAGTTTTTATTAAAGAATATGTGTTGAAAGCGACACAATCAAGTACTAATTTCGAAATTTACGGGTAAAAATGTTTCGTTTGTAAGCTGGAATACTGACTTTGGAACACGTTGACGAGCATAGGGCTAATCCCCTTATCCCTCACCACTCGTTGGAACCTCCTTAAAACCTTGTCACCTAGGATTATTCATCATTTCATCAATATTGAACATTTGTGTAATTGTGTGTACTTACGACGAAACCTAAAAAACTCAAACTGGTCTGTACGGGAAACCGCGGCGCCATCAGAATGTTGCAACGTGTAAATAAGTAATAAATTAGAAAATAATACTACGACCGTCTAAAAATGCAGTGTAACGTAGACTTCCGAAAGGTCAAATGCAAATGGGGGCCCATAATTTTGATGAAGTGCAGCTCTCAAACAAATTATATTCCTAGAAACTAGCAGCATGACGATTAACAATCCTCCAGTGACACATTTCGTATCTATTTATGAATCTCGAATTAACATTTCCGCGTCTACAGGCCCTCCGTCATAAATCTATCAAAGGATATTATAATTAAAAACGGGCATTGTGTTATTTTCTCAACTGTTTGTCATGTTTAAATTCGGAAATGTGACACAGATGTCCTACAAACCGTTCGAGTAACGCCGTCATTAAATTATTTAAATAATGCCAATAAATTATGGGAGCGTATCGCAGCCAAACGGTTGCTTCTGGTCTGGCGTTTTAATTGTAGAAGCAGAAGCGGAGCTGCGACCATTAGAAAGTCATAAAATTAATCCGAACCCCACTGGGACTTTCTGTGCCTTACTGAAGGAAGTCCCAACCGTCGCCGTCGTCGATTAACAGTTTTTTCTATGTAGTTATAAAATCCTTGCCAAGATATACATTAGCTTAATATTAGTTATCAGATATAAATTCGTCGAAGCGACGCGACAGCCCATTAAGTGTTTTTTACTTGTAGAACAACTAAATTAACTAGATAAAATAATTTTACCATTATAACCGCGAATACCTCGTGACTATCGGTTTCAATGGTATTGGCGATCCTATTTAAATAGGCATGCAAAAAATACTTAATGTTTGAATTAGACTGTCTTTTGGTTTTTTCAAGTTTTTAAAACGGATGGTGTGAAATGTCAAAGTGCATTACTGTTGAAGTATATTATCGGGGGAAAAATATGAATAAATAACAAAGGAACAATAATATCAAAAGCAATGAAAACGGCGTTAATGAAAAACCTTGAAAATATGGTAACATTAAATCGTAAAAATTTGAATTGAGTAGCGTGTAGATCCTACTCTAGCTCTTATCACTGTTTTCATTCGTCTGGGCATGTTACTGATCAAGTTGTGAATGATTCACTGAGGAATATTCTATTATTCGACAAGAATAAGTTATTCAAATTCCCTAAGCGTGGCATAGAAGCAGAGATGTGGCGCACTGATCGTTTGTTTTAGTGCATCCCATTTATGGGGTTCATATCTCGACTTATTGGTGGCCAGTCCATAGTCGGAATATTCACAAATCGAAGGCAGTCCAGTACTTCTCTAGCAATCTCTCAATGGAACCGAAAGGTATTCTGCATAAAAATTAAATTGACCGCGACAAACGGGGCAAATGGTATTACATGGTACTTCTACGTAGAAACGTGCATTCATGGATCTCCCCGTATAGGAACCAAATCCGTGAGACCCTCGAAACAAATTCTCCCCAGAACATTATTGATCCACCAAAAAATGGGACCCTCAGAGAAATATTGCAGACAATAGTCTCCCTTCTGGTCTCCGTCAGAGTCGTTGATGTCCATCTGGTGAATTAAGATTTACTTTTAAACAAAACGTCAGAAAACGAACTCCCTTGTCTCATCTGAAAACAAAACTCCTTTCCAGTCTTCTCATCAGTGCCGTACGCGGTACGCCGATTCATTTGATAACCGCTTGGCGGTTTGGTGGTTCCTTTCTCGATTTCCGACTTTTATGTTACTGACAGAGATCGTATTGATAAAGATGTATACGCCATAAAGTTCATTCGGCATTTGTCCTGAATGAGAACTAATAAGTTCGAAACAGCTGTATGTCGTTCGGTTCCGATCCGGGACAAATGTCGAATCCTACCTGTGGCGGGTTTTATTTTTTGAAACCTTATCTGATCGTGCAGAAACACGAGAAAGGGGTCGCGGATCGCTTCTGGGTATAATTCAATGCCTCGCGGGGCTTTAGCCCGAGGAGTAGTTGTTTCCTAGAGCGATTAAGTAATAGCTTTGCTATTCGGGAACTACTTTTATAACCGCTTGGCGGTTTGGTGGTTCCTTTCTCGATTTCCGACTTATATGTTACTGACAGAGATCGTATCGATAAAGATGTATACGCCATAAAGTTCATTCGGTATTTGTCCTGAATCGGCGTACCGTGTACGGCACTGATGAGAACTAATAAGTTCGAAACAGCTGTATGTCGTTCGGTTCCGATCCGGGACAAATGTTGAATCCTACCTGTAGCGGGTTTTATTTTTTGAAACTTTAAGTACACTAGACAAAGTGTTTCATTCATTTGACGACATTAAATTGAAACTAGAGTAACTTAATTTATTTCCTTTTACAAATCGATTTAAACAGTATTAAATTTATTATTAAGAAACAATTACAAAATGTTACTTTACATCTGTCAAATAATTGAGTCTACATCAGTAGTGGCAGAAGATATTGTAGGGTTACCTACATGAAATGTTGAAGGGTTCAAAACTTCATTTTAGCCAGTAATAACGTTACCCAGTAATAAAGGTTTTTTTCAAAAATAATACATTTTTAATAATAAAAAATTAAAAGTTTTCAGTAATAAAGCTTTTCTTGGTAATTGATGATTATCAATTTTTTGTGGTAAGTAATTGGGTGCCGGCTCCATCGCCTGATTTGATCTTTTGATAATTTTTTACAGGGCCATGTAAAAGGAACATGTATAAGGTACGATCGAATTATCGAGTTGTTGAATAAGAGGTGGAAGAGTTATAGCGATAAGAGGTGGAGTATTTGTGAATGTAAGGTAGTCACCTATAAACAGACTAAAACTGTGTATCGAAAATCACGGTAGAAATTTTGAACCTTTAGTGCAACCGATATTATGTAAATTAAATTGTTGTGATTGAATTATTGACGTTTCTTAAAATTTTTGTAACAAAACCTAATGAAAATTATTCTGTTCCATGGCTAATAGACTTTATAGTGATTTCATCAAATTCTGTGCATCCATTTCCATGATTAATCGTCATTTATTTCCATAATTTTGTGAAATAAACATATAGTTTATTTCATCGCTATTTGCCAAATAAAAAATCCCAAACGGCCTTATCTCATACCGTGGCTTGTTTTTATGGCTAGGCTCAGGTAGACTGTTCTGTTTATCGGCAAGATAAGAGTTTTTTATTTGGCAAATGGCGATGAAATGAATAGTACTTTTTATATTTTTTTAGAGCTAACACTATCTAACCAAGACAATTTCAGTATAATATAATGACTAATAACTAATTTGCATATTATTAGGTAATTAAGAGAGCCATTATAAGTGTATATCAAACTGATTTTTCGTTAATTACAAGCGGAAAATGAGAATACCTCGATAAAATCGATTTATTATTACCATACCTAAATGCCTTACGGCGCATTTCTATCACACATGTCGTGTTATTTCACTATAAAATATCTCTGATTGACGTATCAATCAAAACATTAAAATAATTATCGCGTAGGTAGAATTCTTATTCATAAATCACATACCACACAATAAGAATATTTTATCGTGTTAAATAAAATGTATTATTAAATGCCTGCAGGAATGCTAATTACTTCTGAAAAACAATGAAATAGTTCGTGTTTTTTATTTGACGGACGTGACGGGCACCATTAATAGAATAATTGGATAATTCGTTTATTGCGGATGAGTCAACAGAAACTGTGTAATTAGCGACCAAATGAGCTGTGTTTTAAGATAATGGTTTTAATTGCTTATTAGAATGCATCGTAGTTAGCGCAATAAAAAATGAGCGTAACGAAATATTAACAGTTTCAAAAAATATGTTATCGTAATCATAATACTTAATTTTTTTATTATTGTTTTCCATGAATACTGGCAAAAAAGGATTGACATGAACTTCTTTCTGCTGTAAAATATGTACTATAACTGCTGTAGTAGAAAACCCCGGGTTGTTATCCAAAAGTACAGTAATTTTTTTTTATTCCAACTGAAAAATATACTGCCGACGGTCCCAAACAACATTGTGAGTCACACCTTAAGTTTTTTGCCCAACTTACTTTGACATTTCTTTGTTTCAGTGTTTGACAAATTCAACCATGGAGAGGTACACAATTGAGCAGAGCATTAAGATAGTTGAAGCCTTTTTCGAAAATCGGCGTTCAAATCAAAATGCATTTCGTGCACTTCGTGACTTTTTTGGTCAGCATAATCGACCAAATGTGTCCACAATCGGGAGAATTGTGCGCAAATTTCAGCAAGCCGGGTCTGTGGGAAATGTGAAAACACCTGTGCATGCTCTCCCAGCTCGTTCTGCGGAAAACATTGCTGTTGTTCGCGATAGTGTAGCAGAAGAGCCGTCAACCTCGATTCGTCATCGTGCCCAACAATTGAACATCTCACGAACATCACCGATGCGAATTTTGAATAAAGATTTGAATTTACACGCTTACAAGGTTCAATTGACTCAAGAGCTGAAGCCTACTGACCATTTCAAGTGTCGTCAATACGCCGAATGGTTGGTTGAACAGACAGAAGTGAACGGTGACTTTACAAAGAAAATCATCTTCAGCGACGAGGCACACTTTCACCTCAGTGAATTCGTTAACAAGCAGAATTGCCGCATTTGGGCAAATGAGAATCCACGAGTGATTGTTGAAAAGCCGATGCATTCACAAAGAGTGACTGTTTGGTGCGGTTTATAAGCTGGCGGCGTCACCGGGCCGTACTTCTTCGAAAATGAGGTCGGCCAATCAGTTACCGTGAATGGTGTTCGCTATCGCGAGATGATAACGGACTTCTTGTGGCCAGAAATGGAGGATATAGACCTGGACGATATGTGGTTCCAATAGGATGGTGCCACTTGTCACACAGCCAACGAAACAATGGCACTTTTGCGCGAGAAATTCAATGGCCGTATTATCTCACGTCGTGGCGATGTTAATTGGCCGCCACGATCATGTGATTTGACACCGATGGACTTCTTTCTTTGGAGATATTTAAAAGAAAAAGTGTACGTCAATAAGCCAAGAACAATTCAAGAGCTAAAGGATGAGATAATTCGGCACATTAATGACATTGAACTTCAATTATGTCTCAGAGTCATTGAAAATATGGACCATTGGATAGAGGTATGCCACCAAAGCCGTGGCTAGCATTTGGCCGATATTTTGTTTCACACATAATTGTCATAGATCCTTCTATCATAATAAAAAATATTAAGATAATTCTCTGAAAACTTTTTTTTATTTTCAATTAACATCGTGCGTTTTGGTTGGACCACCTTTTAGTATCCACTACTGAAAATTCATCTGTCTGTGTTATGTTTCCAACTTTTCAATGGCCTTTGGTATGCGCGAACAATTGCCATATATATACTCCAAATCTTGTTGAATAGCTGGATCCGCTAAAGTCTGTTGCGCGTTACCAATAGCAATACCATAATTTGGATCCAACTGTTGAAAAACCCTGGTGATATCTTGGTGATAATTGCAGTAATAATATGAAGCTGCCTCGATCCAAGTTCTCCAACTGGTTATTACAGGTGCTGGAGGTAACTGTGTATGGGGAAACATCTGTGAATAATGCCACTCTTTACGGGGCTTTTAAAAACGCTTATTTTACATTCGCTATCAGGCGATCGACATTCAGATAACGGCCACGGATTGCCTCTACTACGCGATAAAGACGATGCGCTAGGCACGTTACACGTAACATATCGTAATTATAAGTTCTGTTCAAAAGTCGATAAGCCGCTTTCACGTATGGCGCAGCATCCGTAAGAAAAAGTAGAGCCATGTTTTTGTTTTCCTCATGTTTAGCGCCCCATTCTTCTTTCAACGTCTCCAACAGTTCCAACTAATTTTTCAACGGTTTATTCTTTGTCAATATTTGTTATAAGATTGTGATATTTCTTTATGGTGCTTGTATTTCTAATAGATATTTCAGAACACGTATAAGTATGACTCTGAAATATCCGCAACCAAATCCGGGGCTTAATTGTAACAATTTTTCTGGGACAAAACATTCAATGAAGCTCATTCGATCTGTGTCTAACGTTTAAGGGATTTTTGAATTTAATTACATTCTATTTTTGTAACGTTTAAGATCGACCTCTATTCTACTCGCTTTTAGATCGAAGGTAATCTTTAGTACGTTGATTATTCTGCATCCAGTTGAAGTAGGTATGATGTCTAGACTCCTTATTCATAAATGCATGAGAATGTTTTATATGGAGATGCTCTTTAGGTCTTCTCAAGAGAAAGGCCTACTGACTGAGTGTATCGATTACACCGTTTACTATCTATTGGCAGGGCACTTTATCCAGCTTTACCCGTGTATCAGACCCCACTGCTTTGATACATGTCTCTTCACGTAGTTGTTAGCTAGTTTTTCTTCAGCACCTACCTGCAACCTTAGATATGACCCTGGGCATAGTGCGTGTACTGGGGATTTGCAGATGTTCTGGATATAGCATCTGTACACCTCCACTTAGAAGACCCACTATTATTCTGATATTTTAGCATCGTAAGTCTTCCGTAAATCTTGGCGTTCCTCCTTTTATGAACTGTTTTGCCTATTTTGATTATTTATGGGAAGAGCTCCTGCGCTATACCACAGACCTACCCACGCCACTTTTCTTGTTCTGGTACTCATATCAAGGTACCTTGACTTCTGCTCCCTGTCTAGTTACCTCTAATTAGATGCTCAAAAGCGTCAAAACAGACTACGATTAGCTATTAATTCACTAATTAGCTTACACATCTCAGCAATGACCGTTTTCTGAATTTCTTCGCAGGTTCGTATATGTTGCATCTAATCATAATTGTTATTGAATCCATATTAATTGTTTTTAAATAGGTATTGTTTGATGGAAACAGAAAAAGTAAACAAAACCCTTCTGGCTTTGTTGTTGAGTCGTCGTTGGCTTGACTGTTGAGTTGTGAATACTGTTTAAGTTATTACTTCTAGAAAAACTATTGATAATCGTTTTCTCGTGGATGTCAGTTAAAAAACTTTGATCTTCCTTTATTTTGAGTTAATATAAAAACAGTTAAGCCTTACTGAATAAACACATAAAGTTTTCACTTGCATACATTAAGAATCTTGCATAGATTGAGATGTTGAGTTTTCGGTTAAGATTAGTGTTAAGTTTTGAGTTTTCCAAACTTCAGTATTCTCAGTTTTTCTTTATATCCTATATTGGTTGATAATGACAATACTACAATAATGATAATATAAGCATTTTAATATTAGGCAATGTTACAAAATATTTAAAACTATACACAATGTATAAATACTTTAGAGGAACAACGGCCTAAAAAGATTTATATGTAAAGATAAAAGCATCCTATGAAGATTCTAGTTTTTTTTATTTTCTTTAATAAAATGTTATGTTTCTTTATTACCTACATTATGAGAAATAGACAAAAATTCTCAATACAATTTTTTACTTTAGGAAAATTTATATATTTTTTCTTGTTCATATTCAACAATATCTATAGTTCATTATAGTGCATATTTGAGATAATATTTTACTTGCTTTTGTATCAGGTACATATTACTGAACAAGTATATTCTACACGGAGAAAAATATTTTTTGATATGAGCAAATAGATTTCTCTTTCTCTATTTTTCAATAGATTCAATAAAATATGCGTATTAAAATTATATCTCTATCAATATGCGTATTAACTCGTTTCACCGAAGTATCAAAGAAATAGTTATGGCAATTAATAACGTTTTTAATTGAATCAATTATCTTTACCCTAAATTTAATACTAAAGTCAGAACAATTTTTTTAACTTAAAACTGTTTGTTCAAATTAAAAAGATATAATTTATATATCTAATATTAATAATAATATCGAATACGATGGATATTCTTTCGATGCAGCAAAAATACCAGTT
Source organism: Rosalia funebris (assembly GCA_037954035.1). Classification (NCBI taxonomy): domain Eukaryota; kingdom Metazoa; phylum Arthropoda; class Insecta; order Coleoptera; family Cerambycidae; genus Rosalia; species Rosalia funebris. Next base: position 11,051,051 of record JAZFAV010000008.1, read on the forward strand.
CCAATCATCTGCCGATTATGCCAACTTAATTGGCGAAACGCGTGTTGAGAAATGTACAATCTCGGTGTTCGTGAGAACCTGGTCTCCTGTTTTTTTTTTTATTTATTCACACCAAAAATACATGTTTATTCGAATAAAGAAATTTGTTCAACTAAACTAAGCAAAACTAATCAAACTTGTAAAACTTGTGTTGTGAAACTAAGCAAAATTTAAATAAGCTCGAGTTATACAATCAAAAAATGTGTTTTGTCTGTGGGTTTATTTTTGATCCGGTTAAAAAATTTCTTATTCTCTCCCTGTCCAATATATTTGTAATTAGCAGAAAATATATTCAAGTCGAGGGTTTGCTAATATATTTAAGGTTCTTATTTGCTTAAGACGAACTTATATTTGTATCGCCATACCCAAAATCGGAATTTAGTGGTCATAAACGGAATTTAATAACGATAAATAAATATTTCTCTCGGTGTACATCCAAGTGGTGTACAAATTCAATTGAAGTTAATAATAAACTGTAGTAACATATCAGAGAAATGTTACTACAAAATTATATTAAAATCTATATATTATTATAAAAAATATTCTTTACACATTTTAGATTAGACATTACTATTATATAGAAATGAATTACTTACATAACGAACATTTTCCGAATACCCCTGTCCGCCACTGCCCCGGCAAATCAAGCGTAGGTAATCGCATTGTCATAATCGAATTAATTCTCGAGCATGACGAAGATATTTGTTTAAACAAATATCTTGTAACTGTTTCTCCGCCGGTAGATAACTCTTAAACCGAAATCGACGATTTTTAAGTTGAACGATTCATAAACGGGTTTGGTTTGCTGACATTTTATTAATTGGTAAAATCAGAATCGCCCAATTAAGCTAATTAAACCGCTTAAATGGTCATAAATCTCGGTGACGTAGTTCAGAAGAGAAAAAGAAGAAACAAGAGTCCCGGTCGGAGACGAACTGGGTATGTCTTGTTGGGACGCGAAAAGGCCACAGCTGACTAGTCGATAGCTTAAGTAATTACCATAACCACTTACTACCGTATATTTAAATTATTACTTTTGTCAGTTCGACTGTTGGGGGCTATAATATTTGTGTGAATGTTCCTTTTCTTCTGCTAATACTATGCGCAAATAAACTGTCACCTCAAGCCCTTTGATTCGTACTTGAGCTTAACCTCAATTTCCATTTGTAACCTATGTTTCTTGATCTACAATTGTTTCTTGATCTAGGCTTCTACAAATGTTGACACTTTGAAAGTTGATTTGGGTTTGATAAGTAATTATAAGTGAGCTATTTACGCTGATTTCATATCTACCTTCCATTTTTGCCCCTCGCGTAAGGTTTTCGATCAACTGAATAATCAGAATATATTAAAAGCTACAGGGAAAATTACATTTTAATAAACATTATATTTGGCGTGTTTTTATAACTTCTAGGCATTTTTAAGTCAAAATAAAAATACACGACGCGATTTCCCGGGTAAACGTACACACATTAAAAACGTACTACAGCGACTATGTAAATACCCGAATAGTATAAAACCGGAATATCCTCACCGGCCAACTCTGTTTCGGTGAAGCACCCTCACTTGTGTGTACTTTTCAAACCGATTAAACACAGGGGTGCCTCAATTGATTGAGGCAAAATTTAATTTTATATAACCTCGGTTTTAAAAACTACAAATTATTGGGCAATGTACATTTACAAATACTGGTGCGTGATGGAAACAAAAAAACAGTGTTTCTATAATTCATGGTATGTAAAACTAAGCCAAAGGGTCAAAAAGTCCGATCACAAAATCTTTGTTGGCTTGTGTAATCAGTAGTCACAATAGTGAACACACTTTGTAAACCTGTCAGAGTGAATGAATAAAGTTTTTAGGAAAGATTGTTACGGTTTTATTCGATAATAACTGAAAATTTCCAAACATACAAACGTATACAGACCTACAAAAAATAGCTACAAATGTATTACTAAATGATAATTCTGTGTAATTGGATCACATTACACTATATTTATACAAAAACTAAGAATCTTAAAAATAAAATAAAATAAGCGCTGAGCATCCAATAGAAACTCAGAGAGACGTTTCTAGAGATACCCAGCTAGAGATTAACCAAAGTCCGTGAAAGTATTAGAGTATCTGAAAATATCAATGATATAAGGATATAAATATAAATTAATCATTAATGACAATGAATCTTGGATCCTGGATTAAAATAAGGTGTTTCATTTGGGACTATAGGATATGATTTGTCAATAAATTAATAATATTTGACAAACTGAGGTTGTTATTCTTCAACATAAAATGGAGGCGATACGGCTACAAATGGAAAAAATATCTTTCATATGTTTCATTAATTCATTTGGCAAAATTATCCATAATAGGGGCACATAAAACTTGCTCTATTTCCCAAATAACACGTTAAATATTAGCTTTGAGGTGATTGATTGATACTGGCTGGGTGGTGCACACTTTTCCCTTGGCATAACCTCAAAGAAAAAAGTCAAATGCAGTGGTGTTAAATGACATGATCTTGTAAGCCAATTGATGTCAGCATTTCGCGTGACAACATGGTCAGGAAATTTAATATGCAACAGAGTTATGTTTACACGTGCTGCTTGCATGTTGCACCGTCTTAATTTTGTATACTGACAGATGAAGATCATTTAAATCCAATGCGTGGTGGCTCTTGATAATTTCAATTATTGTGCACGAGTCGAATTGATGTATTTGGATATTTCCTTACACTTTCTCTCACTGATGCAATATTTTTATCTGACCGACCATAGCGAGGACGTATTGGTGTTGCCTTATCAATAACAGAACCTGTCTCTTCAAATTTCTTGATTAAATTATGATCTGTTAACTCTGTAAGTGCTTCGTTTTGTCCTAATTTTGTGCGATTTTTCTTAACGCAACTGTAAATGATCGCTCACTTTCATAAAATAGTTATACACAAACTATTCGTTGTTAAACTGTTAATCGAGCCATGTTGACGTCGTATGATTTGTAGATGATAGTCGTTAAATATTGACGCCCTGACTACTATACTATATGACGAATAAAAACTACTATATCGAACTATAAAAAGCACAACCACGCGCCAATGGTCACAACCGCCTCAGGGATCTCTCCGACTATCGTTTTTTCTTCCTACTGCATTGCTCCCCCGATTACTTAATTAGTCGTAATGAGAACTACAAAGCTTTATACACATAACAAAACGTCGCCCTAGCAGTGGAATAAAGTAGTCTCTTGGAAGAATGAATTTTAGGTGAGTGGGAAGATGAAAAGGTCCATGGAGTAAAAAACAATATGGTATATAAGGGGTATTGGAATATATACATATAAGAATATGTATATATTTACCTGATATCGATAAATTTATTCTATGTGACTTCACAGCAATACTTTTGAAGAGGTTGAAACAGTAGGTACTTATCCATTAATATTGAAACTATTGATAGTCAGGTGAATAGCAAGGTAACTCGACAACTATATTAAGTGTCTTCTCTTCCAACAAAACAAAAGTGAGATAAAGATAGTGTAATTAGTTAACAGGATTTTGAATGAATTGTATTTACATAATGTAATTATTTATATTTCTTTACCATACACTGTTTTATCTTTTATTTTAAAGAATATATTTAAAAAATCAGTACTTATTTCATTCTCTTTTTTAACGACGATGATATAATAGTTTCCAATTGGAAATTGAACCCAAGCCGGTGGATGTTCAGCAATTAAAATCCATATTTTAATTGTTCTAGTAGCTGTAATTTGATTCAAAAGATTCAAATGAATTTAAGTGAAATAATAACTTAGTTTTGATAAGATTTTGTTTGTATAATTACAGCGTAAAGCAGATAAACATTTGAACACGTCAGTAATTCTTTTCTATGATATATTCACAGTAGTTTTTTAACCTCTAAAAGTCACAATCTTCCTACAATAATAATCTGAAAAATAAGCTAATATGATTATAATTTTTCTAAAATCATTATTCAATCAGTTCCCACATTATATTTATAACCTCACATTTTTTAACTGGTTTGGGCGGATCAAACTCACTTTATAACATAATAGTTTGCAGTTTTCTGTAAGCCTTCTGTTACACCTAAACAATTGCATCCATTTATCTCGTCAGAATAGTAACACAGGCTTAAGATCGATTAAATTAATATCAGATTTACACTGTTCAGCGAAGTCAGAAATACAAGCCCTTGACTAATTTTAAACATGCACCAATTTGAAGCGATTAAATTAATATCAGATTTAAACAGTTCAGCGAGATCAAAAATACAATCCCTTGACTAATTTTAAACATGCAGCAATTTGAAGCTTAGAGTCACAAGTCTGTATTTTAAAATATGAGAGGAAGTGGTTTTTAACTCAACATTAACAACTTGTTAAATATTACATAATCAACTATTAAAGTATTAAATTATAAGGCTTGTGCGAAATACTATCCCAAATCATTGGAGCGATTGACAGCAAAATAATTACAAGTTAATCTCTCAGAAGTAGAAAGCCTCATTACGCCACGAAAGAAAATTCTTGTTTGGCACAACGAACGCTGTTTTTACGTTAAGTGCATGGAACCACTCCCTCAAGGCAGGTGATTGATAATTTCATAAATAATAATAAAAGGTCATAGGCTTTATTGTCTAATGGCAAACATTCCTCGGGTACTATCCGCAACTAGTCATGCGTATCTTCGATGAATATCTCTTTTAGGTACCTATACAATCTAATTAAGTCTCGTTATATTTCCCGACGGGTTTTTGCAGATATGTTTATTTAAATTTTTTTGACATTGGTTATATTGGTGTAGTCTAAGAATTAGCAGTACAGCACTGGACATTTTTAACAATACAGTAGTTTTCAGGAAAAAAAAAACGCCACGGGTAGGATTCGACATCTGTCCCGGATGGGAACCGAACGACAGACAGCTGTTTCGAACTTATTAGTTCTCATCAGTGCCGTACAAGCGGCGGGTTTCCTATTTCAATCCTACCCGTGGCGGGTTCTCTGTTCTGATTTTTATCTGATCGTGCAGAAACACGAGATAGGGATCGAGGATCGCTTTTAGGTACAATTACTTGATAAACGCTTGGCGGTTTGGTGGTTCCTTTCTCGATTCCCGACTTATATGTTACTGAATACGTTACTGGGTTCGTTAAATGTGAACCTATATTAATATTCATATTCATACTCATTACTCATAGTTCGGGACTAACAACTTCGATTCAGTAAACTCAGGTGCGTACGTTCATAAATTTCGTATCATTTTGTTATCAAAAGAATTTAAAAATGGACCAAAGGAATTATTAGGGGATAACAACACTAAATTTTTCAAAAAATCGACTTTTTGGGAATGTACTGTTGGGAAGATACAGTTTAGGTACAGTCTAATGTTTTACCTCATGATTTATAACTTCTCTAATATACAATAGATGTCGTTAAAAGATGTTTATGGTTAGTCAGAAGCATTTACAAACAAAAGCGTGACCGTGCCTGGCCTCGGAGGAAAAGGTGAATTAACTGCCAAATTAAATTGATCAATTAACAATTTATTATGGCTTGGCAATACGTCGGAATCCGAACTCCTTGGTAAATATGAAAAATGAAATATGGGCGACCTTATTTCATAATTTATCAACCCAGAGCCTTGGTGTGACTGGAAGAAGGCGCAAGCAGAGGATTCTTTCGACACCTTCCATCATAAGCCGCCGCTTCCTAAGGAAGTTTTTAAAGCAATCAAAACAATTTATGAGGACCTGAGCCTACACGAGTTGCTAAATCGTTGCTTGGGAGGCTACATGCTAAATAGTAATGGAAGTTTCAATGCTACAGTTGTGAATTGGCTCCAAAGTCTTAACCCAGTGGCAAAAAGTCTTGAATATAGCGACTGATATTGCTGTGTGCCCCTTTAATGATGATCTGACTAATATTCTCCGAATTATGAAACGTTTTGAGATGGATATTGGCGTCCAATCATATAACTTTTTGTATCGAAGCCGATGCTAAGCGGATAGAGTACACCGAGATGTCGAGATGCCGAGAGGCATGCTCTAACATAGAATGGAGGAGGAGGGTTCGAGGAAAGACAATGAGGAAGAATATCTAAATATATAAGGGCAGCTTTATGGTTTTGGGATAGTAGATTGATGGTAAAATGTTTTAAACAGTCGGATTTTTCATTTTTTTATATCTATTACACATTTCAAAACTTTAAACGCGTATTTCTCGAAACACGATTTTTCAAAACGGCACGCAGCATAACTCCAACAATTTTCATTCTTTTCATGTGAAATTTTAACAATGCCTTTAAAATTACATTTGAATTAAGTGAATTCATTACAATGAAGTGAAATTTCGGATAAGTACGGAATTTTCGATAAGTTAATTTAAATATTATTTAACAAATGATTGCTTTTTTGTCGAAAATTTAACGTTTTTTATTTAGATACTCGTTAATTACACAAAAATCAATATTTTCAAAATCCCCTTCACTAGCAAAAAAACATATACAGTCCCTGCTCACTTTATTAGACTCACTTGCAAAATTGTTGTTTTTTGAGGTGTATAAATAATATTGGCTTTGTTAAATATATGTACATGAGAATAAAGCGTGGTTTCACATTTCTGATTCTTTATTATACAAAAAAATATATATACATTGATACTAATTACTGAACATATTTTTATACTACTAATATTTTGTCAAACCGCCTTTGGCTTTTATTAGCGCGTCCAGCCTTCGAGGCATGCTATCTATGCAGTTTTTTGCAATTTCCTTTAATTGATCATTATGGTTCCAATGATAAATTATTCTCTCAATTAACTGAACCTTATTAGTTATGTTTTCTTTTGCTAATTCTCGTTTTAAGCATTCTCACACCTTCTCGATAGGGTTCATGTCTGGCGAGTTCCCTGGCCATGGTAATAAAGGTATTTCTTGTTCTGCTAAGATTTTTTTTATATTCTTGGCTATATGACAAGGGACCCCGTCTTGCATAAATATCTTACGACCATTTCCAAACCATTCCCTCATCTGTGGGATCAATTTTATTTGGAGAACCTTTTTATATTGATCTTGCCGCATGGTTCCTTCTACGACATAAAGCCTTCCCAATCCCTTCCCACTTATGACAGACCATATCATCACAGATGTAGGATGCTTCACTCTCTTTACTACACAATCTGTATTAAATTTTTCACCTGGACGTCTTCGAACAAACTGGGTTTTATCATTCATAATTTGAAATGTTGCATCATCGCTAAAGCAGACCTGGAGACATGCAACAAAAATAATAAAACCACAAAACAAAATAAATTTTTATGACCTACCATTTGCCAGTCATCGACAGAAAGCCTTTTATGCAAAATAGCCCAATTTTGCCTCTTCTTGACCATGGCTGGTGTTAGTTTTGGTTTTTTAACTGGTCTTCGACATTTGAAACCCAAACCGTACACATTTCTTCGTACAGTAGCCACCGATACCTTGTAGCCTGCCTCATGAAACTTATTCCTTATTTCACTGTGGGTTGCCCTTCTGTATTCCACAGCCATATTTCTTAAGAATCTCTGCCCTCTAGGAGTTATCAGCGAGTTTCTGCCACAGCGACCTGTCCAAGGCGAATCAACAGGTAGGTCCGCTTGCAATTTTTGACTCAACCGTCGAACTGATGATTGGGATATCCCACATTTGTTTGCAATTTCCCGTTGACTGTATTCAGTATTTCGTAAAAGTGCAATTACAGACGATTTTTCGTCCGAAGAAAGATCTTGACATTTACCCATCTAAAAAAAAATCCATTTAGGGGTTATTCGACTGAAGTTTTTATAACAAAAAGTATAAAACCCATAAATAATGGCATTATATAGTAAAATCATCACTCACCTTTGAATTACTATAAAGAAAATAGGAAAAGTTTAAAGCAAAACAATTATTTTCATCCAAAATCAACACAAGTTCCAGCTTGTGCTGGAACAGACATACAGAGCATAAAAAGTCACTTTCTGATAGTTGCATGAAAATTCTGCAATACCGACTGAATTATGTTATCAAATCGAAACCTTTTGGTTATGCATCCATCAATATTTATTTGTTGTAACATACGCATACCCATCAGGTGCAAAGACTGATTTTAATATATTCAGGGATAACAGAGCAGAGACTGTAGATTAAGTTATTTTTTCAAGATTCAAATTTGCACAAGTTACCCTGCCTGCCTTAAATTCGACATGTCTCGCGAGAATGGTTTCAATGTTGCCATTTTTAAATATTCTTTGATAATAATTTTTTATATTACAGTTAAATATATGCCTAATAACTTCCTTTATTATCTTATTACCTTTTCTTCCATAAAAGAAAAGTCAAAAAAGCCCCTTTCTTAACTTATTACAGTGGCGTTACCCCTTAATAACCAATTTGCCCGACACTAATAATGTATCCATGGAACAAATATTGACAAACTTTGGCACAATTATTTCGAAAAGATGAACGACCTTAGATAGACATTTTCCATTTCATCGCCACCTTTGAGCGAGATAATTTTTGATAAGTGGGTAGTTCCATAAATCGAAAATAGCTCCACATACTTTTGACGGTGTATTCGTCGCGTCGTTCGGTCGAACCTGGCCTAAAACAGATATAGGGTACATTAAAAATAATACGGCTACGACCCCTATTTACGCCCGAAGTGTATAATGCAAAAACGCCATTTTCCCATGATCCCAATTTATCCCGATAGTTGTGTGAAAACGGCGTACGTGTCGAAGAAACGTAAAAGCGTCGGAGTTTGATGGCCCGGGACTCGATAAATGTTAATACCTCAATATGCAGTATATTTGCCAAGGGTGGATGACGGCAATTCACTTCCCCCCAACTTCATTAAAGGGGGGCGGGATGCTACGTGTATATCGACCTTCTCATCCCTTAACACTCAATCTCGTGTCCACTAGTTTTAAGTACGACACGTTTCGGACCGATATGGAATCGTCCGGGACTAAGCTGGCGTTGATTGTAATTCGCCCTTGTTTGTACTTGTTTATTTGCGACTAAGTTTGCCGAGTTAATTTGAGGACTAGGCTCCGAATTACCAGGGTCAGGGAATAAGGAAAACATGCGCGGCAACAATTTTAATCGAGGAAATATGATTGAAATGACAAACTTAATTCAGCGTTAGACATTTTTTTAATGTACACACACCGTCAAAAGTTTTGGACCCCCGATGTTTTGTATTAGTAAATATTTTTTTTTAAATATTGTATTTGTTTTTCAAAGAATATTTTTTCTAAATGTATTTTTTTGTAATACAGGAATAATTTTTAAAAATTTAGTCAATTAAAAAAATGAAAAAATAGCAACTTTTAAGTAAATTTATTATGACAAAAATTAACAAAATATATTTTTTAACAAAGTAAACTATAGTCTTAATAGCTTAGTATGGCTTCTTCTGCTTCTCAGTAACATATTGACATGCCTGTGCATGGAACCAATCAACCGATTTATAATTTCTTGAGGAATATCATTTCATTCCTCTATTGCTGCTGCAGCCAACTCTTCCGCAAGTTGAGGTGGGTTCATGCATTTATGAATTGCTCTAGAAACAAAATCTCACATGTTCTCAATGGAATTCATATCAGGGGAATTAGCTGGCCAATTTAATCGGGTAATATCTCCCTGTTCAAGTACCTCTTGAACCGTTCTTGCGAGATGTAGCTTCGCGTTGTAGTCCATGAAGATGAAATTGTCACCTATTTCGTTGCGTAGGGGATAAATGATGGGCCTGATAACATTTTCAATATAAACTTGACTTGTCATATTCTGATTTATGGGAATTAACGGCGTACGACGATTGAACATTATTCCTGCCCAAAACGTTACTGTCCCACCATTGTAGGGAGCAACCTCAGGGGGAAAGTTTAGTCTCTCTTGATGACCTGGCTCTCTCCAGACCCTTTGCCGATTGTCATCACTGACCAGTCCAATTCTGGTTTCATCTGTGAATAAGACCCATCGCCACTGCTGCAAAACTCAATCACTACGTTTCCGTGCCCACCGAAAGCGAGCAACTCGGTGTCGTGGATGTAGAGTGGGCATCCTTAAAGGCCTTCTTGCACGTAAATTTGCACAATGGAGTCCTCTTCGAACTGTAGAGGTCCACATAACAAGGCAAAACGTACCTTGAAAGTGAGCTCTGCGGGCTGGAGCTGAAGCATTTCGGTGTCTACGGGCATATTGAATCAAAAACCGATCCTGCCGTTCATTTAACAGTCGAGGCCGACCACTACGTGGCCTTCTTTCCACTGTCCCTAATTCTTGATACCTATGCACTATTTGCACAACAGAAGATCTAGGAATGTCTAATATCTCGGATATCTGATGATTGGAATGTCTAGCATCATGCAAAGTAATAATTCTTGCCCTATTAAATGTAAAAACTTCTGTCGTGGCATTATAACGAAAGAAAAGTATCCAAAGTCGCTTCGCTAGATATGCAATAAAACTGACGAATTTATAGCAATGTATTTGATCTTGTTTTTTCAGCTTAAATAACTCAACTTTGTTGCTTAGCAACGAAAACAAAATAAACATAGTCGAAATCTGTAATATATGGGGGGGGGGGCAAGATTTTGACGGTATGTGTAATTAAAACAATTAAGCCAAATAACTTAAGGAGTTACAGAAGCAAATTATTCAAAGGCATAGTCTATTTTTGATAGCAAAGACTATTCTTTGATGTTTTCTTTGTATACAGATGAGCGAATTGAGGGCGGTACAGAACTACTGCTCTACTAGCTCACTAAAACTCGAAACACTATTTCAATAGGCAATGTCCCACGTTTCTGCCTTAAAATATAGGAAGGGTGTACATTATAACATATTGTATAGGATATGTATAGAAATGACGAAATTATTGCCATGAATTTGTTCCTTATCTAATAAAAAAGAGACTGTAGACCAACTGTTCACCCAAAACTTGTTAATGACTCTAATCAAAGTACAGTTTGTCAAGAATAGGAACAAGTCTCAAAACTGCGATAGCGAATCGCCCACGAGGTGCGGAGTAAATAGGTCTTTACACAGTCGCATTGAGACCTTTTCAGAGTGAATATCGATGAATATGTATTGAATGTGAATGTACAAAGAGTTCGATCTGGGCCGCGCGTAAAGTGTACCCTTTCCCCTCCGAGTCCTGTCTCACTCTTTACGCATATGTAGAGAATCTCATACTTTTTCCTATTCTTGACAAGCTGTACGTCTAAACAATCTTCGACACCTCTGTATCAAGCAACTGGACTCTTGTAGAACATTCTAAACGATTGTAGAGAAGAACTTGATATGCATCTATATTAGATGCAATCATATCGTACCATTTTGTCGTGAATGATGATTTGCTAAACTTTTTTTTTTCTGACGAATCATGGTCTCATTTTTCGGAATGTCAAACCTCAAATTATGCGAACTTGGAGCATTCATAATCGGCATATTTGTGTTGAATCTTCACTTCTCATCAGAAAATTCATATCATTCAAAGATTAATTGGACCCGTTTTTTTTAATTTCGTCAATAATCGTGAACGTAGAGTGGTATAGAAATAAATTTTGACTGAGTCGTTGTCGTTGTGGTTGTCATTGTAGTTGTCGTTGTCGTTGTCGTCGGCATTAATAAAATTTCTTGTTAGCACGATAACTCAACTAAATCGTGTTGGATTGATCGGATTTTGACTGATTCTGATCGTGGACGTCTCCCAGACGACACCTATCGATTTTAATGTGGATAGAATACACTCTACCATGTTCGTGGGTCATGAGAAAGCACAATGGTGGACTATTTGAGAATTTTCTTTTGTTAGCACGATCGCTCAATTAAATCGTGTCGGATCGATCGGGTTTCGGCTGATTCTGATTAGAAACATCTATCAGACGACATCTGTTGATATTGAGGTGGATAGGACACATCTCACCCTGTCCATAGGCCATGAGAAAACACGATGCTGGACTATTTGAAAAAAGTAAAACTGAGGCATAAAACACATATTCTGCATTTATATGTTGGATTATTTTTTCTCGGCCACTCATTTTAGAGATAGAAATGTTCTGCGTGCGGAAAAGTCCGTTTTAAGGTGTTAAAACTGTTTTTTTTTTATTTGCAATAAGTGAATATCGTAGCTATGAAAAATGTAGCCATAAGTTAGTGATGACTATGAAAGTATTCAGTTATAGTATTATTAAAAAAACACACACAAAAGGTTGTCATGAGAAGATGTCTATGGAATTAAATTGATTTTTATATTAGCTAACATTGATCATAATATGCAGTTTTTCCCTGACCGAATGCTGGAAAGGGATTGGAACTTTCGATGCAGGATCAAAAACAGGAGACCAGTTTTTCACGAACACACTTTTCTTGAGACATCAACCATGTTAGCATCATCCGTCTCTCGATGATGCTAACATGATGTTAAAACTTTAAAACTCTGTTTTAATATCTTTTAATCTTTCGGTGCTCGTGGAAAACTAATCTCATGTGTCTGATTAAATTATGTAACTCTATGAATAAGTGTTATCCATTCAGCTACTACTATTCATTTCATCGCTATTTGCCAAATAAAAGACTCTTATCTTGCCGATAAACGGAACAGTCTACCTGAGATTCATACATCTACATATTATTGTACTTAAAGACATTCGAACAATGAGTAAACAAAGTTTTAACTGTTATATATATATATATATATATATATATATATATATATATATATATATATATATATATATATATATATATAACCAGCTAGACATTATCTTGATAAGCAAGAATATTGCCGCCAAGCAAGAAATCATCTTGCTGGGCAGCATTAAAATTCTATAAATTATTGTAAATCCCAGATAAATAAGATTTATGATTTGCCGCATATTTATTATGATAAATACTGAAAATTTAAACAAAAATTCCCCATTTATTTGTTTATAGTTCCTTTTTCTTTAATAGTTTTCCATTAGATTTATTCCACCCTTTTCATAAGGACCAAAAATATACAAGTTGTTTACAAACTTATATATTTAGGTCAATTGGAAAAAACCATATGTTACTAATTAGTACCTACTTAATTATATCTATTTAATTATTCAGTTTGGTCTTTTTTTCTTTCTGTAAACTTCATACCACATAAAACCGTCACGTTCTCGCTAAGTGACATTGACAGCAACTTTATTAATTGTTCCAGTTGACGATCCACAAGGTGATGATATTAATAAAATATATCTTTACTAAGACGTAGATATTTTATACAAACTACGTAAGATTATACGCTATATGCTAATACTGTATGTTCGTAATAGTATTTGACCACATGTTAAGAATAGACCATACCTACATATTATAAATATTAAATATTTACAATTAAAGAACGGCTATTACACGTTTCAATGAGCTGGTCATTAATCAATGTATCTCGGTTTCTCTTAGAATATTCTCAAATGCGATAAAATTGTTTTTATTTCACTAGTTGCAATTACTTTTTAGCGGATTCGAAGAATGCAATTCTTCAATCCTAGTCATTAAAGAGCGACAGAATTTCCGATCTTTCTTGCTTTTATTTGAGAATGACAGATTTAATTCAGGTGCGGCCTATCAGAGAAATACGATAGTAAAATAATAAGGGTAATGACTAGTGGATTAATTATTGGATATTTAAGTTAAATATTCAATATCAATCAAATATAAACAAAATTGATACTTCTATTTTTTATTACCTACATATTCATTAAAATTATGTACTAATCTACTTATGTGTCATATATGACACATAGTTGGTTTAGATTAAGCACTAGTTTCCATATAATTGGTGCATTTATTTGGTTTCTAAAATAGTGTAAAATCAAGTAAATATTTCCGAAATTTGTACGTATCACTATGAAGTTAGAAGTTTCAAAAACGTCGTTGTCCATATCAAGACCACGCCTGCTTTTAGAAAAGTAATTTTTAATTAACAATTCATCTCTGGTAGTGGTCACCACAACACAACAGACTTTTTTCTCTAAAATCTTCTCTTCAGATTTCACTGAATCATTAGCGTATTTTGTTAAGGTTTCCCATATATATTTTATAACTTTCAGGAAAAGAATGCTCAATTTCTATCTTCATTCCTGAATATGTATAAATGCGTATTGATGTTTCGATTCAATCGTTTTGTACCTCTGGATTCGCGGTATCATTTTTGTCATTGTCATCATTTCAAAACACACCGTATATCATGAATTAGTCATGCTTAAGAATTCTGCGTACTGATCAACTCACTCATTTATTTGACTAAAGTCACTTGGACTTTATTGATATAACACCCTTATTACATTTTTTTGAACAATATTTTTATACAGGGAGATCCGAATTGATTGAAAATGATACACAAAAATACACTAGAGTTTCCTATAAATAATAATCTATTATATATATAGACCTTATACATAAAATAGACACGTCAAGAGTTGATGCGTGCAAACGTTTTTCGAAAAATTATATGATTTTTCAGCGCAAATTTTTGAAAAATTTACAAAATATAAAATTTAGCAATTTTATGATACTCAAATAATTAGCCGCAAATAATTAGCAGTAAGCTATGACCATCATAAATTAAGCTGTGGTCTCCATGACACTATTAGATTTTTTTTGGGCCATTAAAATATCATTAATAATAAAAATTGTTTATACGCACATAAATATTCAAAATAAATATTTTCTAACAAAATTAGAGACATTACAAAAATTAAATTATCATGTTATTAAAAATTTGGATAGAGGAGCACATTGTTTGTGAAATGAAGGCTGACATTTTGAGCACTTAATATCAAGAAATGTTCATTGAATAATCGTTTCCATTATTTTTGTCGTTCACAAATTGCTATAAAAATGGCGCACACCAAACCTTGTGTTGTCATTTTTAAATTTATTTCTTGTATAAATATAAAATGTTTTTAAATTGGTTTTCCAAATATTATTTTTTGAGTTTAGATTTATAGGTTATCTTATCTGTCTAAATCATTGTTGCCAACAGTATAACTTGAAAATATTAGACGTCACACGCATCTAAGCGGCATATAAATAATCTTACGGAGCGGCACGTTCAATAAAACCGGATCTCTCTGTATATATGTGCATGCATATTTCGATAGTAATACGATCATCATCAGCAGAAAGTGTTTCTTATTCGAATGCGAATTTGAAATTGTCGCAAGCTGGCATTTATCAAAGTGTGCATATGCGGGTACTTAAAATATCGTTTGTGGTTGAGAAGGATATAGCAGTACTCGAACTCAGTTCAGGAGAATGTAGTACTCGAACTTGAAAGTAATCCTATGTGACGGAGACTTAATTAAAGTGGTAGAGTACAGTTAACAAGAATTTTTTCGGCAGAAGCTGCCACTTTGATCGGTACGGCTCAGATTTTACGCGTCAGCCTATACAGAAACATAAATAAAACACCAAATTGTATACCCGCAGCTACAATTCACAATTTTCTCCGCGCATTTGGACGATGTCGTGGCCGTATGGTAATTAGGACGCAATTATGCCGCATATGTCTCTATTATCAGGACAGTCGGGCCTTGTAGTCTGTCTCAGGTGCGACTGATTTACGGCTCAGCCGGTCTGTCTGTCTGTCAGTCGGGTGAGTGATGGTGTGACGTTTCCACGTCCCTGGGCCTGCTTTAGCTCTCTCTCCGCAATACACTATATTATTCAAGACATATGTTGCTCGCGATGTCCTCTTGATTTGTGACGCCATGTTCACGTGGTTGTTCCCCGTGTCTCAACCAAATTCACGTCAAATGCTCCGGAGGAATGCCTTGGAAACAGAACGTCGACGCTAGAATGTCCCACAATTAACGTGTTAAGTATTTTGTAAAGAAAGTAATACATAATGATACAGAACTGTGGAATATTTTCGTGTCTATCTAGAAACGTTTATCGTTTCTAGATAAATATATGTGGACTTGGTAACATTTCAACATTTTAGAGGATGTAAGCAGAGAGAAAATAACGTAGCAAGATAAGTGTATACTATTTAGGGAATATACCACACACAGTAGACTCCACGTCAAAATAGGGTTCTGCGGCAGGCTCTACGGGCTTCACACTAAGAAACTCTGAGGTGACGCGAAGGAAACTCGAGTATCTTGGAAGTATCTTGGAAATCACTTCCAGTGTTAAGTAGTGGGGAGGCACAAATGAAGCTACTCCCAAGTGACGCGCTTGGGAGTAGCGTCATTTGTATTGCTTAATGTGAAGAGGGTCTTATATGGCCCAGTGTTATCATATCACCCAGTGAAGAAGTAGAACGTCAGCCGAGAAATGAAGATACAGTGACAGTTTGCCTTCCTCTTCCTACACATGGCACTATGTACTACCACCAGAATCAACCGCAATGCTTATTTTATACTCTCTCTGTCAATGATAATTTTGTGGCGATTGCTTTCTTCAGTTCTTATCCAAAATCGGGTATAGTTTTCTGGGAGTTGTTGCTCCAACACTCAACTTCGCACCTGGTCAAAATTTGCCACAAATATCGTGAAACTTTTTAAAAAAAAAAAACATAAATTTGGGGAAACCGCATTACATCTTTACTCGATTCCGTGCGAAAATGGTGAAGTTTTCCTTTAAACTACTGTGTATGATTACAGTAAAAATTTCCAGACTTTTTGTTGCTCTAGAAAATCTATGCAGGCAGCTATCCGCTCGTTATGTCCACCGCCGCATCCACCATCTTTTCACTTTATCCTACACTCTTCTCAAGGAACGCAGAGCTGTCAAACGCTTTCATTATCCTTCTGTAAGTATTGGATGCGCTCCTACCAATAAATACTAATTTCTTATGTAATTATGTTGATTATTATCTGTAATTGAATTTCCTATCTCTTGTCGATTCATGCTTCAAAATTATTGGAGAATACGGTAGGTCGCCCATCTATATAGTAACCGCGGAGCAGCCTACTGAACTTTCATAGCATCGCGTCGGACAATAGAACTGATCTGAATGCCCATCGTATTCTCAAAAAGTTGTAATTATTTAGATATCGTATTTTTTCTTCTCGTGTATCTCTATATAATTATGTAGTGTTTAAAATATTTAAAATTCTAGTGGTCGTACTATAGTTGCTACTACAATCTCACAGATCTACTACATTATCGGATTGAATAATATATTATTAATACTATGGACAATGAATACGATGAACAATGTTTCTCGATGCCTGTATTTAAGAAATATTTTGACACTAACATATTAAGGCACTCCTGTAATAGGCTAAAAAAGGGCTTATTTGACAATTTTTTTTAGATGGAAGGAAAGGTGATAAGATAATATTTAAGGACGTTATTAGGCATATATTTATGTATAATACAAAAATATATTATCAAAAAATATTCAAAAATGGCGACACTGCAGCCACTGTCGCGAGACATGTCGAATTTAAGGCATTCTGCGACACGCAATGAACTGGTGCAAATTTGAATCTGGAAAAAAATTTCACTTAATCTACATGTTTATAGCTAGTGAATACAGTGGTGTTCAGATAAATAACACATGGGCGTTTTTCATTATAAATCTTATTTCTATGATTTCAATGTTGCTTAAATAAACAAGGTAACAATAGGATGCAACAAAATATTTTTATTCCTGTTCATCAGAAGAACAACATAACTAGGAAATACATTTCATAAAAAAAACTAAAATAAAAATGTAAAAAGTACGTGTTCAACTAAACAGCACAGTGTAGTTACTGAAACTTATCAGTACAACTAAAACTAAAAAAAAATACTACAAAACGTAACAATAACTACAATTTAGTTTAATATTTAGTAGGGTAACCCTTCCTAAGCAGTCTTTATAGCAGGTCACAAGTCGCGTGAATTAGATATTTTTCGTTTTTATAATTAGGTCTGCGTCATTCCAAAGGATCTCAATCGGGTTGAGGTCGGGGCTTTGAGCGGGCCAATCAAGGGCAGTCTTCACTGAACGAAAACAATGTTTGAGGTCGTTATCATGCATGAATTGTCATATTACTGGCATCCATTCATCGGAATAAGGTTCCATGGTATTCTATAGAATCTGTTTATATTTAAACTTGTCTAAAATACCATTAATTTTTTCAAGGCCCAACACCATGCCACGATATTGCGGCCCAAACCATGATACTGCCACCCCCACGTTTGATGGTTTTAATTGTATACTTAGGATTATATTCCTGGTTCCTCGGCCTTCGCACAATGGTACAAGGTATGTGCGAATATATGTGAGCACGTTCTTATTGCGGAAGGGTAAGTTTTTATCGTTTAATTTATAGGTTTATAGCTATATTTAAGTTTATTTTTTCCATGTGTATTCATTAGTAATTCGTGTGGTTTAAGTTGGTTGCTTCGAAATTAAAAGATCTACAATTCAGTTAAATAGAAATTTAAAATTAATATCACAAAGCAAGTAAAACAAAGTACATGGTCTGCTTCCTGGACATCTCTCGAAGTATAGGCAAAACACTGATACGGAAAGAGCATAAAGTAAAGATCCTAGACATATTTTCTATGTCCATATTATAACTATAATTTTCCCATTTTTATGGTCATAGAAAGTGGCAGCAAATGATAAAAACAGTTCTCTCAGACATCTAGTACTGTACCTTATTAATTAATCTCCGCATAAGTATTCAGCTTAATGAAGACTAATTAACCGCCGGCTATAAAGAATGCGTTTATGTTAGACAGTAAAGACAGGACACTTTTGGAATTCCGCTCTCTCAAACAAGGGACATTTATTCAGTCAAAAAATGCGCCCTGACCTATTTCGAAAACCGTGTAATTAATCACGTCAGCTATTACGGCAAAAATATTACCCATTTGACGTAGCCGTGACACGTATGTAACATGTTATGATGTGGACATGTCACTTCCTAACTCTCTCTATTATTAACGTAAACAAAAGCCAGCTAAGAGTTGAGCGGGAGTCGGTGTGTAAATGAGTTAAACCGGCTAATTAATATTCGTTTGCCGCGATCGTCGGTTTACAAACGTGAATCCGTCCCCGTTTAGACGAGCAACAACTCATGGGCGCAGGAAAGGGGATATATGAGGTTTCAGGGTATTATTATAGCAATTTATCATGATAAAGGGTATAGGAGATAAGTAGGTGACATATATATTATGTCAATATAGCATTATATAATTTTTATACGAGAAAAGTGTGAGAACTCTGCCCTATAGCTGTAATAATTTTTGGCAATGCCATGGATTTTTTTAAATCTACTGTAGTAGTTGATGATTAGAGCCTTTCTTCAGGCGAACAGCAACAGAGACGGACTAACAATCGATAAGCTGCCAATGTCCGTTTCTATAGCAACGACATTGCCACCGCATGTTACACAGAGGCTTGTTATGGGTTTGTTTTCATCTCATCGCCGTTTTCACTGTTTACGCAGCCTTGCTGGTTACGTCGTGTATTAAAATTTCTGTGTTTTTATTTATGCGGTAATATAAAAATCAACATGCCACGAAAGAATTCAGATCAAAATTACCGCAGACCTGGATTGATAGTGACTCGGAATTGCTTGCGGACACGTGTATTAGAGGAAATGATTAATTTTGCAATGTGTGTGAACGAATTATTAATTCGTCTTAAGAAAAATAATAACAGTAGTAACAAAACATGCGTGAAAAGTCATGCTTTGTCTAGCGGTAACGATAATGACACTATATTTATCTATGGCCTTACGGTAGCCTCTTTGGCAAGTGATATAGTCTGTTACATATACTAGAACA
Source organism: Rosalia funebris (assembly GCA_037954035.1). Classification (NCBI taxonomy): domain Eukaryota; kingdom Metazoa; phylum Arthropoda; class Insecta; order Coleoptera; family Cerambycidae; genus Rosalia; species Rosalia funebris. The sequence goes on from JAZFAV010000008.1 coordinate 11,070,891, forward strand.
TATAAGAACCCCACACTACGCCAGTTTCTAGAAAAATATATGGACCGGTTCCCTAATCCAACTACACTAAAAAAAACAGATATGTTCACCAGATATACGAGGACGTATTGCCGAACATTCGCAACCACGTTCAACGTCATACTGCACCTCAAAGCACTTTCCGGAGAGTTGGAAGATGACAGACGTCATCTTCATTCCGAAGGAATTTAGATTTGAAACAGAAGCAAAAGAAGAAATGGAGTACTTCCCTAGGGTTTGGCTTAGGTATGTGGATGACGTGTTCGCAGTATTTGACACAAAAGTTATGAACATTGATAACTTCGTTTCCAGATTAAATAACCGTTTCGCGTCAGTGAAATTCACATACGAAGTTTAAACCAATGAGCAACTACCATTTTTAGATGTATTAGTTATTAGAAATAGTGAAAATAAGTTAGAATGTGATATATACAGAAAAAACACCAGTACTCTCAGATATATACCTAATGATTCTCACCATTGCGTTCAACACAAAATGGCGAACCTCAATTTTCTAGCCCATCACCTACTAAGCTTCCCTCTCAATCAAGGTAAGTTTGAAAAAAAAGCGCTAATCAAGGATGCAGCTGAGTGTAATGGATATTTTGTTGGCACAGTTGAAAAAAATGATTAGGAAACGTAGATTTAAAGAAACACTTCGAAATTCCTCGACCTTTTAAACTAAAAGGGAACTTTCAAGCAAACATCCAGAAATATATGTATCTATTCCTTACGATCCTCGATTTGTTACGAATATGTTATAAAGTTTTATTTTTGAATATTAGTGTTATCACATCCAAAAGCATTTCTCAGTGCTTAACATATCGAAGCTAACATTAAATAAACAGTTTTAAAACCTTAAAGCGGATTTTTTCGTACGTAGAACATCTCTATCTCGAAATTGAGTGACCGAGAAAATATAAATCAACACATACATGCAGAATATGTGTTTTATGCGATAGTTTTACTTTTTTCAAATAGCCCACCATCGTGCTTTCTCATGCCCCATGGACAGGGTTGGATGTGTCCTATCCACCTCAAAATCCATAGATGTTGTCTGGTAGACGTGCCTAATCAGAATCAGTCGAAATCCGATTGATCCGACACGATTTAATTGAGTGATCGTGCTAACAAAAAAAAATTATCAAATACCTAGTCCACCATTGTGCTTTCTCATGGCCCATGAACACGGTAGTGTGTCTACATCCACCTCAAAATCAATAGGTGTCATCTGGGAGACGTCCCCGATCAGAATCAGTCAAAATCCGATCGATCCGACACGATTTAGTTGTTATCGTGCTAACAAGAAATTTTATTAATGCCGACGACAACGACACACACACACACAAAATGGTTTAAAAACCTTTTTTTTTTTTGTTTTTAGGTCGAAAAACGAAAAATAAATACTAGAAAAAAAATGTTTACACGATTACATTACTTTTCCGCATATAGTGGAGTGCGGAAAAGTAAAATTTACCACTCTCATGGACTACGAGACGAATATACAGAAATACGTTCGCCTCCCGCTCTCTGACATTTAAAACTGAATAAACAAACATCTAAATCCCACTCGATCTGACCAGCAATATACGAGGTACGACAAATCTGAAACGATTTTTCTTGAATCCACCATAACGAGTCCGAAATTATAGGGTCTGTCACGCAAACACACACCGGCTAGTTAACCGGAATATTTACGAGATCGCCGCATTTTACAATAAGATATTCTTTTCGTCGACGATAACACTTCCCTGTTATTGGCGCTGAAGGTGTCACCGTTGAAGTCACCGTAATAAGACCACGGTATTTATGAGAATTCTGGACAATATCGCCCTCGAGAGCATGTCGGCCGCAGTCCATCGATAACCCCAGTAGTGTTCTTGACTGCGTAGGAAGTTTATAAATTTACAATGTGGATTCTGGCTTGGGTGATGTACGCGAAACGAAGAACATGTTTTCCAATAAGTTAAGGCTGCCAGTACGGTAATAGATAAAAAGGCGTATCCGTGTGCTTTATCGGGTCAAATAAGGGCCACTGCAACAGAACCTGAAAGAAAAGTGAAGTGAATACGTGCGCATAAGAAGTATTTTACTGATTAGACTTGGAATGCATATAAATCGTAAAGCCATGTCCACACTTATAAATATTTACGCCGAATACGACACATAGCGTAAATTTTTGTGTATGTGCGGGAACTTATGTGAGTGTGGACGTGCCAATGCACGCAAGAATTTATCCCACCTTCAACGCAGACGCTCCGGGACCTAGTCGGTTTTTTGACGAACATCAAAGAATTTGCGCCGCATAAAGGCTCTCGATGTGGACGCTTCTAGCGCACGAATGATTGTCTGCCAGTTTTATATTTATACCACTTATGTTTAGGATCCCACAACAATTTATAGTCTTGATACTTCTGTATTAGGAGAATTACAGATTCCTTGTCTAATTCCATTACTAATTACGGACACAAACACGAACCAACATGTTGAGGAGCGAAGATAGCAAAACAGATTCCCTTCCAACTAAAAACAACGCACAACTGGAGCGGAGACATACAACAGGGAGTTATTTTAATAAAAGCACACGCGGTTTCGGTTTTATAAATCGTGGTCCTTATTTCCAAGTCCACCACCAGGACTATCAACGTCCAGCGAGGCAGTGACGGGCGTTGTCCATTGGTGTCACATTATCAAGACTGGTTTATAACGTATATTCTCCATTCTGTGCTGTTCCCCTGTCCTAACTTCTCCATAACTTAAGCGAGTAGAGCATTATACTATTTAAATTATTGGCCGATGGACGTATACATCACTAAGCTCGCAGCATGCTCATACCGGACCCAGGACCAACTCTATAAACTGCTTAAAATATCGTCGTTGTCTTCAGCTGCCCAATAAATTATATTTAGTGTGGTATGCGTCCAGATATCAGTTATAAGCAAAGATATTGGGTGGGTTCTGGTAAATTGTCATCAATTACGTTCTTTAGTACTTGGAATTTTAATAAAAAATGCGTTTGTATTGTGTATCCCCACCCGATGGTATTTTGGACTTATCAGAGGATTGTAACGCTGGCGTAAATAAATGACTAACGATATGGTACCTGATATAATTGAATGATTAATTTGTAAAATGTGTTATTTCTTTCGTAACACTTGTGCGATATTATTCATATATACAGGGCGCTCCTTTTTAATTGGTAACGTTTTCCCTTACTATAACTATGATATTTCAAAACTTCTAAAATTACTTTCTTTAATATATTTTCATATATTCTTATTGTTTATCGTTCTACAGCCTATGCTTATGTATGCCTATAACGTATTCAAGATATGGTAACGAATGGATGGAATGGGAAAACGTCTGGTTTTCCATCGGTAATTTCTACTGTGTACATTTTTCTGTTTTACAAACAATGTTTTCCCAAGGTGAATAATGGCGTGTACAAAAAAGTGCTTCTAAAATCTCCTAAACGTCTTCGCGAATTTCACAGAAAGTGTCCTGGAATTCCCAAACTACCAGACCAATCCTTACACGCTGGGGAACATGGTTGAAGGCAGATTCTTATTATGCTGATATTTGCTTTTTTATTAAAAAAAAAAAAAAAAAAGTCAAAAGAGCCGCTGAAACTTGCCGCAAATTGTGTTCTGTGTACGGCAAAAGTGATATTCAGGATCGAACGTGTCAAAATGGTTCAAGAGATTTCGATTTGGCCAGTCTTCCCTCACAGACGCCCCAAAGGCAGGCCGACCTAAAGAAGCCATTCCCGAATATTTACGAGCCTTAGTTAAGGCAAATCCTCGCCAAACCATACGTGAGCTTGCAGAAAAAATCGAGACATCAAAATCTAGTGTACAAAATCACCTTAGACAGCTTGGGATTGTCAGTAGACTCGATGTTTGGGTTTCTCATAAACTCAGTGAATCTAATTTAATGGATCGCATCAACATCTGCGATATATTAAGGATTCGTCAACGTAGCGATCTCTTTTTTGAGAAATATGGTTACTGAAGATGAAAAGTGGTTCACTTATGACAACGTCGGGAACAAAAAGATCGTGGGGAGAGTCCGGTGAACCTTCTGAATTCACACCAAAGGCAGGGCTCCACCCCAGAAAAGTTTTGTTGTCTGGTAGGATTTCAAAGGAATCATTTATTTTGAGCTACTCTCGAGGAACGAAACAATAAATTCGGACGTTTACTGCGAACAACTACAAAAATTGAGCCAATCCATACAGGAAAAGCGCTCAAGACTTGTAAATCATAAGAAGGTCGTCTTCCATCACAACGCTTGACCTAACACTTCTCTACAGACCCGGAAGAAATTGTTCGAGTTAGAGTGGGATGTTTTACCCCATCCACCATATTCTCCAGACCTCGCGCCCTCGGATTTTCACCTATTCCGCTTCATGTATAACAGTTTACGAAACTTAACATTTGCCGATGACGAGGAAGTGAGAAATCATTTAAAAACGTTTTTTACGAGCAAACCGCAAAATTTTTACGAAAATGGTACAATGAAGCTTATTGAGAGATGGGAGAAAGTTATTGAAAATGGAGGAACGTACATTATTGATTAAAATGATTTGTAATAACTATAATGTTAATAATAAAAACCGAACGAACTTCTTGGACAATCCGATATTTATTTGTTAATTTAGCATATTTTGTAATGTAGCAATACATTCGTTATGTTCCGCCGCAACATGATCCATGTGGGCAACCCCGACCCTTACTAGTGTCTATCCTGCCCTCACGAATTTTTTGTACGCCATCCAACACTACATCACTACAATAATGGAACAGATAGACCTGTGTAGTTTAGGTTTAGTGCGTTTGTTACCAATTACTTTGTATTATTATTTTATTACCCTTAAGATGCGTACGTTTATGGAGCGCAGAACATTTCCGACAGAATAATGAATAAAATGAGAATGGCAAAAATCTATTGACTTCCACCACACGCTCTTAAGTTACTAGAAACGACGTAATGCAGGCTTAACGGGCGGTATTAGAGTAATTTCAGCAACCTTCGCTTTGGAGAAACAGACCAACAAAACCGAGCGACAAAACCGATCTTTAGTGAGGTATGGAGATGTCCTTTACAAACCTCTTCAGTAACCGGTTAGATCGAGAGTGCAGGCATGAGATAAGAAACAGCACTTGTAAATAAGAAGATAAACAACGTTTAGGCGGGGACGGGCGGCCCAGGCGAACCATCGGCTCATTATGTCAGGTTTTTGTATTAAACACGGCCGAGATAGCCGGGGAGGGCCTCGGGGAGCACTCGTATGTTATGACAATAGGCATTTACGCGCCTCTATAACGACTGTATTTACTTAAACCGACCGCTCATTTACTTCTTAGCACTGCTTCGCTTATTTTATCTTACGGCGGGATGGCCGCGCCGACAGTACCGGTTTTCAGAAACGTTTAAGGAAATCGTTCAAATATTTAGGTAAATTACCATGGAACGGCCACTTTTAATGGAAGTGTTAACTATCGATGCGTCGACGCGATGATGTTTCTAAATTAGTTTCTTTGACTATCTCCGTTTTTTGTTGACTGATTTACGCAAACGAGCGCGAAGGAATGCATTATTCATTCGGCTGCGAGGCGGAGCCACCGAAGAAGGAGAGGATCACACTCACTCCGAATGTGCACCGCCACGAAAGGGCCCTATTCGAATTCTTATCTCCTGGTAAATGACTAACCGATATGGTTTATTATTTGGCCGGCTGTCTTGTTATAAAATAGTCAGACCACACCTAACGTTGAATCGCCTCTCTCATTCTCTTCACTTATGACGCTTTTCAAAGACCCATTCCTAGTCTAATATATTTTCGCGAAGAAATTTTCCTCTTTAGCATTCCCATGCCTTAACACCATTTCAATTGAAACTACCCTCCAAAGGAAAATTCCGGAATATATCTACAGGGTGTATCACTTAAGAGTTTATTAATATAATTCCCAAACAAAAAATGGTCTCTAAAATTTACATTCTGACAGAGTACAAATACAACACATTTATTATATTCCCTTTAATCACAACTGATATTTTAATACGCCTGTATATGCATATTTCGCTAACAATATTATCTTTGTCAGCAGGATATGTTGTTTCTTTTACAGCATATCCTTCTAAAACAACATACACTGCTGACGAAGATAGAGTTTCTATCGAAATATGCATTATTAAAATACTAATTATGGTTAAGGGGAATATAATATATACTATTTTATTTTATTTATTCATTTGTGTATTGTGGTTTCCATTGTCTACTTCCCAATTTTTCCACGTGCTCATACAAAAATAAACCCCAATTTCCGAGCTCCCTCCCAGACAATTCACCCCGGCACAGCGCTCCTTACAAGGTCTATATAAACCTGCCGAAATACCACTTAACTGTATGTGTATTCGCCGACCCCCATTGATATGGAGATGCGCCTTATGGGTAATAATGCGCCTGAATGGCCATGGGTGGCACGAGTTCAGGCAGACACGCAGCCTAAACCGAAAATTCGAGCCTCTCGATTTTCGTCCTCTCCGCAGCTATTCTCACGGCTCACTTCGCTGTTGGCCCTTGCGACAAACGCAACAAATTGAAATTGATCATCGCTCAAGACGGAAGACGAGCCTTCCGTAGGAGAGGGTGCCCGAGACTCTAATGACGATTCTATTGAGAGGAAAGAATGGGATATCTAGGGCATTACGTGGAGTGTTCCAAATTGTTTGTTCGCTTTAAACTAATCTTCAGAACCCCCAAAATAATATTTGAGGTATACGGCTCAATATGATAATACTAATGAATTGAAATTAACCTGATATATTAACATCAACTCTCGATAATCAACTTTAAAAAACTTATTTTACGAAAACTATTATAAAAATCGGACCATCCACGAGGTGCGTAGTACGTAGCCTGGTTTTTACAATTAGTCGAATGAGACCCTTTTAGAGTGAATATCGATGAATAAACATATATTGAATGTGAATGTATACAGAGTTCGATCTGGCAGCGCGTACTATTCATTTCATCGCTATTTTCCAAATAAAAAAGTTTCTTATCTTGCCGATAAACGGAAGAGTCTACCTGAGTCTAGCTATAAAAACAAGCCAAGGTTATGTTTTGAATTTTTTTATTTGACAAATAGAGATGAAATAAACTATAAAGTGTGTCCGTTTCTCTCCCAATGCTGCCTCACTCTTTCTGCTACGCATACCTCTCTCTCTTTCTTCTACGCATACGCATAGAATCTCACAGTTTTTCACAGATGTATGTCGGATAACTCAACAGTTCTCATTCCAACTGAAGCGAATAAAATCATCAATTGCCATCTAATGTTAATTAAAGAACTATATTTCTGTTTTTTTTTTTCTACAGTATTATAAAAGAAGCACATCACTAATAATATGAAGTAGTTACATAATTTTAGAACTCATGGTGAAATAAATGGGTAGGTGCTACTAGTAGTACTAGATGACCTTTTTTTTTGTACCATCGCTATCTTTAATTTTAACTTCTAATATACTCTAGAACATTTAGCCAATTCGAGAGATAATCGTAACTTAATAAACATTTAGATAGGTGGAAATAGTGAGTGTCCGTAAGGCTAAAATCTGGAGAATAAGGGTCGGTTTAGTACAAAATACGTAAACGGGTTGGCTGGCATTATCATGGAGAAGGGGAGTGTTGCTGTCAGTCAGATGGTCCACTGCAACACTCTCCTAATCTTCATCGATGAGGAACTTGAAGTGGTTGCTCTCCAATCGATAGTCAAAATCGAGCTTAGTTTCGTTCGATACTTCGGTACAAAATCTCTCAACTTTCAACGACCACAAACATTTGCCATAAGTATCGTAGATACTTACGTAGAGGCCACATCACATTTTTACTCGACTGCATCTTCGATGAAGAAGCGTACCCTGGTTTGCTCAACAATTTCCGCGTGCAGATGTGTTACTTCTTTTATACATATCGTACATTCGTCAAAACAGCATGTGAATCAACACCATGCGTGCCTACATTCACTACGTAACCTAACCTAACCAGAATAAGTAGACAGTTAGGTCAGGTTATGTTAGATTAGGTTCCTTGAAAATAACAGCGTTTATAGTTGAGTTAATGATTCCTTCAAAATAATAGCGTATTCAGTTATTTTACAAACTAGCTGGTTAGTTTTAAAACTAACTAAGTGTCCATTCTAGCCGTAACATATATGTGGATGATTTTTCGATTACTTATATTACACATACATAATAGTCATAGTTAACTTTTGGAGCCCCTGTATACTGACCACTACGTGGTGAATGTAGGCACGCATGGTGTTGATTCACATTTAGTTTCATAGATGGCGATGATGGACGACGACGACTACATGGAAATTGTAAACGTTTGAAGTAAATTAAGAAAATCGTAATGAATAATACGTTTTATGACTGTTTTAATGTATGATATGTATAAAGGAAGTGTTGTAGCATCTACTCGTATTAATATTAGCTATCTACGTAGTGTGAAGTGAAAGTCGTTTGATAAGAAAAAGTGGCGTCTCGTGCAGAAAAGTGGAAAATTCATTTTCGCGAAAACTGTGTCCGAGCGGAAAAACTGAAGCCAGATTCGTTTCCAGCACCCTCGAAAATAGAAGGTATCCAATATTTGATGACGATCACGTGTTTCACTCTAAGGTAAATAATTACCTGCCTATTATTATTATTTAACATTACAATTTCTATCCAGTAGAATCATCAATCTCCCTTTGAAGTTCCGCTTTTTTTCTCACAATTATTTTAATAGTTTTCCCCGTACATCGAACAGTGATAATTGACAGACATTGTCGAGGCGGCCAATGAAAAAATAATGGGCATTCAACGGAGTGAAAGATCACTCGACAGCGTGAAGCACCGGTATTGTTTCACTCCGACAGTCACCGATATTCCTCCACGAAACTGGTTCGAGCGCCAAGAATTCTTGGGACGCGAGTAATCTGCGATGTGAGCGCGATTCCGCCATTACTGTTTCTTCTGCAGTTGTCGACAATCTCCAGTCTCAAGAAAAAACCCCCCGTCACTTATAATGGTTCGAATTGAAAGGGCATTGATTGATGTGGCTTAATTATTGAGCAGGTGACACGTATTTCAATCACTTAAAACCGTTCATTATTTCCGTCGCGGTTAATGTAAGATATTAATATAGTGTACGTTGAAAAGTGATCCGTTAAATGTCGTTTTTTTTTTTAGTTAGATAGCTGTGAGAGAGTTTACGCCCATGCGATGTAATTATTACGAGGTAATTGCGAGGGAACGCACACGAGAAAGGCAATGATATTTTCTTCGATAATAATCAAGAGAGCTATGCATAAATATACAATCTCTAACACTGTTAACAGCTTGTGATTGAAGCTTGTGTGACGTCTGGAATTACTACCCTAAAGCTTTAAATTATACCAAAATAAACAGTTTTAAAACCTTAAAGCGGACTTTTCCTCGCGCGTAGAACATCTCTATCTCGAAATTGAGTGACCGAAAAAAAATAAACCAACACATAAATGCAGAATATCTGTTTTATGCGACAGTTTTACTTTTTTCAAATAGTCCACCCTCGTGCTTTCTCATGACCACTGGACAGGGTGGGGTATGTCTTAACTACCTCAAAATTAATAGATATCATCTGGTAGATGTTCCTAATCAGAATCAGTTGAAACCCGATCGATCCGACACGATTTAATTGAGTGATCGTGCTAACAAAGAAATTTCTCAAATAGTCCACCATTGTGCTTTCTCATGAGCCATGAACATGAGAAGAGTGTGTTCTATCCACCTCAAAATCAATAGGTGTCGCCTGAGAGACGTCCCCGATCAGAATCATTCAAAACCCGATCGATCCGACACGATTTAGTTGAGTTATCGTATTAACAAAACAAATTTCTCAAATAGTCCACCATCGTGCTCTCATGACTCATGGACAGGGTGGGGTGTATCCTATCTACCTCAAAATCAATAGGTGTCGTCTGGGAGACGTCCCCGATCAGAATTAGTCAATGCCCGATCTATCCGACATGATTTAGTTGAGTTATTAAGAAATTTTAATGCCGTGGACAACGACGACACACACACGGCAAAAATGTACACGATTACATTACTTTTCCGCGTATAGTGGAATATGGAAAAGTAATAGAAATAGTTTAAGTATCATTTATAAAAGGTTCTACGAAACAATTATTATACAACTTTCGCTTTTAGACTATTAGAAAGAGAGAGAGAGAGAGATTTTGGTAACCGCGTAATAACTTAAATTACGCTAAACTTATCAGTAAGGAAGTACGTGCTTTTCTTATCCGCCTTATGTATCTACAGTTCGTCAATAATAGGAACAAGTCTCAAAACTGCGCTATAGGATCACCCACGAGGTGCGCAGTAAATAGCCTGTTCTTTACTCAGTCCTATTGAGACCTTTGGAGAGTGAATATCAAATGTATACAATGTACACAGAGCTCGATCTGGCCGCGCGTAAAGTGCATCCTTTTCCCTCCAAATGCTGCCTCACTCTTTCTTCTACGCATACATGGGAATCTCACAATTTTGCCTATTCTTGATGGGCAGTACCTAGCTTAACCTGATTCCATTTGTGATGACAAATGAGATCTGCTATTATAAGACATTGAATTGAACTTTCAAAAATCTCAGTTTGAACACAACATAGTCGAAAAGCTGTGTTCCATAGTTCAAAAAGAAAAGAACAAACTCTTGTGTAAGACTTTTAGATGGAGGAATAACATATTTGCAGTTTCTGTTATTCACATGAAAGGATACGATCAAATAGTACAAAGGACTTCCACAGATCATAAACATACTTGCAGGTGAAGCATATGCAAGACCGTGAAGCAATGCAAGATCTAACCATTTCTGTCTGTCGTAACTGATGTCTATCAATTTATTTGACTCTTCACACATACATACTGTTGAAACTTATGGGCCTGTAAACTTATGACTAGTTGTATTAAACATATTTGTTTAGTATAATAGTTATCGATCTCGCCAATATTCTACAGGGCATAGTGTTTTGGATGAAAGGTACAGACTGAACCAGATTATTGCTACATATACAGCTTTGGTTGAAAATTTCGTAACAGGTTGATCCATCGAAAACTCAACAAAACCATTGAGGGTTCTAGAGCAGTGTGTTTGGTGAAATACATAAATTCGAATATATAATATATTTTTTAGAAAGAACGCACATGGACATGTTTTTGGGATATCTCAATTTCGGTGAAATAGGTGAAAACATCATAAGAGAAGCTAGACCATTCAATGACACGCTGTTCTAGAGATCTTTACAACTCTCTTTACAACGCACCTAACTGATTCAAAAATTACCTATTAAATAACTATAAAGACCAATTGATGGATATTTCCTATGGTATTGTTCGTGTTAAAACTAAATAATTTATTCAGACATTATTTTCTTTAAAATAATGATGAATATCATAATAATGAATTGGTATTGACAAAAAATATTCAGCATTTGGTCTATCGGTTTTATCTGCAAATAGCACATCTCATTTTTGTATTCATTTGCACTAACATAAACTCATGGTTTACTCTTTCAAACAGTGGGTAAAAGTGATTGCAACTTCTTTGAAAATACTGAAATTGTTGCCATAATGTCCAGTCTATTACTATCACTAAGCAAATAACCCTGTTCATCTAAAGTACGTAGTAAAGTTGATTGAAACATTTCAGGTATTTCTATAGAAGCAAGTAAGCAAAGCAAAGAAAAATTACACTACTAGGTCAGTGTAATTTTACATTTTTAATAGGATACCCTTCGACATCACATAGTAAATGAGTTACGAACCGTTAATTATGTAGGAGTTTCATTTTATCCTAATTCTATGCGAATTTTTCTTAATGTAATTGTAAATGATTGCTCACTTTCATAAAACAGTTGTACACAAACTATTCGTTGTTGAACTATTAACCGCAGAAAATTGACGTCGTGAGGTTTGTAGATGGCAATCGTTAAATACTGACGCCCTATCTTTGACTGAACACAGATGGCGCGTAATTCAAATCCTATAGTTCCAACTGAAACACCCTATATTATTGTTTGTATAAATAGATTCATCAATGGGGTTCGATTTAAATTTTTAGATAACGTAAATGAATTCACGATATTCGGAAGAGTTAGAAAACCAAGTGGTTACAAGTTTTCTGCTAACAAAGGTGATGAATAATTCAAAAATTCACTCTCAATGTCTTATGAGAGCTTTGAAAAAAATGCGTTAAGAATTATTCACTTTAAAACTATTGTGTCTCTTGTACTTCCGTTATTTTGTTTAATAATTTTATAAAAATTAAATACCCATACTTGTCCACTCACTCGCTTGTAGACGGTATCTACAAACCATCTACAATAGTAAGTGTTCTAATAAAACATAGCTATCTAGCTGTGCCTAGGTATAACTATTTATTTATATCATAGATATATAACAAACAATATAAAATAAAATCAAATTATCGAGGAATAAACTAATTTTCTTTCTTTTACTATTTTCATTTGTAGAAACAAATTAAGAAAATTATATTTATCCTCACGATTATGTAAATGTATCGCCTTTACAATAGTATGTAACTCCTCTTGTATACAGTGCATCTCCAAAACTCAACTAAAGAATTATATATTTTTTTCTACTTATATTAATTTATTAAGTTAAGGGTAATAGAGTAGGAAACAATTTACAAACTTCTCTATTTGTTATGGCATATTCACTGATGCATTTTAAAAGCGTCCTAAAAGCTTTGCAACACGTCTTTAAGCTGCTCTAAACAAATACCGACTGCTATACAAGCAGGTACTAAACAAATACAACATCAACTTGATACAAATACAGTGAAACCGCATATTGTGTTTTACAAATGATGCGTTAGATACAAGTTCTGACTATTCTGTGTGATAATTTTGAAACAGATATTTTTAAAACGTTCACGATTGGGTTGTTCTTTTTCTCGGCAGATTTGTAGCATAAACTACAAATTTATAGTTCAACAATTTGTAAATTCTACATCAATACATCAATGTATATCAATAAAATGTAAAACAATTCATAGTATAAACGTATTTCAGATTAAACAAAAGCATTATTATATTCAAATTGTATACCACGTCGATTCACTAAACAAATTAGTTTCAGTTTTTCGTACTTGTCTCCATAAAAACGATCTCTTGGGCTGGCCCCGCGACTTATCTTGACTGTCCGCGAAGGGCGTTACGATATGAATGAGCAGGGATCGAAGATCGGCTCTTACATACACATCGTGGTTCTAATCCGCCCTTACAGATGTCTGTGAGAATATCGCGCACACCAACATAATAAACATGAAGTTTATGGTGGCATAAAGTCATATTTTACGGCCTGGTAGGTAGTAGACTTCATTTCAATGATATAAAATTGTTTGTCTGGGTTGTCGACGCGCTACCGCCTTTTGTCTTGCTGTTTTCGAATGTCTAGTTCAGAAATAAACAAGTTTAAAACCGATATAAAAAAATTGTGGTTTTTGTGAGCTGATACAGACATTTTGATGATCGCATATAGTCAGAAAGTATGTGGCAAAAATTTTATGCGAAAATAAAAGAATCGAATTTCCTGCGTAGTTCCTGCAAATTCGTCAATCAGAAAGCTTAGCATTTGGCTTTGCAGTTTGGATACTTGGCATAGACTTAGAAGGGGACTGGGGCCTGAGATTCGGCAACAGAAAACACACCAATTTTATACAAACATCGAACTGGGTCTTAGCATGTATGACGACAAATAAGACACACTTACACTTACACACTAGGTTTATAAAAAACATATATGTAGCAAAAATATATAAAATTTGCACAATAAAATAAAAAAAAATTGTCTTTGGGCCTTTGTCTCTACACATATGTATTACTGCTGTTACAATATCATACCCCGCCTTTTGGTTGTAGAGAGTATTGTAGAGGTACATGGTGTAGAAATAGATGCAGCACCGTTGAAAAGAGCTTGTTATTTGTGTCCGGTAATTTAGAGCCTTGCGTTTTGATGACTTTTTTGTCTGATTTCTTTTTTTTTTATTTCTGTTATCGGCAATACTTCGGTAAATGACTGATTATGATCTAAATGTTAATCTCAGTATAAAGTTTGTTTAGCAATTGCACAAGGGTCAGATTGCCGTCTTCACTTTGATGCGACGCATTCGATTCCAAAGAAACATGAGACAGTGTACACTGGGCGAAAACACAGTCAGGTATAGCAGAAGGATCGAAAGGAAATATTCCTGTGGTACGAAATATAATTTATTATATTAGAAGAAGTCACGCACAGATGCCAAATGTTGTTGAAAACTTTGTTAAAATGCATTTTCGTCTGGATGAAGACTTCAATATTTTAATAAATGCTGATCCCAATGGGATCAAATTCAGCAATTCGAAAAAATTACTATACACTGCTTTATCTGTGGGATGCAATTTATACGTAGTATCGCTTGGCAATCAAAGCAACTTAGCACTGTTTTGCTCTGTAGCCTCGTCGCAAAATATAGAGAGAAGCTCATGCCATCAAATGTGAGAAGTATTTGCCCTGGTGTGTTGTACCGTCCTAAATGTTCAATAGTCAATAAACAATTCAATAGTTATTGAACTTTTTGGGAAGCATCCTCGTAATGCTTCCAGCCGGTAAATTATCGCACACACAATTCTGGTTTTAGATGTTCTCCATTGAAGATCATCATCAGAGGAATTGTGTTTCCAATAACGTTAACACCCGCCACAATTGTGACATTTTCTGTATGCTCAGAGCCAATGAGATGAAGTCGTTAACAAATTTCCTTGCAGTAACGTTTTGTTGGTGTTGTATGGTGAGGCTTTGATGTAAATTATAATGTTTTTCCGGTTTATTTTTTACATTTAATTGATTCATAATCTTGTCCAATTTTGAAAAGTAATCAGAAACTATGAACATGTTCAACCTTTGTTCACGAGCTGCATTCATTTACTGTGTTTTTCAAATTGATACTTTAATATGTCTATACATAAAGAACCTCATCCCACCTTTGCCTGTCATTTACTTAGTTTCAGAATATTTTGCAGGTGTCCTGTTTAAATGAACAAGATACCTTATGATAAATCCGATGTATTAGAACAAATATTAGCTTACATGAAAATTTCGAATTGATTAGAAAGAAAAGAAAATTTTGAATGCGGATGGCATTCAAAATGCAAGTTGCAAGATTTATTCTTTATTCTTCCAATATTGTTTTCCACATTTATTTTATTATCATTGCAACAACAAAAGCTATTCTCATATTTAAGAGGTTAGATTTGTAGTGTATATTTTCTTAGATTGTATAATTCACATAAATCCATAAGCTTCAATATATTTTTGATTAGTAGGATAATATTGTGTTTCAAAGACTGGCCAAAAACGTTTAAAATCATGGTTCTGTTGTAACTGTTCAACGAACAATGACAACTGCGATGGTATCCTCTAGTAAAAATGAAGTAAAACTGCTCATTCTATAGTACCTAACTTGAGTCACTTTGATCTATTGGTCTTTAGACAGTGTCGACGTTTATTTTCAGAATTTTATGATGC
Source organism: Rosalia funebris (assembly GCA_037954035.1). Taxonomy (NCBI): domain Eukaryota; kingdom Metazoa; phylum Arthropoda; class Insecta; order Coleoptera; family Cerambycidae; genus Rosalia; species Rosalia funebris. The sequence continues at coordinate 11,086,526 of JAZFAV010000008.1, forward strand.
ACTTGACGTTAACTATTCCCCCTTTTTTAAATCTTTTGATTCAAGATTTATGTCACACCTTAGGAACAAGATTTATATTGCTCGCAACATACCGTGTCATTAGTGTAGTACTAGATCACGCGAAAATACCAAGTGGTCATCATAGGTGAAGTACATTTAAGCTGACAAGTTTCTCGTTATGCGTTTTCCAATATAAATACGATGGGCATTCAGGTCAGTTACTTGACATGGCTTTAATAAATGTACAAAACTTTGTTCAGCAGCTATAACATAGATGAATGAACCTATTCTCAAGCGGTGTGGGTCCAATACTAACACGTCATTGTATACTTGGGATCGAGTCCAAACAGGGAGAATGTGAACACGGGTATATTTGTCCTCATGTCTATGTGTAACCTTACCCCTCTGCAGCCAAGGCTCTAGAGAGAAGAGGTCAATTTCTGTGTTCAAACAAAAAAAAAACTCAAAAAATTCTGAAGACAAACTTTAACTTCTATAAACTCTAACAATATCTTACTTATATCTTTGTTCAATTATCTGATAAATACTCTCATTCAACATCTTAAAAGTGCCTGTTACAATATCAAAAATTCATTAATAATAACTATGCCAGCTACGTATAAACACCATATTATATAAAATCATCGTTTCACTTCCCCCACAAAGCGATTTGCCTCAACTCTGACAGCCAAAAAGAGTGTATCACCGATAAAGTAACATAATAGTTCATATTTACGTCGGGTTCTTGTCGCGTAGACATTCATTAGCGTCAGTAATAGCAACTGTAGTAACTAAGCATTATCGACTGTACATAAGAAAAATGTAGCCTGCTTAGCTGCTAAGACAATACGGTAGCAGACAATGCGATGCATTTTCTCCCAGGTCAGTCGTTGGTGGAGGGTGCATAGCGACGCTTGGCCCTCCTTTCTGGTCCCTATAAGACAGTGGCGGGGAAAAATTTATTTTGTAAGGGTTTTCCATCTTAAATCGATATACGTTTTTCACTAAATACAATATTTTGACTATAGTTAATTACTGCTAACTGAAATAGTTCAAAGTTAATGTTCAAAAAAGGTTTATATAATTTGGATAAATTTTTGTATAAAACTTCTGTTTCTTGTAGAATCGTCAAACGTTTATTACAGTGGATGCTGAAGTGCTAACACAAAACTATTTTGAAAAAATCCCAAAAACCACAAAAGAATCCTCAACTAGCCGCCGAATATCTATTAGATATTTCTCTAAAAAAGCAATAATAAATCTAGTACATAATGTTGATTTTTATTCTAACAAAGAAGTGATTTAAGTGATTCCTAACTCATTCAGTTTTATTAGGAAAAAGTTTTCTATAAAATTGCAGTTTCTTAAAAGAACGCCAGAAATTCAGAAAATTCAGATTCGACTGATTGATACCACAAAAACATATAATTTAGCTAGAAAATCATAAGTAAAATCATCAGTATGCGATAAATTATTTTAAACATATTATAACACCCATTTGTGGCATATTTGGACAATATTGTAACAGTCAAGAGAAGGAATTTATAAAAACAATGATTTGACGCCAACGTTTCGACATTTATTACAGATGACGTCTTCAGCTCAGTTCCTGTGGTAGAAGTTACCTGCAGCTTGTAATGAAACACTAACGCCAAATTCCATTTAGAAGAAGAATGATTAAGTCCATCGTGTGTTTTGATAATAGAAAAATATAATTGTAATACCTCGAGAGAAGTGATTTGTCGTCAGCAATTAACTGGTGACTTCTAAGACTAATGTCTTTAGAATAATCTTACGTTATTTAAATATACTGTTTTCTGCAACTAGACGAATATTAAAAATAACTAACTACTAAGAATAATAAATTTTATTCTATATAATCCTGGAAAAATAACCTCATTAGATCTCACTTGATAGAAACTTAACAAGTGAGTTCGCAAATAGCTATCCATTTTATTCTATCAAAAGTTTTTCTCTTCGTTTTGTCGTGGCCTTCAGTATCTTTGACTACTTAAAATATGGAAAACGTGATATTTCTTCAAAGTTTTTTAGTTTTTTATGTCAAAGAAATCTTTAAAGCTCTCCTATTACGTACCATACTTCGAAAGATGCTTGACTTCTGCCTATTCTATTTTTCCAATTGTCCATATTTTATACAACAATCATCAAACTATATTTCTATATTGCTTAAATAAATTGTATTATTGTTCTATGATATACCATTTGATGTCAATAAGTATTTTTTGTCATATATGGCTTTTCTTGCTTGCCTATTTGTTGTTATTTCTCCCGGTACGGGTCCTGCATCGAATCTCACCGACTCAACAGTCTTGACCTATTCTCGTTCTCATACTCGCCGTCATACCGATCGCCATAGTAATAATCGCCCCTCCTACCCCTACCGTAATCCGTCGAATCCGATAAGGACAGAAGAAGTAGGGCTCCTGTCCACATCGTAAACTGGCTGTATTCCCTATCGTAATCCCTGTCTCCATCATCGCGTATTTGCTTGTCCTTCTCCTTATAGCTAGAGTACTCCGTGTCATCTTCGAATCACTAGGCCTTGTACCACCTTCTATCGTACCGTTTATTCCTGTAGCTATCAGGGCTGTTACGGTATTTTTCCTTATCCCTCTCCTTATCCTTATCCTAGCTCTTTTCGCGTAAGCCCTTCAACAGTATTCATTATCTAAACCACACTTAGAATTTGAAACTTATAATCCATCCACATTGAAATGAAAATAAATAAATATGTAATGAATAAATAAGTTTATATAACGACGTTAATTAAAAGTTAGCAGAGATTTTGCCCACGTATAACCCCTCGACATCCTCTGACGTCCGACATCGAAGGGGCGACCCCAAACGGGGCTCCTCATCCTGTCCTGCCACTGTCCCGTGTACCCTAAAGCGTCGCGGCGGTGTATCCCACTTCTGAGCTGTCCGTCTCCCGTCAGCGTCAGCGTCATGCGGCCGATCGATCAGTCTGTGGCTCAAAGCAATGCACGCTCAGGTCAAAAGACGTCTGCCCGGGCAGCGACAACACCCTGCAATTCCGCCCCCCAGGCCACCCCCCGATGTGACGAACGGACAGCCCGTCACAGGACATTTCAATCTTCCGGCAGGGCCGCCTCACCTCCATCCAGCCGGCTCATGTCGACCGCCTGGACATCTTTGATGTTTTAATTAGTTTCCTTGATTCCTTTTCTACTTGTTTGTTGCTCGATTGAAGGCGGTTTTGTTTTCTTTTTAGCGCAGCGCTCCGCCGGATGACGGCCCCCTTGATACACTTTGCGAAATACGGATTAAAATTCGTGAAAGGAAAACTCCTCCGCTCTTCGTGTAGGAATGAATTTTCTTTGTATGCGGCTTTACAGAATATAGAATACGCAACGAGTAAAACGCTGTTAGTTATATGTTTAAATAATGTAGTATTTTTTCCATAATTTCCCTAAATTATAATCTAAATATTTCAACATAAAACTATTACTATAATTTGTCATTGTATATAAATCATTATCAGTTGAGTTGTTGATTTTTGTTGATTACAAAGGCCTATAAATTTTGACATTTTGAAAGCTGATTTGAGTTTGATAAGTGATTTTAAATGAGTTATTTACGCTGATTTCATATCTACATTCCGTTTTTGCCCCTCACGTAAGGTGTTTGATGAACTGAATAATCAGAATAAATTGAAAACTAAAGGAAAAATTACATTTTAATAAACATTATATTTAATAAACATTAAAAACATAGTAAAAAGCAAGAAAACACAAATAGCTTTGAGTCTCTAATTTCTTCTTCTTTTTTTTAAATCCCTCCCTTTTTAACAAAAAACTGCGACTGCTTTGAAATTTTGACACAACGTTGCATTCGACTACGCGCGTGTTTTTATATACCTAATATTATATATATTTCACACCTCTACATCTCTACATGTACATCAAGTACTACTGGGTGTCCCAGAGAGAGGTAGCCGATTATGTTTGTAATTATTGGGCAAATAAATAACATTTCTACAATAATTTTGGCTTCGATTGTTTATTTAAACTATGCCATTAGATATAGAATACAATATCTTGTAAGTGGCCGCCTCTGTTTCTCTGGCCGCCTCTGCTTCTCTGGATTATTGGCATACACTTTTCCTTTAACGTAGCCCCACTAGAAAAAGTTTAACGGGGTCTTATGGTCTTATGGGGTCTTAAACGCTTGGCAGGTGCCTCACGACGACCCATAATTGCACGTAATTTTCTTTCAGTGTCCAAAATTGAACCATCATTTTTGTAGTACGCTTTAACAATAAGTATACGTTGCTGAACAGTATAGCGCTCCATTTTGTAATGGCATACTCTCCACGTAATAACTACGAAGCATCAACTTCCAAAACCTGCCGCAAGAGTAATGGCGGCAAGTTTAAATCGGCTACCTTTCGCTGGGACACCCTTTATATAAGACAATATATAGACGCTACATGGATGGGTGACCTATCATATTTATATATCAAAATTGCTGCGGTAATGTTATTCATTCTATGGTCCGGGATGATGGACTAGGTCCAGTATAGATAGGGGTGTCATTGTACGATTGGGTTCGAGTCCCAACGGGGGGGGAGTTTGGCACCTCTCCTTAAGCATGGGTGTATTTGTCCTCGTCTTATGTAATCTCCCTCTCTGCAGTCTGAGGCTTTAGAGGAAGAAGATCGATTTCTATGAGTCTAAAGGTTTTGAAAAAGTTAGTGGTCATACAATTTCATTTCTCATGTGGATCGATATCTAGTCTCGTATAAATTTCATCGCTTTACAGTATTCAATTCCAAAATTTCCAAAATGTATTCACAAAATAATTGAGTATAAACGATAGAAACAAATAGCGTTTTAAACTAATTTGAAAAAATAATCATGAAACTGAAACGGGTGTAACGAAGAACTTCTATTTGTACACCGCAACTTGCAACCTATATTTGTGTAACGAGGTCGTGACACAATGGCGAAAATAACGTTCGCGGGAACCAAACATTGGGCTGCAGTTGTTCTCGAATGTCACGCGACCAGACTGATGACCATTGTCGTCCCGACACCTGATAAATTGGCTCTATCATAGCGGGCACCTCTTTATTTTAGAGCGCATCGGTCGCATGGCGCTCGACCGTCACGGAAAAAAGAAACTATTGCTTAGGTGTATTCAACGTGAGACAATTCAGGGCAGCAGCGACAGATGATTGATCGCCTGGCTGGCCAGACACGACGGAAAGCTGCGGCGCTCGGCGGCAGCGTTTAATAACATAACTGCTAAATAACCCTTTCAGAAATAATCCCCAAAAGATGAACTAACAATGAGTACAGTGATAATTAAGGGCGTGGACGAGCGCTGCATACTATTGGCGCTTCATGTGGGTGCATGAATATTTTTACAGCAACGAACGTCTCGTTTATGAAATCCACAAATTTTAGTTATTCTAAAATAATAATATTGATAAAATTTCGTTACAAAACTTCGTCATAAAATTTCTTATTAGATTGTAAACGATGTATGGCAATTCACCGAGATAACTGTCTTTTAATTTCTAAACAATTTTAACGTAACGATGCCATGGATAACGTTCAAATGAGGTAAGTGGTCGATGAATACTAATGGAGAGAAATCAGCAATGCATTTTTCACGGCTGTAATACCATAGTTGATCTCGATTTATCGATCGAGATGTACGTACTGGCTCCACCGTGTTAGTTGAAACGTTTTAATTTATTAATAAAGTATATCGCACGTACAAAAAAAGCCCAGAAAACGTTTATACTCGTATGCTCACCAAGTGAAAAAGGTTAATGGCGAATTTGATGATTTATTATACGATGGAACAAAAGTAATGTGTAAAGTACGCGATAAATCCGTAATGTTCTGGTCCAAATTCGACTATACACGTCACCTGAATTCCGTGCAACATCAACATAGAAAACAGGGCGTGCCCTTGCAAACTCAATTTAGGTTTGATTTATTGTTGATGTTGATAGCCTGTAATATTCTTCATATACTAGATAAAGAATCATTTCGAAAGTTTTGACACAAATACAATACCTAGTTACCAAGTTACAAAACATTATGGAGCGATATATATATATCAACTGTACGCGACGATATTATAGAGAAGATTACACGTAAGTTACAAAATAGACAACTGCGGTTATGTGTTGACGAGAAGAAAGAGCGTAAAAAATTATTGTTTTTCTTACTTCTGTAACCTGCTGACATACTACATACAGCTGCTGCTGCTGCCTTCAACCATAACATGGTTGAAGGCAGCTTTTTATTATGCTGAAAATTTCCAGCAAATAAAACCTGTAATACGACAGTTCAATCCTGTCGAGGCCGTAGCTATTAAGAAAAGCCAGACATGATTTCTAGATATTTTCATTGAAATTGGTTTAAAAACTATATACCAACCTACATACCAACTATAGAGGAATGCATGTGCATCAATAGAGAAATTACAAAGTAGTGCGTTGGCGTTAGAGCAACAACACCTCTACAAAAGGACAAAGCGCTCACAAAATGTTAGCTCGTGACGAATGTAGGCCTTTCCGATATGGAACGAAGATGTAGGAAGCCAGCTTACAGGTGGCGTAAACACGGTCGAGGCACCACAGATGTTTGCAACGTTGCCAGACTACTGCGATACTAGCGAATATTAGGATTCCAGTATATAAAGGATGTATCTCTTTCTCTTAAATTACCAATTTCTTCTCCAATATCGTAAAACACATATTTCCATAAGATGTTCTTTCCTCTTTTTTTAATGTGGTATTTCGTAATTTATTTATTTAATTATCAAATACTACTACCTTGTTCATGGACTTCCCTAACAAAAATACTTTCCTTACGGAGCTGGCAACAGCGCTCATCTGGTACGCTAACCTGTGAACCTAGCGTTGCTATAATCAGCGTTATTTCTTGCATTTTTCTGAAATCAGAACTATTTATGTGCTTTTAAGTGCGTGAAACTTGTACCTAATATTTCGTTGTATATTTAGGTATACAATTTATATTGTTAGGCGTATTTTTAAATACGTAAAACCATATATTTCGGACTTATAACCTGTTGCTTTTTTAGCGGTCCGCCGGTTTGTTTACAGCACAGTTTATAAGTTTTTGTTCGTGTTTAATTGTATGTTTTTCTCTTGGTTTCGGCTAGTTTTGTAGTAACTGATACTTAGTGAAATTATGCCTCAAAAGTGTTGTGTTCCTCGCTGTAACGGAAACTATAAAAATGGGCCTAAAGTTCATGTTTTCGGTTTTCCAAAGGACGTAAGTTTACGACAAAAATGGCTAAAAGCGATACCCCGAGATAACTTTCAGCCCACAAACAACACGAGAGTATGTGAAGCTCATTTTCCTGAAGGTAGTATAATAAAAAGTACAACATTTCAAGACTCAAACACTGGTAAGATTTTTACAATAGTTTTACTAAAACTACGGCTAAAAGAATACTGTATACCATCTATTTTTTTAAATTGCCCCATTTATTTATCAAAAGATGTCAAAATACGGCGAAGTAAAGATGAAAAACTCAAAAATATTGATGAGTTAAATTTGTCAAAAGCCCTTGAAATAAGCAAAATTGAGTTTGAGAAGCACGAAAAAAACATTTTGACAATTTTGAGGAATTTATAGTAAAATTTTCTACATTTAAACTACCAAGACTGGTTTTCTGCCCAAAGTTTGTCTCAAGAAGGTGAAAGATTAACTATTTTTAAAATTGAATATACATCTGGCCCATGCATTAATTGGGCGATTGTTATTAATTATAACCTGAATATTGAAACTTTTTTGTATAGCGAGTCAGTTTGTATTTCAACTAAAACGCCGTTTATTTCACATAGTTTGGACGATATACAGTTAATATTTGAAGCCATAGATGAGACTGTTATTACCGAGTTCATTCATGGTTCATTTAATTTTGGAATATTGTATTGAACAGAAACATGTCTCACATTTCGATGGATGCGCTAATCATAATGGAAAAGACATTTTAAAAATTATTCTCAAAAGTATTTCCAATACCCTCTAAAAAAATTATTGCGCTAAAAATAGCGACCATTTAAAAAAAGGAAATAAAAAAAGAAAACTCGATACATTAACGAAGTAGGCCATATACCTACCTATACATGCATAAATATTTTTTATAACTAAACGTATATAATTTGGGACCTATTTCTTTAAAAGTTTAATTTTCATGGCTTGTGTTCTATAATATATTTTTTATACCTAAACTCTCACCTCAACACTAAGTTATGCACGATGTTAGGTTGGTAAATGAAATTTGAAACTGCATAACATGAACATGCATACCTATATTATACCTACTAAGTAATAATAATTAAGAGAAGGTGTGGAATAGTTTAGTATATGTATTTATGTGTAATAACCTCTTTTAAGTAGCGTGAAAAATGTTTATTATACATAAATATATATCCTGAATTTTGGCGCAGGTGTAGGGGAGTTGGGAGCCTGCACTTAATATTACACCTAGTATTAAACCAAAACTCAAACATAATTTTTGGGATTTGTCAAGAAGCCTGTCATATAACTAGCGTTCTTTAAAATAAGTTAACTATTGATAGTTTTCATAAATATTAGTGTATGTATCCCCTTATATGATTAAAACTGCACGGCCTACGTTGATGACGTCACACGACAAGCACTAAAGCCTTGTTATTCAGTGGGTGTTGGTTAGAGTCTCTGCAAATAGTGAACCAAGTAAATTCACTGCTACACGCTATAGATGATGCAAAAAATTAGAGCGTCAAATAAAAGTTCGAAAGTGTGTTAAAGAAATTAAGACAAGTTTGTGATGATACTACTAATAGTGATAGTGCATCGACAAATGGGGTGGGTGAGTGCAAAAAATATTTTACAGATGCACCTTTTTTTAATTCACAGTGTAAGGGTGTTCTAATGTATAATCTCAGAAATAACATTGTCAAATAATGTATTTGTTATCATAGCAACCGTGTGCTCCCATTTTGTTAAGTGTCAGACTCACAATGACCAGTCTAATCATGACTGTAGTGGCAATAGTTTAGATATAAAAAAATAACGTTACGGCTCAGCAGTTTTAAATATAAATTTCAGCTGTTTATAGTATTACACATATTATAATCGCAACTAATTAATTTTTAAACATTACTCACCCGCGTTATAAAGTACGTGTCATCAAAAAACTTACCTAAAAAAGAAAAAAACTTTGTAAATACAACTTGTTTATAAAAACCATTAACGAATTGATATTATGAATTGATGTGGAAAATTCAAACAATGATATCATCGGTGATTAATATTACAAGCAAAGTAACCAGAAATCCTTGCTTTGTCAAATATTTGTAATTTTCAGGTAGATGTGCTACGCGTTTCAGTAATACGAATACTTAAAAAAACACAAGATATGATAATTATAAATCGGAATATTAATTTCTTTCGCAATATCTACACAAGGATTTGCTGTTTCGGTGATGACTGGCTCGGTTTTAAAAATTCTGCATTAGTTGTAGAATTTTAGGAAACGGCTGTGGAAAAAAATTATTATAAAAACTGTCATCAATATACTTGAGAAAGGGTCTTTCAACAAGGACGCTCGATTTTTAAACCTAAATAAAACAAATTGTCTGCGAGATATTCACTCAATTTTTTTTATTTGAAAGAATCTTTTATGGCATTAAGTATAGAATATAACGTCGTCCAAATGTCCACTGCAGCTGTGCTTCGTAGCACATATCAATTTTCGATGACTTTATCGCATAAAACTGGCTGAATTTGCTGGATGGCGTTCATTATGTTGATATTCGGGGCAATTGTTTGCGGTTTATTCGCATAGACTTGCGATTTAAGATATCTCCAAAGGAAGAAGTCTAGAGGCGTTAAATCGCACAACCTCGGTGGCCAGTTCACGTCGCCGCTGCACGAGATAACTATGCCCTCAAACGGCTCGTGCAGAATGTCCACCGTGGCATGAACTGTATGACACGTAGCACCGTCCTGCTAGAGCCACATGTCGTCGGTATCCATATCATTAAGTTTAGGCCACAAGAAGGTGTTCATCATCGATATTTAGCCCTCGCTGTTGACGGTTATGGCAATGTCAGTTTCGTTTTGGAGGAAGTGCGGACCGATGATTCCGCCAGACCAAAATCCGCACCAAACAGTGACTTTCTCGAGGTGCATTTGGTGCTAGTGTATCTCGTGTGGATTGGTATCGTGACCAAACCTGACAATTATGCTTGTTAACATATCTATTCGTCCAAAAATGGGCCTCGCCGCTAAAGATGATTTTTTTGGTGAAATTTGGATCAACTTCCAACGTTGCACGTTGATTGCACGGCGTCCCTATAGTCGTTTACCTTAAGTTCCTGGGTCAGTTGGATTTTATACGGGTGTAGACTCAAGTCCCGATGCAAAATTCGTTAAGTTGAAGTTGCAGAAAGGCCAAGTTCTTATGAACGACGAGAAATTGACTGCCACAGGTATTTCCGTACACTCTCACGCACAGTAGCGATGTTTTCAGCAGACCTCACGTTTCCGTGACATGCGGGTGTTGACTGATTATTTATCAAACCGGTTGACTCGAATTTGGCCACCAAACGTCGAATAGTCAACTTGGCGGGACGGTTGTAGCAAAGATAAAAATCACGTAATGCGCGGAACATTTCTCGAACGGAGCACCAATTTTGAAAATAAGATTTGATGATTTGCACACATTGTTGAACGCTCTAGATTTTCGTGATGATTTGCCATACACTACTGAACAATTCACAATAAATTTGATAGATGTTGCTTCAACAACGTGGCCGCTATAACCTAACAAATTTCGAGCGTCCCTATTGAAAGACTAGAAGACTAAAAAATTTTTCAAATATAGTAGATATTTGAAAAATTTTTTAGTTTTGTATCAATTAATTTCAAAGTTAACTCCTACGGAATTAACCTTGTGCGCTTCTTGTTTTGAAGTCTTAAAGTATTGCTAAATAAAATCAAGGGGAATTCCTAAACGGCAGAAATTTTGTATAAAAAAGTTCAATAAAGATCTGCTTGTCTAGCAAATAAATATAAATTTAGTGTTTGTTAAATTTTCATGATATAAATTTGGCAATCAACGTTGTTAAAAAAATTCACATTTTGTAACACTAATTTTACGGATTTCGTTATTGCCAGTGGAATTGTTTAAGAAAATTTGTCAGTAAAACAAATAACACTGAACATCTCCTATTGTTTGTAGTTATGAAAAATAACGAATAATGAATATATTCAAGGATAAGTTTTGTTTTAAATAAACGTTTACGATATTAAAGTTTATTTTTTATTAACACATTTGACATGCGTTACCAAATTTAGATGTTTATCTAATGTGTACAAGCCTAATTACAAAAGAAATATTGTACAAAAAACACATTACGCAGTTTTATCTACTATGTAGCTGTCTATTGTCCTGAACTAATGAAACAATAACCTTCAGAGCTCTAGAATAAAACGTATAGCCTATATATTGGTTCAGATTTCTAAAAAAAAATAATAATAATAAATTTCTTTAATTTTGATTCCTTCAAATACCAAATGTATAAAAAAATACAATGTCTGCCCTATTTACCTTAACCATAACTAAGTATTGTTAAGATATAAAGACACATTATTGTTGAAATATGTAAGACCCGTTTTTCTAATTACTTTTCATCTAAGTAAGCCTTCGGATATTCAGTAATAAATTATGTCCAGCCAATGAACTCCATTACTCCAGACATTATTACCATCGATTAGGTTAATTTAGATATAAGGACGAGAAGGCATTGATGGCTTACCGCTATTGTTCTTCATAAACTCTAAAAACACTATTTCATTTCTTTAGTTCGTTATGTCTAATAAATCCTTTCAGGGGGTGTTTTTTCAACTGCCTGGAAAAATACCGAAGTTTAAAAGTGGAAATTCCAAAATTCAAAACTAAAAATAGAAATTTGGTAAGTACCTATCGTCCTATATCTATTTCATCCGTCCCCAATAAGTTGCTTGACGCTATGATATCTGTTTATTTATTTTTTAGAACAAAAGGTAGTTCTGTAGTCACTAATTCAATACTATTTCTAGAGGCCATCAATGATGAAACGTGTAGTGAAGAGCAAGTTGATGCAGTGTACACCGATTTTTCTTGAGCTATTGTTAAAGTGCATTGTAATACTATTTTAATAAAATTGGAAAATGTTGGTTTGGACACACACAGAAATTAGAACATCCTTCCCCAGAAAGCCTACAGGCAGGTTTTGTGTAGGGGAAGGTTACACATATAAGCGCGGACAAACACCCAGCCCTGAGGGAAGTGCCAAGTTCCCTCTGGTGAGAATCGAACTCACGCAGACAATGTGCCCAGTATTTGGCCCAGTTGCCACCCTGTTACCAAATACCAAGTCAGCACCACCGCGGCACCATGAGAATAAGACCATGCGTCACCCATCCAAGTCGCACCGTTGCTTGACTTCGAAGAGCGCAGGTCCGACAATGAACGGAGTACGCTGCCTCATCCTCAAATGTTCGTCAAAAAAAATTTTGGTCTTCACGGCAATTTACTAAAATGGGTTACATCTTATATTCTAAATAGATCACAGTGTCAGTAACTTATAAGTCGGAAATCGAGAAAGGAACCACCGAGCCGCCAAGCGGTTATCAAAGTAGTTCCCGAATAGCAAAGCTATTACATAATCGCTCTAGGAAACAACTACTCCTCGGGCTAAAGCCCCAGCATTTGCCGGCGTACCGTATGCGGCACTGATGAGAACTAACAAGTTCGAAACAGCTGTATGTCGTTCGGTTCCGATCCGGGACAAATGTCGAATCCTACCTGTGGCTGGTTTTATTTTTTTAAACCTTATCTGATCGTGCAGAAACACGAGAAAGGGGTCGAGGATCGCTTCTGGGTATAATTCAATGCCTGCCGGGGCTTTAGCCCGAGGAGTAGTTGTTTCCTAGATCGATTATGTAATAGCTTTGCTATTCGGGAACTACTTTGATAGCCGGTTGGCGGCTTGGTGGTTCCTTTCTCGATTTCCGACTTATAAGTTACTGACAGATATCGTATCGATAAAGCTGTATAGGCCATAAAGTTCATTCGGCATTTGTCCTGAATCGGCGTACCGTATGCGGCACTGATGAGAACTAACAAGTTCGAAACAGCTGTATGTCGTTCGGTTCCGATCCGGGACAAATGTCGAATCCTACCTGTGGCTGGTTTTATTTTTTGAAAGATCGGTGTGTCAAAAATAGTAATTATTCATCCTCATTTGTTATAAAGTACCAATCTGGTATCCCCAGAAGGTTCATACTTCTTCTCTTCTATTTTCGTTGTTTCTATACGATATTGACAGTTGTTTTATACCATGTAATTACTATATGTATGCCAATGACTTAATGTTTTGATGCTGTCTGATGTAATAAAATATTATTTTTATACTATGAGGGAATACCTTGTACTTTGGTTTTGCTAAACCCTTTTTTCACAAACTTTTACGCTACGGATACTACGTGGATAGGTGACCTATCGTATTCTCCTGTCGAGGTGGCTACAATAATTTTATTCGTACTCTGGTGCGGGACGACGGACGAGCCTAGTACTGAGATGTCATTATATGCTTTCCCACCCATATTCGGGTCCCAACGAGACAAACTTAGCAGCTCTACCTGAGCATAGGTGTGTTTGTTCTCGTATTTATGTCCACCCTCTTCCGCAGCCTGTGGCTTTAAGAAAATACTTAATATTTCCTGCCACGAAAGCAAATAATATAAACATTACTCCAAATAAGCGCCTGGATGCATTTAAAAACAACCTCCATGCCAGGTAATCTGCATAATTTACAGTTTAAAACTCTTTTAATTGAATTGTAGGACTACCGCACTGACATGGCTATACTGGCCAGTGCAATATTAAAACGCCTCCCGCCACAACGTATTTCAATTATTTTAGAGATACCTACTCAGCGCAATAGGTGTTCGGGCACCTACAGGTAACTTTCATATACAAATTGATCATTTTAATAGACATATAAGAAAGAATTGGTATCAAAGATCTGCTTACGAGAATAAATGTGAAAAAACGAGTAAATAATAGTAACCTATACATCCACATACAGAACTTTCAGCGAACCAGTACTTGATGCACGACAAATAGTGATGTAACTCTTTTTTAAAGAAACGTTGATTCAGCTTTTACTTTCTATAATATTATAATTGCATCGTGCGTGATTCCTATTCTCTTGATGAAATTCGTATTCCCACACGACTGCCATACCGTCACAAGATAGTATTAATAAAATGTAATTCTGATCTCTCACAAAACGAACTGAAAAATGAAACAGTCAGGTTATATTATTTCAAGCTGCAATAAACGAAGCCATTTTCTGCCATGTTCCTATCCAAAGTAGTTATCAAGTGTCCGCGCGCTCATAAAATATTTTATTACACACTAATAGCAGATCCCCGGTTTGGGAGATCTGGAAAATGACAGGTTTTAAAGCAATTTGCCATCATGGACCGGTACTCGCACTATTTAATTTCGCCTCAGCATATCCGATGGACCTTTGAGCGTGTGATTTTTGAAATTTCTTGATGGGCTGATAAAACACATCCAGCGGCGCCCAGTTATTGTATATGTATATTCATATTCGAATTATTGCACGCATACTTCAGAGGCGTATTTAAGACATTTAATTTCAAACAATCAAATTACATTGTACAGGCTCTTTCAATAAGGACGCTCGATTTTTAAACGCAAATAAAACAAGTCGTGTGTGAGATATCCACTCAATTTGTTTTTAGTTAAAAGAATATTTTATGGCATTAAGAATGGAATATCACGTCGTTCAAATGTCCGCCGCGGCTTTGCTTGACGGCACGTAATCAGAAGGTCCAATTTTCGATGGCTTCGTTGCATAAATCTGGCTAAATTAGCTGGATAGCGTTTGTTATGTTGACTTTGAGGGCACCAATTGTTTGCGGTTCGTTCGCATAGACCTATGATTTAAGAAAGCTCCAAAGGAAGTCTAAAGGCGTTAAATCGCACGATCTCGGTGATCAGTTCAAGTCTCCACTGCGCCAGATAACCATGTTTTCAAGTCGCTCGCGCAGAATGTCCATCGTGGCATGCACTATGGGGCACGTAACGCCGTCATGTTGGAACCACATGTTGTCGGTATCCATATCATTCAGTTTAGGCCACAAGATATTGCTTATAATCGATCTGTAGTGATCGCCATTGACGGTAATGGCAATGCCAGTTTCGCTGTGGAGGAAGTACGGACCGATGATTCCGCTAGACCAAAATCCGCATCAAACAGTGACTTTCTGGGGATGCATTTGGTGCTGGTGTATCTCGTGTGGATTGGTATCGTCCCAAATCCGAAAATTTTGCTTATTCACATATCCATTCATCCAAAATGGGCTTCATCGCTAAAGATGATTTTTTTGGCGTAATTTGGGTCAACTTCCAACTGCTTCAGAGCCCAATCAGCATAGTACTACTTGAATCTCTGTGGCATAAATTTACGTATCCTAATAGGAACATTGACGAGGCATTAAATACTTCACGTTATTAGCTATACTGATAGTCTTATGTGCAGAGGATACAATTTGGAGGTTAAGACTGGGGAACATAATCCAAAAGGTTACCCCGAGCTCTGAAAAAAAAACGGGGTTATATTACAGCCGATCTACGTCTACTACTATAGTATTTCGATACCCCTACGCAAGAGTGGATCGATATTAGCGACACAATACTGACTCTGATTGAGGTAGCACAATGGGCGACGAATATACATATGCTACATAATGTGATGATCACCAACGAATATTCCGTTAACCTGAAAATATAATTATATACTCATAAAATAACTAAGTTGGAACAAGGTTCACATTATTTCTTATGGCATACAACTTCCAGTTTACATTTCATTGTAAGACCATAAAATTTATATCGTTATGGCGTATACTCGTATATTCCGCTAACAATTTTTAACATCATCCGTTCACACGATGAAAGCCATCAAGTCCAATCAAGTCGACGATATAGCAAAAAGACGATCTCGTTACCCCAAAATTACGTATCAAAATAATTAGCCGCCTGTTAAGTCTGAACGCCCGCCCAGGATTTTTACAGAAGTTCACTGATCTGTGGTATGTTAATAAAAGATTGTCGAGGTGTTCTATAGTGAAATGCAAAGGCGTCGATGCTATTTTACTGTGGGATGTGCAACGGATTTGCCTAATACGTATTTATCGACGAATACGAAATTACATTCAACTAAAAGTTATTTGATTTTTTATCGTTCTTGACATCATCAACGATGATGTCAATACTACTAGAGAAATTAATAAATAAAGACATAACATTGTTACTTAGAATCATATCGTCACGATACGAATAATCCATTCATATAATAGGTATATGGACATAATTTGAATGATATTCGAATATAATGTTTACAAAAGAACCACTCTTTAATAGGACTAATACGATATGCGATGATTAAAGTAGGCCTGGCTATATAAGATCAAGTGATAAAGAGATAAAGATGTTTCCATCCAGCAAGGAATTTGTCCCTGAATTTTTAACAAATTATTCTGCAAGATTAAATGCACACGTGAAAAGTTGCACAATACATTTTCGATGATAAAACGAAACTGAGTATACAGAGAGATCCAGATCGATTGAACGTGTCTCTCCCTTAAGATTATTTATGTGCTGTACAAATGTTTTGTACTGCCTACCAACATTTTCAAGGCATGCTGTTGGAATAATGGTCCATAATATACAGTGCTATTCAAAAGTCCCCTCCCCCCCCTCTTATCTTTGGAACGATTATACATAAACTAGTGAAATGTGGTAACTGAATATTAAGGGTTGTAAACTTCCCTACTAGTGATGATAGATGACGTATGCGTCAAAGATGACGTCACAAGGTCATTGTGACCAATAATTTTAAATGGAACCCTATGGCAAGCGACACCTCTTTTAAAAGGTATCGAGAAAACCTATTCAATGATACTAATATTCTGTCTGTTTACGGCAGTTTTGACAACTGGCTTTCAAAAACCGCAAAGCTGTGATGAATTAAATCAGTTAATAATAAAATTTAAAATTCAAGCTCCGCCACTGGATAGTTGGATAGTAAATAATCTGACGTTTTTGCAAGTCTCCCCAATTTGATGTTTTTTTAGCTGTCAAAGATTTTATACATTTAATAATTTGTGTATTGTTGATCGAACGTTTAACTGTTTTAGTACCTTGTGGTAATTATAAAATATTTATACATTCAATAATTTGTTAAACTGTTGTGAGCTGAACGTCTAAGTGCTTCAAGAAGAGAAATGGTACGTGTTTTAGGTGATAAAGTAGCAGCGATCCTAATACTTGGTGAAATTGGAGAAAATATTCATGCAGTAGAACGCATTTTTAATGAAAGGTTTCCCGATCGCCCAGTTTCGAGGATTTATTTGAGAGAGCTTCTTCGTAAGTTTAAAACAACGGGTAGTATTAATGATGCAAAACGATCTGGCAGACCACAAATTTCTGATGAGAAAAAAATTGATATACTGGCAGAAGTAATAGTAAATCCTACTTCTTCAACAACTCAAGTTGCACCAACCTGTGAAGTCAGTCAAAGTACAGTGCACAGGGTGTTGAAAAAAAAAACAAATTTCACCCATACAAATTAAAAATGGTTCATCAACTCTCAGACGACGATCCAGACCGAGAACTGCAATTTTGTGAAAATATGGAGACTAAAATTAACCAACAGCCAGACTATGTCAAAACAATTTGTTTTAGTGACGAAAGTACTTTCTATCTAAATGGAAATGTAAATACACAAATCGTCAGATATTGGAGTGACGCAAATCCTCACATGTTTCGTGAAACACATATTCAGTATCCCGAGAAGGTCAATGTTTGGGCAGGTATACTGGGAAACCACATCGTTGGGCCTGTTTTTTTAAATACCAAATTAACCGGTGAGGTGTATTTGCAGGTGAGGTGTTGTTGCAAAATGCAATAGAACCGTTAATCCTTGCAATTTTGGAAGATAATCAAGATGAATTCGACATTTTGGAAATAACATTCCAACAAGATGGAGCTCCTCCACACTATTACGGTGCAGTAAGACGGTATTTGGATGAAGAATATCCTGGTAGATGGATTGGACGACGAGGCTCAATGGAATGGCCGCCTCGATCACCGGACCTCACATCTTTAGATTTTTTTCTGTGGGGGTATCTTAAATCGAAGGTTTACGCCACTCAGCCTGACAATATCGATGTTTTAAAACAACGTATTGTTACAGAACGTAGGGCTATTTCCGCAGACACATTTGAAAAAGTACGAGAAGAGTTTCTAGGATGTTTTACTGTCAGGAAGTAGATGGAGCTCACTTTGCACAATTACTATAAGTAGGTACTGATTCTTGAATCTGTAATTAAAATTATTATCCAAGTTTACTGATTACTGATTTAATCCATCAAACCTACCATAAATACAAACAATATTAGTATCATTAAATACGTTTTTTCGATACCTTTTAAAAGAGGTGTCGCTTGCCATAGGGTTCCATTTAAAATTATTGGTCACAATGACCTTGTGACGTCATCTTTGACGCATACGTCATCTATCATCACTAGTAGGGAAGTTTACAACCCTTAATATTCAGTTACCAAATTTCACTAGTTTATGTATAATCGTTAAAAAGATAAGAGGGGGGGAGGGGACTTTTGAATAGCACTGTATATTCACAGATAAGGTAATCTGTAAACTCAAATAATAGTCTTAGTTGGAACTATAAGATTTGACTTGCGCGCCATTTGTATGCTGTCAAAGATAGGATGTCAATATTTAACGACTGCCATCTACAAATTATTGTAGAGCGAGCATTGCAGCGTTCCCCATTTAGTGTGATAACACTACCAGCTTCATTTTTAAAAAGGTATAGTCTAATTATTCCACCACTCCAAAATGTGAACCAAACCGTGCATATCTGTGGATGCGTTTCTTTTTCGTGAACAGCATGTGGATTTTCAGTACACCAAATTTGACAATTTTGTTTGCTGACGTATCGGTAAAGATGAAAATGTATTTTATCGCTGAACAAAATTTTGTTGCAAAAATCAGCACCACCTGTTTTCTTTTCTAACATCCAAAATGTTGTAAATACTCTGTAACTTTTAATTGTTGTGTAAACTGAATTTTGTTTGCTGACAGATGCATTTATTTATTTAAAATCGGATGCGTGGTGGCTATTGACAGGTTCAATTGTGCACGACGGCGAATTGATGCCTGTGGATACTCCCGCACAATTTCTCTCACTGCAGCAATATTTTCATCTGATCGACCACGACGAGGCCTTATTAATAACAGAACACGTCTTTTCAAATATTTGATCAAGTTACGAGCTGTCAAATCTGGAGGCCCTTCGTTTTATCCTAATATTGTGTATTGTGTGTGCGAATTTTTCTTAAGGCAACTGTAAATTACCGCTAACATTCATAAAACAGTTGTACACAAACTATTCGTTGTTGAATTATTAATTGCGGCATTATGACGTCGTATGGTTTGTAGATGACAGTCGTTACATATTTGATACCCTATTTTCGACAGAACACAAATGGCGCACAATTCCAATCCTCTACTTCCAACTGAGACACCCTATATAATGTATTACATATTCTTTCTAATAGAACATATTCTTTCATTTGATTCACATTGGCTTTCATTCATTCATAGTAATAACCTTGTTACCGTAGAGACCTGAATTATATTTTTAAGGAACCATGTAAGGTGTTTTAACATTCTCGTGATAAATAAATTTAGAAATAACTATACAATGGACGGTGGGTTTGAGAACGTCAAAAATAACCACATTAACACTTCTGCCTCCATTTAATAAATTAATAAAAACATTGTGTTCATTCACTTTCCGTAATACTTCTAATTTTGCTAAACATCGCACCTTTTAAGAACCTCAAGTGTATGTAAACGATTTATATAAATAAATTTCTTAATGATCTAAACATATAAATATCTAGTGGTGTCAAATCGGGTGATCGTAGAGACTATTACCGTAGAAAAATTGTAAGGTTGCCACAGCAGTGGAAGCTGTTGCGCTGTCTTACTTAGGAACACCTTCTTGCGACTGCGACATCGTCACGTAGTTGTTCTAAAAAAGGTTCTAGAATATATATTTTCGACGGCGCCGGCGTTCAGCATTTTTTACTGAGAGAAAACTACCATTCAGCAATTGTCTCGTTTCTAGCAGTCAAGGGATAATGACTCCTGGATTGCAACAACTTTATAAGGATGCAGATATAACTTTCTTATCATTCTATGCGGAAGTGCGGACTATGCGGAGTGCGGAAATATATACTATTGCCAAAAATATTGTTTTTCTTTAGAGTTTAGTAAACACTAGATAAGTACCTATCTACCTATCCAAGCAGCAAGCTGATGTAAAGGGTTAGTGAGACTAGCAACTGAACGTTCAGAAACTTTCAAAGTTTCTTCTGAAAAATCTCGGTTTCTTCCAAATGAACTATTGGAAGAGCTCTCATTATTTTGAAATCTGGCTACCAATACACATTGTTCAATCGGTGATTTGGAAATTCTTCTCAAAATTTCAAGTACAAATGGATAACGTATTTTCAACAATTCTCAACCAAGGCTATTTCCATTTCAATTTGTACTCAATATAAACTGCATCTCTAACACAAAACTGCACACCACAAATACCCACATGAAGCATTCTATGACTAAAATAACGAAACTGACTACGAGCCTTATATACTGCCCAGCTTCCTCCAACCCCACCATAACCCCCGCCGAAAACCAATCCCTCCCTTACCGCCTTCATGCATATCGATTCTCCTATACACACAACCAAAAATACATAAAAATAATAACTGTACCATTACCTACAGAAAAACAAGGTAACAAAATAGCATTCAAATAAAAACTGTCAAATAATAAGTACAATTAAAGAAACATTCGATAATAAAACGGAGGAACACAATTGTGCACCTAAATAATAAAACGCATACACACGGGAGGTCAGGAACATCGAGCAGGTGGACTACTACCATCGCGATTGACTGTAACGCCACTTATTACCAGTAAAACTTTTGGCATATTATATAATAATATTTAATACCTGTTGGCATATACTTACTTAGGTTAAGAATTAGGTACCAAAGATTAGAAAATTAATTAATAATATTTATTTTCGAGGTTATAGAACCTCGGAAATATAATCCAATGAAATAAGATACACACTGAGTCACGAATAGGCAAAAAAAAACAATGAATGAACAGAATTACTGATGAAAATGTATAAAATAGGATTAACAAGTGTTGATTAGATAAATGAGATATCTCTTGGTATGAGATGTTCTACAACATTTACAACTCTTACGGCCGAGAATCTTTTAATAACAAAATACTGCTATTGTTAACTTTTTACATTGTTACGTGTTTATTTATATCATAATATATGTAAATGGCGGCTACTCTAGAAGTAATAACAGTGGACGTTTCAGAAGACGTTGCTGTAAAAACTACAACGAATAATCAAGCCGACGCAAGGCTTCTGATTACAAGTTATGTAAATACACAATAATATTTATAACTAAAAAAATAGTTAAATGACCCCAAAATGTAAATATAAGTCGAAAAAAAAACGGAATTAATTTACATTATTTAATCGTGTGAGCGATGGTATTATGCGTATGTAAATCCGGCAGGCTATTTTTTTAAATATACTAGCCTATAGCTATGTTTTCTGTAACGAAATAAGAATATTTAACCTAATCAAATTATGAGTTAGGTTCAAAGAATTTTGGGTACCATATTCTCTACAGAATTATGTAGGATAATAAATAATATATCGAATTCGATTAAAATCGAATGCGAGATTTTTCCAGGTGGATTTCCAATTTATGGCATTACAAAATCGAGAAACTATCTCGAATTTATGGAGTTTCAAAAGTTAATACATTTTTACGTTCTCCAATAGTTATACAATTTGTATAATGGATCTTTACGCGTGTATTAATTTAGTGACGATGCACGGATCACATGCTACACCACTCAATTGTTACTAATATGCCACAATTACCAGCACGTATGTCTAGCAACGTGTTTCAATCGACTACGTACGGCATTGACAGTTAATAATTTGCCGAACACATTTAAATTATCAAGTCACGTCTTAGCTTTATTGTATAATTTGATTCATTGGCGTCTTAATATTTCTGTAAAATTTATTACATTTTGGTTTCATTTATTTTGATTTTTATTGAATCTATTACATTTATTTTGATGAAAATATAACTTCCATTGAATGTTTTTGTGGAGAACCTTTTCATTACTCTGTCATATGTTGACGGATTTGTATTGTACTAACTGTTAGCTGTTTTCGGCACGATACTGTTCAAAAATGTCAGTTGATTGATTCATACGATTGTTACCTATGACGCACACGCAAAGAATCATTGTACAAATCATATGTATGCAAAATTTTCTTTTTAATTTGGTAATTCAACCCTATATCTTAACCTATATTTATTTATTTCTAACATTGTTTTCTTTTGTTATATAGTACTTGAAAAAATTTATCCTAACATAAGCAAAAACATACTATGCAGTTACAGAATTCCGTTTTGACACTATATACAAGGCGAATTTGTTATGAAAATTACCGTTTTTAATTAAGAATTGTTGCATGTCCTGTATAGCTATATATGTTGTACATCAAGTTATTTATTTACTCTAATTTTATTTCAAATTTATACCTATTATTGTCTATGTTGTACGATGTGGGAAAATAAAACGCATTTGAAATAGAATGCACATTATTATATTTTTCTTTTTAATATAGAAATTTAATTTCTTTATTGCGTTAATGAAATATTGGTGTACATTATATTATATGTATGTGCTAATGCAAGTCTAGAAATATTTATATATTCATGAACAACACCACCAAATTCCTAACAACTATGTTTGAAATAATACTTGTATGTACAAAACTAAAACTTTTCACTTTTTATTTGTTAAACATAACAATTGTTTTACTGTTAAATTTGTTAAACATAACGAGATACTAAAGAGCGCGGGAATGAAGTATAGAGATAGGAGAGTAGTACACAATCTATACAAAGAGCAAACTGCTGTTATAGAAGTAGAAGGGGAAAAAAGGGAAGTAGATATTAGGAAAGGAATAAGACAAGGATGTACGCTATCACCACTAATTTTTAATCTGTACATCGAAGAGGCGATTAATGTGGTAAAAGATAGAGTGGATTTCGGGATTAAAGTACAGGGACAGAAACTAAAAATGCTGAAATTCGCGGGTGATATAGCAGTATTAGCATCTAGTAAGGAGGAATTAGAATCGGCATTGAACGAAATGGAGGCAGTGTTAACAGAGGAATACGGAATGAGGGTGAATAAAAACAAAACTAAAGTGTTAGTGTGTAGAGGGCGCGAGAGCAGAGCAAAAACGAAAGTACAAATTAATAATGAAAGATTGGAGGAAGTTAAAGACTTCACTTATTTAGGAAGTAAAATAAATTGGGATGGAAGAAGAGATAAAGACATAAAACAAAGAATAGCGCAGGGTTGAGTAGCTTTTAACAAAAAGAAAGCACTTTTATGCTCGGGGGTAATAAACTTGCTGAGACATGGTAGGCCACTTGCTGACACATGGGGGAATAGTCCGCGATATTTTGGAGGCAGAAATAGGAGTGAAGAAATGCAGAGGTCGGCCTAGACTAGACTACTGCTCGCAAATAGTAAGGGATGTAGGTTGTAGCACAATTAGCGAAATGTGTAGGTTAGCACAAGATAGGAGAAGCTGGAGGCTAGCGTCCAACCAGTCTTAGGACTGATGACCTAATGATGATAACAATTGTTTCGCCAACACAGTGACTTCATGAGATGTTGAGTACATAGACTAACAATAAATTTTACAATGTGGAACTGCGTTTATATAACTAAGGTAAGTCTAGGTTTATTACTATGGGATTTCCTATTAAACTATTGCAATTAAGTTACAAAATTTTCAACCGATGTTATCTGTAAATTTTAAACACGATTTTTGGATAGCATGTAGAACTAAAATCAATTTAATAACGCGGACGAGTTTGTTTCTATTTGATGATTTAATATTATATCAGATTTCTTTGCTTTATCTCTTTTAATCTTATTTCTTTTATTATTACTGAAACTCCTTTTGTGTTCTGCTATTCGCGTGTTGAAGTTTCTTCCTGTTTGTCCTATATATACCTTAGGGCAAGTACCGCAAGTTAGCTCATAGACTCCTGAATTATTTTTGGTATTGGTTTTACCTTTAGTATTTTTTATGTGTTTTCCAAGAGTATTATTGGCTTTGTATGCTATTTTATTACTTCGTTTCTTTAAAAACGATGCAATTTTTTGAGATAGTTTCCCTATGTGTGTTATAATTCTGAAATTATGTGTATTTTCATCTGTAATTTTAGGATATACTTGCTGTATAGCTTTATTGTACGCTTTTTTAACTATGATATTGTCTATTATTTTTGGAGAGTAACCGTTATTTAACGCTGTTTGTTTTATTATATTTAATTCTTCATTATAATTTTCGTCAGACATTGGATTCCAATCTTTCATTCCATTGGATTTCATTCAATTGGATTCCAAGAATATTCCAATGTCTTAACTTATGTCCAACTTAATTCCAATAGTTTAACAGTAGGAAATTCCATAGTAATAAACCTAGAATTACCCTAGTTACATAAACGCAGTTCCACATTGTAAAATTTAGTCTATGTACTCAACATCTGATGAAGCCACTGTATTGGCGAAACAACTCTTATGTTTAACAAATAAAAAGTGAAAATCTAACCAGCAAAGGTTTTAATTTTGTATAAATATGGATTTTCATCAAGTAACGGCCCAATTAATTCAGAATAATACTTGCATTATCGAGCTTTACAATTATAGTTCACACAAAATAAAAAGAAATGCACGTCATCATGTGACGTAATTCATTACCTTAGAATTTCATTGTTTTTAATCAAGAAAATTTTAAATTTGACGCCCATTTTGAGATTGGAAGCAATTGACATATGTCGTGCATGTTGCCAAAGTTATCGGATGTTTAGACTTTATTCGATTTCCAAAATGTTTTAGCCACAAGTTAATAAGAAAACTGTTCTTTTGAGAACAAAAGTACCTGGTATTAGACAGCGCAAGCACCATAAGTATTCGGACTGTTGCATACGTTGGGCTGATGTTTACACAATACCGAAAAAAGTTATAACATAACCTTAGTCTTGTGACATTTCTTTGAGTTCTATAGTATTTTTGGCAATGTGGCAACAGTGGTCGTCTCTGACGCATCAGGTACATTATGACGTGCATTGCATTGTTTTATATGAACTATAAATATTATGATCCTATACTAATTTGAATGTTCTTCCGGGTTAATAAGTATTAATTGTGCTTTGTTGTTATCCAGATGCCTTTCGATATTTACCAATTCCCTTTATAATGAGGGGATTTAGTCGTAACTGAAAATAAAAACTATAATTTAAACAGTTTTAATGCAATAGTAACATAATCAAAAGTGTATACCAATTATTAAACTCGTTATTTAATAACTGGGTACATTATTGATGAGGTGTGTGATTAATGCACAATAATATAGCAAATAGAAAATGTCGCGTAACCTACTCATCGAAATCCTCCAGTGAATTTGTCAACATTTATCAGATTTTTCAGATATATATGTATATTACCTATTAGTTTTAAAAACTTGGCCATGACAATGACTATGTTTGCTTCTTAGAACAGAAAAACCACTTGTGCATTATTAATTACAACAGCTTACAGCATTAAAACTTTAAACGAATTATTACAGCAGCTTCAAAATAATTTTTAACAAGTTTGGTTCTGTTCAGGCGTTAGTTTCATCATTGTTTATAGAGCATGTTCGTCAGACAGAATTTCGTCGCAACTAAACAGATTCAATTTTGGTCAGTAAGACCTTATCACATCTGTAGTGACGCATTAAAGTTGGCGCATTAGCAAGGATAATGAGTGTGCCTCGATAGCTCAGCGGTCAGAGCAACTAGCCGGAAACTGGGAGAGCCGGGTTCGATTCCCGGTCGAGGCAAAATGTACTTTTATCCATGCTAACACCAAAGTGGTGACCCCGGCGTGATTCGTCGCTCCAGTATATGCAACCTCCCTTACATCTCAAATTCGCGGATTCGATCCCCGTCCTATCCATCGCCCTACAGTCCGGGGGTTACCGAACAACGGTTAGTAAGAATGGCGAACGCGGTCACATTTCGTTAAATTGTATCGAGACAAAACCGTGTCTCTAGGGAGGGAGTACTGTAGTGACGCATTAAAATTGGCGCATTAGCAAAGATAATGAGTGTGCCTCGATAGCTCAGCGGTCAGAGCAACTAGCCGGAAACTGGGAGAGCCGGGTTCGATTCCCGGTCGAGGCAAAATGCACTTTTATCCATGCTAACGCCAAACATCAAAATCTTGATAAGGTGATAGATACACCAATTCTGACGTCAGAATTGAGGAGACGTCGAATAGAGCCTAGACATACTCCTATCTCATTTTTGGCAAAAATGTCAGTTAGAACCTTGTTATTCTAAACCCGCGATGTATTTTTATCAAAATTTTAGAAAAATAAACTCGGATTGGGAAAACAAATGGGCGATATTCCCACCCTTCAATTTAACTTCCTGGGGCATTTAAAATGGCGTTTTTTCGACGGGCCGGGGTTTTCCGGTATGAGGGCAGTGTGCCGTTTTCTCTGTTCGTCGGCCGCGTGGTGCCGGTCGATATCAGCAGGGGAAGCGAGTGCGTGAGTTGTACTCACAGCACACCACTTCCCCATTCATTCGTCGAGACCCAACTCCGCCATTCATATACTATCACGTTTCGGATACTTGACTCACTGGATAAGCTACTTTTCTCTGAGCCTATCCGCCGCTTACAGGAGTTTGGCGAAGGTCGGCTTTTTTGTAAATTCTCAAACGGCGCCCGAAGCTCTCGGTGTCCCGGTGTGTGAAAACATAATGAAAACCGTCCAACTCACCTATTATTATTCCATTTGAAATATCTAGTAAATATAAAATATGTATAAACTATACTAAGAAAAATATTTAACGTAGTTTCTCCGGAAACCCACTTTTCTCTAGAATTTTATCAAATTTCGGGTACACGTAAAAATAAACTTCCCGAAGAAAATTGCTGAAATGAAAAATTTTTTACGCACAATAAAGAAAATATGCAGAGTTATTAATTATTAAATATTTATCATCTATACATGAGTTTATTATGAATATTTTGAATTAAAAAAAATCGTTTGTTGCCCGATTTGTGGAAGAGATAAATATTTTTAAATTATGCCGCTTTAAGTTTTGCTCGATAAGTCGAGAACTTGTTAATTAGCGTTTGGCAACTTAGTGGCATGCATTTTACTAGTGGCCACTTATCTTACTACTACACATTCGTCACAAACAATATCTGAAATTGAATTTAGTCCTAAATGACTTTCCTTTTTCATTTTCTCAAGTGAAAGAACGTTTTTACATTCACAACATCTTAAATGTTTGCCAAGCTCGCTCAATTCAACAATACGTCCTCCAATATTTAGCTTAGTTACTCTGTTTACTTTTCGCAAGATTCATTTTTGCAAATTTAAACGTTTCTGTATTACTTTCCGCGTTGCAAATTTTCCTTTATTGTCCTGCAACTGATCATGACAAAAATTCATTTTTAATGTTTGTATACATTTTGTTTCACCCTCCGGAAAAGTTTACACAGTCAGGCTAAGTATACGACATACACAATCACAACAGATTCAAATACGACACAACGCCACGTTACCATGTCTTTAGTTTCAATTAATACACATATAGTTGTGTATACGTATACATGCAGTGTCTGGGGATAGAGTACAGTCTCCGAACAAATGTAATGAACACTAGACTACTAATATATTTTACGTTTACCCGCGCATTTATTTTTGGACCGGACTGTGCCGGAGAATCTTCCTTAACTACAAAAACTTTAATTTATTACCATGAATTATATAGTAATAATTAGAGCTGCACATATGGATAATTCATTACTAGTTATGTCCTATATATAAGCAACCGCGTACATTTTACGTGTGATGCAGTTAGCATTAAAAGTCCCGATTGACTTGGCTAAACATTCCGACTTATATGTTACTGACATATATCGAATTGATAAAGATGTATACCCCACAACTTTCATTCTGCATTTGTCCTGGATCGGCGTACCGTGTACGACGCTGATGAGAACTAATAAGTTCGAAACAGCTGTATGTCGTTCGGTTTCAATCCGATACAAATGTCGAATCCTACCTGTGGCGGGTTTTATTTTTTAAAACCGTATCTGATCGTGCAGAAACACGAGAAAGGGGTCGAGGATCGCTTTTAGGTATAATTCAATGCCTGGCGGGGCTTTAGCCCGAAGAATAGTTGTTTCCTATAGCGATTATGCAATAGTCTTGCTATTCGGGAACTACTTTAATAACTGCTTGGCGGTTTGGTAGTTCCTTCCTCGATTTCCGACTTATATGCTACTGATCTACGGCACTGCGTATTTCTCTAAAGTAATTTATCACGATGTATGGTGCGATTAAAAAAATGTTCTAATAATTAGAGAACGACCATTCGGCTTCTACAAATGTACCACTTGCATAGTTAATTTTTTTTTTTTTTTTGTTGAATATCTAGATTTTGACGAATATTTGTTTCGCCATATCCAAAATCGGTATTTATTAGTCATAAACATAATTCATTAACAATAAATAAAGTATTCTCTGGGTGTAAAGAGGCCGTGATATCGATTTTTATTTTTAATTATGTAACAATCAGGTGCATCATTTTATATACATACATAATTAAACAGTACCTGTAAATGATGTGAAATTATTAAAGTTTATCACATATTAAAATTTTAATGCACATGTACGCTATATATATATATATATATATATATATATATATATATATATATATATATATATATATAGCGTATATATATATATATATATATATATATATATATATATATATATATATATATATATATATATATATATGTATGTATAGGATATCTCAGTTAGAACTGTAGAATTTGAATTGAACATCATTTGTGTTCAATAGGCATCAATAAACACCCAATTAACAAATGTGTCGATTTTAACTATTGTGTCAACTGCATTGTATGTTGATAGATGCAGATCTTTCTCTAAAGTCCGATGCGTGGTGGCTCTTGACAGATTCACTTGTTGTGCACGGCGTCAATTTGATGTGTTTGGATACTCCCTTACATTTTCTCTTACTGCAGCAATATTTTCATCTGACCCACCAGGACGAGGATGTATTGGTGTTGCCTTATCAATAACAGAACCCGTTTCTTCAAATTTCTTAATTAAGTTACGAACTGTTATCTCTGTAGGTGCTTCATTTTGTCCTAATTTTATGCAAATTTTTCTTAATGCAACTGTAAATGATCGCTCATTTTCATAAAACAGTTGTACACAAACTATTCGTTGTTGAACTGTTAATCGCGGCACATTGACATCATATGGTTCGTAGATGACAGTCGTTAAATGTTGACACCCTATCTTTGACACAACACAAATCCTATCGTTCCAACTGAGACACTCTATAAAATATTTAATCCTTTCGGTTTTACAAAAATAAAAATATGTTTTTCCTTATGGTACCCATAAAACGAATACTCAACATTGTATAACATAGTATGACAAATTACTGCGTCCTTTTACAGTCCATGAGAAAGCGTCGGTATGCAAATTATTAATTATTATTGCAAAATATCTGGTTATTAATTCGCTTTATTGACTTCGTTATCGTTAATCTATTGATTTATTGATTTGTTGTTGTCAGGTGACATTTAAGTGATTTAAGGCCTTCAAGTACTCCTGCATGTGAACTTTCCTCCGTTTCCGCACTGTTGCTTGTTAATAAACGTATGTAATGTGTTACTTGATATTCATTTAGAGACAAGATGATTCGTCAATTCATCTGTTTAATATCGGGTGAAATCGTATTAAGTGTACTAACTGAAAATAAAGTGGATATATAGATTTGAATATGTACAGCGTATCTTTATAAGTGAACATCGTTACCACCAAATTTAACTTTATTTTAGAAGGAAACTAAAAATTAATTTAAATCTTCATTTTCAGTAAAAACTAATTATAATCCCTTTTTATAGGGAACATTACTAGCAGTCATTAATAGGTGTTAAAATCTGTGAATGTGCCTGTTTATTACTAATTAACTTATCGACTACGATCTATTTATCCTAATAAGCAAACGTTAAGAACCATTTTAAAGATTAACAATATTTATTGAAAATGATTAGCTAAAATCTGAGAGACGTGTTAAAATTTGACGAAAGATTTTACTGCATTGGTATGTACCTTACTTTTGCACTGACTATAGAGTAATACAAACATTTTATAATATCATCTAACATAAAAAAACTAATATTTTAAATAGCATTTCACATTAAAACTGTTTCCATTTTAATTCTTTATTTTCAATAAACACTAAATGCCTTCTATATAGGGACAGTGATTAGTAGATGTCCAAAGACTTTTAGATATTAAGACACATTAGTACCTACTCATTCACATTGTGGACTCGCAAAATCCAATTTTTAGTGAAAATCTCAATAAAATAAACGCAAGCAGTATTTCAATGCAAACATATAAATATTCCTTTCACTCATTCGTCTAAAAACTTTTATTAACTAATCCTATATAACCAGTATTATTTATTTATGCCGAGATTATTACATAGTTTTTGGCGGCAGGCGGCGTTACAGTCTATCGCGAGACGATAATAGTTCGCCGGATCGCTGTTCCTAACTTCCTGTGTATATGTGGTTTAGTAGGTACGCTAGTGATTCTGTCCCCTCATATGTCACAGAATGTTTCCTTAACTGTGCTTTTATCTTTAAAGTATGCATGTTGTTATTGCTTATGTGCTGGTGTGTGATAATCTGCTCTGCTTTACAGAATAGCGACAAAAACCTGTTTCAAAAAAGTGATTTTTCTGCAATGTTTATATTATTTTTGGTTAGTATTTGGAATATTCTACCACGGCCGTGTTCAACTGCATACCATGATATCTTTCTGTGTACCCCATTTGATTTTAAAATACTAAATATACCCATACGTTTTAAAATATTAAAATTACATACTAAGACTAGAACTAAAAATAAACTATTATTAAATTGTCGTTTTTGATTGCACCTATTAATTCAATCACAGTTATCCATATTATTTTTCAGTTTAAACTTGTTTACTGCTTTGTAATTTTCGAAAAAATATATATCTTGTCGAGAATAGGCGAAACCATTCGCTATTCGCTAAGGATCGTTGCGACCACTAAATACATGAAATAACAGAAATGTCTACATCGAGAAAATAGTTTATGTCTGATAGGAAAATGTATTTATTTCATATTGATTTATTCAACGTATATATTCTAGATTATAGTTAATGTAATGAATTTTACCATAAAATGGTTTACTACAAATTTAGTCAATAATATATTCTGTAGTTGAGCAAATTTTATTTACCAAGAATATACTTAAATATTCATATAGTCCCTTCAAATTAGAAAAATTGAGATTTTTTAGAATAGTTCAATCACATAAAAAGGTGGAGAGCAAAAAACTTCCTACAAATTGTCTTCCACTTTTTTTTTTACAAAAAATGCATAGTTTTGCCTATAAATCAAAAATAATGCGCTAGAGTGTTTTCTTCATTCGCACAAGAGTATTACAACAACAAAAAATAAAACGGTTTTCGCTCTCTAGTTGCAAAACCATGCGACTTAAAAAAAACAAAACAGCAAAATAATTCGTTAATTTTTATATCTACAACTTTGATCTCTTGATATGTTTCTCTACAATGCATAGTTTTGGCTTAAAATCGAAAAACAGCTCAAAAATATTTCAGCGCGCTCTAGCGGCGCAACTAAGCAGAATTTCGAAAAAATGAAAAGAACAAAAATTGTCGAGAATCGCAAAATCTACATCAAGTTAGGTAATGTTTTCTCAAAAATGCATAGTTTTTCAGAAAAACGCAAAAAACCGAAAAAAGGCCAAAAGCGCGTGTATATATATATATATATATATATATATATATATATATATATATATATATATATATATATATATATATATATATGTCTATACCTAAAAAACAACCATTTTTTTTATCATGCGCTAGGTGAAAAATATGTTGACACAACCCCAACACCACTTTCTGTATAGGTTAGGAAAACTTTAGGAAAGCTTAGCTGTAGGAAAAATTTCCCAAAATCAGTTATATTTTGTCTAATTTAAAGGGACTAATAGTAAAATTATGGTTTGCAATATTTAAACAAAATACTATTCTTTTTGTATACTTCTACATTTTTCCTGAATAGAATTTTCTTTGGAAGCACAAACTATAGTTTATGTATACAATTTTATGTCTCCCTGTCATATATATTAAAATAATAATTCGTATTTATTGGATAATTGAAATACTTTACCACACCACATATATATTTTTTTTATTTAAGAAATATATTTTTATAACAAATATAAACTATTGTATAGAGTTTTATAAAAAAAACTGCATATGTGTTGTTCTGTAGCCATAAAAAAAGGTACTTAATACAAGAAATTTTTATTCGATTAATTTCTTAATGCAAAGAAATGAATCTTATTGTACTACATTCTTTATTTAATTTATAAGTAGATAGCAACTATTACGAATAATTGCAGGGAATAAATGACGTTTATTTGATGCCGTTGAAAATATATGCAATAAAAAAAAAAACATATAAAAAAGGTAATATGAAACACTATTCATAGAGAGCGGCTCGTATAACAACATCAACTGTGAATATTAGAATAAAGTGGCAAATGTAAATAACTATAAAATTTATTCTGTTAAATATATTATTTTAAAATTTCGTTTCCAAAAATGGAAAATTCAAAACACCTTATATTGCTGAATAGTGGATTAAGATATCGTATCTAATTGATATCACAATTTGTATATATACATAACTATCACCCAAAGGAGGTTGAAGAGGGATGTAAACATTTATATTAAAATAATATTTTAAAATTAAAAACAGTACTTTTATGTCAATTACGTAGAAAATTATTTTGTACGTAATTTACGTAATTTTGTGTAACTCACATACTTCATAATAATGATTACAACAAAATTAATGTGAAAAACAAAATTCACGGAACGGTCTTTAACAAGACGGACCATTTTCCGATTTCGCAGAAGTCAACGATCGTCAAAAAAATACAGAGATTACGCGACACACGCGTTTTAGAGCTGTAATCAGTTTATCGCCTATTGGCAACTTGTCAACTAATAATAATAGCCGCATGTTTCGCGTTGAAAACATGATTTTTAAGGTTGTTCATCCGTGCGGCATTGGCGAGTCTCGGATGAAAATTATAAAAACGAGACTTGTGCTGTGCTGTTTACTGGTAGTCAAAATTTGTTTAGTATAATTTTTTAAATTATAGATCGTCACGTATAAAATACAGGACTTCCTCGTCATCATCGGCTATCCATATGTTGAGACTCTTGTCGCCATAACTTATTCCATGGAGTAATTTCAAGAGGTAGGGGAATATACTGAAACTCATTTAATGTATTTTTGCAATGATCGCGTGATACTGCACACAGATAATTATTTACTTATTATTAATCAATTACGTTTGATGGCAAAACGTTATGAAATGATTTAATATTTTCATTTATTAGGTAATAAATACATTTGTGTACTTGAAATAAAAATAAAAATGTTGGTTGCTATTTAACATACAGTGCTATTCAAAAGTCCCCTTCCCCCCTCTTATCTTTTTAATGATTATACATAAACTAGTGAAATTTGATAACTGAATATTAAGGGTTGTAAACTTCCCTACTAGTGATGTTAGATGACGTATGCGTCAAAGATGACGTCACAAGGTCATTGTGACCAATAATTTTAAATGGAACCCTATGGTAAGCGACACCTCTTTTAAAAGGTATCGAAAAAACCTATTCAATGATACTAATATTGTTTGTATTTATGGTAGTTTTGATGGATTAAATCAGTAATCAGTAAACTTGGATAATAACTTTAATTACAGATTCAAGAATCAGTACCTACTTATAGTAATTGTTCGAAGTGAACTCCATCTACTTCCTGACAGTAAAACATCCTATTGCGAAACTCTTCTCGTACTTTTTCAAATGTGTCTGCGGAAATAGCCCTACATTCTGTAACAATACGTTGTTTTAAAACATCAATATTGTCAGGCTGAGTGGCGTAAACCTTCGATTTAAGATACCCCCACAGAAAAAATCTAAAGGTGTGAGGTCCGGTGATCGAGGCGGCCATTCCATTGAACCTCGTCGTCCAATCCATCTACCAGGATATTCTTCATCCAGATACCGTCTTACTGCACCGTAATAGTGTGGAGGAGCACCATCCTGTTGGAATGTTATTTCCAAAATGTCGAATTCATCTTGATTATCTTCCAAAATTTCAAGGATTAACGGTTCTATTGCATTT
Source organism: Rosalia funebris (assembly GCA_037954035.1). Lineage (NCBI taxonomy): Eukaryota > Metazoa > Arthropoda > Insecta > Coleoptera > Cerambycidae > Rosalia > Rosalia funebris. The sequence continues at coordinate 11,121,250 of JAZFAV010000008.1, forward strand.
TGCAACATCTGCAGATACACCTCACCGGTTAAGTTGGTATTTAAAAAAACAGGCCCAACGATGTGGTTTCCCAGTATACCTGCCCAAACATTGACCTTCTCGGGATACTGAGTATGTGTTTCACGAAACATGTGAGGATTTGCGTCGCTCCAATACCTCACGTTTTGTGTATTTACATTTCCATTTAGATAGAAAGTACTTTCGTCACTAAAACAAATTGTTTTGACATAGTCTGGCTGTTGGTTAATTTTAGTCTCCATATTTTCACAAAATTGCAGTCTTTGGTCTGGATCGTCGTCTGAGAGTTGATGAACCATTTTTAATTTGTATGGGTGAAATTTGTTTTTTTTTTCAACACCCTGTGCACTGTACTTTGACTGACTTCACAGGTTGATGCAACTTGAGTTGTTGAAGAAGTAGGATTTACTATTACTTCTGTCAGTATATCAATTATTTTCTCATCAGAAATTTGTGGTCTGCCAGATCGTTTTGTATCATTAATACTACCCGTTGTTTTAAACTTACGAAGAAGCTCTCTCAAATAAGTCCTCGAAACTGGGCGATCGGGAAACCTTTCATTAAAAATGCGTTCTGCTACATGAATATTTTCTCCAGTTTCACCAAGTATTAGGATCGCTGCTACTTTATCACCTAAAACACGTACCATTTCTCTTCTTGAAGCACTTAAACGTTCAGCTCACAACAGTTTAACAAATTATTGAATGTACAAATATTTTAAAATTACCACAAGGTACTAAAACAGTTAAACGTTCGATCAACAATACACAAATTATTAAATGTATAAAAACTTTGACAGCTAAAAAAACATCAAATTGGGGAGACTTGCAAAAACATCAGATTATTTACTATCCAACTATCCACTGGCTATTAACTGATTTAATTCATCAGAGCTTTGCGGTTTTTGAAAGCCAGTTGTCAAAACTGCCGTAAACAGACACAATATTAGTATCATTGAATAGGTTTTTTCGATATCTTTTAAAAGAGGTGTCGCTTGCCATAGGGTTACATTTAAAATTATTGGTCACAATGACCTTGTGACGTCATCTTTGACGCATACGTCATCTATCATCACTAATAGGGAAGTTTACAACCCTTCAATATTCAGTTACCAAATTTCACTAGTTTATGTATAATCGTTCCAAAGATAAGAGGGGGGAGGGGACTTTTGAATAGCACTGTATAAAGTTAGTATTATGTACAGCAGTTAATATTATGTACAGCTAAGAATAGAAAAAAGTGTAAGTTTCTTTATGTATTCGTAGAAGAACGAGTGAGGCAGCATTCGGAGGGATATAAAAGGATACACCTTAAGCGCGGCCAGATCAAACTCGTGTGTACATTCAATACACTCGATATTCACTCTGCAAAGGTCTCAATGTGACTGAGTAAAGACTAGGGTATTTACTGCGTACCTCGTGGGCGGTCCGATATCGCAGTTATGAGACTTGTTTCCATTCTTGACAAGCTGTACCTATTTCTATTCACCAATGTTAAATAATAAAATAAAAACTTTCAATAGCGTATATTTTATTATACTTTATTTTTCTGGCCAATATTCTATTAATCCATGATTTTAAATTCGTTTTATTATACTTGTATTTGAAATAGGTAAAGAAATGTGCAACCGATAGTATTTAGCTATTAAAAATAAGTAATCTACAACATTACCCCAAACATGTACTCGAATTAATTTAAATGCATCATGCCGGTCAGGTAACCTACATGATGTAGATTTAAAAAAATTAATTTAATTGATATTCTGTATAACACTTCATCGATGATGTATAACATTGTCGATGAAAAAATGAACATAGCGAAAAAAAAATAATGTTTGTGGAAATATAGGATGGAATATAGAGTGAGAATAAAGAGAACTAAAGAATAAAAAGGAAGCAGAAAATACGAAGAATTATGTGAAGAAGCAAATGGATAATCAGAAAAAAGCAGGAGAGAAAAGGATGAAACAGAAAAACGGAAAAGAAAAAAATAATAAGACGACAAGGAAAAGAGAAATTAAGTAGAAAATAAGAGGAAAAATGGAATCCATTAAACAAATACACTGTTGAAAATTTGCCATGGTAAAATACCACTCTTAGTCGTGTGAAAATATAAAATTTCACTGTGTGGCATATTGTGTATTTGACATTTCTCATTTATTGTCTGATATTACCAAATTCTGATATTACCAAATAAGTAGAAACGTTAGGAGTCAATCGGGGAACATACTGATCGGAAGACAGGAGAAAGCGGATAGATGGAAGCAGTACTTAGGATATTTATACGAGAGTCAGGAATTAGAAGAGATATTAGGGGAAGAATCTAGCATCGATAGGGAAGATGTAGGAAAACTTATATTGAGAGAGGAATTTGAAATAGCACTAAGGGGGCTAAAGAACAATAAAACACCGGGTGTAGATAAAATACAGGCGGAAATTTTGAAATGTGCGGGACAGAAAGTAGTAAATAGGATGTTTGAACTGGTAAAATACATATACGAAACGGGCGGCGAGATGCCGGAGATTATAAGAGGAACATTATCGTTACTATACCGAAAAAGAGAGGAGCCGACAAATACGAGAACTTTAGAACGATTAGCCTAACTTCCCAAGCATCAAAAACCTTAACCAGAATAGTGCAGAAGAGGATGGAAAATAGAGCGGAGGAAATACTACGAGAAAACCAATTCGGGTTTAGGCGAAATAGGGGAACTCGCGAAGCTATTCTGGCGCTAAGAGTAATGTTAGAGAAAATAATAGAAAAAGAAAAGAACGCTTATATAGGATTTGTAGATTTAGAAAAAGCTTTTGATAATGTAAGATGGGAAAAATGTTCTTTTATTCTTTTACTGTAAAAGAATAAAATAACTTTTATTCTTTTACTGGGAGTAAAATAATAACTTTTTCTGGTATTATCAGTAAAAAAAGCAAACTATTGGAGATAGGTTTTATTATTAATCAAACTAACAACGCGTAATATTAAATAAAACAAAACAAAAGCAGAACAAGGAACAATCAAATAAATAAATAAACTAAGAATGATGTGTTGAGGATAAAACACATAAAACTTATTTCAGCAAATGCTGAATGTGACGACCTTTGACAAGTTGACAGTGCCCAAGTCTAGAAACAAGTTCTTCTTGAACATTTCGTATCATTTCTAGTGAAATTTTTCGTTTTTCCATTCTTCTGCGGCACTATAGATCATCAATATCTCTTGGTCTATTTAAAAAAACTTTGGATTTCAAATAACCCCACAAAAAGAAGTCCAAAGGGGTCATATCAGGTGACCTGGATGGCCAATGAATGGGACTCCGTCGGCCAATCCATTTTCCTGGAAACATCAAATCGAGATATTCCCGAAGTTGTCTTATCATTTTTAAGTAAATTTTTAACAAGGCCATGTTCTGCATATTTTCTTAAAATCCCGCTAACGGTGGATTGCGAATTCGACGTTAGGTCTGGATGAATTTGATTAAAAAGTTCGTAGGTAGCTCTTTAGTAGATCTGTGACGATCTCCGTAACCAACCATCATAAGAATTTCAATACGGCCTTTTTCACGGAGCGACATTTTTGGTTTATTAAAAAAGGATTTTTTGAATTACAACGCAGTGACAGTAAAATCTTACTAATGTTCAACCAACCTTACCACTTGTCAATACTGATGTTAATTTTTGATTGTGTTTGGTCTGTCTCAGATTACTATGACCAAAACTGCTATTGCAATGACATTAAGATATCGATTTTTTCCCCACTATGGATTTAAAAATAAGCGCAGGTCAAGAAATTTAATGTAACGGTAGGCATTGAATGACAAAGCCTTAGGACTGTCTTAGTGTGATTATGTTTGCTTTTCTTTGTGATAAAACAAGAACAAATTATTCTTTTACTGGGAATTAATTTAAGATAATTTTCACAATTGAACGGTCGCCATTTTGAAACGGCACGACAGAATCGCAAAAAAATGAAGGAACGTACTGAGTGAAACAAGAGCTTTCAAATGATGTATCACAGCCCATATATTGTTATTTAAAAAAATGTCTATGTCATAGTTTTGACAGATGTCAATAAAAAAACAAATAAATTATAATAGAATATGGGAAACTGGAAAACTAAATCGATTTGTTCAAGCGTTTTCCATAAAACCTGAAGACTACCAAATTATTAGGGGTAGTTCATACTTTTTTCCACACTGTATAAATCTGTATCCATGAAGTACTGCCGATTCTGACTTGTTAAATAAGACTATTAAACTTGGCAACCTTGCTATAAGCAATCTCATGCTACAGGACTTCTATGAACCGAGTTCAATATGTCAGCAGTTCTCAAACGGTTTTGTCTATAATTGAAAATATATTTTTTGGCATATCTATATAACTTTCACCACGGTATCTTTTTCTTTATCGACTTTTTTTACCAAGATGGAAATATACTAAAATATATCGTGAACATATATGTACATAAGTATGTAAAGTAAAATATTTATTTTTTGTAAATAAGCATTATTAATATTATAATCTTAACCAGAATAGTGCAGAAGAGGATGGAAAATAGAGCGGAGGAAATACTAGGAGAAGACCAATTCGGGTTTAGGCGAAATAGGGGAACTCGCGAAGCTATTCTGGCGCTAAGAGTAATGTTAGAGAAAATAATAGAAAAAGAAAAGAACGCTTATATAGGATTTGTAGATTTAGAAAAAGTTTTTGATAACGTAAGATGGGAAAAAATGTTCGAGATACTAAAGAGCGCGGGAATGAAGTATAGAGATAGGAGAGTAGTACACAACCTATACAAAAAGCAAACTGCTGTTATAGAAGTAGCAGGGGAAAAAAGGGAAGTAGATATTAGGAAAGGACTAAGACAAGGATGTACGCTATCACCACTAATTTTTAATCTGTACATCGAAGAGGCGATTAATGTGGTAAAAGATAGAGTGGATTTCGGGATTAAAGTACAGGGACAGAAACTAAAACTATATATATATATATATATATATATATATATATATATATATATATATATATATATATGATATAGCAGTATTAGCATCTAGTAAAGAGGAATTAGAATCGGCATTGAACGAAATGGAGGCAGTGTTGACAGAGGAATACGGAGTGAGGGTGAATAAAAACAAAACTAAAGTGTTAGTGTGCAGAGGGCGCGAGAGCAGAGCAAAAACGAAAGTACAAATTAATAATGAAAGATTGGAGGAAGTTAAAGACTTCACTTATTTAGGAAGTAAAATAAATTGGGATGGAAGAAGCGATAAAGACATAAAACAAAGAATAGCGCAGGGTCGAGTAGCTTTTAACAAAAAGAAAGCACTTTTATGCTCGGGGGTAATAAACTTAGAAACAAGGAAGAGATTTTTGAAAACATATGTATGGAGCACGGCACTATACGGTTGCGAAACCTGGACGGTAGGGTAAGCAAGTAGGAAGAAATTAAAAGCTTTTGAGATGTGGTGTTACCGAAGAATGATGAAAATACCATGGACTGATAGGGTTAGAAACGAGGAAGTATTGGAGAAAGTCGGCGAGAAAAGAAGTATGTGGAAAAACATAAGGATGAGAAGAGATAGAATGGTAGGCCACTTGCTGAGACATGGGGGAATAGTCCGCGATATTTTGGAGGCAGAAATAGGAGTGAAGAAAGGTAGAGGTAGGCCTAAATTAGACTACTGCTCGCAAATAGTAAGGGATGTAGGTTGTAGCACAATTAGCGAAATGCGTAGATTAGTACAAGATAGGAGAAGCTGGAGGTTAGCGCCCAACCAGTCTTAGGACTGATGACCTAATGATGATGAAGCATTATTACTATTATTTTATAGTTTGTCGATAAAAGTTATACTATATATTTTTTAAAATACCATGTACTAAATCACCATTCCACTGTACTGATCGTATTCATATTTATAACATAAATATTGCGACTTTTACTCTGCAAAAAATCAACACATCAACTAGCTATATCAATAACACGACGTGATAAATAACTGAAAATACCTCGGGCGTACCTCCGCCCAAATGATCAAATAATAATAATTTTTCATTGGGAGCGGCGATATCGAACAAAAATGTACACGTTATACGTACAATAATAAACAAAATAATTTATAACAATTGTTCCATACTCTCTCGCATCCCATTATGAAATTTATAATAAAGCGCATGAAAAACATTATTAAAAATAGAGTCGCAGCGTTGGCATAATAAAAGTGACAATAAATCAAATCCATTTCCCAAATGGCACGGTTTGCTTGATATATTTTTATTCGCGCACATCTATTTCAAACATTACGTGTTTCATATAGTCATTTAAACTATTTAGTAGACGTACGAATTTACTCAAAAAATTGCATATCTGATAATAGGCATGGCATATACATAGGTAGTGCATCAAATAAATCAAGTTAAAGATCAGTGTGAACTTAGCAGAACAACTTTGAAGAATAGAAGATTGCATAGGCTTATTATTTGCCATTAATTAGCCGTTAATTAATCGTGAAAGTGATCAAACCGTTTTAGATTTTTAAAAAACCGTTCTCGTTCTCGTAATCAATCGTGACGTCTTTGAATTTGCCGTAATAATTTTGCAATTTTTTATTCCGAGTTTTGGATTTTTTCCCTGGGCACTTAGCAGAACAGCCATCAATCTTGTTTTAAAATGTCTTATGGGGGTCAGTTTCCATTCATGAATTTACCTTTTTGCCTTCTTTTAATTAATCGTGATATCTTCGAATTCGCCGTGTAACATTTTTCTATTTTTTTTCAGATTTGTTTATTTTGTTCCCCGTAATTTAGCACAACTGCTATTAATTTTAAATAATTCGCCCTCTGGTCTTTTTTGGAGATGTAAGTTATCAATTTTCCTTCGTGTTTATGTATTTTCTTTCGTTACTTCCAGTTTTGAGTTATTTTACTGATATCGAAAAATAATTTCTTTGCCTCATTTATTTTTAAATTTCGTTTATATATACCATTTGTTTACGGTTAAGAAGCGGCAAATTCCTATATACTTACTTTTAACAAAACATATTTTTTATAGATGTTCTGCCAGCTTCATGTAAAATTAACGGCTAATTAACGGCAAATAATAAGCTTATGCATTTTTCCATTCTTCAAAGTACTTCTGCTAAGTTCATGCTGATATTTATTTGTATTCTATAGCTTTGTCCTATAAATGGACTTTTTTCTGTTGGTCACTGAAGGCTTTAATATAATTTTTTATTACTTTTCCGCACTCCACTATACGCGGAAAAGTAATGTAATCGAGTAAAAAAAATCGAATTTATTTTTCGTTTTTCGGCCAAAAAACAAAAAAAAATGGTTTTTAAATAATTTTGTGTGTGTGTGTGTGTCGATGTCGTCGGTATTTATTCTTAGTATTCGTGCTAACACGATAACTAAAGTAAATCGTATCAGTTCGATCGGATTTTGACTGATTCTGATCGGGAACGTCTCCCAGACGAGACCTATTGATTTTGAGGTGGATAGAGCACACTCTACCATGTTCATGGGTCATGGAAAAGCACAATGGTGGACTATTTGAGAAATTGTTTTTGTTAGCACGATCACTCACTGAAATCGTGTCGAATCGATCGGGTTTCGACTGATTCTGATTAGGGACGTCTACCAGATGACATTTATTGATTTTGAGGTGGATAGGACACACCCCACCCTGTTCATGGGTCATGAGAAAGCACGATGGTGGACTATTTTAGAAAAATTGAAAAAAGTAAAACTGTCGCATAAAACATATTCTGCATTTATGTGTTGGTTTATTTTTTCTCGGCCACTCAATTTCGAGATAGAGATGTTCTACGTGCGTAAAAGTCCGTTTTAAGGTTTTAAAACTGTTTATTATTTTATTACTTAATATTACTTACTTATTTAACGAAACTAGGGGCTCTAGTTATTATTATGCATAGAGAAAAATCGTAATCAGGGGAGAACAACTAATTTTTCAATACAAATCTTATCAATTCTTGATCTCAATCCACCAACGAACATACCTCATCATTATGATAACGACTACCGTAGACGTAAACACTGTCAAATTAAATATAAAAATATTATACACAAAGACGCTGCTTCAGCGTAAACAAAATCATTTACAATTAATAAAACGCTATATATCAGACGACGTACACGATTATAAATGCCAGACTACTTGTTTTGTTAATATTTTTCCGAATCGTTTGGCAAACCATCCATCCTGACGTCCACCATGAATATGAAAATAGACAGTCATATTTCTCCAAAAAACAAATAGATCACTCGACGCGAATTATAAATTTAATAGCTTCTAAACTCGTATTTATCGGAATATTTAAATGTCATTATGTACATTAATAAAGCATGTGGATAAACAAACAGACGGCTGTATTTAATGGTTCTTATTTAAATGTTCAATTGTTATGCTGTTCGAAATGGGGGTCCTTACAAATCAAAGTTTACTGTGATGCTCGAAGTTTTATGTTCAGTATGTTATATATACCGGGTAGGTCAATAAAAAAATATCGGAGAAGTCTATTCTGTTTTTTAAATATGCAATTTTTGGTATACATTTTATTATTTTTTTGACGTGATCACTAAAGTGTTTATTCCAGCGAGCCACAACAGAGACGAACTAAAAATTAATACGCTGTCGATATCCGTTTCTATAGCAACGACATTGCCACCGCATGTTACACAGAGGCTTGTAATGGGTTTATTTTCATCTCATCGTTGTTTTCACTGTTTACGCGGCCTTGTGCGTCACGTCCTGTGATTGAATTTCTGTGTTTTTGTTTGTGCAATAACGTAAAAACTAACATGCCACGAGATCAAAAAACGAGACCAGAATTACTTGTCCGAATTACTTGGCATCCTCACTGTATATTTAATTTATGTTTGTATATGTATATCCATATTGACATGATGTAGTGCGTAAAGGAAAGATAACATATTAAACTAATTAGGAGAAGGATGAAAAGGAAAACAATCTAAAATGTTTACATATGAGTTATATAAGTTTTGCGAGATTAAGAAGATTTCACCTAATACTGGAACAAAAACATTTGCACAAGTCAGTGATTTTGATATGGTATGGTGTTAATAAATTCATTGTCTATTTAGCCACAGCCGCTAAATTATTATCAGTAAAATTTGTGGTAAAAAGATAATTGCATATTTCGAAATATACACTAATTGTATTATATCAAAATATATTTGTCCTATTATTTTTATGGTAAAATCGGTTAGTGGTATTTGTCTATTTCTAAAACGTCTTGAAGATAAAAAAAATACTAAATATTGTGAAAGAAAGAATAAGAACAGCAATAAAGATCAACAGTTTCAAAGAATTTATCAAATAAATATCTATATAAACAAAAAGATACTGTACATCTACCTATCTGTTGTTAACTAACATTTTTCAATATATTTTCTAATCTTTCGCATCTCCTAATAATAAAAATATATGAAATAAACCAATGCATCACACAAATATTTATTATGTTGTTTCTAATTTGAACAATTTTCGACTTTTCTTTATTTATAACTTATTGATATCAAAATAAGTCATACAATGAGTTTTATTACATCACTAGTAACTGAGCTGAATTCATCGTATTACTCAAATTTTGTTCAACGTTTTTTGCACCAGAATGTTTAAGTGACTTACCAGGTGTCAATTATGTGAATATTGAATCTCCTGTATTGTAATATGGTACATTACAGGTGGGCTAGAGTATTTTGTATAATTGTGAAATTGAATTACAATTGAGTGTAGTTATATAACATACCATAAGTAATTGCTATACGGCTGTAAATTGCTATTCTGAGTGAAACTATTAAATTATCTCTTAATATAGAGAGTTTGTTTGTAATATTAGCATCTTATCCTGATTTAGAAAAAATTGTAATTCTCAATACATTTTATTGCATTGTAATGCCTACCAAAATTAGAAAATATAATTTCCTAACTTCTGTTAGGAAGCCTTCAAGGACTAAAATCCGAAAATTTCTATTTTCCTTTAGCGAAAATATATTTTTTATTATATATGATTTGTAGCTGTATTTTATCCATGAAACCAAGCATAAAACATTATTTGATTTAACAAGTATTTCATTTGAATGAATTTGTCTCCAATTTGTACATATTCAATTTATTTTTGCTTTATCAGAACAAGCTACAGGTCTCTATTTCAAGCCTCTAATGGTTTATCACATCTCTTGCATTTAATTTATGCAACAGGAAGAAGAAATTTTATGTGGAATTCTATTTCAAATATTACTTTCTTAGATCTTACAATTAGAAACCCATGCTACTAAACTGAACTGCAATTGAAAGAAGAAAATGATAATAAAATAATAGTTTTATATCTTTTGATTCGTTCGCGGTTTCTCTAATTATAAATAACGATTTAAAAACCATTTCTAAATGGTAATTAAAAAATACATCCATTATAAATGCTAATAAAAGTCAAAATATTGTTTTTCCAGGAATATTTCCAACAGTTACATTATTTTTTCATTGTGATTTCTAAAACTGTGGTATCTTTAGAATTAGTAATACATTTGCAGGTCATTGATGTTGGTATGACAAATAACTTGACAAACTGTCCCGTATTGAAAACTGTACAAAAAAAATTCTTGATACTTCAGGTTAATAGAAAAAAACATGGCTGCTGTTTTTTACAGAGAATGTTTAATAATTTTTACAGAGAATGTTGTTCTTTCTCTCCCTTATTTTGGGCTCCCTTAATTACGTAAACCGGCTTCAATAAAAGGTTCTACTCACAACTATTTGATCGTTTTTTATTATGAAAGTTTCTTCATAAATACCTAGTTCTACATGGGTATTAAAGATCGAAACCGCCGTACTGTGACCACTATCATCATTATACTACATTTAAACTAGATTAAAACTAATAAATTAGTTTTATCCGACTATATCTTATCTCACAAACTATCGAACATATCTTCAATGTCCTGTACCATTACAATATTACTTATCCGCCTATGCTTTCGATTCCACACAAGTTATGATCTATTTCACGAAATCATATACGTAGTCTTTAAAAAAGAAAAAATTATTTAAAAGAACCTGAAGAGTCTTTAAAATAGAAAAAATTTAAAATATAAAAAAAACTTATAACGTATCTTCATAGTAGATACTCTTTTGCAAACATTTTAGGCACAGTTATTCCACTGTCAGAAATATATATTTTTTTTAAAATAAAAACAATGATTTTTTTCTTTTTGGCATGTATCAGGTCGAACTTTGTTTAATGTATAAGATTTATGAAGCCTCTTGTGTAAATAATATTCTCAAACTTTGTGATTTATCGAATAGAAGAATATACTTTCGTAAAGTGAGAATCGTTTTACTATACCATGAATATATATTAAAAACTATGTTAAATGTGAATTGTATTTAAACCTCTATTTACATAATTCATTTGCTACATTAAATCGCCTACTATACATCTTAATATTTATTTTTAAGCTCAAGATGATTGAATTCGACCATGCTGCAAAACAAATAATATGAGCACATTACTTAAAAAACGATTTTAAAGGTATGGCATGTAGGTATAGCTAGCGTATTTTTTAGTCTAATTATAAAAGATATTGGAAATTACATGCCGCACACTTGTGGCTTTTTTGTTAATTTCGTGATTTGCCATCGCGATATTTTCTTTTAGTTTATATATAATATCTTAACATGTTTAATACCTACTGCACTATACAAAATATATTTTAGAAATAAGTAAGAGAAAATGGGAATATTTTAAGGTGGCCCTTTAAAAAGAAATATCATCGTAATTATGAGGTCTTAAAGAACATAAACACGGGGCAAAGAATGGAACTAGAAAAAGATGGTAGGAATCTATACACACAAAAGATAGTTAACCATTTTAGAGTACTCAATAACCATTAATTAAGGCAGAACCCTAAGACATGTGATAGTACCAGTTAAAACTATTAAAATACCGTCGGAATCGACTGAGGTATTGTCGATTAAACTCTAAGAGATCTCACTAAAATCAATCCTTTAGGTCTATAAATTTTGATCAACAATAGTTGTATTAGTAATAATAATTAGTTAGACCACGTTAATTATTTAGTGGGAATTAGTTTCGATTAAAATCCACCTCGGTTTATATCTAAATAGTTGTCAACCGTAAGAAACCGAATACTAAATCACCGTGAAATTTGTTACACAAATTCCGATCCTTAAGCTAATTTCTTAAATTCCCCCTAGTTCCCCCTGACTTCTTTAAGAGTATATTATCTCAAGTCTTCCAAAATTATTTTAATTGCCAATGAATTTTTACCCAGAACTTCCATAAATGAATCGATCTCAGGTGTTGTAAATTCCTTTTTCGATGACTTGAGATCAAGAATTGATTCTTCCGTTATTTGACAAGAGAAACTCGACAGATCAGTTTTAACATCGTATTGGAGATGCAGCTTCTCCAATACGATGTTATTTAGATTTAAGTTAGAGAACATTAGATTTACTTCCCGCAATCCAAAATCAGATATGATGGATCATCGTATGGATAAATGTTGGATTGGTATTCAGCAAATACTGATGATATATTTTGCGGATATCGTCAATAATGAGTGATATCATCAACAATGTGGTATATTTCATTTATGCCAAGAACAGCGCTTTCAATTAATGATGCATTACGGAACATACCACAATGATTGCCTTTTTGAAAAAGCAGTCGGTAGGATAGACCAAAGAAAAAATTATAAATTTTTACTACATGCGCCCAATTCCTTTACTCAACTTCTATATTACATGCAATTTGTCTAATAGAAAACGACAATAAGTAATTTATATAAATAATAAGACAAAATATGACTTCCATCCTCTTGTAGAGGATTCTAGTGAATCATCTACATAAATTATTAATAGGTAAGTATAAAATGCACCCAAATGAACATTGCCTAAGATTAATGAACAGTTAAATGTTATTAGTTCATTTTCGTTCATATTTTTTAGATTCCAGATTCCAGTGAATGTACATAAAGTACAAATTAAGGTAAGTCTACTTATTATTAATGGAGAGCTGAATGTTGTTGGGTTAAATATCATTCATATTTTTTAGGTCTCTTTAATATTAAGTCTATTTAGAGCTTAGAAGAAAGCGTTAATTTACAACAGAAGTTAATGGATAAATGCTATGAAATTCTATGTGTAATAGCACAAAATATGACTTATTGACGATTCCAGTAAATGCTGTACATAAATGATTAATCAAGATAAATATAAGATTCACCAAAATTAACATTACCTAATATTAATGGACAGCTAAATGTTATTGGTTCATTTTCATTCATATTTTTTAGTTTTTTTTAATATTGGGCATATCTAGAGCTTAGAAGAACATGTTAATTTACAACAGAAGATAATGGATGAATGCAATGAATTTTTATGACTAATGAGACAAAATACGATTTGTAGAGGATTCCAGTGAATGTTCTACATAAAGTACAAATTAAGGTAAGTATAAAATGCACCCAAATGAACATTACTTAATATTGATCGACAACTGAATGTTATTGGGTTAAGTTTGGTTCATATTTTGTAGGTTTCTTTAATATTGGGTGCATCTATAGCTTGGATGAACATATGAATTTATGACATAGAAGACAATGGATGAATTCTCCTATTACAAATCCTCCAACATCAGGACTAACATTCAACACAGATTTATCGTATCAAACCTTAATTAATTAATTAGGTAATATGCTGGTCTATGTCCATCAATTCGGCATATTCTTTACGGTACAAGAATAGGGAAAAGTGTAAACCAAATTATCGAAATGAAGATTTTTGGAAATACGTCGAAGCAAATTGCAACTGTTTTAAATTTGCCTAATATGACAAGGACAAGATAGAAATATTTGGGAACAATCTAGGATCAAACCATCATCTGAATAATCTGCAACAGCAACTATAGAAGCGAATACTATAAAGTCATTATCAGCTATAGCTGGTAGCACAAATTCAATCATAATTATTTAAAACTGTCACAGTTTTACCACAAATTATAATACTGTTCACAATAATAACAATGGTATATATTTTACTATTAACTAAACTATTTTAAGTTTAGAAGAATTAAAATAGTTTTAAAAAATTTAATAATAAAATCTTTTTGTCGTATAACAATTACGTTATATGGCAAATAAGGATTAAATAATTTGGCCAGTCATTTTTAACTTGTAGAACGTGAATGGAATTACATGAATACAAGGGATTCTAAGTAGATTTCATATATCAATATTTAGGACATTTCCACTATGTATTAAAATATTATTACATAACTATTAATATTGAACAAATACCGAAAATATTTATAAATTATTTACCTAATTGTGGTGTTATTTACATATTTGTGCATACAAATATTAGGTATTAAGCGATATAATTTTTGTTTAATTTCTCAAAATAGTTTTTCCCATTTCCTAAATTGAATTGATTTCAATTGGTCTTAGTGCCTCATTAACTCCTCTTAATGTTTTCAATTCCTTTCGTCTCAATTTAATTCCCCCTAGTTCTTTTAAATTCGACTTGTGTGTACATTGGAAATATGCCAAAGCAGATTTCAAGTTTTTTCAAATTTGCCCAATGCAACTAATTAGAAAAAGATCTGTCCCGAAAAATTCTGAGATTACACGCTCAATCTGAACAGTTCAACAGTTATTGAACATTGTTCAAAGTAAGGATAATAGTGCACGATTAATGATTATAATAGTTTAGTGATCAATTGTTTCTTTTCTATAAAACCGAATAATTGCCATAATAATTATGCTCAATAGAAAAACAAGTAGGCAGTTTGTATATCTGATATCAATTCTATTATTACTATTATATTCTAAACATTGCAATATTAGTACTAAATAATGAAATAATGATGCTATAATGATTATAATAATAATATATAACTTGTGTAATGTGAATGAAATTACACAGTCCAAGGGATTTTGAGCATTGTCATGTTATTAACAAATCCGATGATGTATACAGAATGTATGAATAGTTAGAATATTGTACAATATTGGGGAAGAATTTGATCCACATTTTGAAAGTTCAACTGTGTATTATAAGATTACAAAACTCTCAACAGATACTGTTGAACACATGCTGATTGTCTCCAAATTGTATTAAGCTGCCTAATTTACGTATAATACCTTACAATAGTTTTTACTACTTCTAAACTGAATTCCTTTTAAAACTCCTCATTAATTCCTCTTAATTTATTTCCCTTCTCCTTCATTTTAATTCCCCAAGTTGTTTTTTCGTTGGAATGTGGAATTTTCTTTTAGTAGATAGTGTAAAGAATCAGTTCATTACCTGTTTTGTTTAATTAAAATAGACTTTTAGACTAAATAATATGTTAAGGACTAGGCAAACTCTGTCTTCGATAATATATAGGTATCTCATTTCTTTCACAAAATATTTATAACCAACAGACTGGATAAAAATATAATATACATCTATAACGTTACTTCTATTTCTACTTACGATGTCAAAAACTGTCATTTATAGGTATACAGTTTTATTTATATATGATGATAGCTGTTCCTTTTTCACCTTCTGTACTTTGGAAATCATTTAAAAATTAATTATTATTATTATTATTTAATCAATAAATAATTGTTTCTATAGACAACACTCAAAATATGTGACAGGATATACAAAATCTACCAGACACTACGCTACTGTTAAGTGAAACTATTAAAGTCCCGCCAAAATTTAAACTAGCCAAAATAAATTTTGGTCAAATAGTAGTTATTTTTATATTCGTTGTTGATCTGATCACTTGATATGAATTCGCATGAAAATTTATGTGTATATCAAAATAACTGTGCTGTGGTGTATTAGTTTACAAAACATACATAAATCTGAATTATAGGAAAATTACTGCCTTTAGCGTTGTATTTTATGCAAATAAAGGGTATTTTTAAGTATAATTATTGCCTTGATTACATTTTATGTTAATTGATTACTTGTTGAATCGCATTTTATCAGACGAACGACATTATTATTGTTGATGTTAGCACTAGATTTCCCACCTGGTTCATTCTATATTCGTTACATATTCTAATGTGTATAAACAAACATGATACAAATGCATAAACGCGCCACGTTTCCTGTAATCAAAGATTGTTAACCTTTCATATATTTAAAGTCTGAATACTTTGTTACACGTCTTTTTCCGTCATATTTATTATGCAATTGTAGTACGTAAAATACATTAGAAATTAATCTAGCAGATGCTTTCATTAAACTAGAAATTTAACTAGAATAGGAAATAGAAAAACCTACTGCTATTTCTGCTGGTCTGATACTATTTAATATACCTATACACTTTTGATTTTATGTATGTTTATAATCACTACATATCTACATAATTACAATAACTATCTGACAACATAGTTCTTAACTGTCTATTAATTACGTGAAGGCATTTACAGGCGTACCCATTTAATTAATTTAATATTGTAAATTGTACATACACTCTTCAATAGAACTGGAGGCAAAACTAGAATAAACACTTTTATAGAAACATAATTCGGTATTATTGTATTAACATACAATTATTGTATATTAATTTTAAAACTAATCGCGAAACGAAGCCTTCATTTAGTATTGCATATTTAAGGCTATTCAGGCACGCTGAAATCGCGACGCGCTTTTCGGGAGTATTTTCCGTAGATTCGCCGCAAGCACATGTCGCCCACGCGGGTGGTAGCGTTATCCTGTGCGCAGCCCGAATCTTTTATCCTTAACTGGGACGAAAACTTACATTTCATCCGTTTGGGGCAGTCCTGTTTACGCCTGGGCATCTTGGTGAGTCGTGGTGGAGATCTGTCCTCCAATCTTCTCAGGTGTCGCAAAATCTTGACCGGAATTTTATTCGAACATCCACTAGTTCATCATAGGTATCACTAGAGACGAGATTTTCGTTTCAATATTAATTTATTACAAACACTGCACAGCACAAGTAAATCGTATACATTTTTCTCGAACGTTATGAATTGTTTGGTGCCAAATCAAGAGTAATCCAGTCGGATCCCGATCGGTTCACTTAATTCTGTGGTCACGCGTCGCGGAAGCGACTGTCAGAACACTGTCACTTGTTTACAAACGTCAAGATGATGTCAAAATATTTATCAGAGTCGTTGCGGATCGAATTAAACAGGTGAAAACATCCTCCTCAGATGCAAGGCCTCCGCGGACTGAGTGAGTGACAGCGAGAAGCGCGGTGTTACCCCCACCACTGCGAGTGGACGACAATCGTCGGCGCAACGTTTCGTCAGGTTGTGTATAGGCGCCGGCGTCACTTGGCGACGCTGCTCGGTTGTTTTGACTCGTTCCTTCTCTGTCTGTATTTCAGGGTAGACTCGGCAATGTCATCTCTCGTCACTAACGCGAACACATCTCGCAGTATTTGCGAGCGATGCTAATGCGCAACTTCATGGTCAGTTTGACAGGTGGGTGTGTTCTGCAAATGGCACGCCTTCTTTATGATAGCAGCCTCTGCCGAGTGCTAGCCTCGCTCGAGATGCTGTGCGATGTGTCAATCCGTGGAATGCCTCGTGGTTTATTGCTAGTTCTCGCTGCGTTTTCACCTGTTGTTCGCTCCCTGTTGTGCTCGCGGCGTTCGAGGGGAAGAGGTTTTCCAACTCAATTCTGTGAACGCTTATAATTTCTACCTTCTATCATCCATTGCCTGCGATTCCGATGCTCATTAGACATCTGTGTTCTCTGCCCAAAGACCACGATACACCCTAAGAACTTCCAGAAGACATCTTATTTCAATATTCTATTTCAATAGTTTTACCTAGTTACTCTTTGTGTCTGAAGAATATCCATGAGACGCGTGTACAGATTTGTCTTCTTCACACCTTATTGGCTGAAAGTTGTATACCTACCTATGTTTTATTTTTATAACTTCGAATAAGTACATCCCCCCACTCTATAGAATTTGTTCATGTTTCTCTAACCGCGGAGTACTAATTCCTAGTAAAAACTACGACACACCTATACGACTCTTATCCCTTCGGAATAGATAAAAGCTTTGTATTCTCAATGTCCTCCAACTGTACTAAAAATAGGCCCTAAACACAACACATAAAAAAATTGAAAACGTAATGAATGGGATGAAGCCGATTATGAACCTCTCGAACACGGCGAGTGTGAATGAGAGGCTGATTACCTGGAAATGGAACATTCTTCAGACGAAGACATCTGATCAAATTGATATGATCTTCCTAGCCTAGGTATATCTGTTGATAACGATGAAGTTGAATCACTACCTACATGGAGAAATTTCTAATAACGAAGATGGAAACGTCAAATTCCATTATCTGCTTCTGTTAAAAGATAGAATACACAAGTCCGTTGTAATTCCAGGTAAATACAAATTGAAATGATAGAACAAGCGAAAGTGGTTTGAATTTATACTAGCAACAAAGAGGAAAAAAAGAGGAGACCAGTTTTCCACGAACATTGAAATACTTGCGTTGCTGCATTTGGCCAGCCAAATTGGCATCATCGGGAGATGAATAATACTATAGTTCTCTTCCCAGGAGCAATAGAAAAGCCAAGGAATGTTTCACGGCTCAAGAAAATTTTCTTTCATTTTTTATTTGGTGATTGATGACATTATGAATGTTGCGCTTCAACGAATAAAATGAGGAAACCTTTAGACAAGCCCAAACACTATAGCCAATGGTCCGGAACTATTTCAAATGTCACATGAAGTAAATTGAAAGCAACACTCATTATAGCTTTAGTAAAGAAAGGCAATTTGTGGTACAATCTACGAAACTTGGATAATTATGTCCATATTCCTATGGGCATTAATCAATTACATCCAATTTGGCAATAAACAAATTCAACAATAAAGGGCACAAGATAATGCATTTGGGATGGAATATATTCACTGAACTATACGTACCTATACCCATATCGCCGTTGACTATGGCGATCCAATAGCGACAACTTAACACAAATTAGGTACAAAAGGGACAATAAGAGATTTTTTGAAACTATTTAAAATAGAACTGTATGAAAAATATGATTGGTTGTGCGGTTGTGAAATAAGAAATAGTTTGTTTTGTTTTCCGTGTAGGTACCTATACTGCTTTTCTGGAAACTGCGGAATCCTGTTGGGTGAAAATTGGTACCTATAGTGGATTGACATAGACTTCAAATTATACGAGAAATAATTTACCAAAAGCCAGATTTTAGAAATCTATTTGAATCTGTACAATGTCTGAAATTTATTATCGAAAATAATCTACAGAAAGTTCTTTCAGCAACCTATGATCTGCTCCAAATTATAGAAACAATTCCAATGTCCGCTGCAAAAGCAGTAAGAAATGTTTCGACATTAAAACGATAAAACATTTTTAAGAAGCACTATGAATGAAGATCGATTGTCTGCGTTAGCCATGCAGTCAATAGAAAAAAAAGTTGGTGCAAGAGATTCCCGATTTTAATAACTTAGTTATCAATAAATTCGCAGAATTCAAAGAGAGGAGAATGGACTTTCTATTTAAACATTGTGTTTAATTTGTGTTTGTTCTATAAAACTAACATATTGGTTATTATCAAGTTAATATAAACTAGGTACTTTATTATACTCTACACCCGTGTTTTTGTTAGATATACATGCAAGAAATATCCTGCAAAATGGTAAATAGAAATTACTAACAAAAACAAAATTAAGTATATTTATTATCATTTTAAAAAATGAATATTTTGTACTTGTATGTAACACAAGTAAAAAAATATTTGTGAACCCACCAAAGTTTTCGTCACGAGCCGCCGCTGTTTATACCTAATAAAATATGACGAAATATGCGATCTAAATTGTAACGGTATACGACACATCTTCCAAGTACGTACGTACTATAATTGAAACGATGCCACATTTGGAAGAAGAAACTTTAAAAGAATGTATTTATCTGTAGCATCTTCTTTTATAAAGAGATTGACAAACATATTTCATGAAAATAACAGAAATATAACGATGGTCAACGTCGGTTGGGTGACTGATGAATTATTAAAAAATATATATAACCTGACAAGGTTGAACACTTGGGAATAAAAACAAAAACTTTCCGAAGTTTTTAGAAACCAAAGAGAGACGTCCTCCTACATCTACATATGTTCAATTTCGATCAAAATAAACACTACTGCGATATGCTCGGAAGAAAGCAAGCTGTTACTCCTTCCAACACTCCACACGAAGCTAGGAAATCTTCGAAAGGAACAAGGACATGCCACAGCTTCAAATTAAATTATTAAGCCAAGACAGAAGTTTGAGTACAAACAGAGACCAACCTTGTAGTATTATGAGTTGCAAGGGTGGCTGCTATGCATATTTTATAATATTCTCAACGCAGCCACCATCATTTCTTTTGTTGTGTATTACCATAATGAAGTGAAAGCGAATCTTCGGACCACGGATGGAAGATCTCAGGTCCTGAAACCTCATAAATGCCCGCCAGGATTTCAATACTATTCTAAAAATTACCAAGAAACCTGCAGTTATAGTTAGTATAACTACAGTCATATTTATTGCACTATGCGTAAAACAGAGTTATGGTTAATTGAAGTTTGTTGCTACAAAGTATTATTAAGTATGTATTTACTATTTATTTATTGTAAAATTTACATAATAGTATTCTAAGGTGAAATCTAGATTAACCTTAGATGTTCTTATAAAATGAATGCAAAGTTTTGGGGTTTAGCAGTGAATATTCAAAAAATATTTACTTTAAAACTGATCAAGTGCTTCCTGATAAATTAAATTCTTCATTGTACCATAATTGCTATCCAAACATGTGTGCAATACAATTATCATTTACCATAAAACTATTATTTTTGTTGCATAGTCTTGCCATCTGTTCATCATAAAGCGATATTGCTTGTAGTGAGAAATTTGTATATATACGTCATCTGTGCCTTTTCCTGTCATCTATTTGAATAATCCTTAAGAGTACTCAACAGACCTAATGCGATTTAACTAATAAAATCAGTTAATATCTTCATTTTAACTTTTACTTGTGCTCCTGGTGGTTATATATACTGCTTTGATATAGACAGGACAGTACAGGGGCTATACCTGTGCGATGCAGTTAAATAAGTCAAGCGTCAGAAATTGTAAATAATATAGATTTCCTGACTTTGTTACTTTTATGTTCATTCAGGTGCATGTTGCACCTAAGAAGCAAGCGTTGATCAAAGTTATTACAACTAATATGTAAGTAATGGATAAAAAATGTTTGCCACATTTTCCACCAAGAAAAGATGTCAAACACAAATGTTTACCACAAAGAAAAATGCGCTAAATTTTAACAGAGTCCTACGATGATTTCATTGAATTGGTATGTACCTACTTGTGTCTCACGACCACAAAGTAAACAGAATAATATAAACGTAATAATTGATAATATTTCTTTAAACGCCGTAATGTTTTATGTTTACTATTTCTTATTTATTGTCTACTTATTAATAATATTTTAACGTTACAAGTAATGTACCCATTTACATTTACACCGTACCACAATATCAAAACTTCAAATTCAAAATTTTTATTTTTTGTTAAAACAAAACTCCTGTTCTTAAGAAGAATTATTATAGATAACTAAAGGCTTTCGGATGTCAACGAGATATACATTTTTTATTATCTGCTGATCCGAAAGAGCATATCTACCAGGCATTGCGGTGTGTATACAGACACACAAACTGTGTGTCTCTCTATGTCGGTACTCCTTCGATATCAATTCAATGTGTGAATTTTACATCCCATATCAAAGATGATGTAATCATCCATAAAATGGCACTTTTATCAATAAAATGATAATCATTTAAGTACATTTGTATTAAGTTCACTAATGAAAAAGGCATTATCTAGACTATAACGAATTACACACGCCTATGACACCTTGTCTTATTTCAACATTTTTTTATAGAAATGACAGTTCACATAATAATAGTAATACCTAACTGTCTTCAATAGTTAATACAAAATCATAACAAAAACATTTTTGATTAGGTTGACGCTATTCGGCCTTAAGCCACTCTTCCATATAACCAACCGGAAGCAATAAATGAACAAAGGTAAATCGAACGATTCCAATTACCCATGTTATTAAAAATGACGTACAAATGTGTGAATTATTATTTTAATATTGTAATATTGGTATGTATTAAAATTAAACAAGTGGTTTTGAGTTTTCCCATTTTTTAGTTTATTTTAGTAGAGGTATGTTTGGAGCAGATTTCAAAGAAGCAGGTATACGTATAATTGGATGCTTTATAGTATCAGTGAATACTTTATCCCTATCATTGAATACTTTAACTGCGTTATGACTAAACCCCCTTTCAAATTGAGTATAATTATGCTTAAACACAGTAATATATTTCGATTATGAGTATCTATCCAAGTCATGAACATCATCGCTAACACTAGTTTTTCAAAAAAGCAAAGTGGAATTTGTTTAATTTAAAAATTATATGGGATATGTGATATAATACAAATCGTTCTTCCAGCTTCAGCCAATTCGAGAGTGAGATGTTATGTAAATGATCATACTTTCTCAGATTGAATGCATTAACAACAAAAATAGAAACACTCTTCAAAAAATACAAAACTGTTGTTTAAGATACTTTAAGTAGCAGCTTTGTGTTCTCTGGAGAGTGTTTGTATTTATGTTTGCTGTTAATCCAACCCAACATTACTCTAAGCGAGATGGTGCTCAATTTTGTATCGAAATTAAGGAATTCTATGCATGTGTAATCTTTTCAATTTGTGATATAATTCTTGCACTAAACTATTTAGATCAACCTAACATCACCAACAAAGCCCAAACTCTTTCACTGGCTAACTGGAGTTATAATTTGAGCATCATTTTTATAAGAAAATTTAATTTGTCTTTACCAAAAATCAAAAGCTATATTTTATTCTCATTAAGTAGTAATTTATGTACACTAGCTATATTAATATTAATAATTGTTTTTTCGCTTAAATACTTGTGATAGCTGTACTATTCATTTCATCGCTATTTGCTAAATAAAGAACTCTCTTATCTTGCTGATAAACGGAACAATCTACCTGGGCCTAGCCATAGGCAACAAGGCACCGGAGGTTTTTGAGATTTTTTATTTGGCAAATATCGATGAAATAAACTATACCTATAACTGGCGACGACTATAATATTGGCCTAGTTAATAGAGAAATTAATTGTAAGTATATCGTCCGCATATTGAAAAATTTTACAATAATTTTAAAATAAATAAAAATACGCTGTATAAATTAAGAAAAATATCGGACCAAGAATACTACCTTGTGGTACACCTTGTCTGATAAAACGATATGAAGACAAGGAATTTCCGAGACTAACTCTGTTGGCGATTTGTTTTTTGGCGATTTGATTTTTGAAAAATAAATTTGCTTTGCCGCTAATACCAAAATAGATTAATTTATTCAACAGAATACTGTGGTCCACGGTATCAAAAGTTTTACTAAAATCTAACAGTATTAAACACGTGTTTGAATTTCTTTTATTTCAATTTTATCACACGTTATTGCACATCACCTTTATTTTGAATTAAAGTAATTTAAAATGTATATAAGTAAATACGGGAATAGGTTAGTACGCGAATACGTGAATACACGAATAATTATATTCAAAAACACAAAATTATATGCTTCCAAAAATATGCCCTTTAAATTAATGGTCGTCTTTATCATAGCTATATTAATATTGGTGTTTATTCAACAGCATATCTATTTACAGCATCCATAGGTATATCCATGACCAGGTACTTGATTAATATATTTAATGTTTAACAACTAAAAAGCGTAAGTAAAACTCCAAATGTATAATTAAAACCGAAATCAAGTACAGTTTTTACGTACCATTCATTTCATCGCTATTTGCCAAATAAGAAACTCTTTTATCTTGTCGATAAACGGAACAGTCTACCTGAGCCTAGCCATGAAAACAAGCCACGGTATGTTTTGAGATTTTTTATTTGACAAATAGCGATGAAATAAACTATACATTACGCATCCTTCTAGTTGTATCCCTCTATTTACAACATCCAACATAAATCCATGTGTCACGTGCCTACTTCATATTTAGTGCTTTTCATGCCGTCAATGTTGCCTGCATTGTAGTGTGGCGTGATGTCAAGTCTAGCGTTGTGCTCGATCCGATTTTCAACTAAAACGGTCCATTTATGATTTAAAAATATCATCAGGATATCAGTAAGTATTTATTATATCATGTTTCGTGTATAGAACTTAAATGTTTGTGTGTTTGGAAAGAGTACTGTGAAAAAACAGGCACATATCCTTAGGTCATTGCACCTAACCTCAAACTGTGCATCGAGGCACCGTACAAGTTTATTCGGCGATAATTATGTGTATAATTTTGTTGATAATGGTAGAGATAATGATCCTCGATAATTTATTTAAAAAATACCTGACAGTAACGTTTTTTTTATGAAATACTTGATTAAAATGTATAGGTGGAATGAAAGTATTTATGTACATATTCTGCCGTTTCCTGTGTTTATAGAATTTAACGTTGATTTTACGTGTATCCATGCATTTGAAGTTGTTTCAGCAGCTTTATAAGCTTATAAAAACATATATACACAATATCGACTTGAGAATACAATGGCAATAAACGGAAAATCAGCTGTTCGGCGTCTATATCATCATGAGATCACCCTGCGAGAGGCTACGGCCACAGATTACAAGTGTAACGTTCAGATGGCGATACCTCCCAAGTAAACTCCGTCCCAAGCGCTCTTAAAGGGCGGAGCTTGTATTCTATAACTCTTACAATGTTCCCATATTATTATATCATGTCTTTGCATACGAAAATAATAAAGTAGCTAAAAAAAGTATTGTATTCAACGCTTTGTCAGCTGCAGCGCAGGTATATAGAGGTGTTAGGCAGTGTCTGATGTCAGGATGGTGTAGGTTGATAGTACTACCTATAGTGGGTATGTGTACCTGCTTACACGCGTGTAATCATATATGTACCTAATATGTAGTTATGTAGCAGTTGTCGTAAGGTCACTTTTCTTTCTTACTTTTATATTTTCTTCCTCTCAATTGTTGTAATATGTTTTTTATATGTATAAATTAATCATTAATCATGTATAAATTAATCATTAAAATAAATCTTGCTATTAGATATCAGTTAAAATATTAAAAAACTGAAATATTAATTCTGTAGAAAGGTCTGTAGATAAAATAATTATTTTAATAGGAATATTCCAGTAGATGTAGGTATAGGTAATATTAATAACAACATACCTACAATCAGGGCCGGAACTTGAGCTGAAAAGGCCCCGGGGCAAAACAAAATGTAGGGGCCCCATTTAAAAATTACTTGTGGTATTAATATAGAAAAAATGAAGGATAAAAATCACTGTATTTTGTCCATAATAATTATATTTAGATATTATTCATTACAAACAATTGGTTGAAGTGTTAACTGAGTAAAATTCGTAAGCCGAAACCTTAAATCATAAGAAAAAAGTTTCACACATTTCAATCGCTTACATCTTATATTAACTTGCGGAAATAGTCATCATAACCTGGCAATCTTTGATCAACGCTTTTATTACATTTTAATGCAAACGCGGAAATCTTTGTTCACGTGTTTTTCAATATTTTCTGTTGGGGTTGAATCATTTTCCCTTTTCATTTTCTGCCAGGAGGCCCCCTCGCGTCGGGACCCCGGGGCAATGCCCCGGTTGCCCCATTGTAGTTCCGGCCCTGCCTACAATAAACCATTTTTTCACTGAAATATTCCGCATTTATGGTAACGTGCTAAGTATTCGCCCCCATGGATGATCGCTATTACTGTTATTTCATACCTAATTACCTATTTTTCCTTGCTTCATAATTATATCGGCCACTTATCCTACACTGAGAGAAAGGATATTTTTATATATTTGTCTATAAATTAGGATTTTATTTGATGTAAATTTGCGATACGAAAACAATTCAAGGCACGAGTCGAAGAAGGTGTTATATAACAAAAAAAGATTTACAGTTTTAAAACCTTAAAACGGACTTTTCCGCACGTAGAACATCTCTATCTCGAAATTGAGTGGCCGAGAAAAATAAACCAACACATAAATGCAGAATACGTGTTTTATGCGACAGTTTTACTTTTTTCTATTTTTCTCAAATAGTCTACCATCGTGCCTTCTCATGACCCATGGACAGGGTGGGGTGTGTCCTATCTACCTCAAGATCAATATGTGTCGTTTGGGAGACGTCCCCGATCAGAATCAGTCAAAACCCGAGCGATCCGACACGATATAGTTGAGTTATCGTGCTAACAAAAAAAAAATTCTTAAATAGTCCACCATTGTACATTCTCATGACCCATGGACAGGGTGAGGTGTGTTTTATCCACCTCAGAATCAATAGGTGTCGTCTAGGAGACGTCCCCGATCAGAATCAGTCAAACCCGATCGATCCGACACGATTTAGTTGAGTTATCGTGCTAACAAGAATAAATGCCGACGACAACGAGACAGACACAGACACAGACACAGACACAGACACAGACACAGACACAGACACAGACACAGACACAGACACAGACACAGACACAGACACAGACACAGACACAGACACACACACACACACACACAGACACACACACACACACACACACACACACACACACACACACACACACACACACACACACACAAAATGGTTTAAAAAACCATTTTTTTTTGGTTTTTATGCCAAAAAACAGAAAATAAACCCTAGAAAATGTTTTACACTATTACATTAGATACTTTTCCGCGTATAATGGAGTGCGGAAAAGTAATATTTAGACATCCGAATTGAAATATTTGTTGTTGTAATTTTTTTTTCATATATTTTATACTTGATACCATATGTTTAAAATTTGAATGTCAGTTATACTAAACTGAACCAACGAAGTGTATTAACCTCAAGATACTCAACTTGAAGCATTTTAAGTACAGATTATCAAGAATAGGAACAAGTTTCAAAACTGCGCTATCGGGCAGCCTACGAGGTGCGCAGTAAATGGTCTGGTCTTACCCAGTCGTATTGAGATCTTTGCAAAGTGAATATCGAGTATATCGAATGTCGACAGAGTTTGATATAGCCGCGCATAAGGTGTTTCCCTCCGAATGCTGTCTCATTCTTTCTTCTACGCATACAGAGGAAATCTTACACTTTTTCCTATTCTTGCTAAGCTGTATATTCTTCAATTTTTGTTTAATACCTTCCACTCGTCTCTTTAATTATAAATTTTGACGATTCGAATTTGTACAAGGGCGTTTTAGTCATTAATAGAATCTTATGTTACTAGAGGTAAAGATGAAATCTTTGATTAAATAAAAAACTTTGTCAATACCTACGAATGTTTTATTAATATTTGAAGATATTTGCATATTTTTTTAACAAAGAATTATTTTTCTTTGTTTAAAGAAATATAAAGGTATAAAAACTATTATCTCTATTGTTCCTTAAAGAGTAGTATAATTAAAATAAATAAAAAACATACAGTATAGGTGCAAAAAAGACAAATAATTACGTACGATATATCCATTATTTATGTTTATATGTGAAGAATTTCTTTCAATTTTAAATTAAAAAGATAATTAATTGATAAATTTCAATAAATATTATAACAATTTTAGTAAAAAAATTAATTTTGAACAAATATTTAACGCGTTCATAATTTAACTAAGTATATGTAGTGTTGTTTATAAAAAATAATAAAGTCGTAGTAAATAATAATTCATGTACCTAACTAAAATCATCAAAATAATTCATGTACCTAACTAAAAACAATTAGTTATTGCCACTTATATAATTATTTGTTTTTATAACTAATTGTTTTTAGTTAGGTACTTGAATTATTTTTAATTCGTGATGTTTCCTAAATATTCCAGTCTATGAACAAATTAATGTAAAATAAATACTAACACGCTTACACTGAAAAAACAGGCTTCTTAAAAGGTAACGAGAATGTATTTAAATACAAACTGACAAATTATGAGACGATTATTAAAAATACCTATCTATTTATAAAAAATTATACATATAATTATTGAATAAACCGTTAATATGTTTTATCAATAGTTAATATAGTCCTGTCTCAGGAGACAATAGTTGTATTTTCTTGTAACTAAAATTGTTAAATTTGAATACTGGTTTTTAACGATATCGTTTTTATTATTACTACTAATTCATGTGTACTTTCAATAAACTCTTCACGAAAATGTAAATACAGTAAAAGTATACTTAGTACTTAGTAGTAAAATATACAGACGAATTGAGAACCTCCGCCTTTTTTGAAGTCGGTTAAAAATGCATTGCGTTAACACTACTTAATTTAGCATATTTACATTCAAAAGATTAAGATCAAATAAATTGCGGAGACTATTTGATTTGTAACTGAATTAGAAGAGCCTTCATACCAGGCAAGAAAGTACAAATTCGACAGGAGACACTTCGACGAAGCTTCCTCCACGTACACAAGTTATATATACGTTATATCGTGAGCCTGCTCACCCGAGTAAATTACGCGTTGGATTATATTTGGTTCCTGTCCATAAGTCATATTAAGACTACACAAAACTCGCAATAAATCTGTCAAACGCTGAGGGGGGCTCTGGCAGCCATCACTGTTCTGTTCTCTGATAGCGTCCCCTCGTCGGCTCTTCTCACGCGGCCTGGAAACCGCTGCCGCTCAGGCCTTTTCTTGCCTTTTATCTGCGCCAAGGCAGACTTACATGGCATTAGGCGTGTTGAATGAAGAAGTCTCGTATGTTCCGTGGGCGACCCTCGATGTTTTCCTGATTAAATATGTTTATGCACTTAATATTAACATATATACACATCGGAGACGTGCCTACAGTTGGTCCTCTTCTCGCATACAGGGTGAAGTAGATTACAAACGTTTTAGGGCATATTAGAAACAGACGAGTTTATTAGTTATCAATAGTACAAGATCCTGCAGCTGATTCCTGCAAGTATATATTTTTTAATGAAACTTAATTCAAATGAATGATTAATAACAGTGTAATACATTGTTGCCGGGTAACCTGTAAAAATTAGCCTCGATTACCTTTAATTAATTATATTGTAATTAATTTATTTTAATGAATTCCAACTATAATTTTTTCAAGTGATTTAAACGTTATTTGAAAGAAAATGACGTGAAGAATTTAAAAAAATGAATGCCAGCTCTCAGTCAGCCACAACCTCTACGTTGCCAGATGTAAGGTGTATATTATTATTACTTACTTACACTCATCGTGTTTTTCAATAAAATATTATACTAAATTGAAGTTTAATTTTTGATGTGATTTTTGATAATACATGGTTGTCTGTTCAAAAATGGCCACAAGTAGGTAGTGGTTGCCATGATTTGAATTAATTGCTTCCGCTTGAATTGAGTGTGAGCAAACGAATATAAACAAGGATACAATATGGTATAGTTAAAGCAATCCTTCTATGTAAAATATCAAAACTTATCGTATCAGCTGCAATGATTGAAAAAAACCATTTATGAATATTGGTCAATCAGGGCAACGAAATATGTATTTCATAATAATGACATTAAAAAAAATATCACGATTTTAGTATTTTTTTTATTAAAAAAGATAAATCATATTTTTTACCAAATAATGAATTTGTTTAAAAAAATATAATTTTCTAACATGAATTTAATAAACCTAAATTATTTCTTATTCATCTTCTTCTTCTTCTTTTGATCTTCTACTAACTTAATCTGAATCATCTGACCTTTCATCTAGGTATATCTGAAATTCCATGTGTGCCTTCTTTGTCTTCAGAAGTTACCTCTTTTGACACGGATAAAATGTTTTCGACTCTCATCGGCGTCTGGTCACCAATGACTCATGTTGTTTTTAAAGTACCGTCAATTAATGACCAACAGCAATCTTCTGCGTTCAATTTTACACAACATTGATCTGTTGCATATAGCCACATCCAATTCATAAAAATAGTTCGCAACATTTTCTGCTTTAACAACTTCCAACAAGGTGGAATCAGTTTAGAGTCAAAACTAGTTACTTTTTTTAAATATTTCTCATTAGCTCTTGTTGCTGAATCATCATCATGAGGTCATCAGTCCTAAGACTTGTTGGACGCTAACCTCCAGCTTCTCCTATCTTGTGCCAACCTACGCATTTCGCTAATTGTGCTACAACCTACATCCCTTACTATTTGCGAGCAGTAGTCTAATCTAGGCCTACCTCTGCCTTTCTTCATTCCTATTTCTGCCTCCAAAATATCGCGGACTATTCCCCCATGTCTCAGCAAGTGGCCTACCATTCTATCTCTTCTCTTCTTTAAGTTTTTCCACATACTTCTTTTCTCGCCGACTTTCTCTAATACTTCTTCGTTTCTAACCCTATCAGTCCACGGTATTTTCATCATTCTTCGGTAACACCACATCTCAAAAGCTTCTAATTTCTTCCTACTTGCTTCCCCTGTTGCTGAATATATTTTTTTAAATAAATGATATCTGGCGTTACTTACACTGGTACATTTTTTACGCCTTACATAAGTGTGGTAAATTCCTGTACAACATTAATTTTTTTTATCATTAAAAACGTCAATCACATCGGTCAATGACGCGAAAAATTTTTGAAAAGTCTTGGTCTTTGAAAATATTTTGAATATATATTTTAGAAAAATGGTACTATTTGGTAAAAAAATATGATTTATATTTATATTAATACAAAGAATTAAGTTATTAGAAAGATTATGGGACATAAAATAGGGGAAAATATTCGTAACGTCATACTGAACCTGAACAAAATTCAAGTATAAATAGAACTAATAGTTTAAAGATTACGGCTCGTCAACAATAGGAAAAACTGTGAGATTCTCTACGTATGCGTAGAATAAAGAGTGAGGCAGCATTCGGAGGGAAAAATATGCACTTTACGCGCGGCCAGATGAAACTCTGTGTACATTCACATTGTACATACATCACTGAGTAAAGAAGACTAGGTTATTTACTGCGCACTTTGTGGGCGGTCCGACATCGTAGTTTTGAGACTTGTTCCTATTCTTGACGAGCTGTAGTTTTAATCATCTCCTAATAGCAACTTGGTGAGCGAAACGCGCATCCGATGGCCTATGATCTATCGATGATATTGGAAGACTCGTCTCTATTTTTAATTTTAAATGTATTTGCATAAATGTATTTATGTATCGTGGAACAATTTTCGTAGCCATATACAACCGAGTATAAATTATTATAGAATTGTTATTTTAAACTAATTCTAGAAGAAAATTCTGATGAATTTCGAGATCTAAAAATAACTTTTCAACAAGATGTTACTCTTTTATGCTATTATCATACAGTAAGTTTATCTCGATGAGCAGTATCCCAATAGGTGGATTGGACACCGAGGTACAATAAAGTGGCCTGCTGGGTCTCCAGACCTAACGCCCTTAGATTTCTTTAATGGGATTACTTAAAATCCAAGGTACATGCTACGAAATCCGTTAACAACGAGGTTTTAAAGCAGGGTAATTCACTGCATCAGAACCTCGATGTTTTGAAAAATGTAGATCAATTTTCGCAGAAACACTTGAACGGGCGAGAGAAGAGACGCGCAATGTATGTCATAAAAGGTGGTCCAACCAAAACGCACGATGTTAATTGTAAATAAAACAAAAAGTTTTCAGATAATCATCTTAATATTTTTTGTTATGATAGAAGGATCTATGACAATTATGTGTGAAACAAGATATCGGCCAAATGCTTGCCACGGCTTCGGTGACATACCTCTATCCGATGGTCCATATTTTCAATGACTCTGAGACATAATTGAGGTTCAATGTCGTTAATGTGCCGAATTATCTCATCCTTTAGCTCTTGAATTGTTCTTGGCTTATTGACGTACACTTTTTCTTTTAAATATCCCCAAAGAAAGAAGTCCAACGGTGTCAAATCACATGATCGTGGCGGACATCGCCACGACGTGAGATAACACGACCATTGAATTTCTCGCGCAAAAGTGCCATTGTTTCGTTGGCTGTGTGGCAAGTGGCACCATCCTGTTGGAACCACATATCGTCCAGGTCCATATCCTCAATTTCTGGCCACAAGAAGTCCGTTATCATCTCGCGATAGCGAACACCATTCACGATAACTGCTTGGCCGACCTCATTTTCGAAGAAGTACGGCCCGATGACGCCGCCAGCCCATAAACCGCACCGAAAAGTTACTCTTTGTGGATGCATCGGCTTTTCAACAATCACTCGTGGATTCTCATTTGTCCAAATGCGGCAATTCTGCTTGTTAACGAATCCACTGAGGTGAAAGTGTGCCTCGTCGCTGAAGATGATTTTCTTTGTAAAGTCACCATTCACTTATGTCTGTTCAACCAACCATTCGGCGTATTGACGACGCTTGAAATGGTCAGTAGGCTTCAGCTCTTGAGCCAATTGAACCTTGTAAGCGTGTAAATTCAATTCTTTATTCAAAATTCGCATCAGTGATGTTCGTGAGATGTTCATGTTCGTGAGATGTTCAATTGTTGGACACGACGACGAGTTGAGGTTGACGGCTCTTCTGCTACACTATCGCGAACAACAGCAATGTTTTCCGCAGAACGAACTGGGCGAGCATGCACAGGCGTTTTCACATTTCCTACAGACCCGGTTTGCTGAAATTTGCGCATAATTCTCCCGATTGTGGACACATTTGCTGACCAAAAAAGTCACGAAGTGCACAAAATGCATTTTGATTTGAACGCCCATTTTCGTAAAAGGCTTCAACAATCTTAACGCGCTGATCAATTGTGTTCCTCTTCATGGTTGAATTTGTCAAACACTGAAACAAAGAAATGTCAAATTAAGTTGGGCAAAAAACTTGACGTTAAGGTGTGACTCACAATTAACATCGTGCATTATGGTTGGACCACCCTTTATAATAAAACATACAGTAATGTAAGTCTCGATGTTATATAGGTATTGCAATGAAGTCCCTTTATAAGAAATTAGAAGAAGAGTAAGGGCATAACGGAGGAAAGCTGTTGTTGAGAAACAATTTTCCGTACTTTCCGAATACATGTTATACACAGGATTTACTATAAATGCATTCCAGCCTACGTTAGACATTTTGAAATGACTTAGAGACCGGTTATTTGGTTAATAGTTGTAGATAATGAAATACCTTCTCCCAAACCTTACGCCCCATAATATTTTTGGATACCAAACGCATCTCGTAAGCATATGTAATTAGACAATCGAGAGTCCTTAACTAAACGTCGATCTAAAATTAGAGGCTTAAAATAGCGACATAATTGGAACTAATGATCGAGACCAGTCCTTCATAAAAATTCATATAAATATTATAATTTATTTTATAAATTATCCCGATATAAGCCATTCACGTCGCGGCAATCTGTATAATTCACCACAGCAAACGTTTCAATTTAATTTATCATCACTTATTGTCGCCGATAAATTCGAGAATTAGAAATTAAAAAAATTTCTAAATAACCGTACGTCTTGGATCCGTCCCAGAGGATCAACGGCGGCTGTTCACCGCAGGTTCGTTAATTTACCAGATTGATTTACGTCACCGCTGGCATTCCTCACTGCCATAAAATCGAGATATATTACACGCCAGCCAGGATTATGGAAAATTTACCTCCACCTCGTACAGGATTCTACGTTTTCAATTACGATTCATCTGTCGATTGGCCGCTTATCGTCTATACGAGACGGGTTCTTGAGAGGAGCTCTTAAAATGCATCTCCCCGCTTGTACCAATTTACACAAATGGGCTATATATTAAACAAAAATGTTGATGGAAAGATAGAGGACTGCAGGAGTAGTAGGTCTGATAAGGAATTTTTGATATTTTACTGTCATTATAAGCCCAGGCTCATAATAGTTCGGCCAGGCATAATTATACAACTAATATATTTAAATAATAGTAGTAACACTCTGAAAACTATTGTATTAAAGAAAAATATTGTTAACAGACACAAAGTATAAACTTTTAACTTAAATACGATGAAATATTACTACGTTATGTGTCAGTGACAAGTTTGTGAATAAAAAACATAATATTCGCGGTTCAGAATAGTTCGGCCTGTTGCTGAAATGCATAGTAGGCTAAGCGTTTGTAGCGTTTTAGTGAAACGGATATTATAATGTGTGTTTTGGACGCCTCTAAAATTTTCTAAAAAATGGCACGTGGCGTGGCATTAAGGGACGGTATGCGAAAATCAATTGCTCAAAATGCTCACAAACAGGGAATTTTGGCTCGAAAAATATCTGCTACGTATTCGCTGCCTAAATCTATAGTGCAAGGCATTGCCAACTTATATAAAAAAACTAAATGCACAGCCTAAAGGAAGAAAACGGGTCGACCATCCCAAATTTCACGCTTAAATCTTCATGCTCTGAAGGGGATTATAACAGCAAACCGACGATCCAGTGCAAAAGAAATTATCTATGGAGGCAAGCCATTGGAAAGAATATTTCTGTATTCACAACTAAATGTTCAATAAAGAAAATTGGATACAAATTGTACAAGATAAGGTTTGATTTCTTCCTTGAACCTACCGGTTTCAGGCAAAAGAAAAGCCGTTATTAACTAAACGAGAGAAAATCAATTGGTTACGGTATGTCAGAAGACATAGGCACTGGACTTTACAACAATGACACCAGTTAACTTGGAATCATGAATCCAAATTTGAAATATATTTGAGTGATACTAGAAAACGTGTGCTAAGCACCTTATCACTTATCACAGAAAACTTATGATCCTGACCGTTTGGTTAGGAAAGTGAAGTCCCTCCGTCTCTTATGATCTGGGGGTATGAGTGATATGGATGTAATAAAATTGCATTTTGTAGATGGTATTGTGACAGCAGAAAAATATAAACACATTTTGACAGAAAGTTTATTACTGTCAATACCAATACGTCAAGGCACTGACGAACAGTACATTTTCCAGCAGCATGGTGCTGCGTGTCAGACATCAAAAACTGTCAAAGCTTGGATTAAAAAACGTCCCTGTTGTAGAATGGCCATCTAGTACCTAGTGCAGACTTCGAAGAATGCGCTAAGCTGGTAGATACAATGCCTGCCAGAATTAAAGCTGTTATTGTTAATAAAGGTGATGTAACACAGTTTTGATGAAGCGGCCGAACTATTCTGAACCGCGAATCTTAATGTTTTTTATTAACAAACTTGCCACTAACACATCATAACGTAGTAATATTTCATTTCATATTTAAGTTAAAAGTTTATACTTTGTTTCTGTTACCAATATTTTTCGTTAATAAAATAGTTTTAAGAGTGTTATTACTTTTAATTAAATATATTATTTGTAAAATTATGTCTGCCGAACTATTGTGAGCGTGGGTTCATACATTCATCTCCTTACTTTTCGAATTTATCTGGTGGACAAGAAAAAGAAGGGATTTCTATATATCACTGTTCAGGCCGCTAGTCTAAACATTTGTATGCACACTTTTAAATAATTTATATAAATTTTGAACCGTATAAATTTTAATATATATATCGATAGTTAACATCATTCTTCATTCTTCTATTATAATCTCCAGTAGTATCCAGAAGATATTATTAAAGGGAAAAAGGAAAAATTCTTCAACATTGTGTATGTCTCTCATTTTCGTGAGCCATGCTCAGTACAGTGAAAAAAGAAAGTTCTTATATCAAAGAAACGACCGTTAGGCATCTAAAGATATCACATATGTTAATTTTTCAGTTTGTAACATGAATACCACCAGCTATTTAACGCCTGTAGCACCTTTTTACAGGTCATGTACTATTTGTAATAATTCATTCATAATGAAGTATTCCCCCCGGTTCAATCGTATTCCATTTTAGTTCGAAATTATGAAAACACATTTTAAGTTTTAGTGAAGAATCTGCTCAATCATAAATGTAATCTTCCGATCCAAAGGTGAAGTCCATTTAACTCCGAATCTTTAGAATTTGGTATGCACCGCACAATGTAAAATTTTCAGTTTTACGTGAACAACCCTGTATATTCGTGAGAGCATTGCACTCTCAAATATTTATACATTCACCCTGTAGGATGGAGAATAGCCACCTTTAGATGAGACTGATTCAGTGAATATGAGTATCAAGGAATTATCCCTACAATTGAATAAATAATTTGTTGACGTTCTGGTAGCTAAGAAACGGTATAGGATTTCCAGTCCATGTGACTTGCCTTACCAGATTGCCGTGATTTACGGTGGACACATCCTTTGTGCCAGTCAAGTTCCTCAGATACGGACAGCATCAGGTCTGGATTTCGGATTTTATGTGATATTTATGCTAATTTATAATTTAGTTGATATGTGATTTTGGAATTCGTGTTCTCCGGGTACACGGACGGGCTCTTCTTTTTGTTGTTATGTGCTGGAAATGATGGGATTTATTGTGAGATTTGAAGTATTTATTACGGATTTGGAAATGTAATTTACCATAATGAAAACACCACTCGAGATATAAAGATGAATATTTATCGCAGTATTAACGTGATGAATATAATTAAAAAGTTGAATTTATACTCTTAATATCCTACGAATTTATTGTTATTACTGACAAAATTGCCCAGATTAACAAAACCCAATTAAGAAGCATTACATGCTGCCGGGACTATTAAAAACCTTACGTTCCATCTAAACCATATGCACAAATATATCAGTTACAACGGCCTTTTTTATTAAAATCAACAACATATTTTACAGAGGAAAAAAATAAGAGAAAATATGCGAAGAACAATTCGTATTTAGAAATTGTATGTTATTCCAAGTTGTTGATAAATCATTGAAAAGCAGCTATAATAAGAGGAGTATTCTTAATATTTTCGTTAATACTTTTCACGTATGTTCACCTTTATTCTAAATAAATCAATACACAGAGAAAAGAGATTATTTGATTGTATAATTTCAGTTAATTAGACTTCTACTTCATCCATTTAAAAAAATATTCTTTATTCGATTGAACAGGTATGTTTCTTTGATTTTAGGAAATATATTTTTAAGTTAACAATACCTCATTGACTAAAATTCAGTCTTTTATATATTTAATATAGTATCGAAATGTTTCTTTCAATAGAGGATTTTATTATTTGGAATAATTATTTCTTTGACGTTTCGAGGACATCGGTCTATTACCTTAATACACATATTTTATTTAATCTATTGAAAGACAGTATTTAATTCTCACTGTGAGTTATAGTCTAATCTTAAGTATTGAATACGTAGGGGAGACCGTGGCTAATTGGCGTACGGGGAATGTTGGCATACATCTTATTTCTTCTCCGCTGTATGTACCGAGCGCTAGTATCGCCAAACTATCGCCAAACGTTACATCTTCCATTGTAGTTTCAATGTGGTGAGAACTACCAGAGAGAAAGGACTGGAAATTTCCTAATTTTCAGCCGAGGAAGTTGTTTTTCACAAGTTTTTGTTATTCTGTGAAGTCTCTAGAATATGTTGAGGTGTTTTAAATAGTTGTGATGGATAGATGAGTCAATAATAATTATATTCAAGTGCTGAATTTCTTCTTAACACTTTTGTGGAATAGTGAGGCATCCACGTTCTCTAAAAAGTCCTGTTGGGATAAGTTAGCACCTGAGCTTAAGGGCATGTTGACTAGGGCACGTGACATATGCGAACTTACTCCTCATTCGCAATTTTCAAAATCAAAAGCGTTGCAACTCAAAAAAAGAAGAATGACAAACGTTCACAGGGAAGTGATTCTGAAATGATAAAATCTGAAGATGGTATGTCATATTTAATGATCTATGCAGATTCTGAGATAGTCTCAATTGCCTATTAGGCACATACACTGAAGAGAAATACTAGCTCAAGCCTTCAGGATATAGAGAGTGCCCACCAACACCTACTCTACATGAGAACGCCATGAATGTAGTTCGGGCAGATAATTCGGAGCAGTATCACATGGATGACTTCATTGTGGTGAAATATAGTGCCCAGTTATATCCTGGGAAGGTAATGAAAATAAAAGAAAGATGAAAGTGAAATGAAAATAAAAGAAAAAATTAAAGATAATGGAAATCGATGGTGACTCATTTCCACTATTGTGAAAGAAAAAAACTTTAGCAGATGGCCAGAGATTTCTGGCACGATTTGGTATAACAGCAGCAAAATTGTGCGAAATTAAAATCACCAGTTTAAATGAGTGATCGACCAACTTTCTTGTTGGACACGAAACTGTGCTTGATTACTTCATCCTTTTTTATTTTTTATGTAACTTTTCTTGGTACATTTATTTACGTTATATTGTAATATTTATGTTTAATATTCATGCACATAATTTTTTTCTGCATTTTGTATTGAAATAAAAGTTTTCTTGCGTTTATTCCTCAGATCTTCTAAACCATCATGCTTATGTCAATTTACCCTAGGGGGTATACCAAGTTGCCCCACATCTGGGGTAAGTTTCTGTAAACAATTTTTGACGAATTCAGCACATAATTTCAGGTAACATTTTCATCATCAATTAGTAACCAACGGATACCACTATCAGCAACATCGGTCATATAAACGATAAATATTACCAGGAGAAATCGAAAACTAAAAATTATGCTAACTAACCCCGGTCTCCCCTACTGAATTTATATTTTAATTTTTACAAAAGACTCACACTCCCAGAGATAATGTTGTTCTTAATACATTTAGAAAATATTTTCTATATATATTAGAAATGTTCCGCTTTCTACTGCTTGACCGTGTGGTTTAATCAACGGCAAGAACCTGGGGAAAAGTACCACTTTCCGCACTTGTTACGAAAATTACTATTTTCGTATATATATTTTTCGTAGTCCATGCAAAGGTTGTTTCCACATTCGCTTACTAATGTACAGTTGATAACATTAAAGGTTAAATTAAAATGTCTATAACGTAACTTCTACTTTGAAACTAACTTAAAATTTTAAAAACTTCTAAGTGATCAATAAATAGCATCACACAGCTGTTAGTACTAATAATTGGGTCGGAGTTAGTAGGACTAGCCCCTCCTACGAAATTGCCTTACTATCAGTAGCTTTAGTACTTATAGAATATTTAGTATGTTTTAAGAAGTTATGGGGTATAGTGTTCTTTCAGAATTCTTTTCTAACGTTTGCGAACATCTCTGGTGTCACATTTTCTAGGGTAGCTACAATTTTAGCACTTAATTCGCAAAGGTTATGGGCCTTCGATGTCCGTGCCCGTAAATTTTCGCTTGCATATATTCCCATAAGATGCAACTAAGAGATTTCGTTCGAGGAAACGAAATCCCACAACCCCACATTACTCCCATTACCTGATTCATGAGTCATTCCCATGGTTACAACAAGCATTCCCGTTACCCTATTGTTTAAAAATTAACTTTCTGGTAGCATCTAGACGAAAGGTGTTAGTTGCAACATCGTAGATAAATGCTGTTTCTTTCCAGAACATGAGTTTTTCCATTTCTCTTCTTTTCTACCACACACAAGTAGTACATTCAAGATTTGTAATTACCAGGTCTGTATAAATGTTTATATAAGAGACCGTAAATTCAAGAACCTATTTTGTTTTACTGAAACTTAGTGGTCATGAAAAAACATTAATTATAAATATGTAAAGAGTAGATAGATATGTTACAACAAATTTTGTACACGAATTTTTAAGACTATTCGGAAATAGTGCTCATATACCAACGCAATATTGATAAAATGCATTAGAAAACTAACCTCACGACATTATTACCCACGACATTACTCAAAAGGTCGTAAAGCGTTTGAAAATCAGTTAGTTAGCAATAAACGTTGTACGCTATATCTATCTGTATGTTCAGCTTGGGCATATTCCATTGAAAAGTGATTTATTCCGACAGTTTACTGCATGCTCTTCATCAGATAACATCTGCTCTTGTCAACGATCGCTGCAAAAAAAATGTTTAATGGGAAGGGGCCTGATGGTTTGTGCAGACAATTCGCTGGATATTAAGCATTTGCTGGAATACTTAAACAAATTAGTGATTAATGAATAATTTAGTTTAATTATGTGAATTATTATTATTACATATTTTGCGCACAAGAGCAATATTATACAAAGTTAGGAAAATATGTTGGAATACCAGATTTCTAGCTAAAGTATGATCGACTATATCCGTTTATTATTCTTGGGTTGTCGGTTAATTAAATTAACAATAAATGATTTTCTTCTTACGTTTTATATTTACATAACATCCGCCTTCAGAGAATTATAATGTTAGAAAACGTGAATTTTTGTTAGTATTATAGTTTTATCATGTAGTTATTTATAAAGTAATTTAAATGTACTGACATATTAGTACATTTTTTTACTTTATTTGAAGAAAGTTGTTATAAAAACGAAGAGGACTTAAGAAAAATATTGCTTCTGCCTACGGACCTGACCTAATCACCTAACTAACTCTATGCTCATATAAATAATTTAGAACACATAGCTATTTTAGATTTTTGTTTGGCATTAAATATGACAGAGATGTCTCTGACTTCTCTTCTCTGTTTTCTTCTCTGTCGCTGACTTAATACATCTCGTATCATACCTCTACCATATAGTAACATATAAGTCGGAAATCGAGAAAGGAACCACCAAGCCGCCAAGCGGTTATCAAAGTATGTAGTTCCCGAATAGCAAAGCTATTACATAATCGCTCTATGAAACAACTACTCCTCAGGCTAAAGCCCCGCCAGACATTGAATTATACCCAGAAGCAATCCTCGACCCCTTTCTCGTGTTTCTGCACGATCAGATAAGGTTTCAAAAAATAAAACCCGCCACAGGTAGGATTCGACATTTGTCCCGGATCGGTACCGAACGACATACAGCTGTTTCGAACTTATTAGTTCTCATCAGTGCCGTACACGGTACGCCGATTCAGGACAAATGCCGAATGAACTTTATGGCGTATACATCTTTATCGATACGGTCTCTGTCAGTAACTGATCGCAGGGGATCGCTTCTGGGTATAATTCAATGCCTGGCGGGGCTTTAGTCCGAGGAGTAATTGTTTCCTAGAGCGATTATGTAATAGCTTTGCTATTCGGGAACTACTTTGATAACCGCTTGGCGGCTTGGTGGTTCCTTTCTCGATTTCCGACTTATATGTTACTGACAGAGATCGTATCGATAAAGATGTATACGCCATAAAGTTCATTCGGCATTTGTCCTGAATCGGCGTACCGTGTACGGCACTGATGAGAACTAATAAGTTCGAAACAGCTGTATGTCGTTCGGTTCCGATCCGGGACAAATGTCGAATCCTACCTGTGGCGGGTTTTATTTTTTGAAACTCTACCATATACACAAGAAGCTTTCCATATAATGAGGAGTATCATGCTTTGTTACCTTATTTTGAAAGTTAGGCGATACGTAATTAAAAAAAAAAAAGTTAATTCTCTTTTTGTAAAACCCCACATTTTTGTTTTTTGTTTATATTCTATATTCTGGGAAGAGGCTGGAACCTTCGATGCACCAACAAAAACACGAGACCAGTTATTCACGAATACCGAAAGACTTCACGTTTTTTGACTGGCGTTTCGCCAATTAAGTTGACACCATAGGGCAATGATTAAAACTGATCCGTAGAAAATTAGTCTCCTGCTTTTTCTACATTCCATGCTAATGCTTAGAACATCTATTTTTTCTAGTTCCAGTATTTGAAATATTTAGATAAATATAATTGATTGTTGCATTTAACATAGTACATACTACAGTAGACACAAAAATTAAGGGATGTAAAAAAATCCTAAATTTTAGGTGATTTTCAAAGGGCCGTAACTTGGAGAAAAATAGTCGCAGAGCAATAAAAAAAAAGCAAATTAAAGCTACAAGTTTCTAGTTTTCAAAACTTGAGTTCAACATTTTTAACATCAGCAGTTTTTGAATAATCATAAGAAAACTATCGAAAGAAATACAAATCTTTGCTTGCCTTTCGAAAGGTCGACAGAC
Organism: Rosalia funebris; assembly: GCA_037954035.1. NCBI lineage: Eukaryota > Metazoa > Arthropoda > Insecta > Coleoptera > Cerambycidae > Rosalia > Rosalia funebris. The sequence goes on from JAZFAV010000008.1 coordinate 11,163,349, forward strand.
ATCAATAAATTTTTTCAGTGATTTCATTATAAAGCTTTTTTAGATAATTTTATTCTCGTTAAGTAGAGTTGTCTAAATCCTTGTATGATGATTTTTCGTTGAATTATCGTCGTTCAAAGAAAAAAAACAAATTTTGACTTTTTTTTGGAAATATTTTTAAAATTTTTTTCTTACAATAGTTAACATCTTTTGATAAATAAAATATGGATCATTGTTAAAAAACATTTTCAACCTCAAAAAATGAATAAAAAATTAAGAATTCATCCTTGAATTGATTTTCTGCAAAAATGACTCAATTATTACGAACACAATGAAAAAGAAATCGCAGCGCTTTTAAATTTTCAGGGTTTCTTTGGGATAGTTTGAGGTTGAAAAGAACAGAAGTCAATATCCTTAGTCTATACATTATTTGCAAAGTTATAATAATTTAAGCAAATATCTCTAAAAACGCAATTTTTTACCTCGTTTTCAATCAACATTCTCGCACCCAATTTTTTTTTATCAAAAACCAATTACTACGATTTAATCCTAGTCTTCATACGACTTAACGTAAATAATACTATGCAATTTTTGAAACCCTACTTGAGTTTTTCCAAGTAACTGGTTACCAAACTCAAAACCGCCTTCTTTGTTTTGAACGACGATAACTCAGCGAAAAGACATCATACAATACTTTTAGGCACTCAAATGAAAGAGGATAAAATTATCCAAAAAAGCTGCATGATGAAATCACTGAAAAAAATGGAAAAGTCCGTAGATCTTTGAAAGGAAAGTTAAAATTTGGAAAAAAATTTTTCGACGGTTTTCTTATGATTACTCAAAAACTGCTAATGGTAAGAAATATTTGAATCAAAATCTGAAAATTATAAATTTAGAGCTTCAATTTGCTTTTTTGAGAATTTCTCTGCGTCTATTTTTCTTCAAGTTACAGCCTTTTGAAAATCACATAGAAATTTGGGATTGTTTTACATCCCTTAATTTTTGTGCCTAGTGTATAACGAATATAATATTTAGTATGTTGACATTTTGTTTTATTTCAGTTCCGGTATTATTTGTAGCTACCTTTCTTGTGTAATTTTAGCTGTAGGATTAAGTTGAAAAGCAATGACAACTCTGACACTTCGCTATACTTATAGTTTACGTTACTATGAGTATAAGTTACTACGAGTTGTTACTATGAGACACATTATAATTATCGTTATTATTATGTATGTAGAAATATAAAGGGTACTTGCTTTTAAATGTAAAAGTAGCCCGTCACAGTTAATTGGAACATCCCATATATTGAAATGTTTGTAATCCCTTAAAATATTAATTTAAATCATTATTTTCTTGTCGTTATATTTTAGGATATAAATAAGCCAGATGTTTTTAAAAGCCATACTTTTGATACCCCTATATTTCTGCTTCAGTCAAGATCAATCCTTACACCTTCTGTATGAAGAGACTAACCCGTTGCATGCATGCAGTATTGCATAACTTACGCGATTTCGAAAGAAATAACAGTACATTATGAGCTATAAAAAATTCGATCTCAAGTAAATCCGTCAAAGCTAAATTTCCATAACCGCGTACCGCGACATTTTTTTTTTCTTTTACAGCTATAATTTTTATTGATCCCCAGACTCGATATACATAATTATAATGTGGCCTTCGCCAAGCGGACACGGTAATAAATCACCGCTACTGATATTTTTATCACTGTTCTGTGGCAACGAAGAAGATCCTCCTGATTTGTGACATGCAATAGTGTAAATGGAGATTTCGACATTTTGATGGAGAGGAACTTGTTCGAAAATAAATTTACTTAAATGTTAAATGAGCGATAAATAAATTTAATTGCCTAATAATTTTTGTTTATATCTCCAGGTTCTCGCTGTCAGCTTACACTCTTGTTAGATGAGTTCGTATTAATTCCATTGTTAGGTATTGATTAAAGTATATACACTGTTGAGAAGAAGTCTCGATAAATGAAGAATCTCGCAAAATAGTATTTTTCTTGCAAAAACGCTCGAAGGGGTCAAAAGGTATCTTAAATTTTCCGTCTCTTGAAATAACTCAGTTCTATATACCGTGACGTACGTTTGTAGGGTCAAGGGGTTTGCATTTTTTTTAAATAGCAATCTGGAGTTGTTGTTCAATGCAGTGAAAAAAACATTTTTTTATGAGTATTGTCATGTAAATTATATTATGTTGCATGGAGAAATAAATATAATGGGAAATAAATATAATGGAATAAAGTGGGAAATCATTAGAAAGCGTAGAAAAGCGAAACAACAAATGAATAGAGGATAAATGCAAAGAAGTAGAAGATAAGCTCCAAGTAGGTAAGACCGATGAGGCTTACAAAATAATTAAGAGGAACTTCAGGGATATAGGACCAATAAGTAGAAACGGTAGGAGTCAATCGGGGGACATACTGATAGGAAGAGAGGAGAAAGCGGATAGGTGGAAGCAGTACTTAGGAAATTTATACGAGGGTCAGGAATTAGAAGAGATATTAGAGGAAGAATCTAGCATCGATAGGGAAGTTGTAGGAAAACCTATATTGAGAGAGGAATTTGAAATAGCACTAAGGGGGCTAAAGAACAATAAAGCGCCGGGTGTAGATAAAATACAGGCGGAAATTTTGAAATGTGCGGGACAGAAAGTAGTAAATAGGATGTTTGAAGTGGTAAAATACATATGCGAAACGGGTGAGATGCCGGAGGATTATAAAAGGAACATTATCGTTACTATACCGAAAAAGAGAGGAGCCGACAAATGCGAGAACTTTAGAACGATTAGTCTAACTTCCCACGCGTCAAATATCTTAACCAGAATAGTGCAGAAGAGGATGGAAAATAGAGCGGAGGAAATTCTAGGAGAAGACAAATTCGGGTTTAGGCGAAATAGGGCAACTCGCGAAGCTAATCTGGCGCTAAGAGTAATGTTAGAGAAAACAATAGAAAAAGGAAAGAACGCTTATATAGGATTTGTAGATTTAGAAAAAGATTTTGATAATGTAAGATGGGAAAAATGTTTGAGATACTAAAGAGCGCGGGAATGAAGTATAGAGATAGGAGAGTAGTACACAATCTATACAAAGAGCAAACTGCTGTTATAGAAGTAGAAGGGGAAAGAAGGGAAGTAGGTATCAGGAAAGGAGTAAGACAAGGATGTACGCTATCACCACTAATTTTTAATTTGTACATCGAAGAGGCGATTAATGTGGTAAAAGATAGAGTGGATTTCGGGATTAAAGTACAAGGACAGAAACTAAAAATGCTGAGATTCGCGGATGATATAGCAATATTAGCATCTAGTAAGGAGGAATTAGAATCAGCGTTGAACGAAATGGAGGCAGTGTTGACAGAGGAATACGGAATGAGGGTGAATAAAAACAAAACTAAAGTGTTAGTGTGCAGAGGGCGTGAGAGCAGAGCAAAAACGAAAGTACAAATTAATAATGAAAGATTGGAGGAAGTTAAAGGCTTCACTTATTTAGGAAGTAAAATAAATTGGGATGGAAGAAGCGATAAAAATATAAAACAAAGAATAGCGCAGGGTCGAGTAGCTTTTAACAAAAATAAAACACTTTTATGCTCGGGGTAATAAACTTAGAAACAACGAAGAGATGTTTGAAAACGTATGTATGGAGCACGGCACTATACGGTTGCGAAACCTGGACGGTAGGGGAAGCAAGTAGGAAGAAAATAGAAACATTTGAGATGTGGTGTTACCGAAGAATGATGAAAATACCGTGGACTGATAGGGTTAGAAAAGAAGAATTATTATGGAGAAAGTCGGCGAGAAAAGAAGTATGTGGAAAAACATAAAGAAAAGAAGAGACAGAATGGTAGGCCACTTGCTGAGACATGGGGGAATAGTCCGCGATATTTTGGAGGCAGAAATAGGAGTGAAGAAAGGCAGAAATAGACTTAGATTAGACTACTGCTCGCAAATAGTAAGGGATGTAGGTTGTAGCACAATTAGCGAAATGCGTAGGTTAGCACAAGATAGGAGAAGCTGGAGGTTAGCGTCCAACCAGTCTTAGGACTGATGACCTCATGATGATGATAAAGAAAGTTTCGAGAAAGCAAATAAAGATGTTATTATGAAAATGAATTTATTAAAAAAACACAAAATAAATACATTAACTTATAATGTGTTCAAACTGTTGCCCATTAACTATTTGACAATGTCCTAGTCTCTAAATAAATTCATTCTGCGCTCTGTCAATTATTTCCGGTTCAATACTGCGTATTCGTGTTGAATTCGTGTTCTTAAGATCGTTCAAAAAGCACAATGAAGAGGTGCACCATCCTATTGATAGCAAAGTGTGTTATCAAATATGTCTGGTTCATTTGCATTTGAGTGTAAAGCTGTCAATGTTGGAATCAACTCTTGCTGAAAAAAATACAAATACCTTACGCCAGTCAAGTTATCATGAAAAATACGGGCCCAAAATCATATTTCTGATTATATCGACTGAAATGTTCACTTTTCTTGGAGATTGAGTATGTGACTCCTGCGTCGATTGCGGATTCTGTGAGACCAAATACTGACAGTTTTGTTTATTACAGTTCCATTTAGAAAAAACGTGGCTTCATTGGAAAAGAAAAATATTATTTGCAAACATACTGTCACCATTATAACAGGCTGTCTCCTAAAAAAAGCCGCAAGCCATAACTCTGTTATTTATAATCTGATTTTAAAAAACAAAAGATCATATGAAATGGCCCTATATATACTCTAGAGTGAGCATACCGCAGTGTTTTAAACTTTTTTTATTTTGAAAAGCGATAGTCAACTTTTTTTTTCAAATGGCAATATAGTTTTTTTTTTATTTACTATTGTGCATATTTCTTTTCTGAATCCAACGATGTATAACAAATGGACTTTTATGAAACATTTGTCACAGAAAAATGGTGAAAATATTCGCCGATACCGCAATAGGCGCCCGGTCGCTTAATTGATGACAAACGTATTTTGACTAATCATCTTTGGTATTCCGTTGGTATTCCGTCACACACACACACACACACACACACACACACACACACACACACACACACACACACACACACACACACACACACACACACACCCACACACCCACACGCACACGCACACGCACACGCACACGCACACGCACACGCACACGCACACGCACACGCACACGCACACGCACACGCACACGCACACGCACACGCACACGCACACGCACACGCACACGCACACACACACACACACACACACACACACACACACACACACACACTTTTTGGAGTTTTGTCACATCTGAAGCAGAGGTGTGATATCTGATCCGTACTCGAGGAAAATTTTTAAATTGTTCCTTGGCTTCTCTCTCAAATCTACTCATGAAAAAGTTTGCAGTAAAGGTCGTCTCTTATTTGGTCCATATACTAGTGAAGAAACATCATGCTGACATGTAGGAAATGTTTCGATAATTACTTAACCACATTTCTGTCAGGGCGTCAAGTCGCCTTTCCCGCCCTTACCATCCTGGTAGGGTCCTCGGCCCGGCAGCCCTGCTTATCTGAGAATAAGCCGTTGTCCGTTCAATCATCCTCAATTAGCCGCACCGGTAAGTTCTTAATAATTACCCGCTGCGGTCAGTGTCTGTGTTGACGACCTAAAGTAATGGATCCATCATCCCAGTGGACAGCCGAGCAAAAACATCATCTCGTCCCGTTCCTTCCGAATTAGCGGATTACCTCAGCCTCTTTGTCATCATTCATAACTCACAATAGATTTATTACGGTTTAGTGGAAGTTTAACTAGGACACGTGGTAGGAAGTTTCCGACCGCCAAGTGGTTTGCTTCGATTTCTACCGGTAATGAACATTTGTCTGTCAATTCTTTCAGAGATGTATCACTCCAATTAATCCTCTTTATGTGTTGAGTATATTTCTCGTATTTTTTTCGTATTCGAATTCATTTGAAGGATCGAATGAAACTTTTAGAAGTAAATAAAATATTATTATTTAATTTTTAGTGAAGTATAAAATTATCTTGGTCAAAGACGGCCATGGATTTGAAAATAATTGTCGGAGCTAGTATCGTATATTAAGTCAATAATTTTAACAGTAATTCACAGATTTTTATTATGTACCGGGTTAGTCACCTAAAATTAACCCCCCTTTATTTCTCTTCATTTCAATCGAATCGAAAAATTCAAAGAAAGATTTTATATGATTTTTTATAATTTTTTTGAATATTTAACCAAATTTTCAAAAACTCTGCAAATTGAAAGGGGGCGAACATTTTTTATTTTTTTTTAAATGGAATACCCTGTATTTTTTTACTTAAAAACGTTACCCGCAGTTTTCTGATCACAAAAATATATAATTGTTGTATCTTGGTAAGTATAGTTCTTGAGATATTCATACAAATATATAGTCACATCACAGGAATAAGTTTAGCATAAGACCATAAATCAGGAGAGCTATGAACCGAAATGATTTAAAGAAACAATAATGCTTCTGATTATTGATGCTAATTATTGATTTACTAAGAATAATTCCGATATTTTTCATATCAACTTTTATTCCTTGATTTTCTGTTCACTTAATACCAAAGTACGTATTGTTTAACCGAAAATATATATAACCATCGTCCACATCCTTGCTAAATAGACCTCCGAAGGTGGGTGCAACAGCCAACGCGTGTAATGGTAATAATAATGAGGTGATAAAAGGGGTGAGCCTCTGGCTACAGAGACTGATGTAATGGTAGAATCGTTAGAGGGAAGGGGGTGATCTTAAGCGGCACTTATCGACAGGGGAAAACAACACACAGGGTGAGGAAGGGTAGCGACAACCTTGCACCATCTAAAATAATTGACGGGACCGTTCATTTAAGGTAAATGACAATGGAGACAATCGTTTCTATCAGTTGTATATATTATAACCTTTAGGTTTTAAATATGTTACCAAATATGTGGAGATACATTAAAATGTTTAAAGTGCTGTAGTAGATCTATCATTTCCTCCTTGTCTTTAATTTATGTGTAATGTAATATGTTTTAAATAAATATTTACAGTGTAATTTTCGAGTAGAATGAATCCTGACGGGTATTCTGAACCACACTCTTGCAGTGGGTTAGAGATCATCAGTGGCATACTACTCTATTTGAAATAGGAAAAGAAAAGTCAATAGATACTAAATTCATAAGAAAATAATATATAAGAGATATCCAGTTGTATTTTCTATCCGAGAAATGGTATGACGTCTACACAACCCTACTTTATGTTTGTATAGCTTCCACGAGTCCACTGAAATACAAGCCTTAGAGTTATAAGCAAATCGGTTCACCGTCCATCTAAGTAAGGGTAGCCACACCCGTTGCTTAGGCACCCCTGGGAAAACCTACAAACATAGTTTTTCTCTTATTTTAAGTTTAAAGCTCTTATTTTAAGTTTGTATATGTTAGTTCACCGGAACAAATCACTGACCTCATGATCTGCTACATCTGAATTTATGTATTGATCATGAATTTTTGATATCTTTTATATTTGTAATGTAAAGTCAATTGATTTCAAATGATTATTTCAACTTATTTTAAAACAGATTTACCAGCTTTGAATATTCATAATCTTGTGCTCCATAGACCATAAAGTAGAAAAGCTTCGATTTTTAAAGCTTCTGCACTATCATCTGCGTATGCAGATGATTTAGCAATACTGCTTAGTGGAAAATTCCAGGAGATAGTTTGTATTAGAATGCAAGCAGCCTTCAGAATAATAGAAAAGTGATGCAGAGAACACAGTTTTTCTGTCTATCCCAAGAACACAGAAATATGGTAACATTAATATAATAGTATTTATTTTTAATTTTGCTTCTTACATGAAATAAAATTATAGCTATAGATATCTATACGTAATTATTTTAGCCTGTTTTAGTTTTATTTGTTGTGTGTAGTAGTTTTTAGTAGGAAAGTGAAATGGAATGTAGTAGAAAAAGAAAAGGTAGTAAAAGTAATAAAGAAAAAGGAACCGAAGAACATAAAGGCCCCTATTATCCTAAATACGCCATAAGCCTTTAGGTCAGATGTGAAATGTCTTGGCGTCTTTTTTGCCAGCAACCTAAATTTGAATCTCAACCGTGAATGGAGACTAAAACGGGCCTACATCTCCTATGAATAGTATAGCAGAAATCAAGAGCGATGTTCTGTGATTCGAGTCTGATCATTTAGTTAACATTTTCCTTCCATAAAATTTGGGTGCTTCCTAATGCCTATATGTATTATGGCACAGTTACTGATGACCAAAAAATTGTGTATATCCAAATTTTATTCTCAAAAAAATATAGCGATCCAGATATAATGCAACTGTAAATCCAAATCCAAATATAATGCAAGAGGAAATCTTCCGTTCACATATATAAGTGATATTATTGGGAATAAACCATATATAATAGCAGATTTCAGCTCAGAATGGAGCCCGGAGATGCTATCTTCCAGATGTCCCAGAGAATAAACCGACGAAGTTAAGTTCGGGCAACTAAGGTGGCTATTTTACTCCCTAATAGAAAATCAACTGTCCTTATTAGTATGTAAAGGGTAAGGTTATTGCACAGCTGCTACAGTACTCTACAGCATCTACAAAGTCCTTCAGAACCGGTATAAAGCTCTCTCGCTACTCGTTAGCGTCAACCGAATCTTAGTTTCAAATCTCGTCGTCGATCAGCAAAACAGTAATTTGTTTTAGCTTTCAAAAATAACGGGTATGATCAAGAAAAACTTGGCTCGTAACGAAAGATAGACGAAAACCAAAATGTAGACGTAGACCAAAACTTGTATCCTGTAAATTGCTGGCAAGCTTACAGCTCGTCAAGAGTAGGAAAAAGTGTGAGATTTTCTAGGTATGCGTAGAAGAAAGAGTGAGGCAACATTCGGAGGGAAAAGGATGCACTTTATGCGCGGCCAGATCGAACTCTGTGTGTATTCACATTGTGTATACATCACTTTGCAAAGGTCTCAATCCGACTACGCCAAGACCAGGCTATTTACTGCGGTGGGCGGTCCGATAGCGCAGTTTTGAGAGTTTCTCGTATTCTTGACGGGCTGTAAATCGCGAGCGAACCGTCTCTAGAGAAGCGCCGCTACAAAAAAATTGACAATATGGTTACGCTTTTATAGAACATACATAGACCTATCAGTAACTTATAAGTCGGAAATCGAGAAAGGAACCACCAAGCCGCCAAGCGGCTATCAAAGTAGTTCCCGAATAGCAAAGCTATTACATAATCGCTCTAGGAAACAACTACTTCTCGGGCTAAAGCCCCGCCAGGCATTGAATTATACCCAGAAGCGATCCTCGACCCCTTTCTCGTGTTTCTGCACGATCAGATAAGGTTTCAAAAAATAAAACCCGCCACAGGTAGGATTCGACATTGTCCCGGATCGGAACCGAACTATATACAGCTGTTTCGAACTTGTTAGTTCTCATCAGTGCCGCATACGGTACGCCGATTCAGGACAAATGCCGAATGAACTTTATGGCCTATACATCGTTATCGATACGATCTCTGTCAGTAACTTATAAGTCATAGACCTATGTTTAGATTAGGTTTACTCTACTGATTAAATGGATAATAATTAGAGTAATATACAATCAAATAGCAGTAACTTGGCAAAAAGGTAATTATTAAGATTAATTATTTCGTTAAAGAAAAAATTTACTTTTTATTTCATGGTTTCATTTTGGGTTGAAGCCTAAAGCTTTTTCCTCCCCACTCAACCCGATCTATTTGGACTCGGCCCGGCGCGCAATCCGGAAGGCCCTGGACAGACTGCTGTGGCCAAGCGGGCCCATTAAGGTGCGTAATGGCCGGTTGGGTAAGACGGGGCGCGCAGGAATGCATCGATTAGACATAACGTCGCGAGACACAAAGTACAGACTCTACTATAATACACGCCAAATCAGGGGGCCAAGGGCCACCCTCCGACGCTTACGGACCTTTGCATCCGCCGATAAGGCCGTGGCATAGTGGACACGGCGCAAAAGATCCATGCGGACGGTGGTGAGGAATCACTTGGAGAGGGCCGATAGGGCCGTCATAAATCTGTCCCGTAAATAGTAAAAGCCGAGGATGTGTGGGTAAAAACAACGAATGTTATGCAGTATTCGTTGTATTTATCCACACATCTTTTTGTCGATTTAGGCTAAAGATGATAGTGGATGTCTCAAATGTAATAAGAAGTAGTTTTTAGATGTTTATAAGAAGAAAATTTAAATCACAAGTTAATCGGGATGTGGAAAGAATACCGTTGTGTAATTCTGGATACTGTCTGAAATGTGGTGTAACATTTAATACCAATTTTACACCAGGGCCGTACCAATTTGATGTGAAATGAACACTACAAGGGCGTTGTAAAGTTTTATGATTAGCTGATGTAAACTTCACCACTTTGAAATATAATACCCTTTATTATATTTTATTTTTAATATACAAAATTAATTTCTTTTTTGCTCTAAAGAAATATTGATGTATATGTATGTGCTAGTGCAATTCTAGATAATATTTATTTATTAGTATAGAATCGATATTTTAACAGTAATTGTAAGGTTTATGACACTTTTTTAGAGGAATACTTTGGAATATCAAACAAATATTTTTAAATTTTAATTTATTTTAGCCCGAAGAAAGTTATATCTCGAAAACCAACCATTTTCAGTGGCGGCTACAGGGGTGGGAGCGGGTGGGCGAGCGCCCAGGCAAAATCCTTTTCGCCCAACCAGTCACCTAACCTTTTATAACACCACTATATCACATTCGCACATAAAATGATATATTTAACGCCCTCGCCCACTCTAGATATTTCCTACCTATTTTCGCCCAACTACAAAATAATGCTAGCGTCGCCACTGACCATTTTCCATCAAATCTAATCATCATTCTCATGAGGTCATCAGTCCTAAGACTGGTTGGACGCTAACCTCCAGCTTCTCCTATCTTGTGCTAACGTACGCATTTCGCTAATTATGCTACAACCTACATTCCTTACTATTTGCGAGCAGTAGTCTAATCTAGGCTTACCTCTGCCTTTCTTCACTCCTATTTCTGCCTCCAAAATATCACGGACTATTTCCCCATGTCTCAGCAAGTGGCCTACCATTCTATCTCTTCTCTTTTTTATGTTTTTCCACATACTTCTTTTCTCGCCGACTTTCTCCAATACTTCTTCGTTTCTAACCCTATCAGTCCATGGTGTTTTCATCATTCTTCGGTAACACCACATCTCAAAAGCTTCTAATTTCTTCCTACTTGCTTCCCCTACCATCCAGGTTTCGCAACCGTATAGTGCCGTGCTCCATACATATGTTTTCAAAAATATCTTCCTTGTTTCTAAGTTTATTACCCCCGAGCATAAAAGTGCTTTCTTTTTGTTAAAAGCTACTCGACCCTGCGCTATTCTTTGTTTTATGTCTTCTTCCATGCCAATTTATTTTACTTCCTAAATAAGTGAAGTCTTTAACTTCCTCCAATCTTTCATTATTAATTTGTACTTTCGTTTTTGCTCTGCTCTCGCGCCCTCTGCACACTAACACTTTAATACCATACCATAATAAAATTATAATCTAATACCATAATAAAATTCTCTGTTATTTTCTATATGAGATACGAGTACAGAATGTAGAAATACCAGTTTTTATGAGAAGTATTTTAAACAACATCTGCAAAAATAAACTACTAGTTATAGTTGTGCATATCTCGTCTCTCCCCGTCGTCAGCCCTTATATATTTGTAGGATCCGGATATATCCATGATATTATATGTAAAATAGTACGGCGAATTGACTGGTAAAAACTAGAAAAATATACTTTAGTTAATTTCAAAGATACGGTGGTCAAAATCAAGGATATCGAGAATCTACAACATTTTGCTCGAAACAAAAATAATACCACGAAGACTAACCATTTGCCGCCAAAACGGGTTTTATCGTCAAATTCCCCGTTATTTTCTATATAAGATACATTACAACACCCATTTCTTTGAGAATTATTTTAGAAAACATCTGCAATAAGAAACTACTATATGTAGCTGTACATTGCTCGTCTCTCCCCTCCGTCATCCCTTACATTTTTATATGATCCATATGTTTCTATGATATATTATGTAAAATAGTATAAGGAATCAACTGGTAGAAACTAAGAAAACGTACTTTAGTTAATTTCAAAGATACGGTGGTCAAAATCAAGACAGACGAATCCACAACATATTTTCCGCAAAAAAAAATAATATCTGAAAAACCAACCATTTTCGGTCAAAACGGGTTTTGTCATCAAATTCTTCCTTATTTTTTACATATGATACGTAATGTGAAAATAGCCATTTCCACGAAAACTATTTTAAAAAACATCTGCAAAGAGAAACTACCATTTGTAGCTGTACATATCTCTCCCCGACATCACCCCTTACACATTTGTAAAATCCGGATATGTTCATTATATTTTCTGTAAAAAAGCATGAGGAAACGATTGGTAAAAACGAGAAAAAGGTACTTTAGTCGATTTCAAAGATACGGTCGTCAAAATCAAGACAAACGAAAATCTACAACATATTTTCCGCAAAAAAAGTAATATCTGGAAAACCAACCAATTTCCGTCAAAACTGGTTTTGTCATGAAATTCGTTATTTTCTACATAAGATATGTAATGTACAAATAGCCATTTCCACGAAAACTATTTTAAAAAACATCTGCAAAGAGAAACTACTATTTGTAGCTGTACATATCTCTCCCCGCCATCACGACTTACATATTTGTAAGATTTGTTTATTATATTTTCTGTAAAAAAGCATGAGGAAACGATTGGTAAAAGCGAGAAAGTACTTTAGTCGATTTCAAAGATACGGTGGTCAAAATCAAGAAGAATTTACAACATCTTACCGGCAAAAGAATAATATTTCGAGAACCAACTTTTTTCCATCAAAAGTAGTTTGTCGTCAATTTCCCCGTTATTTGCTACATAATATAATAGTGTACAAATATCCATGTCTTTGAGAAATAGTTTAAAGAACACCTGGAAAAAGAAACTGCTATTCACTTTTTGTAAAAAAAAAATCCAAAAAAGTCCAAAATATATAACCGTTAAATTTTTAAAGAATTAAATTGAATATGTACATAGTATATAAAGCAACATTCACAGAAAAGTATAAGTAAAAACAAACTGTTACAATTTAAAGCATTTGTTAAATTATTTGACGGCTTCGTCAAGTGTCGTAACTCTTTGAAAGAATCTGATCCTATCCGATCCCTATTACTTCGTGTTAAAATAACCCAAAAGTAGACAATCAAGTAATGTTGAATCTGGAAATCTGCTGTAGTATTATATTGCATCTGTTCGTTTGATGTGTTGCTCATAAAATTTCTTGTTTACTAATTCTAATAATCCATCAACGAAACTGTTATGACACTAGTAGATAAAATAAAAGTATATTACAATTAAATACGATATCGTACTTGAAACAGATATGGCCTGTGTCAAAAGTGGAAGATGCTGTTGATATATTTAATTCACAAAAAATCTTATGCCGAATTTAATTCCGGTTTACTAAGAAAGTTAAGGGGAGAGGTATTCTCATGTAATTACCAATCATGTACACCATTGTAAGATTTACATCTTATATACAAGACATTAGTACTCACGTTCTTGGTTCTAGAAACTCTTCAATAATATTTGAGAAGTCTTTTAGTTTATTTATTTTCAACTTTTTCATCTGATTCTGGCTTGAAATATTTATTTTTCCATTAGGAACACATTTACTTTTTCCGTTATTCATCAAAATCTTTACTACATCAGTTATACATTAGTTTCCTATAGTTATACATTAGTTTGTCTGCATAGACATATGGTTTGAATCCAGAAAAAATAGACCAGTTCATTATACAGATAGTCGGCTACTGTTGCCTTGTATCTCTCCTACTCTACAATAATGTTAACACGTCATTGGTTATATATATGCAGTAATGAATGAATTAGTTGATTCATTAAATTTAAATGAACATATAGTCTGTTGTTCAATAAATAATGAACTTAAGTATATATTCAACGTCAATAAAGAGCCTACAAACAGAATTACACATTTACAGATTCCAACACAAAGACTTTCCGAGCAGGTTTTAAATCAAACCAAATTATTTTATACCAAAGTTTTACACATTTGTAAAATGACTGATTTACAGACCATTTTAAAAGGAGATTCGTTCATAAAAATTGGACTGGATAGTCATTAGATTGGAACATTAAAGAAGGGGCATAAATATAAAAATAAATAAAGAGTGGCAGTGAAAAAATGTCAGGCAAAAATTTAATCCACCAGATTCTGGTTCTGCAATTCCAAGTTTAGCCAGTTGCAAAATAGAAAAATTATCGAATTTTGCTGGTCTCGCAAAAATACTTCGCTGAACGTACTAGCTTACTTTAAAATCTGCTTTAAATTGTTCTTGAATAAATGGACAGAGAAAGGTATTATAGCGAAGTTACCCCAAAACATGTGTGTTCAAATGATCATCTCTGGTGATTTCTGATCAACATTTTTCCGAAGTATAGACAATACCTTTTTGATCCCTTGCAGTTACCTTTGTAGTCAATTAATTTGTAAGTATGCACCATGAATGACGTATCTTAATATCCCTCTACTTCTAAGTTATATTTTTCTCGCACGTAATTTAACAACGTTCACCTGGATACAGCCGGTATTCTCGGTTCTAAAGAAGATAACTAAGTTTTGTGATAAGAGGAAGTGTACATATACCGTCTGCCAAGGCATACGTCTGCGACTGACGGGACGTACATAGTTGTCCCAATAATTCGAAGGAGCTACTGCGGCTGGTCACGCGACGGCTTCAAACTTTTGACGTGCGGGGCACAATTAACTACAATTTATTCTTCATACACAGCGCAAAATGTTTTATGTTTCTGTCGACCTTCCTTTCAGACGTCAATCAATACTTCCTCTTGCCGCAACAATGAGTTTGACCTCCATATCAGCAAGGACTTGAGTGTACATTATGAAAAAATGTATTGACGTTATGGTTTTCTGGATTGCAATGGTACTGACATTTGATAGATACGTGGATTTTTTTATGCAATATTCTGCATTCAGTATAAATAATTCCCTCCGTGTACTTCATCATTTTATAGCTTGGCTTTCTCTTACAAAAATAATTTCATAACCATTTTTTCCTAAACTATGCAACCGAAATATGACCAGTACTTTTTGGTTGCACAAGGAACAACCTTCAATTGGAAGCTACTCAATTTCAGATACAAAATATACATCGCTATTTTCGAGACGTGTCCAAAGTCTGCCTTACTACCGCTCATCAAGAATATAAAAAAGTGCGTAGAAGAAAGAGTGAGGCAGCATTCGGAAGAGGATGCACTGTACGCGCGGCCACATCGAACTCTGTGTACATATATATTCATCGATATTCACCCTGCAAATGTCTTAATACGACTGAGTAAAGACAAAGCTATTTACTGCACACCTCGTGGGCGGTCCGATATCGCAGTTTTGAGACTTGTTCCTATGCTTGATGAGTTGTTCATCTAGATTAGACTCAATTAGTGCTTCGGCGTCAAAATTCCTCCAAAAATTGAAATCTGTTTGAGTCAAACATGATTCTGTAACGTTCTTCAAAATTTTTAAGATATTAATATCGCAAGATTACTACAAGGACTCTAAACACCTATATCTCGTTTGTATCTGGCAGGCATTGTATATACCAACTTGGCGTACTCTTCAGGAAACGTGCTGTTCCAAATTTCTTGCAATTCGGTGCGTAGATCGTTAACTGAACGGGCTGGATGTTTGCGCAACTGTTTCTTCATTATACGCCACAATGTTTCTATTGGCGAGAGGGTTGAACTGCTAGAGGGCCATTCCATAACAGGGACATTATGTTGTGCAAACCAAGCTTTGATATGCATGTAGTTTTTGCTGTGTTACACGCAGCCCCATCCTGCTGGAAAATGTACAGTGCGTCAGTGCCTTGACATATTAGTATTGATGGCAATAAACTGTCTGTCAAAATTTATTTATATTTTTCTACTGTCACAGCACCATTTACGAAATGCAATTTTCCTACGCCAATACTACTCGTACACCCCCAGATCATAAAAGACGCAGGGAACGTCACTTTCCTAACCAGACAGTCAGAATGATAAGTTTCCTGTGGGGTTCTTAGCACACGTTTTCTAGTATCTCCCAAACAGATTTCAAATTCGGATTCGTCACTCCAAATTACGTGGTACCATTGTAATTACAGTGCCTATGTTCTCTAGCTAATCGTAACCGATTGATTTTCTGTCATTTAGTTAATAACGGATTTTCTTTTGCCTGAAGAAGAAACCGATAAGTTAAAAATTAAAATGTAAAGAATCAAACTTTATCTTGTAGAATTTATGTTCTATTTTCTTTATTGAGCGTTTAGTTATGAATACAGAAATATGTTTTCCAATGGCTTGTCTGCATGGTACCATAATTTATTTTGCACTGGATCGTCGGTTTGTTTTTACAATCCTCTTCAAAGCATGTTGATTTAAACGTGAAATCTGGGATGGTCGACCAGTTTTCTTCCTTTGGGCTATGCATCCAGTTTTTTTTATACAAGTTGAAAATGCCTTACATTATAGATTTAGGCAGCGAATATTTAACAGATATTTTCCGAACTGAAGTTCCCTGTTTGAGTATTAACAATTATTTTCACATATCGTCACTAAATACCACGCCACGTGCCATTTTTTTAGAACATTTTAGCAAACGCGTCAAAAACACATTATAATAGCCGTTTCACTATGACAACAATCGAGATCTATTTTGTTTTAAAACGCTATAAACGTTTAGCCTATTATGCATTTCAGCAACTGGCCGAACTGTGCTGAACCGCGAATCTTAATGTTTTTCATTAACAAACTTGTCATTGACACATCATAACTTAGTCGTATTTCATCGTATTTAAGTTAAAAGTTTATGCTTCGTTTCTGTTATCAATTTTTTCTTTAATAAAATAGTTTTGAGAGTGTTATTACTTTTATTTAAATATATTAGTTGTAAAATTATGCCTGGCAATTATGCTTTTCATTGATAATGTGAAATTTTACAATTTCATATCTGCATAATTCTATATCTAATTGTATTCATACACATAGTGCTAAAAGTTTTGCATCACCCAGTTTTAGTGATAAATTTGATTCCACGAAGATTTAAACTATTGTAAGATGGTTTAATAGCCTTTTCTCACAATCTTCTTTGGCAAAGAATGAATTTAATGTGTCAATATATAGGGTGATTTAAAAGTATCACATTAGATATGCTTTATTAAACAATTAGTTAATTACAATTCTGACAATTACCACAACAAATATTACTAATACAACGTATTACCACCTCTCGCGTTAATGCGAGCTTGAATTCATCTCTCCATACTCATAATTAACTCATCGATGGTCTGGAAGTGTAGGTTTTGCCATTCTTCTATTGCAACTCTTATCAGCTCCTGCCTGGTCAGTGAAGGCTGTGGACGTCGAGCAATTGCCCTCTTAAGCACATCCCAGGTATGTTCGATGGGATTTAAGGCTGGCGACATAGGGGGCCACTCTATACGGTCGATTTCTTCCTCCTTTAGGAAACTACGGACAGCATTAGTTCTGTGGGGAGGGGCATCATCATCCATAAAAACAAAATGCTCTCCAACTGCTTCTATCTATAGTCGAACATGTCTCCGGAGAACGTGTTCGATGTAATTTTGTCCATTTAACGTACCTGGAATAGGAACCAGTGGCATTTGTTCACCAATCATGATACCGGCCCAAAACATAACACTCCCTCCACGATATGGAACAGTTTCGACAGCATATCTGAGTCGATTTTGATCTCCAAGCTCTCTCCAAACACGGCTTCTGCGGTTGTCGGAAGTTAGACAAACACGGGTCTTATCCGAAAACATCACGTGTTGCCAAAAATCCATACCCCGCCCCTGGAATATTCGGCACCACTTTAATCGAGTCTGCCGGTGTCGCAATATTAATTTCGGCACTCTTGTGGGCCTCCTACGCCATAATCCAAAGCCAGCTAATCGCCTCCGTATTGTAGTAAGGGATAACGCAATACCAGTACCTCGTCTAACTTCTCCCTGAATGTTACCAATGGATGAAAATCTGTTCCGGCGGGCTACCAGTGACATCAATCTATCAGAATTTGCATTACCAACACGGGGCCTGCCACTTCTTGGACGATGCTTTGTTGAATTCGTTGCTACGAACCGATTCCAGGTTCGGGATACATCGCTTTGGTTAATTCCCAAACGCGCGACAACTTCTCTTTGAGAAGAACCCTCTTTGATCGGGATCACTATTCTGGATCTGTCCAATTGCGAAATTAATTTCGGACCATTTTTGCACACGTTTAATCAGAGCTGATAGCAACAAAGAAAACAACACTTGAACACTGTCAAACATGAAATGATTCAAATCTGTTTAAACGGCCAACTGTAACGTTTATTTGACATTTCCATCTTGCATGATGGTAAAAACTAAACAAAAAATCATGGCCTTCTTTACTCTTTCTTGATAAAAAATTCAAAGAGCTAAACCTGCGTGATGCAAAACTTTTGGCACTATGTGTAGATACACGTATATCTAAACCCGGAATGTACCATCTACTCGGTGACATTAGTGATGGTTATAAGGCAGGTATAATATAAAATCATTTAAATACTAACCATACAATAACGACCGTTGTGGAGGGGAAAAATATAGTGTGATTTCTATTACAATTGATTAATGCTTATAAACAGTTTAACGGCAAGGAAATGATTTACATATTTCGCTAAAAACGTGTGCGTGTGTACAGAATGAATAAATAATCCGATATGTCCAGGGAACTCAAGTGCTACAGCGAAATGATCGAATAAGTACAAGCCAGATTAGTATGGGAGTTGCTAAAGCTATGCACATAGATTGATCACTGGTAATAGTATTTACATGTGCTAATTACCGTGGTATGCGGAATGAGTTATTACGGAAAACCAGTCGAACTCGGTGCCCAACGGACTCGGGGGTATTGGTAAAACCATGTGAGAACTTATGTTTATTACATAAATAACGATTTGTATTCATATCCAGGTGGAGTTCTCTTTCTATTTGTCCCAGCTAGCGTTGATTCATGCCTCAAAGATAAAAATAAAGTGGAGAACCTGTTGTATGGTATGCTAATTGTTATTAATTGACTATTATTTAATTTATCGTGGAAAGTACTGTCGGTAATAAGAATAAATTTACTTATAATATTATTTCGAAATCAAATAAATTATATTTAAATGTTGTCTATTAAAATTTTAAAAAGTTATGTTCGACGACAACATAAATAAAGGTGACCCGAGGTGACTGTTGAATTGTGAAATTATACACTTTTTCTTATTAAGGAGTCGACGGTTAATCAAAGATCACGCTTTTATTTAGACGCAGGCCAAAGGTGGAAACGCCAGAACATCAATAAGATCGAAATTTAATCGGTCTCATTTAAATTTTTTCGATTAATAAAATCATATTTCATTTATCGTTTTCTTGGGATTGTCAGTCAGTTCAGTTAATTAATTTTTTTTCATAATTGATAAAAAAATCTGTCCTCTCAATTTTATATACCTAACCATCTACAGATAACTGTAATAATTCTGATCAAATATATGCTATGCTATATTACAACTTATTTTTATACTACTTCTTTTATTTGTTTTTTTGAAGTTCTCAAATATATTCACAATTTATAATTAGAATCTCAATAAATAAGTCATATACAGGGTCTTCAATAGGGACGCTGAAAATTTGTGAGGTTATGGCGGCCATGTTGTTAAAGCAATATCTGTCAAATTTATTGTGAATTGTTCAGTAGTGTATGCAAAATCACCATGTAAGGTTATGGCGTTCAACAACGTGTGTAAATTATCAAACTTTATTGTTAAAGTTCGAGAAACGTTCGCGCATTACGAGATTTTCATTATCGCCACAACCATCTCGCCGAGTCGACTATTCGACGTTTGGTAGCCAAATTCGAGTCAACCGGTTTGATAGATAATCAGCCAACACCCGTACGTTACCGAAACACAAGCTCTGCTGAGAACATCGCTGATGTGCATGAGAGTGTACGGGAGTACCCGAATCAGTAAATTTCTCGTCGTTCATAAAAACTTGGCCTTTCTGCGACTTCAACTTGGCGAATTTTGCATAGGGACACAGCGCATAAGTATACTACGTGAGTTTACCTTCTCAATTAAACATTACAGCAAGTCATACACTGGCCACATATGTAACGGTGCCGACTATAAATCCCGAAGTCCCCGGTTCAAGCCTCAGCGTCGGATTTTTCTTTTCAATATTCATTACAGAGTGCATTTCAAACTTCCCGCCGATCGTAGCGCTAGGTGGAAGTTAGCTGTAAGCTTCTATTGACCGATAGGTGGCGCGAAATTGGCGGGTGAAGTTAGCTGCGGAGGCCGCTCTAGGTGGCGCTCTAAGTTAGCCGCAAGTGAGGATGGATGGCCTTGAAAAGACCACGATGAACCTTCATAAGAAATTACATGGGATTTTGGTTATAAACTCTTGTAGCTTATCTACTTGTACATACACAGATACACGGTTTAAGAGACGCAAAAATGAATAGTGGCATAGCAATATTAGACACTGTTAAAGAAAACAATTCAGAAAAAATTAAATGTATAGTGTTTCTATGTTTACAAATCCATTACATAATTGAAGCGATCATTTTAATGATGCAAATATTACAACACTAGATCTTGAACGATTGTTCTCTTCATATAAGTATATAAGTCTCTTATTTTAATTATTACCAAACCGCAAAAGGAACGCCACTGGTACGCTGATGAAACGAGCAGCTCAGATCATTGGTCGTCACTTAATCTGAATTACAATAAACTTAATTGGAGTGTTTCTTGATTCATTAAAATTGATTTGCAAAAGTCTTCCATTAACTAAATCTAAAGCACCGATTTTCAGGAAACATACTAGGAGAACTGTCATTGACGGAACTTGAGGCATTGTACTTTCCGACTTACAAAGTAAACCTCTTTAGTTGATTCATTATCCAATTCCGAAATTGTAATAGTGCCTATAATATACTGTATATTGCAGAATTCACGCTGATTTTTGATTGACGGGGAGACAGAAAAGTAGCGAATCTGGAGACAAGTGAGTGAGCGAACCGTATCAAGTAGACCATACCGGGGCTGTCGTCCGAATAACTGCTTCCACATCGATCCGCCACCTCCACAACCCTTCACTGCACACCACCGCGACCACTTAATTATTATTTATAATCTAACAGTCCGTAAATACGCCATTCTTTTTGTTGTATTCGTCGAAACTGCATCGCAATCGTATTTGAGCTGAATAAAATGTTGTTTGTCAAGGAGTAGAGCCGGAAACTTTAAATTACTGGTGGTTTACGATCGTCAGACGTTTATATGAATTGTTTTTAAAAGAAATGGTGTATAGTAACGATATACACTTTTGAGGTAAAAAATCTAAAATACCAAACGGCCTTTGATTTTTATCTTTGCATTTTTGTACCATATAATAACTTAAGGTTCTGAATTGATTGGGCCCTTACTTGATGAAAATCCATGTTTATACAAAATTAAAACCTTTGCTGGTTAGATTTTCACCTTTTATTTGTTAAACATAACAATTGTTTCGCCAACACAGTGGCTTCTTCAGATATTCAGTACTCAAAACCACTGAAGAAGCCACTGTGTTGACGAAACAGTTGTTATGTTTAACAAATAAAAAGTGAAAATCTAACCAGCAAAGGTTTTAATTTTGTATAACTTAAGGTTATTTATTAGTCACTAAATCTTGTTTCTAATTCCATATTGTTATTAAAGATTCCGATATAAAAAGCAGATTTTAAAAAAAGTAAAACCATTTCCTAACTCGTGGTGTAATTAAGATTTTCTGAGGTTTGGAAATGTTTCGGATACCAGGTCAAAAAGTTTACTGTAGAAGTAAATACGGCGTTGTGAAGTTTTGTATAATCATAATTCTATTAAATAATTTTTTGAATATCTCAGAACTGACGTATGAATTGCATTTTTTTTTGCAGACTTAGTTTGTGTTGAAAAAGATAAATTAATATCTAATAAAACATTTTTGATGATGAATAATTATTCTGCGTCTCTTATGTTATTATTAATATCAAATTGAGTTCCGGCAGTTTTTTAAAGGTTTCTATTACGCAGTAAAACGTGCCAAAAATGGTCAAGCGAATCTTCGTTAGATTCAAAAATTGCATATCTAACGTGAAGTAAATGTGGAGACTGAAATTATAAAAAATCATATTTTAAGACCTTAAAATATGATTTTCTATCATTTCAGTTTCATTGAAATCTGACTGCCACTATAGATATTTAGATTTTGTATATTTTGAATTAGTCTCCTCTTTGGAAGTTCTTTATTAAAACAATGAGGATGATAATGTTCCCCACGAAAGAATTTGTATTCAACAAGGTGGAGTTCTCTCCATTTTGGTGTTGATTTTTTGTCATTTGTCAGCTATACTTTTCCTGGCAAATGGAGAGGGCCTCGAAGACCAACTGAATGGCCACCATTTACACCTGATTTAGATTTTTTCTTATGACCAAGTAATATAGAGAATGTGAAGCAACGGATTCGAATCGAGTTGGATAGTATTATCCTGGAAATTATTTAATCGTCAATTTATATATTTTTTTTTTTTTTACAAAACACCCTCTATCTAATAAACGTACCATAGATAAGAATCTTAAAACATGGAGTTGTACTTAGAAAACTTTAGAGAATGTATTTTTGTTATAAGAATTATGGTTGTAATTTAGAGGAGACTATGATGATGTCACAGGTAAATACAAAATTTGGAATATTTTTTACGAGAATCAATGTCATTTTTAAAATTGACTTGTTTCAGAATTGTTTTAAATAATTTAATAATAAAATTATAAATATTTTAAGAAACTTCTATCATCTATCGTCTATAAATGTTGATAAAGGAATTATTACAATTTGTTGAGTCAATTTCTAATTATAAAAATACTCTACTGCTTGATAAAGAACTCCCTATGTTGCCCTAATTTGTAAAGTTGGATACAAAATTAGAATGAACTAAAAAGCAATAGGGAATAAGTGCAATTAAATTTGGTAACATAAGGCATTTGGTAATAGCCTTGAGGATATTACCAATTGTATAAAACTAAGAATTGTATATGTTAACGGTTATTGAATACAAGTGAATTCATCTCTTGGTAATTTCTACAAAATTTATTCCGCAAAGAATATCATTAGTCAGATTCTGTTGTGACAACACATTATAACATTAATTAGTTCCAAAAATAATTCTCTTCGCCTATTATATATTTCTGTACCTAAAAAAATATAAAT
The DNA here is from genome assembly GCA_037954035.1 of Rosalia funebris. Classification (NCBI taxonomy): domain Eukaryota; kingdom Metazoa; phylum Arthropoda; class Insecta; order Coleoptera; family Cerambycidae; genus Rosalia; species Rosalia funebris. Next base: position 11,186,790 of record JAZFAV010000008.1, read on the forward strand.
GAAAAAAATAATATTCTGGAAATCTGGTTCTTTTCTTCTTACATTCGCCATTGAAGGATCTGGCTTTAGCTTCTATTTAAAACTTGAAAGTATTAACCTAGGATAATGCACTTCCTGCCATAAAAACTGTCTAATTGCTCTTATAGACTTATAAAAATAATGTACTATTCAATATCAATATTCTTATTCGGGCAACGTTCGTGTGGCAAATTCAAATAACGAAAGTCATAAAGTTAACTATTCTTAACGTCAAGATAAATATAAAAAGCATTTTCATTACTGCAGTAGATCATCTCATGTAAATATGTATACAGACATACACACATACAGACACAACTACAAATCTTATCTACACTGCTAAAAGGCCGCTTGCATCAACGAAACATTTCTTGGTCTTTTCCATCTTTAATTGCAATTTCTAATATGTCACACAATCTTGCCAGTTTGAGAACTGATTTGCGACTTAATGAACGTTTTAAAGTGTACACTATAAAGTAAACACCATAGTCCAGGGCCAATATTTATAGAGTAATGGTGATTCCAAATAAAAATACGGTTCTAAAGCAAAAATACGATGTCAGGCACAATGAAGGCTGCACGAAATATGGAATTATTATGGAAATGATGTTGCTGATGTTATTCTGCGTTCTGAAATCCTGCACCATGTCGGTCTGAAATTAAATAACGGACCTCTGTAACACTTCTCTTTTCTATACAGATATTAGCATGTAACGTCATTAAAATCCATTGCAAGTATTACCACATGCTGATGTTCTACTCCTTGTCGATAAGAAATTTGTGGCAGTTGCCCTCAGATGACTAGCTAAAATCGGACCTATTCAAGGAGTTGATGAAGTTATTTTATAAACAAAACCCGTTTTGTTTATAAAATAACTTCAGTTATTCGTCGTTTCTATCGGGTCGTTTCTATCAGGTATAAATGATGTCGAAGATATGTGTTCGCAGTTTTATGAGAAATTATATGGCTCATTTGATATAGCGGTACCTAAATACACATCTCATACATGCACTCGACAATTTCGCTATCCGCCTTGGTTTTCAACGGAGGTGATTAATTCGCTCCGTACTAAAGCTTATCTACATAAAAAATACAAGAAGTTTGAAACGGTGTATTATCAAGAGCTATTTAGACATCACCGTTTGAACTATAAACGTCTTATTAACAGGGCGTATAGGGATTTTGTTAGTGATGCAGAACAGACCTTTTGTCAAGACCCAAAGAAGTTTTGGAATTTTATAAAAAAAAAGAAGGGATCAGCCCGTATCCCCTCACTAATGCTGTACAATGCTATAGAGTTTTCTGATCCCACAGAGATTGTAAATGCGTTTGGTGCTTACTTCAACAGTGTCTTCATTCAGTCTCTTCCAGCTGACTCCGCTCGGTTCCCTGAGGTTAATCCAGGATTATCAATTACTGTCCAGAGAATGGAACACGAGGATGTTCTACAAAGTTTTAAACGATGTAAAGACACCTTCACTATGGGGGTTGATGGAATACCCAATTTTATTCTTAGAGATTGTGCATATGCACTTACGGAGCCTTTGTCTATCCTATTCAACAATGTTCTGAAACATTCAACCTTTCCATCGCGGTGGAAGGAGGCATGCATTTGTCCCATATTTAAGAAAGGCAATATTAATGATGTGTCAAACTACAGAGGAATCTCATTGCTGTGCAAATTTTCAAAGGTCTTCGAGACGGCGCTGTACAATGTGCTATATGCTTCTACTAAGCAGCTTCTATCATCACACCAAAATGGATTTATTCAAGGGAGGTCGACTATATCAAATTTGGCTCTGTTCTCGCAATACGTTTCCGAAATCCTGGACAGGGGAGGACAAGTCGACACCATTTATACAGATTTTCAAAAGGCTTTCGACCAGATTGATCACAATATCTTGCTCCTTAAACTCAGAAGTTTTGGTTTATCAGATTCATTGTTGGACTTGTTTAGGTCCTATTTGTCCAATAGAAGTTTCACGGTCAGATACCAAAACTTTACTTCTAATTATTTCTATCCTTCATCGGGTGTACCTCAAGGGTCGAACTTGGGACCTCTTCTGTTCCTGTTCTTTATCAATAATCTTCCTGAAGTTGTATCGTGCCAACAGTTATTATTTGCAGATGATTATAAACTTTTTACTGAAATATCTTCACCTTCGGATTGCTTTCATCTCCAACAATTTATAAATAATATGGCGTCATGGTGTGAGCTACATCGTTTATCCCTAAATTTATCAAAATGCAAGTTAATGACTTTTACCAGGAAAGTCAACTTTATTTCTCATAATTATGCGATTAACGACCGCATTATTGGTCGAGTTGAGTTGTTTAAGGACCTAGGCATAATATTTGACGCTTAATTTACTTTTGTGGAACATATCAATGATATTGTTTCTGCTGCATTTAGAATTTATGGCTTCATTTACCGTAATTGTAGGGAGTTTTCCGAGGTACGTGCCCTTAAAGCGTTATTCTTTTCTCTAGTGAGATCTCGCTTAGAGTTCTATTATATGGTTTCCTTTATACAACGTCCATTGCCAAAGGCTGGAGGCAATTCAAAAGAGGTTTCTTAAATTTTTGTCTCTTTTACTGGATGACGTATATCCGCCTCGAGGCTGTTGCCACATACAACTATTGGACAGATTTAATATTCAATCATTATCTGTTCGACGCAATATTTCACTAATTAAATTTTTGTTTAACCTTCTAAACGATAGGGTTGACTGTTCTGAATTGCTTAGTAAGATTAACTTTAGGGTCCCACGTGGTAATGTCAGACATCAGGCGCTTTTATATTGTACTACTCCTAGAACGAATATATTAGCGAAAGCTCCTGTATTTCTTATGTGCTCACTGTACAACAAAATTGCAGGGAATTGCGATATATTTAACGATAGTTTAAAGTGTGTTTGTAATTACGTAGCTAATATAGGTTAAGATGTTCTATGTGGTATATTGCATATGTACGTAAATTGGCGCTGTAACTACCTTTTACCGTATTGCTTAGGTTTATTAATTGTACTATTTGACATTTTTTCTCTTTTTTGTTATTTTAATTAGTTACTGAATATTTAGTTTATTCCTGTAATTGGGAGTTTTTCCTGTTGGAATAATAATAATAATAATAAATAAAAATAAAAATAAATAAATAAATAAAACCCAAAATTTAAAAAACAAAATTTTAACACAGTATCTACTCTTTTTTATAAAATATATTTAAAAATTTATTAGATATATTAAGTGTCATGGAAATAGTGTGATGATTTTTCTGGTTTGCCTGTTGGTTGAATCCAAAATTTAATTTCAATACATTTTATGACGTATTGTTAAAATTTCATAACCATTTTGTTTTTAGGAATGATTGGCGACTACGAAGACGATACGCACTTCTGTCTGAAATGTCATACCACCATCATCGGTCTCGACAACTATGTGAATCACAGAAAAGCAGGATGTTCGAAAAACATCGGAGACCCCCCGAAATCGCCCTTACCCAGTCAGTTGTTACCACCAGACGAATCCTTCGGACTTAAAGCAGACGATTTCTTTTCATCTCTGGAACTTCGTAGCAGTTCGAAAAAACCATCTACTCAGTCAACGTCAGGGAAAAATTTTAGCGGCATTCTAACGCGAAGCAAAACTACTGCTGTTATACAAGCCACATCTGGTGGCAACAAAGATTCCAGTGACATTCAGCAGTCGAAATCGGGGAAAAACGTCTGGATCGGCGGTCATCAATTAAAAGAGCTTGGTTACGGTGATAATCAGTCCAAATTGATAAAGGCCGTTGCAGATTTGGAAAGGAGAAAGGACGAACCTGGAAGGGGTTCGCCAAGGGTGCCAATATATGAAGATAGTGATGAAGACTCAGAAGACTACGAGTATGATGATGATTCTACTGATGAAGATCAGGATATTCCTCCAAGGAATTATACAGGTCAGAACTTTTCATTCCCATGACTGCGTGTATTGAATTAGCATTAAAGTAAATAAAAAATTCTTATAGGTGGTAAATGGAAGCCTTCGTCACCGATTCAATGGTCTAGAACTTCAGAAAGAGATTGGAACGTACCTCCTCCTACGTACACTGGTGGAAAATGGAAACCAAGTAGCAAAAGAAGCTCGTCACCACCTGCAACCCACACTAAAGGTAAATGGAAACCTGGCTACTCAAAAGATGATGATGATATACCTCCTCCAACCTTTACTGGAAGCAAATGGGTGTCGTCGAAAAAGCACGATTGCCAAGATATACTACCTCCCACCCACACTAAGGGAAAATGGAAACCTAGAATTGAGAATGACGAAGATATTCCGCCACCAAATCATACCAAAGGAAAATGGAAACCTAAAAGTCAAATTGATGAAGATTTACCTCCACCAACTCATACCAAAGGTGAGTTCAATTAAATTATATTAAATTCTGTCTTAATTATATATTTGCAGGAAAATGGAAACCTAAAGGGTATCTTGATGAAGATTACCCTCCTCCCAGTCATACTAAAGGAAAATGGAAACCAAGGAATGATAACGAAGACGATTTTCCTCCCCCAACCCACACAAAAGGAAAATGGAAACCTAGAAATGACAACGAAGAAGACTTCCCTCCTCCAAGCCACACAAGAGGTAAATGGAAACCAAAAAATGATATTGAAGATGATTTTCTTCCTCCAAGCCACATTAAAGGGAAATGGAAACCCAAAAACGATACTGATGACAATGTTCATCCACCGAACCACACTAAAGGAAAATGGAAGCCTCAAAAAGATTCCGAAGTTGATTTGATGTTACCGAGTACGTCTAGAGGTAAAGAAGCTGGAGTGTCTAGACCTACAACTGGAAAAGAAGCTAAGAAGCAGTACGAAAGTAAGACTATATCCACAGAGAGTAAAGAAAAATGGGAACAAAGCCAAAATAGACCAGCAGAAAACTACACTAAAGGTAAATGGATTCCTCCACCACATAACAAAGAAGATCTGAAAATATCAAGTGATACTGTATTAAGAGAATCTACTGGCGTTGTTCAGTATTGGTGTAACCCGTGCAATAGAAAATTGGCATCAAAAATTGTCTATGAAAGACACTTAAAGTCAGAACTACATTTTAAGAGAACTCTACGTGACAGGGAGTTCGACGATACCGACGAATCAAATTTACTGAAAGACGCTAGAAGACGTAAAATTAAACCTCCAGAATCGATCTTCAGTGGCGAAGAAAAGGCAACTTCTTCGGGATCTAAGAAAAGGAATCGTAAGAAAACGTACTTGAGGTGCGAAGTGTGTCAATCGAAAGTAAACAGGTATCTGATAGGTAAACACTTAATATCACACTATCACTGCAGGAAAGGTGACATAAGCACTTCAGCAGCGAAGAATATGGTTCTAGAAAATATTGATTGTATAGTTCTTCAAAGTCCATTCCAATGCAGTGTGTGTAAGTTTTACTGTAATAGCCAATCGGATTTTCTCAAACATTGGTTATCCAGTGATCATATTAACAAAAAAGTTCCCGGTTATTTCTCTTGCAGTTTTTGCAAGTACAGATCAGATGATAGTGCCTTGATGTATAACCATCTGATGTCTCCAGAACATAACGAGGTAGTGTCTGTTATTAATAGATCCGTACCGATTATTATTAAAAAAATTAACCCCGTCCATTGTATGACTTGCAACAAGGAGTTTCTGCTGAATATGCAATTGCTGAATCATTGCAAAAGGTTTAATCATGACGATTCTAATGTGAAGAACTGTAAGAACGACTTCATCTGTCAACCTTGTGGAGCAGGTTTCTCGTCAAGTGTAGCTTTACAACGACACAAACAGAATGTACATAAGGAAAAATATTTCATATGTACTTCATGTAACTTGAAATTTGATGACGCTGAAAAAGCTAAGGTGCATAGAAAATCTCTGCAACACAGATACTCCTGCTTGAGCAAGAATAATGTTGAAAAGATGAAGAGGAAATGCGAGTACTGTCAGGAGACTTTTGTTAATTTCTTATTGCTGAAGGAACATTTGAAAAAGAAACATCCCGAGCATAAAATAAGGTATGTTATTTATAAAAACCAGCAGATGTTGGTACATTCCAACTTTGTATTTTTTTCATTATAGAGTTCCAATTTTAAAATACAGGTGCTACCATTTATTCGGTCCGTAACCTTCACATTGTGAAACTGGCTTAAATACTCCGAGATATGCAGTGGAGCAGTGGCTTAATTCTACTGTACAGTTCCAGTGTATTGGGCGTATTGTTCTAACGAATATTTGAGTAGCGTATTTAATTTGTTACGTCGCATAAACCTCCTTTGAATCAGCATGTGTGAAGAAATGCAAACAATATAAATTGGGTTTTGTAAACTTTTTGAACTGAACTTCATGATTAGAACGTTTGGGTTATTGTGAACCAAAACCAACAACGCTAGAGGCCCAAACATCATATAATATCGTGTGAATAGCGCGCTAGAAATTCGGAAACAATTTCAATTTCGGAATGGGTGGATAGCAGTCGCAACGAAATTTGATGAGCCGATTTGGACAACACTAAATTGTTCAGAAAGAGCTTGTAAGAAATTCAGTCAAGGTACTCCTTATTGGACAATATCAACAATAATTAAATGACTAATGTCCGGAAAGACTTAAAGGACATTCATAATGCTTTTTGACCAATTGATTTATCAATAAACAACTTATTAAACTACTCAAAAAAAATTAAGGGAGAAAATTAATAATCCCGAAAATTTTTCACTGATTTTTAAAGGCTATAACTTTATGAAAAATCACCATATCGAAATGAAAAAAAAACCATTTTTAAGCTTGAAGAGTGTAGTTTTGAAATCTTCTGGCAAAAAAACTACGGTTACTGTGCAAACCAAAGAAATACCGCGAGACAAAAATGTTCAAATTGTTTTAGGAGAGTTTTTTCTCTTTTTTAGAGAATGCTTCGGACAAAATCTATGCAATGGCAATGGTTGATCTGTTTATTCAGCTTTAATTTGGTTTTTTAACGGACTCTGTATGACCATTTGTTGCTGAGATATCGGTAGTTGAATTAAATATTATGCTTTTGCCTTTAATCACTGATATCTCAGGACCGCACTGATCGTACAGAAAATCGAAGGATGCTTTTTGAAGGTTGAATAGAACCTCTATAAACAACGAGTGTTATTTTTGAGTACAAAAATTTTTTTTACCCTCGCTATTCATTTGAAAAAAGTCCAAAAAAAAACTTTTCCTGACTTTTTAAAAAATCTACCGCCACTTTGCAAATATTGAGGAAATTACTAATGCTATCTTTTTTTAGTTTATTATACTGTCAATAGCCCTGTAAATTTTCAAATTAATCCATCGAACCATTTTTTTTCCGAATTATCAAAGTTTTGAAAAGAATTAAAGGAACAAGATTATTGCTTTGAGATAATACGCTAATCATTTCGTTTACAATACTCATCAAATTATTTTGGATTTAATTTTTATTCATAAAATTATGGCAAGTGCGAGATGCTACATCGAAGGAGCTGCAAACGGCTGGACTAAAGATGCAGCAAACGGCGGAACCGAAAGAGCAACAGAGCCTACATCGACATAGTGTCGGAAGTGGAAATTGATTAAAATAGACATTCGAAATAATAATTAAAAATGGGAAAAACCATTTTCTTTCATTATTTTTTTTTTTAAATTTAATGATTATTGAAAGCAAAATTTTCATGAAGTCTTTCAAAAATCACTAAAAAATTTACGGAATTTTTTTGTTTCCTTAATTTTGTTACACAACGACATTACTGGGATACACAATTTATCAACGTACCGAGGGAAATCTTGTGTTTTAAAAAAGCTTACTACAGTATAATATGGAGCACTTCTGTTATTTTAGATATTATAAAAGAGCCAATCTAGTTGGCTAGTACATGTATGTGATTAATCACTGAATATCGAATAATTGCTGGTCTTTACTTATTGAAGTTTCTGCAATTGAATTGTTGTTTATTTTATGTACTACCATTCTTATTAAATCGAACGCTTTATCTATGTTATGTTTCAGATGTCCACATTGTGGAGCCGACTTTACAATAACCCAAGAATTGACTATCCACTTACGTTCAAAGTCCTGCAAATTCGAAGAGAACCCCAACAATTCCTTCCGCTGCGAGAAGTGCCCATTCTCGTCGAATTCCACGTCGGAACTAATTTTTCACATGGCGCTACACGATGAACCTCTGATGACATACCCCAAGGACAAGAAAGGTGACCCCAAAGCAAAACCCGTATCCCGATACAAGTGCCCGGTCTGCGAAAAGTTGTACCCGAAAGCCTCGCTTCAGGCCCACATCAGGTTGCATACGGAGGAAAGGCCTTTCGTTTGCAAAGTTTGTGGCGCGAAATTTGCCAGAAAGAATAATCTGCAGTTTCATGTGAAGAATCACGAGAAGAAAGAAGTGACGAAGGAAGTGAGGAAGGAGATAAAGACGGTTTCCGGAGAACGACCGTTTCTTTGTTCTACTTGCGGTGCAAGCTTCAGGAAAAAGTGAGTAGGATTATTTTTCTTTGCGTTTTAAATGATTAATAATACGACGAAAATGCTAATAATTATCCGTGAATTTAGAATAATGTGGAAAATTCGTCTTTCAAAAATATTAATGATCTCGCTCTTATTTTTTTGTTTTAATCGCAATTCACGTACGATAAAACTTTGATTCTAATGTGGATTAATCTTAAGGTCCGTCCAGACATACAACAATGAAGCGCAATGTAACGCCGTAACTTACCATCGTGACACAATATCGCAACGGGACACATATTTTTTTACCCGCAACAGGACATCGACGCCTTACAGAGGTTCGTAACACCACGCCCCGCGCCGGTTCATCCATCAGTTCACCACTCCATGTGTGAAACTAAAGTAGGTACGCAGTCCCATCCAGACATGGAAGGGGGATGCGTAACGCCACCGCGGTACAAGCCTTTTATGCTGAAAAACCGGCAAGCTACGGACCGTTTCGTGTTGCGCAACGACGTTACGATGTTACTCTGTGTGGCCTTTAAATTTGTGACGAGGCGGCGTTACGCTTCGTTGTTGCATGTCTGGACGCACCTTTAAACGGTAAATATATACGTAAACAGCATTTCTCTATTCGTAGTTGAATAGGTACACATATTAGATTTGACGGTATAATTAATTGAATTAATATAGCAAATTAATGAATTTCAATTTTCGATTTAACGCAAATAAATATTAATGATAGTCCTGAATATTAGTTAAATAAATTGAAGTTAACAAGAAAAATAAATATATGTATTTTAAATTTTATACATTTTTTTAATAATTAGTTTTTGATGTATGCACACAATTAAATTTTTTAAATTTTATTTATTACTATGCCCATATTATTACTCAGCTCTGAATAAGGTTGTATCATCGATACGGTCACAACTGGACTCCGGAGGATACGTTGTCGGCACCTTCCTTGATATTGAAGGAGCCTTCAACTTTACATCTAGGGAGGTGATTAGCGGAGCACTAGGCAGATGCTACACCCCCAGAATAATCGCTGAATGGATAGACCATATGTTGGGAAACAGACAGCTTACTGCCAATAAAGGCAAGACTACCATCGAGGGCCGGGTCGACTCGGGCTATCCACAGCGAGATGTATTGTCCCCCCTTCTGTGGTGCCTAGTCGTAGATGAGCTGCTTGAAAGGTTAAAAGATTACCAAGTAATTGGCTATGCCGATGACTTAGTAATAATAACGAAGGGCCCTTTCCTGGAGCCGATTCTCGATATAATGCAGGGAGCTTTAAAGAAGGTTGGAAATTGGTGCAGGGAGAGGGGACTTTCGGTCAATCCCTCTAAAACTGAGGTGATGGTGCTCACCAACAAATATAAGTGGAATAAAACATGTCCGCTGAAACTTGGTGGCCAAGAACTAAGCTATAATGGCGAAGTGAAATACTTAGGAGTAATCCTGGACGGGAAACTGTCATGAGGAAAACATCTAAGTCACATATGTTCCAAGATCACAGCAACACTTTGGCAACTGAGAAGAGCCATTGATAATAGCTGGGGCTTGAAACCGGAAACTATGAAATGGATGTATGAGGCAATTCTCAAACCCAGACTGACGTATGCAGCACTGGTCTGGTGGGAGAGAGCCTGTTTAAAGTCGGAAGCCAACCGACTTAATAAGTTAAGAGGATTGATTCTTAGAAGTATAACCGAAGCCCCAAGATCAACACCGATCGAGGCGATGGGGATACTGACGGGGATACCACCTCTTGATGTCATCCTGAAAGCGGAAGCCGCAAAGGCAATGCACAAGGTGGTAAATATGAATAGGAAGGTAAGGGACCTGAATAGGCTCTCAAGAGAGCTAGCTGAGGAGGGACTCCTATGGATGCCCTCTGACAGTACGGGTGTCCACTTCCTTTTTGACAAGATATATAAGATCACCCTCACCAGTAAGACCGACTGGATGGAGGGTCGATCTGGATTGCCGCTCAATGGAGACATCTGGTACACGGATGGAGCCAAGAGTGGGAAAAGAGCGGGTGCGGGGGTGTATAGGCGATGCGACGGGATAGCTAAAACCTTCCCCTTGGGCAAATATACTACCGCACTCCAGGTCGAGCTAGTTGGAATTACATACGGTGTTCTGGGGGCCGACCAAAATCGGACCCAGGAGAAAGTATGTATCTGCTCGGATAGCAGGACGGCGTTAACAGCCCTGAATTCAGCAACGACAAAGTCGAAGCTGGTCTATAATTGCTATGAAGCATTGAACCACTTGGCAGGGAAGGGACCGGTGGAACTCTTATGGATACCTGGGCATAGTGGCATTAAGGTAAATCTAATTGCAGATGATCTTGCCAGACTAGGGACCAGGGAAAACCTCTATGGAGCAGAACCTGCAGTGGGAGTAAGTCGGAATCTGATCAGAGACCGCATCAGTGGCTGGGCAAGAGACCAGCACAATAAAAGATGGAGAGGAGTAACGGTTTGTCGAATAAGCAAACTCTTAATCGAATACTCAGAGATTGAGAAATGGGCCCAAGAATTCATTAAATTGAACAGGCACAAAGCCAGAACCCTGGTGGGAATCATAACGGGCCACCATAGTAGCCTGAATTCATATAAGCACAAGCTGAGGCTGACTGATAGCCCGGCCTGCAGATCCTGTAAGGAAGACGAGGAATCCTAGAGTCATCTTCTTTACACCTGCCCCGCACCGGAGGAGAAAAGGTATCTTATATTAGGGTTCCCTGTTATCCTAGAGGAGGCGAGGTTTAAGGCGGGGGCGTGCCTAATTTGCTCCTTTTATGGGATAGCATTTTTGGATAATGACCCGGATAAGAGGGGATCGCCAAGGGACTACCCATGCGATCAGTGGCTGATGAGGCCCAAGCCTATATAATATAATAATAATAATAATGTCTCATAACACACAACCTTTGTTACAGTGTAAGAAAGGTGCATACTTTTTTTTTCGGACTAAATCAGTGCAAAGGCAGTTAGCCTGTTTATTCAGCATTAATTTGGTTTTTTAACGGACTCTGTATGACCATTTGTTACTAAAATATCGGTAGCTGAATGAAAAGTGACGCTTTTCTCTTTGATTATCGATATCTCAGAAACTAATGATAATGATGAACAACAAATCAAAGGATGGTTTTGACAACTTTAACAAAAGCTCTATAAATGACGAATGTTGTTTTTGAGCACAAACTTTTTTTGTCCTAGATAATCATTCGAAGAAAGTATAAAAATATGAATTTTTCTGACTTTTTAACCAAATAGCTAGGAAAAACGTACCCAGGAAAAACTTATGTTTTAAAAAAACTTCGATTACTACAGTAAAATATGTAGTACTTCTGTTGTTTTAGTTATTATAAAAGGGTCGGTCAAGTTGGCTAATAGATATCTATGATTAACCACTGTATATCGGCAGTGGCGGCGACAGGGGTGGCCACGGGTAGGTGAGCGCCCAGGCAAAATCCTTTTCGCCAAACCAGTCGCCCAACCTCTTATAACACCACTATATTACATTCGCACATAAAATAATATATTTAACGCCCTCGCCCACCATAGATATTTCCTGCCGATTTTCGCCCAATGGCAAAATACTTCTAGCGCCGCCACTGAATATCGGATATGTGCCAAGAATTGCCGGTCTTTATTTATTGAAATTTTTTCAATTGAATTATATTTTCCAATAAATATATGTATTTAAAATTTTATATAGGTATATTTTTATTTATTAAGTTTTTGATATACTTAAATATTAACAGTCAAAGTATTCTATGCACACAATTATATTTTCTAAATTTTATTTATTACTATACCCCAGACGAAGTAAAAAAAAACAGTAATCAACCTTGTGCCCCTCCTCTACGCCAATGGTAACATTCATACTCAACATAACATATAGTGAGTAGGTCATTGTAGGTTATTGCACGTTCATAATGGAAAATTAAAGTTGTTCTCGACAAGCTTGGATTACGAATACTTTGTTTTTATGGTATCATACTTCCATGTATTTTTATGTGATTTACTTTCGAAGAAGCATTCCCAAAATTTTTGGCATATTTGTAGATATTTTTAAATTTAAAGTACGTTAAATCTTACATTAGGTTTTAACGAATTGCTACTTAATAGAGAAGATCAAGTACTGTTGCATATATGAAATCGAGGTACAGTACAATGAATTTTTAACATATGTGGTTTAAATGGATAGTTTCTTGTCTCTATCAGATTCTAAAAGGAAGGGGTTGGGCTTTGGAACAAGGGAATAGTTACACATGATAGTGGAACAGATATTAAAACCATTTAAATTTATTACCTTTTCAGATGAAGATCTGGAAATGTTTCCAAATCAGAATTTCTGTTGATTAGTTTCTGCATCATACGAAGATTTCGTCTTGAATATACTTTGTAATACCAGAGAACTTTCAACAAGCTCTTTCTTGACTATAAGATTCTAATGGAGAAAACTTTTTTCAAGATAGTATCTACACCACTTATAGTGTATTTATTATAGAATTATTATTAACATTTAGGTGGAACATATAGGGTGGAACATTTTATAAGAAAGAAATTATTAGCTGTATCAGATTTCAAAAGGAAAGAACTGGGCTTCGAAGGAAGAGAATGGGCATTTGATTATGGGAGAGATATTACAATCACTCAAATTTAATACCATCTCAGGCACAGATAACTGTTAAATTATCATGAACAAACTTTTATGAAAAAAGTAAGACTGGCATATTTTTTGGGTACCTATAATTTCAGTTTTATACAATTTGAATATTAAAAACCTCATCATCATTAGGTCATCAGTCCTAAGACTGGTTGGACGCTAACCTCCAGCTTCTCCTATCTTGTGCTAACCTACGCATTTCGCTAATTGTGCTACAACCTACATCCCTTACTATTTGCGAGCAGAAGTCTAATCTCGGCCTACCTCTGCTTTTCTTCACTCCTATTTCTGCCTCCAAAATATCGCGGACTATTCCCCCATGTCTCAGCAAGTGGCCTACCATTCTATCTCTTCTCTTCTTTAAGTTTTTCCACATACTTCTTTTCTCGCCGACTTTCTCCAATACTTCTTCGTTTCTAACCCTATCAGTCCATGGTATTTTCATCATTCTTCGGTAACACCACATCTCAAAAGCTTCTAATTTCTTCCTACTTGCTTCCCCTACCGTCCAGGTTTCGCAGCCGTATAGTGCCGTGCTCCATACATATGTTTTCAAAAATCTCTTCCTTGTTTCTCTTCCAAGTTTATTACCCCCGAGCATAAAAGTGCTTTCTTTTTGTTAAAAGCTACTCGACCCTGCGCTATTCTTTGTTTTATGTCTTTACCGCTTCTTCCATCCCAATTTATTTTACTTCCTAAATAAGTGAAGTCTTTAACTTCCTCCAACCTTTCATTATTAATTTGTACTTTCGTTTTTGCTCTGCTCTCGCGCCCTCTGCACACTAACACTTTAGTTTTGTTTTTATTCACCCTCATTCCGTATTCCTCTGTCAACACTGCCTCCATTTCGTTCAATGCTGATTCTAATTCCTCCTTACTAGATGCTAATACTGCTATATCATCCGCGAATCTCAGCATTTTTAGTTTATGTCCCTGTACTTTAATCCCGAAATCCACTCTATCTTTTACCACATTAATCGCCTCTTCGATGTACAGATTAAAAATTAGTGGTGATAGCGTACATCCTTGTCCTACTCCTTTCCTAATACCTACTTCCCTTTTTTCCCCTTCTACTTCTATAACAGCAGTTTGCTCTTTGTATAGATTGTGTACTACTCTCCTATCTCTATACTTCATTCCCGCGCTCTTTAGTATCTCGAACATTTTTTCCCATCTTACGTTATCAAAAGCTTTTTCTAAATCTACAAATCCTATATAAGCGTTCTTTCCTTTTTCTATTGTTTTCTCTAACATTACTCTTAGCGCCAGAATAGCTTCGCGAGTTCCCCTATTTCGCCTAAAGCCGAATTGGTCTTCTCCTAGTATTTCCTCCGCTCTATTTAGCCCGAAAAATGATTTATTGTTATGCCATATTTCTACAATTTTTAATGATTAGAACACCTTTTTATAACCAAAGTTATTTGAAATATTTTGAAACATTCTGGGTGCATTTAAACTTCTGCACCTATTATGTAAACCGTAATAGTATTTGTTGCACAAAGTTTTAGGGGTCATACGGGTATGTTCGCAATTTATTTTTATCATCGCATAACTTCTATTTTACGCCGTTGTTTCATACTCGATTACAAATGTACTTTTAAAGATATCCCTTATACAATTGCATCAAAAAATGTGATTACAGATAAAAAATATTTCTAGCGCTATAACAATATTTCGTGCTTATGAAAGTGTGTTGTTATATGGAAGTCATTAGGAGTTGAAAAGCGGCCAGCACTAAGCAATAAGAGAAGAGTTTTTTTGACAGTGGCGTCCTTAAAAGGGTATAATCATTTTGTTAACTATCCCGATAAGTTATGCACATTCCTCATTTCCCTCTTTGTTGGTTTATGTAATGAAATATTACCCCTTAATTGGGAAATCTCCCACACATATCATTGAGGTGAACTACTCGAGTGATCTTCTCTGCCAAGACTATTAAATTATTCACACGACGCGCCATTATCATTATGGCTTATCTAGTTTTGTGCAGCAAGCCATTCTATAATTTGTCGATTCTTTCGATCCTGTAGAATACTTTATTTATCTATCCGAATAGTATCGATTATATTCGAATATTGATATATTCTTGATACGAGATGATGTGTCTTATCTACATCAGGGGTTTTTAAAACTATTAAAGTTATATAGGTGATATAAAAAGTATATCGTTTTTGTTATTAGATCAAAAATATGCAGTTCAAGTGAATAAACGATATACCTCAGATTTTATTTTGTTTCTAGTTCCTCTTAGTTTTAAATTCTTGGTCCTATCATATTCTAATAAAAAAAATCCTACATATTTTACACATTTACATGAATATAAAATCTAAATAAATCAGTTTATTATTAGTATGTACTACTTTTAAATTAGTCGACTTAAAAGTAGTACATACTTTTAAATCGACAACTTTATTATATTACAAAATACTAGCCTATCTATATCCTAAATAAATATAAAAAGATACATGTTAAGACAGGTATAAGGAATGTGCATGTCAAGAAAATTCTAAGAAGAGATATAGTTTTGGGATTATAAAATAATAATAAAATGCATATTCGAGCAATATCATCCGATAGTAATGTACCAACATACCTTTCATGATGATCATGAATGCCGAAATGAAGACAATGAAGGTGATTTAAAAATATTGTAGAATAAAATGAGATAAGAAGGTTTATATTAGCGTAGATAATTAAAAAAGTTTCCTAAAACTCCTCTGATCCAGAGAAAGATGAAATTATTTCACCATTTTTTAATTTATATTAGCGACAGGTAAATCTTATCATTTTTTGTAAGTCTATAGAGGGAATAGGTCCATACAGATTTGACAGAAGTACACTGATAACTCATCATCATTAGGTCATCAGTCCTAAGACTGGTTGGACGCTAACCTCCAGCTTCTCCTATCTTGTACTAACCACTGATAACTATTGACATAGAATACAAAGTGTGATATAACTTAGCGACATAGAGAATTTGTTGATAATAGTGAATGTAATTGGTGTCTGTTGAATTTCTTATAAAATTGGTTATTTTTAAGTCCTCGGCAACTTAGCCAATTTTAATGAAAGTGTAAACTACAATGTAATAAACATTTCGACCGAATAACATTTTTTTTATAACTTAACATTTGGACACACAGAAATTAGAACATCCTTCCCCAGAAAGCCTACAGGCGGGTTTTGTGTAGGGGAAGGTTACACATATAAACACGGACAAACAGCCAGCCCCGAGGGAAGTGCCAAGTTCTCTCTGGTGAGAATCGAACTCACGCAGACAATGTGCCCAGTATTTGGCCCAGTTGCCACCCTGCTACCAAATACCAAGTCAGCACCACCGTGGCACCATGAGAATAAGACCATGCGTCACCCATCCAAGTCGCATCCGCGCAATCTGTTGCTTGACTTCGAACAGCGCAGGTCCGACAATGAACGGAGTACGCTGCCTCATCCTCGAATCTTATCGAAGTTGAACCTGTTTCATAATATTTCGATGTCATCAATTCCTTTAAAAATGATATCGAAAATTTCAGATAAGATCATACCACGTGTAATTTCAAAAAGGAATAGGCAAAGATATCCGCACGTGACTACTTTTCGTTATCAAATAACTTTCACTTTACATTATATAGATACCTAATATTAATGTAAGTAGAAGGTGGGGTAGAGTATCTTACTTATTTGAATTTGGCGTCCTGAAGCGAGGTTGCTCCTAGGAGGGTGGGGGCTCTACCGCGCGCTCCACCTTCGCCCACTCCATGATGTTAACTAAACCAAGCGGAGCTACAACTTTAAGCCCCGCCCTCTCAAATGTGCCTACCCGCATCTTTCTAGAGACAACCATTGCTTCAGGGCGCCAAATTCAAATAAGCAAGTTGCTCCGTCCCATTTTGTAGATGACACAGCACCTCCTTTATACATATCGTACATTAAAACCGTCATAAAGCTCATTATTCATTATGATTTTCTAATTTACTTGCAGTGTTTACAATTTTCATACATTTACTATCCCAGCATTTCGGGTTATAGAGGGCGCTAAGGTAGCAAATGAACAGCTTCTTGAATATTGTAAACATTTAATAACAAGTTTTATGATGATTTTACTGCATGATATGTATAAAGGAAATGTTATAGCGTCTACTTACATTAATATTAGGTATGTACGTGAAAAAAAAAGTAAAAGTTATTTGAGAAGAAAGTAGTGTCACGTGCGGAATTCGCTTTCTCGAGAACTGTGTCCGACCGCCTGAAAACTAAAACCAGATTCGTTTTCAGCGCCCTCGAAAATAGGGGGGTAGCCTATAGGGATAGAAGATAGAGGGGTAAGGCAAATTTGGTGAGAATTTGACAATTTTACTCTAATGTAAATAATTACCTAAAATAATATTATGTGTGTGGAACAAGGCATACTGATACTGATATCTGCAAGATTATACTATGAGGGAAACTATTTGTATTATGAGCCTTGGAAACACTAAGTGTTGTCAGACGCCATCTGACGTTTCCAATGGAAAGTTTGTCATTTTTGACCATAACCTTCTTCAGAATATTTTACCATTTAAGCGCGATTTGTGTTGTTTACATTGATTTGAAAATTCTATCTCAGCGAAAAATCTAAATTAAGTCGGAAAAAATCCGACGAAAGCCGTGAAGGCCGTCTAAAATCAGTTGTTGTGCCAGAAAACATTGATTCTGGGTAAAAAACTGATAATGCAAGATCGTCATGTCACACACTGTGAGATTGAGGCAACCTTAGGAATTAGTTTGACTAGCATGTGTAAATTATTGCATGATCATTTAGCTGTAAAAAAAGGTTTGTTCTCGTTGGATCCCACATAATTTGAAGAAATCTCAAAGAGATGCTCTTGTCGATTGGTGCAAACAAATGCTACAATGGCGGTACTTCAAAAGGCGTATATAACATTGTAACAAGTGACGAATCATAGATCTATGCGTATGAGCCGTAAAGTAAACAGAAGTCGACTGTATGTGTTTCAAGATAAACGAAATCCAACAAAAGTTGTTGGCGATCGAAGAAGTTCGAAACAAACGGTCGCCTGTTTTTTTCGGAAAGACTGGTCATGTGGCAACAGTGCCCTTAGAGGAACGTAAAATGATCAATTCTGAATAGTACACAACCAATTGTTTGCCGAAAGTCTTCGGTGAAATAAGGAAACAAACAAGCGCCGTCGGATCATTCTTCATTATGACAATGCGACCTCTCACACATCTCGTCTAACAACCCAATATTTGAACGATCAAAAAATCGAATTAAGCGGAATGAAAAAAATGCTTTGACAAGTGGACGCATGCAAGAGTGTATAGATCATGAAGGAGGATATTTTGAAAAACGATAAAGTAATTTGCAATGACATATTAGTCTTTTTTCATTATTAGGCTCAATATATAAATAGTGCTCCTCGTATCATAAAAATATACAAGAAAAACGAAAGAACGTGCTTTATTAATAAAGTTGTATATTTAAAAAAAATTAAATAAAAACAAAAATATACAGCCTATTCATAATATATTTTCAGTTAGTGAATTCTACTTATTTCTATGTATTTATTTAGGGCTGAGTTAAGGTTGAGTGTAGGATTTATTGTAATTAATAAAGACGTTTATTATTATTATTATATGCATAATTTTGTTTTGCAGTGTTTTATAAAAGAAAAATGCGCAGCGAAATATTTATTGCTCTCATACAATTACCGCGTATTCTACGCCACTGTATTCGGCATGACGCGAGTGAGACGCCCACAATGGTAATTTATATGACTGGGAGCGAGATAAACAGACGCGGATGGCGGCTTTTTAACTCCGCGTATTTATTCGCGCATCGCGAGCTCACCTGCAGTAATAACCCGACTACAGATTTATTGTAAATGAAACAGTATCTAAAGGCTATTTATATCTGTTATTATATTTCTTTCTCATTAAGGATATATCTTAGTTAACATTTTGTAACACGTTAAAAAGGTACACTGGGAGTTTTCTAACAAACTTTTCCGGTAGTTATTGGTGCGCCGCGCGGCGTGTCATGTAAATAAGAGTTAGGGGATGAAGTCTGGCGTTAAGCGGGGTGTTTTGGTTCTTGATTATGGGTCTGTGAGCATTTTAAATTTTATATGAAATGTATGAACACCAATTTAAATTGCGATGAACAGTATGAACAATTTGTTAACTATGTATAGAGTTAGGAATTTTCCGTGTATTTCAGGACTGTACTTAGGTTGTATTAAGTTGTAACTAAAGTTTCCCACTTGGACGTCCCATTGGTGGCGTTGCTGTATATAAACAACTACGTATAAGCCAGTGGCGGCTTGTGGTATCCATATTAGGGTAGGCGATAGCGGCGTATGAGCTTCATCAACCCTTAAAAATAGCGATAAAATTTTTAAAATTTTCAAGGTCACGCGTTTTCCTGGTACTTCAGAATTTCAATGATTGAATTTCATTTATACAAAAATATAGACTTTCACAAGAATTTTTTGAACTTAATACCTCTTTGTTATTCGTGAATAATAATAGTTATTGTGGGTATAAATAAATTGGAATAAACGAAATATATTTATTGAGTATTATACCTATATTATGTAAATTGGATTGGCAATAATATATTATTTTAGGGCGCTTTAGGGTATAGGTCTCCTCCTCCCCTCACAGCCTTCCTTAACCATCGCCATTATTGACTGACAATTACAAAGTGGATACCTACTACTTTTTATAATTTAAATTAATGCCCCTATCTTTAATTAATGAAAATTTGTTAATTATATTTTTCGTGAAGTCATCAGATTTCTGAAGTGTGCTAAATAATTCCTTTTCAATTGAAATAAGTGCAAGCGACGATAAACGTTCATTCTTCATAGAGTTCCGACTATGCGTTTTAATACGTTTTAAACAAGGAAAATGTCTTTCAACCGATGTACTTGTTGCTGGAATTGTAGCAATTAAAACAATAAGTTTAAAAACCTCTGGAAATATTTCTCGAAATTCATATTCCACAAAATATTTCAACATTGACTCGATATTTAATGTTTCAAATTGATCATCACAATATATAGCCCAATATCCCCAGTAATGTCACGGCTTATTCAATACGAAGGCGTCTTCGGATCTGCCGAAGAACGCCGATCTACTTCAGGCGCCGATTGCATCGCCTTCAACTGCTTTATTTAAAGAATATAATTGGCTGCAGACGTCTGAGCTGCGATTATTTTGCCATTACAACAACGCTATTTGTCGTGTTACCGACATCTGGTTGACGTGTAGCTATCGATTTTCAGGCGGTGGGATGGAGGACCTAGCCTGGTCTGGTTGTTCTGTTTAGGAATAAAATGATTTAATTCGGTGCAGCGCGGCGCCGTGCGGACTGCGGTAGTATATATAAAGGGTGTTTACGGCACCAGCGCCGCCGACGGCGATAGATAATTTAATTAGTATAAAGTAGTTATTATTAATTATATTAAATATTTCTGTATTATCAGGGACGTTAACAGTTCATTGTAATTGCGCTGTTATGAGAAATGACATAAAATTTTAAAGGTAGGCGGCGCCTACCTTGCCTACCCCGACGAGCCGCCATTGGTATAAGCTAAAATAATTTTTAAAATACGTAATACATAGCCAGTTGCCATTAAAAATATTAACTCTTGACTGTGTCGCTTTCAATGCATATTCCTTCACAAAAACATAAGGTTTTAACCATGTTTCATATAAAAACACAAGCATTTTTGCAAATTTGTGAATTTGTCGTCTGCGAGCACAACATACGGTAATGTTGCTGTAAAACTCACGGATTTAGCGCGTCTTCGTTGGCAGCCATGTCGCCATTAAAATTTATCCTAACCTCAAAATGTCACCACGTTGACGTAGTAAAGTGCGCTTCCTTTCCAAAAGTCACTTAAATAAAAGGCTGTGACTAGAGTCCCGCCTCGGGACCCAGGTCAAGTCCCGAATAACGTCATTAAATGACGTCATTGGTATCGTTTCGGGACTGATATTCCTTACCGACTCGGGACCAGCATACGGTCCCGAATAACGTCATCGTAGCTTTATGGGAACTTTATTCCGCCCCGATGCAAGACCCTCATCCGGTCCTGAATTTATAAGGAGAACCGTACCTTTGCTAGAAACATTTATATATATGGTGTCCGAGTTTTAAACATCCAAACTTCACGGACATGTAGACAATCTCATTCTGAGTAAAAAAGTTCCTATAAACATACCTATTACCTGGCTTCCTAAGGGAGATACAGGGTGTTAAAATTCAACAATTTTTGTAATGTTCATTAATATTCTCCGTTTTTAAATTTTTGCGTATCTCTTTAAAATCCCTCCATGAAGGGAGAACATAATAAAAAATGTTTGTAGATCTTTGCCTAGATGTAGTAGATGCACTTAGAATATACTCGGTTACTCAAACTGTTATTTCCTCAAAAATTGTGTCTTCAAAAAAACCTATTTGGATTCCTAAGGGAAACTAGAAAGTCAACTTATTCTTCTTACAATTATGCATTATAAGCTTACATTTTGCATCAATTTTTGACTTTAAGTGTATCTAAAATGTTTTAAAAACATTTTTCTCGCGTTTTTGTTCTGTTATGTGCAAAAATTTTGCAGCATGCACAGAGAAATTAGAATATCTCGAAAACCGTTCGAGATATCACAAACTTGCATGAGAAAAAAATATTGCGAATATATCGTGCTTTAAATGTAGTGTATAGTTACACGTCAGTGGCGTACGACGAGAAAGTTCTAGTGTTTGAAATCTTGCCCAGATCTCAGAAAGTGAACATCCAGAATATCACTGACCACGAAAACAATAGGATATATTAGTCTTGCTTCCGTAAATAAGTGTACAAAATTTGAAAACTGTATCTCTATCTTTTCGGAAAGTATTAATGAAAATAAAAAAAAAATGTTGAATTTCAACACCCTGTATCTCCCTTAGGAAGCCAGGTAATAGGTATGTTAATAGGAACTTTCTTATTCAGATTGAGATTGTTTAAATGTCTGTGAAGTTTGGATGTTTAAAATTCGGACACCGTGTATGTAAATATCTGTAACTAACGAAGGTGCTGTTCTCCTTATAAATTCGGGACCGGATAAGGGTCCCGCGTCGGGGCGCAATATAAGTCCCGAAACGCTACCTAAGACGTCATTTGATGACGTTATTCGGGACTCGACCTGGGTCCCGAGGCGGGACTCTAGTCACAGCCTAAATAAAATCCGCGTAGCGTCTGAAACCGGGAAAAGTAATGCGGGGCGAAAAGCGATAGTCGAGTCACTAAAGAAACACAAAATCGTCGAATGTCTGTGTTAGCGAACATAGTGGATATCGAATTATTTCCCTAAGTCATTTGGGACAAACAAATGCTCCTCGTGTACCGTGGATTTATCCTTGGAGAATACCTTAAATGAAGCGAATTATTACATTTACACAAACTTTTATCCTTATTCAAAAAATAAATCTGTCTAGTTGTACTTTACAATTACTCGAATAGCCCGCTCCTCGCAGCTGCATTGCTGTTATGCGGCCAAAGCAATCGATGACACTAAACGCCTCGATCTTTAATTTGCAATATAAAATAAACCATATGGTCAATTTCATGCCAGTTGTGTCATTGAAAGCTATAAAGTACGATGGATCACTGTAAAAAACACAGTATTTATCAATTGTTCCGAAGGTACTTTTCCCGTCATTCAAAAATGTCCCGTCAGAAGAACCAATGCATTTTACCTCTGTTACATTACTTTTTTTCTCTTAATCCAAATGGTAAAAAATTATCAAAAAATTCATGAAGCTCTATTTTAAGCTGAAGAATATGTTAGCAAATTTTCAATGCGTTTTATAATTTTTGGAAATCTCGTAGGAACCTCCTTAACTTCTTATATTTGTATGAAATATAAGAAGTTAAGGTTTTCTCTGTCTCCTTTTACTTTATATTTTCTGTTTTGTTTCATGATATAAGTTTTTCCTACCCTCTAATTAGATTTCAATCTGCCTGGGCAGTTATACTTACTAAAAAAGTAATTATATTAAAAGAAATAGTACTTTCGACTACCCCCGTAGCGTTTCCGTATTGTCAAGCCCAAATAGTCCCCCCCCCTCCCGCTCCGCACCGCTTCACTGTAACACTTCCTGCAAGGGCCTAAACAGACATTTGCCTAACGTATTATCTCATAATTCCCCGTTGTGTTTAAGTTGTAGTTGTCCGATATCACCCCGTGATATATAGAGGACGCCACACTTCTAATGTGTACTTAAGTTATTTACTGGCGAACGGGCCGGTCTCTGGTCGCTGCATGATGTTAACGCAAAGTGGGGACACGTTGGGCCCGAAGATTTACAGCAGGGAAGTTTCGGCGTTGCAGGAATATCGTTTGTCCATTAGCGAGAACGGTGCTTCGCAGAGGGCTTGCCGACGAGAAAAAGTGAATGATTTCTTGCCCGTAACGTTTGGATTATATTATGCATTTATTTCTTATTCATTGTGGTAGTTTCTCCGGAAATCCACTTTTCTATAGAATTTCATCAAATTTCGGGTACACATAAAGAATAAACTTACCGAAAGAAATTGCTAAAGTGAAAAATTTATGCCCGTACAATAAAGGAGATATTCACCATCAAAGTTGGTTCTATAAATTTCTTTTCTAGCTCCGAAAAAGTTTAAAGTTAGGTTATGTATAATATACAATGCAACGTTGCCATATCTTTAGTTTTAGATATAGTAGTCTCTGAACAAAAATAATCGACTCTTGATATTCCATATATTACGTTTACTCGCGCATTTATTTTTAGACCGGATGATACCGGAGAAACTACCTTAAATGCATAGATTTGAAAACAAAAATCAATACGGATTGAAATTTTCCAATCCTTTCGTCAACTGAAACAACCGAAAAAACATAAAAATTTAGTTTTTAATGTTTGCTAAATTAAACTCGATCAAATAATATATTGTAAAATATTTATTGTTTTTGCCAGTCTTTCATTCTTTTATTTCTTCGTTTTTCCAATTTGTAAACACTTTTGAAGTTCTAATAATGCGTCTTCTATACATTTCGAGACTTTTTCCCTCTTTTACACTGTGGTTCGTCGCTTCCACTTCCACTTGTCTTCATTAAAGTTTTATTTATGAAATGAATTAATATTAACCACTAATACTCTACTACTAATAATTAATTAATTTAATATTAATTAGCTGTTATTATATTATCTATTCACTCTTTCTTCTACGGATACATAGAGAATTCACACTTTTTCCTATTCTTGACAAGCTGTAATTTGTCATATTACATAAACATAATCAGTAGTTTTTGAAACCTAAATAATTGGTCTACATTCTACGTATACTATTTATGCATATTATGTATACATTCTATATTATGTATACTATAAAAATGATTTAATGGCGTAATCTGCACCTTTCCTCTGTATGGCCAAACGACAGCTGTAATTTATTTCAATTTTGCATGACTTAGAACTGACATCATTGATGTATTTTAATGATCACATAATAACTCATAATTAGTTGAAGTGTCTTTTTAATAACATGGATTTATATTCTATCAGAGTTCTTAAAATAATCCTCAATAATTAGTTACAAACTAATGGAAAACGTTAATAATGTCTTCACGAATAGACGTAGATTTATTGTCGTAATTTATTTTCTAGAAAGGTACATGTAAATAAATATTATAAAGTGTAACGGGTTTTCGATGAAATGCGATTGTGTTCGTATTCTAATCCTGGAATAACTGGTGAAGCTCTTTACGTAACTTATAAAAAAGTAGTTTGGTATTATGGGAAATGGATGTTAGTAGAATTTAGTGTTGAAGTTGGTGAGAGTTAATAGAGACTGGAGAAAATTGTGTGAGAAATATTGTCTATAAAATATTCTCCCAAAGTGTACCTATAGGATGTTTAAGGTTAATAGTTGAATAATTCAGCAACAAGAATAAAAAAATATTAATTTCCCCCAAAATATCAGAACAAAATATATTCTGTAAGATACATTTCTATCAGCATCATATTTCACAGACAAACTGTCATGGTGTTAAAATATGTATATCAGCAGCGAAAAAAGTCGAAGGTTTCACATGTAGCTGTAATACTGCAGCTGTAACATCAGTAGATAGTAAAGGGTAGTTCTTAAATCCCCACAGAGCCAAAACCAGATAAACCTGACAGTAGCGCATACCGTCATAGAAAATGTTCAGACTTAGGAATCTGGATAGAAAGATCAGGTGATCAAATAAAAGAGATAACAGCGAAAATGGAAATATTCAGATCAATATTTATGAAAATTAAAAAGTTTTTCACTAGTCGGCATGTTAATATAAAACATGTTATGTTCTTTCTTCTTACGAAGAGGCTGCGGCATTGTTGTATATTTTCCAGGATTCTCCATGGAGTTGAAGTATGAACTCTCTCAAAAAGAATCACATGAACAAATTGCAAGCCTTCGAAATGTGATGCCACCTCAGAATTTGGCATATACTCTCGACATATAGGATCACTAATGCCGAATTTCTAAATAAAATGAAAGTGCGAAATAATTAATACCACAAAGAAGAGAAGGCTTCAATACCTAAGCTACATCATGAGAGGCCCCAAATACACATTTCTTCTATTGATAGTTCAAGAAAAGATTAGGGGACAGAGGAATATTGGTAGAAGTCGTGTGTCCTGCTAGCGTCAGGACACACGGCTTCTACCAATATTCTTCTATTCATACGTTTGTAGCATTTTAAAATAAAATAGAATCTCGATTGTTATCAAAGTGAAACGGATATTATAATGTGTGTTTTGGACGTGTCTGCTAAACTGTGACAGCAGAAAAGCATAAACAAATTTTGATAGACAGTTTATTGCCGTCAATACCAATATGTCAAAGTACTGACACGTAGTACGTTTTCCAGCAGGACGGTACTGTGTGTCACATAGCAAAAACTATCAAACCTTGGTTTACAGAACATAATATTCCTGTTATGGAATGACCCTCTAGCAATCCAGACCTCTCACCACTAGAAACTTGTGGCATAAAATGAAAAAACAGTTACGCAAACATTCAGCCCGTTCAGTCAACGATAAAATTGCAAGAAATTTGAGATAGAACGCTTCCTGAAGAGTTCGCTGAACTAGTAGATACAATGCTCGCCAGAATTAAAGCTGTATTGTTAATGAAGGTGAAGTAACACAGTTTTGATTAAGCAGCCGAACTAGTAATATTTCATCGTATTTAAGTTAAAAGTTTATACTTCGTTTCTGTTACCAATATTTTTCTTTAATAAAATAGTTTTGATAGTGTAATTACTTTTATTTAAATATATTAGTTGTAAAACTATGCGTGGACGAACTATTATATTATAAGACTAGGCTCGTACATGCTCCTGACTAGTTAGTGACAAATACTTTCAAGTTTTGATAGAACTAGTTTATACGTAGCAATGTCTAAAGTTGCTGAATAAATAAACCGTATTGATGAATTACTTTCTCACAATTGTGTATACAATTAATCGTAACAAATTTGATTAAAATTTGCTTAATTGTTCTATTAAGTGAGGCTATCAACGATGACAAAGACGACGACCATCATGTGGAACGTCATTTATAATTTACAGGATCATTTGAAATATTCCCCGATCTTTAAAATGTCCACTCGCTTTTGTTAACATTGCTTATTCTGGTGATATTCCTGCAAAGCTGATTTTGCATATATTGAATTAATTATTGGTATAAAGTTCAGTTAAATGTCTGTTAGGTCGCAGCCCGCGTAGACGTCCGAATAGCAGAATTCCTCGAGCATATAGATATGGAAGAATCATCAGCAGGCAGGAGGCATTTCTCATTCGAGACTGGATATCGCGTGTGCAGGTCATAAGACATACATTCCCGTCATTAAAGGCCGTTATTAACGCCAATATATTGATAAGTTTGTGAAGTTTTTTCCCGTCCCTATAAATTACGTTTATTTCTTTAGTTTGACAACCAGTTAATCATTCTGTTTATGCGACTGACTCGCTCTGCTCAGAGCGAGCCCCGCCAGGATTCTGTAAATCATCTCTGATGCGATCTCAGCCGGAACTTGGGTCATAATTAATCGGCGGAGTTTAATTGAGATTTTTCTTCGATCGCTTATTCGATATTGTAATTTATTGGTGTTTTTGTAAAGTTCGCCATGTATTTGCAATCATATCGTCTCGGGTTTGATTTAAAGAAATATCCCCGACTCCGCCGACCGGCCGGCTGCCATAATTAACTCCGCGTTCATACCAACCTGACGCTATTTTTGCGGTAGCGCGAGCAGGCCTATTTAATTTAATGTGCGAAAGTCTCAATCCAACTAAATAGAGTCCAGGCTGTTTACTGCGCACCTCGTGGGCTGTCCGATATCACAGTTTTGAGACTTGTTCTTATTCTTGACAACCTGTACTTGATATACATTGTACTGTAAATATACAGTCGCATTCCCTAAGGAAACAAATTTTGTATCGAGACATCAAAAATGATCCTGGTTACCGGTGATCATGAAGTGGAAGAGAACGTCCATCTTGCTTTATCCTTTGAAAATAATTATATCAAATACTATTAAGTTGCCATACTGATATCATCGATAATGTGCCATTCTAGAGATAAAATAATAATGAAATTCAAGTTATTTGAAGTTAACTACAGTAGTTTGGAAAATCCTTTCTTTTAGGTCAGGGAACACAGGATAGTCCTTAACAAGGCGACCCCGAAGGAGACTCAACTTATACACTCCTTGTAACTTTTATGTGAATCATAAAAAAATGGCGAATAAAACTTATAGTGTCATGTCATGACTCATGTCATATATGCTGTGTTATATATACCATATTGCTGAAATAATCATTATGAAGTTCATCATCGTGTAGTTTTTGACTAAATTCGATAAAAATGTTGTTTCTGTACCACTCTGAATTGGTGGTATAATTAAGAAATGGTGCTAAACAGTCCTTGAGGGACTCCAGAGAAAAATAAGGGCATCTAATTTAAAAAAAAATTATTAGCTTATTATGCCATTAAAACATGTTTATGTTTAGTCAGAAACACTTAAAGAAAAACGTGCATGGTTCGGAGGAAAAGGTAAATTAACTGCGAAATTAATTAATCAATTAACAATTTATTATGGCTTGGTAATACGTCGGAATCCTAACTCCTTGAAGAAAAAATGAAATCTAGGTCCTTATATCATAAGTTATCAACCGTCGAAGACTGGAAGAAGGCGCAAGCAGCGGATTCCTTCCAACGGATCAAACCGATTTACGAGAACCTGAGCCGAGGCGAGTTGCTAAACCGTTGCTTGGGAGGCTACACGTAAAATAGCAATCAAAGTTTCAATGCTACTGTTTGGATAATTTCTATATTATTTGCTTTGATGCCCTTTTCTAGAAATTATTATAAGACTTTCTCTGTTATTAAGTCATAGCCAGGTGTCTTATTTCGATTTATTTCGTTCTTTATAACATTTTTGACTTCTTATAAAATAAAATTTTTCATTATTCATTGGTCCAATTGGAAGTCCATTTGGTGTGGAGAATCTAGAATTTTCTCAATTTCTTTTTCTTGTTCTATTGTTGTTTCTCTTAGAAACTGCAGAATATGTATCAAATGTCTTAATTTGATAAGTACTCTGTAAATGAATATGCTTTTTCTATTTGTTAGTTTTTCCCATTCATTATTTGGTTTTCTTATAAGGGAAATTTCTAGTTGGGATCCTTTTAAGATACGCGACTAAGGCACAATTTAAATTGCATATTAAGCACCCTCTGTGCTTATGCTAATTTAATAATGATCTACAGTAATAGACATAAATGAATAAAAACCACGAATCTTCAGTTTGTTCAATTTTGGCTTTAAATTTCTCTTAACGAGTCTTATACAACCTGCAATTTTTTAAAGTGTTTAATCCCACTTTCGTTATACAAATTAAAATAATGAGCAAAGATACGTTATAACTCGACAGATAACGCAATTAGGGAGAAGCAGCAACAGTCTAAAGGGTTGGCATCGTCTTCGGAGAAACGTTCACGTCCCGCACACCCCCAGGCCAGTCTCGGTAGTTTCCATGTTTCCAGCATTCTCTGTCGCCGCCCACGGCGTTTCACCTATATTTCAGGCACACCACAATTCTCTAATTACTACACGTTTAGCAGGAAATATGAGGCATAAATAACATACACAAATGCTCACTGTCCGATTTATGCCCTACCACGGTTGCACTACCTCACTGCCTGCCACCAAGTGGTCCACAAACAACAGTTTTTGGGCACTAATTGTTAACATCCCGCGATACATATATTACGTGGTGCAGGACGGATGGGACAACGTGTCGTTACGAAATGTTTCGGACGTTTAAAAAGACATGATAATTTTTTTTTTTTTTAATAATGTAACCTCTAATGACATACGACGCATAGGAAGCGAAAAAAAATCAATTTTCGTGATACTTGACCGTTGATATATCGACTAGTGGACACGATATCTTATGAAACTTTTTATGCCATCTTTAGAACGTCAAAACAAAGGTCTATGTAAATTTTCAGCTTTCTAACTTTCAGGTCTGGCCGATGTTTGGCCTTTATATCTTCCTATTTGACTGGGTTATTATTCAGATTGGTATAAAATATGGCTTCGTCAGATATGAAATGTAATTTGTTACTATTCCTAGAATGTATTTCATATAATTATTTTATTATCTATCTTAGAGAACTATAATATTTTGTCAATATATCCTAACAATACTTCTTTTACAATGTTGAATTTGTAAGAATACCACTTCTCTAAAGGTAACGTTCTTTTACAAATTATTTATTTAAAGTAACTGTTCCACACCAATGCCTTAATTATAGAGAAATTTTTAACTCTGATGGAAATACTTTTATTTGCCAACTTCCGCTTTTCCCTACTTCACTAGATTAACTTTCCGGAAGCATCCCATTCACTCATATAAAGAACCGCTAAGACGCTTGCTCAATTTTTTATAACTGCATACACAAATGCCTTCCAGTCACCAAGACAATTAACGAAAACTCCGCACCGTCGGGGCAATTTCCCAATTAGGGATGCTTTTACGATGGCATCAATTCGCTGTGAAATTTGTTTCGTCTGTATTTTAATATAATTGGACCACCATCCTCTAATTAAATTGCGTACAGAATTCTTTTCATATATTAATTAGGATGGCCTTATTAAATTTTCGGTTTCGCGACGGGACCTGGAATATTTACCATTATTTCGGGTGCCATAATCTTATTTTATGCATACCCAAGTCACTTACATGTACGGTTTATTGATCCACTAATTGTGTTATGAGTATTAATATCATTTTTCTCTTGAAGTCTTAATGTAGCTTATCCGTTACAAGTGGCAGAATCTTTCGTACGAACATCAGAATATTAAGAGGCATATTTTGGTGACAACGAATTTATTTTAAAGTGTTACTGCACTTTAGTCATGCAGTTAGATGTAACTCGTTGAAATTTATATTTTTCATGAAAAAACAATTGAATACGCTTTCTGGTTTTTCCGGATGTAGCCCTAAATGTAACCTTCAACATTTTTTGGACAGTTAGACCTTTTTTATTTCAACGACATATCAAAAGTCAAATTAAGAAAAAAAATTACATAGTCACAAAATGGAATAAATTTTACATCCTTACAACATCTGATGAAGCCACTATGTTGGCGAAACAATTGTTGTTTAACAAATAAAAACAGTTTTCTCAAATATTCTCGAAGATTTTGAACAGAAATTGTACTTATTAAACACTACTATTAAATTATGCCTTATCATCTACAATAAAAATACATAATACTTTCGGTTAATGTAAAAGAAAATCAGAAAACGTGAGAGATTCATTTTTCATTATAATCAAAAACTCCTTCCTCCATATTATTATGGCGCAGTGAGAATTTGTCTACAATGAACATTTTAATAGGTGAATTGGATGAAGGCCTAGGTACAGAAGAGGGATGTGCTCAGTCTCCAGATCTAATGCCTTTAGTTTTATTTTTATGGGTCTACTTAAGAACCAAGGTATATGCCACACAACTCGCTAGCATCCAGGTTTTCAAGCAGAGAATTACTGAAAAGTATAGATTCATTTCTGCAGAAAAACTTGAACGAGAGAGAAAATTGTTTTATAAGAAAATGTTAGACTCGTAGTAAGCAGGAAATGCACATTTATTTTATAATTATAAATTACCTAGTATTACTTTAGACTTTTATCATTTTGGTACTGCCTAATAGTATGGCAATATTAAATACAATTATATTCAAAAATCAAAAGACGATAAAATAAAAGCAATGTTTGAATAGATATTTGAAGCATCTTCCAAATGAAGTGTTATTCGCACACAGCTGTCATATAAAAATAATATTCAAAATGGCGTCGCAGGACCATCTTTGATGATTATATCGCTATTTTTAACTAAAACATTATTTTTATGTTTAGAGTATGTGTCTAACATTATTTCTTTACCTGTGTCAGCTCTAAAGTTAAAAAATCCACTTAAAAGTTACCACTGGATTTTCTCGAGCCGTATTTTTAAAAGGGGTGACGTCATTGACATATTTTTTTAATAGAACGAACCATTAAAGACTACGTTAATGCCATTCGAAATAGTTCTTTCTTAGTTACAATAAAGTAAAATTAGTTACATACAATTATTTTTGAAGTAATGATTCAACAAAGCAAATAAAAATTTAACGATTATTGAAATTTAAAATAAAAAAATTAGTCTACACTAAATGTTCAAAACGTGCTCCATGCGCAGCTTGGCTATATGCAAGGCAGTAAATAGAGTCCCTATGGTCACTTTCAATAATTTTCAGTGTCATTAGCTTCACTTTCTACGGATTCTCTCCTATATTCAATTATTAGGTCTCTTAAAGTTTACTTTATTTTTGAAGTAACTCCACAAAAAGTAATTCAATGGAGTTAAGTCTGGTAACCTAGCAGACCCAACCAGACCATTTTATGGGTCTTATCCTTCCTATTCAGCGGTTTGGAATAGAAACATAGCATCTAAATATGCACAAATAGGACGAGTATAGAAAGGAAGAGCACCAGCTTGTTGAAAAATTAGTTAATCATCTGGGAAGTGGGGTTTCCGTGGATTAGGAATTAAAATTAATAATAATGGCATTAAATCAAACTGAAGTGATTCAGGATATATCTCCTTAGAAAATGTTTGGTCAAAGAAATGGATCCCACACCACACATTTAGTTTCTGAAGGCTATTGACTGTGTGGCTCCTTCATCCAATGTGGATCGTTTATTACCCAATATCCATAATTTTGTCTATTAACAGTACTATTCAAACATAACACAGCACCACGTCATCGAAGATAATTTTCTTGCACTTATTGTATTATCTCATAAAACTCATTACGAATATCAAAGTCATCTTCAGATAACTCATTTTGTATCTATGATATTGATGGATATGATGGATATGATTTATTTTGTTTCCGAACTATATCATCGATAATTCGGAATGCAGCCAAAATATGCAGTTCAAATACACAGCCACTTGTTGTAGTGCAATCTATTGGTTGTTTTGTAAAGAAAAATATTAAGCTGAGCATTTGCGTCTCTAGTGGGTTGACCAGATTTAGGTAAATCTCTAACGTTACCAAATTCTCTAAATTTTGACTTTACTCTGCTCGCTACAGTTTGCGAAATAGAATCACAGTCAGGATGAGTTTCATTAAATAATCAACCTGCTTCTGCTTGAATGCATGCGCCATCACCAATTCCAACCATGTAGAGTATTTCAACCTTTTTTCGATCATGTACCATGTTGTACGATTACTATTCATACTTTAAATGGTTCAAAGACGGAAAAAGTAATGGCTACAACCAGAACCAACAGAAAACAAAAGCCAAATGAAGCAAAACAAGACATTCAACAAATACTAGACGACATAATTCATTTGCTGATACTACAACATTAAACGAAATATTGTGTTTTACTTCAATGATTGTTATAACACTTTCCATTTCCTGGTGATTTAAGAAATCACTTGCTCACATAAATGCTTATGTAACCAACCTCTTATTACTTTTCCGCACTCCACTATAAGCGAAAAAGTAATGTAATCGTGTACAGAAAAAGTGAAAAAACTAATTTTTTTTGGGGTTATTTTTCGTTTTTCGGCCTAAAAATAAAAAAAATGGTTTCTGCTGTGTATGTGTCGTCGTTGTCATCGGCATTTATTCTTGTTAGCACGATAACTCAACTAAATCGTGTCGGATCGATCGGGTCTTGACTGATTCTGATCGGGGACGTCTCCCAGACGACACCTATTGATTTTGAGGTGGATAGGACACACCACCCTGTCCATGGGTCATGAGAAAGCACGATGGTGGACTATTTGAGAAATTTGTTTTGTTAATACGATAACCCAACTAAATCGTGTCGTATCTATCGGGTTTTGACTGATTCTGATCGGGAACATCTCCCAGACAACACCTATTGATTTTAAGGTGGATAGGACACACTACACCTTGTCCATGGGTCATGAGAAAGCACGACGGTGAACTATTTGAGAATTTTTTTCTTGCTAACACGATAACTCAATTAAGTCATGTCGAATCGATCGGGTTTTGACTGATTCGGATCGGGGATGTCTTCTAGACGACACCTATTGATTTTGAGGTGGATAGAATACACTCTACCATGTTCATGGGTCATGAGAAGGTACAATGGTGGACTATTTGAGAAATTTTTTACACGACCACTCAATTAAATCGTGTCGGATCGATCGGGTTTCGACTGATTCTGATTAGGGACGTCTACTAGACGACAGCTATTGACTTTGAGGTGGATAGGACACACCCCACCCTGTTCATCGGTCATGAGAAAGCACGAGGGTGAACTATTTGAAAAAAGTAAAACTGTCGCATAAAACACATATTCTGCATTTATATGTTGGTTTATTTTTTCTCGGCCACTCAATTTCGAGGTAGAGATATTCTACGTGGGGAAAAGTCCGTTTTAAGGTTTTAAAACTGTTTATTTTATTTTAATTTAATTTAGTGTACGTAATGAAAATAGTTTTTCAAATGGCGCAATAAAACATGAGGTTTTCCATTAAAAAAATATGAGTTAAATGTCTCTCAAAGTGGCATTTCATTTCATTTCATTTTGCCATGCCTGAGTGACTCAAAAAAACCAATTTCATCGAATTTATACATTACTTTTGGAGTTTATGCCCAAGATATTGTTTTATAGGTAACATTGTATAACAGGTATTGTTTTATTTTTTCTTAAAAGTCCGTTTTAAGGTTTTAAAACTGTTTATTTTATTTTAATTTAATTTAATGTACGTAATGAAAATAGTTTTTCAAATGGCGCAATAAAACATGAGGCTTTCCATTAGAAAAATATGAGTTAAATGTCTCTCAAAGTGGCATTTCATTTCATTTCATTTTGCCATGCCTGAGTGACAAAAAAAACAATTTTACCGAATTTATACATTACTTTTGGAGTTTACGCCCAAGATATTGTTTTAGAGGTAAGATTTCGGTTAATTAAGATTAACTCAAAGTGAGATTTATATAAAACTTGGTACTTACTTCTTTATGAGGACATCAAATAGAAAATAATCACCACAAATTGGCTAAGCAACCGGGAAGCCGAAGCGGCTCGTATACTTATACATCTTCAAAAACAACCAATAAAAAATTTTACTATCCTGTTGAGAGCTTTTATTTTTCACTTAACCCCCATAACGTAGAATAAATGTATGGCTAGACATAAAATTGTTTTGGTAAACGACAGCTTACTTCAGAAGGGTAATACCTATAGAGGCAGTCACGTGTGAGTTTAAGTCTCCATAACTATTTTATTGCTGTAGCATTGGCCATAAAACACGAATATCGTTGTATTCCCTAATTTATGGCGCTTTTAACGCATGCTAACCCTTTGTCGAAAACATATTAAAATTGTTTAATCTGGGAAGCAGTCTATAAGAAGCGCATTCGATTTTCCATGGGGGCGATCGGAGTAGGAGAAATGGCCGTCGTTTCAAAGACCCTCATCATATTAATTACGTCATATTCATTCCCCTCCACATATTCTCTGTTTTTGATTTAAGGTAGGCCGTGAAAGGGCACCTAAATCAATACTGTAATGAGTTGTTTTAGGTATGATACAGAGTTGGACTAATGTGTTAGTACCTACACCTGCTTTCTAGCTATACTATAAGTTGAATTAAAAAATACCTGTAGCATTTTTTTTTTAGCTATTTTAATCTATTCAGTCGAGTACGTTGATTGCTAACACCGATTCTATTTTACTAGAGATAAAGTCAAGGGCAATTTTTCTTAATAGACCCTGTATATATTTAGACAAACACTGTTTTAGCAATTAACATTATATGCCATTTGATGGGTATGCGACTTTCTAAATATTATGTAATTAATAATGAAATGAAGGTTATTAAATAATTTAATACATAAGTGTCTAACATTAATGCATTTTTTATTGTATTATGACGTTTATATTAAATACTAGATTTAACCTTAAATATTAAATATACAATTATCGATGAAATATCCGCACGTGAAATAATTGCGTTAATCGCGGCTTTGGAGATAGGCAGAGATTTCTACAAGGTACTTGTAATATTTTTATGCAAAATTTCCTGCTAGGTTTTTTTTATTTTAAAATAAATAGTTTCAAGAAACAGGAAGTATTAAAAGTCGGCCAAAATCCGGTCGAAGTGAATCGGCAACAAATGAAGATGATTGTTCTTCTGTTCACTTGCTCTTAATCTACAAGAAGAACCAATACATTCTGTACTAATACTAACCTTATCCCACAGTAGTAGCAAAATACCAGTAAAAAGGATATAGTCTGCAAATAAATTTCAATTACATGTAATACAAGACTTAAAATAAGATGATCCTGATAGAGGGATGTAGTTTTACCAGGAAATTATCGATAATATTGAGACTAACTTTCTCAACAATATAGTATTTTGCTATGAACTGACATTTTGCTTGAATGTTTCTATAAATCGACATAACTGTGTGAAAAGAAACATCTCACACATGTCGTAATGGACATATTGAATGGCTATCACGGTGAACAGATTTACATCCTTTAGACCATTTTCTTTAGGGTCTTTTAAAATCGGTTATCTGTAAAACAAACAGTTATTAGAAGAGTTGGAAGATTGAACTAGAATGGCTGTTCAAGATGTATTCCAGCACGCTATCCAAAGCCCCTTGAAAGCCTTTTCTAATCGATTAAGACGTTGTGAAGCTGCTGAAAGTCGTCAGGTTACACATTTATTATGATATTTTCCTGTTTCTTCAATATTAAAGTGCATAGTAATTGTATAATTGCGCGCCGTTTGTGTTCTGTCAAAGATATGGATCAATATTTAACGACTGTCATCTACAAACCATATAACATGCTGATTGACAGTTCAAGAACGAATAGCTTGTGTACAACTGTTTTAGGAAAGTGAAAGATTCTCACAAAATTAGGACAAAATAAAGCACCTATAGAGTTAATAGTTCGTAACTTAATCAACAAATTTGAGGAGACGGGTTTTAAAACGACACGAAGGAATGACAGACGAAAAAATTACATCAGTGAGAGAATGCTAACATCAATTGGCCTGCAAAATCATATGATTTAACACCACTGGAGTTTTTTCTTTGGGGATATGCCAAGGAAAAAGTGTACGCCACCCGGTCAGCAACAGTCAATGACCTCAAAACAAACATTCAACGTGTTATTCCTGAAATAGAGTTTTATATGTCCGTGTTATGGGTAATTTTACTAAACGAATGACATCATGCCAGGCGAGTCGAGGCGCCCATATGAACGACATTCTTTTCTATTTATAGCCGTATCGCCTCCATTTTGTGTTGGAGGATGAAAAACCTATTTTTAACAGAACACAAATGGCGCGCAATTCAACTCATATAGATACAACTGGGATACCCTATATTAATAAATATAATTTTCAATTATATTAATAGCACAGCCACACAATTTTTTTCTGATCTGAGGGTCTGACTATGTTTAC
Organism: Rosalia funebris; assembly: GCA_037954035.1. Lineage (NCBI taxonomy): Eukaryota > Metazoa > Arthropoda > Insecta > Coleoptera > Cerambycidae > Rosalia > Rosalia funebris. The sequence continues at coordinate 11,224,092 of JAZFAV010000008.1, forward strand.
TACATGATTTTGGGATCGCTGAATTGGAATCCGACATCTATTTAACCCCATCACATCAGGATTTTGCCATAACCTCAAAAAACCCATAATTTTAGTTATTATTCAGAAATCCTTTACATAGATTTTTTGAAGAGAAGAGAACTCGATACAGCTCGACACAAGAGAACAATTAAAATATCTGCCTTTTATCCGCAGCTTTATCAAATAGTCCGTTTAAGGGCTACATGATGTACAAAACCAGATCGTTCGACCTACCCGCGGTGTGCATCGGGTAACGCTAATGCCGACGGTACAATGATTTAAAAAACTAACATTAGTTGAATGAACGTGAAAATATAGAGTTTTATGGTGATAGTGGAGGACACAACATTAAGTTTCGGGTGCTTGAGACAAAACAAACATTGTGCCAGTTATGCGGTTATTGAAATAATATACATATCAAGTTAAATGTCTGACATATGTGGTGTTATTGGAGTTGATAGACTTTTGGTGAAGTGGGTTATGGGGTTTAAGAGCTTGGGTTTTCAGATTACAACTTCATTCTTACGGTTATATGATGCGTTAATAGCTTAAATTATGCGTCTTTTGAGGTTAGGGCAAAATTCTGATATGATGGAGCTAAATAGACCTCTGATTCGGATTCAGCGACCCCAAGAACATGTAGTAAACATAATCAGACCCCCAGATCAGAATTTTATTTTGTGTGGCTGTGTTATTTAATAATTTTTATTGTATTATTTTAAACAATATTTAGAAAACCGCAAGTCGCAGATCCACTATTTTATATATCATTGTAATTGTTGAACTAGTATATGTCTGTGGATGTAAAAATATAGTCATCCATTCAAAAAAATTGCCGATGGCATATTTCGAAAAAGAAATAGAGTAGCTGTTGGAAATCAACGTACGTCAGTGAATATATCAGAACAACTAAAAAGTCTTTGTCGATGCTATTTTTTAATCCAACTTATAGTTCAGCCAGAAATAAGGTGTTCCGACACATTTGCCCAACCCCATACATTTTTAATTGAAATCCAACAATCGACCATCTCATTTTGCATCTTCGTTGTTAATTTAACAATGGAGGCGTGTATGAAGGACAATTACAATAAATAACGCGTTATATTAATATACGTTCTCATATTAACGCTAGCTCTCTGTCTTATATTACGAAAATAATAAAGAAAATTTACATAATGAGTATGAACCAGACGGTAAACATATTCTGATATGAGTCACTCTAATGGCAATAGCCCCTTTCTGCAAGAAGTAAATGGTTGCTGTACATTCTTGTTAATTTAGGGAGAATGCTGAATAAGAATGAGTAAGTCGTAATTACAATACGTTTCAATAAACGTTGAATTAAAAAACGTTTTAATTTAAAACGTCACTTTGTAAATTATAATTTTATATATTATTTTCTAAAAATTACAGTGAAAAGTACAATGATGTAAATCAATACATTCTGGCAACCCATCGTTACAGATGAAAACTTGTTATTGTGATTAATTATTATTTATAACTTAAATTATTGAGTAAACGCCTTCAAATAAAAGTCATCACGCTCTTATAATAAATACGACAATATCTATATGAGTTCTAGTACATTCGAGATCCTGATAATACATACAGGTCGTCAAGAATAGGAGCAAATCATAAAACTGCAATATCGGACCGCCCACGAGGTGCGAAGTAAATAGCCTGGTCTTTACTCAGTCGCATTGAGACACTTGCAGAGCGAATATCGATGAATTGAATGAAATTTATGAGTTCATCGAATATCGATCAATAACGATATTGAGTATCTGTATATGTAAACAGAAATCGATCTGGCCGCGTGTAAAGTGCATCGTTTTCCTTCTAAATGTTGCCTCACTCTTTCTTTTACGCATACATAGGAAATCTCACACTTTTTTCTATTATTGACGAACTATACATAATAGTCGTTCTGGAGTAGGTGTGAAGAGAAGCCTTTGTTGTTAAGAGAACACTGACTTAGGTTTTTACAAAACACCAAAATACTATACACTACACTCGACGCGTGACCAACAAAGTTGGCATCATCTGGAGATAATTAAAACTATTTTAATCATCTCGAGATGATGTCAACTTTGTTGGCAAAACGCGCATCGAATGTAGTGTATAGTGTTTTGTGTAAAACTAAGTCAGTGTTATGGTAGTAGTTAATAAGTAACAGAGTTCTGCATATATTCCCACGTTGTGATTTCTTAAAGAATTAAAATTAGAACATAGTGAACATCGAAACTATGCATAACACGACAAACAGTACAACAGTATACATTTACAATATGACAATTTATCAAGATTCTTAATTCTTTGCCTACTTTTCCTTTTATTGACTTTTATCTCACTGAAATGCTTATTGCTTTATATTTTTAACAGTTAAATAACTTTAGCTTAAATTTGATCATGATCATGGTAAGTATAAATCATTTTTGGGATAGTATTCTTGTTACAATTCGTCCTAATGATTGCAAACATATTTGAGTAGAAAATGGCAACTATTAATAATGCACAGCACGGTATATAAGCAAACCCAGATATTTTCACAGTTTCTTGAGGAAAAAAGTTACAGCAAGATCTACATCCACAAGGTAGTGCCACAGGTACAGTCTTGACATTCTTATTACAATCTTCTACAAGGATTACATTTAGAAATTACGCATCTAATACTTCGACGCCCACCTATCATCCATTATTTTTCCCTAGTTGATAGTCTCGTCATATATTAGAAAACTAACTTGCTTTAGATATCTCAATCACCGCATAACTTGCATATCATGGTATGATTGTCATACCAGCAAAATTTGCTCACAAAATGACGATTCCACTAACGGATTCAGCATCGACGAACACTTATCCGAAGTCACGTCCAAGAACACTAGAGACCTCAGTTAAAACTTCAGTTTGTAAAATAGAGAAGACAAAGACATAACCGGGGATATAATAGATTCTAAACGTTGTCTTACATGTAGTTTCATGAACAACGCGCCTCGACTGGCGTGATTTAGTTGCAGCTAACGCTTTCGAGTAATTCTCAGGTGTAGGACTAAAACTCTGGACAATGTTTCTAAACCTAAAACCTGGTAACGTTGATTGAGTTGGATACTAGAACTTCTCCTTTCTTCATGATGCCAATCAGATAATCTTCATCAGTCATCAGAAATGAAGCCTGAATATTTTTATTCCAGCCTGATTCCAACTTAAAATTAAAAATATCGTCTAATCCTCTAACTTGTTCAAAAGTCAGTTTAAAAACTTTAAAACTTGCTTTAATCCTGTAATTTCTCGGTTTTGATCTTCAGTCATGACCATAATGACGTTGTGCTGCTTCCAAGAAATAATCAGGGGATGCTAACTTGGTTGGCGAAAAGCGTGAAACAATGTATAATCTTTCTGTGTTTGTGGTGTACTGGTCTTCTCTTTTTTATTCTACTTGCTGTATCAAAAGCTCTAACCCTTCCCAAGACAATAAAAAAATACCACACCATATACCTAAAGAAAAAAACTTACTAGGGTGGATCAAATATAAATGTGATTTTTGATCCTGAGCGTCTAGGGTTGTTAGAACCGGGACCGGGACCGGGTCTAGTATGCTTGGGTTGGGTCATCACGAATGGAAAAAACCGGCCATTATCCACTCTCGACCAGTTCATCAGTAGATCTCACGATGCCAGAGAAAGAGTTGCACCCCGCTGTTCCGCAACGCATTATTTTAAAATTTCTCGTTCATGAGGGAGTTTAAGCGGCGTAAATTTTCCGTAAATTGACACAGTTCAGGGACCAAACACTGTCAGGGACTCGTGTGTTTGCTTGGTATAAAGAGTTCAATGAAGGGCGACAACGAGTGGAAAATCAGGAACAGCACTATGGACGAACTGTCTCTAAACCAGCACTACGGACGAGCACATTCGGACGAACGGTTCGAGACATTCTTGAAGAAGATCGACGGGTGACCGTATCCGAAATTACAGAAAAGGTCGGACTAAGTTATGGAAGCTACAAATCGCCGCAGAAGACGAAACCAACAGATTCGAGGGGTAATCTTCCTTCACGACAACGCCAGACCCCATACTGCAGCTCTAACGGTCGAAAAACTGAAGGAAATGCACTGGACTCCACTTGAACATCTTCCCTACAGCTCGGACTTATCGCTCTGCGATATTCATTTACATATTTAGGCTGCTTAAAGAAACTCTAGGAGGGAATCAATTTGAAGATGATCAGGGCCTAGAAGGATTCGTGCGCAAGTGACTCCTGATATAACCAGCTTCATTCTACGATCATCATCATGAGGTCATCAGTCCTAAGACTGGTTGGACGCTAACCTCCAGCTTCTCCTATCTTGTGCTAACCCATTCTACGATACTGGGGTAAAAAACCTTCCTTTTCGCTGGGAAAGATGTATTTGTAAAGCAGGAAACTATGTAGAAAAATAAAATATCTTTGCCTTTTGTTTTTCAATTAATATTTTTTTAAAATAAAGTATCGTTTATATTTGATCCGCCCTCATATTATAAGAACAAAACTATTTACTATCATATTATTGTTAATGTGGAAAATATAGAAATTCTCCTAGAAACCCCTTCCGAAAACACACCAAAAAGCAATCTCCATACTATTTATAACAAAGAGGGAAATAATTAAGGCCTATGTAAAATTTACGGAGATTTATTTTTACAATCTTTATGCGTTTAATTTGCTTAATTGCCCTTTTTTCGAAGGAACACTCATCAAAGTGGCATCGTTATCGCCTAGCGTTCATTTCAGACAATGGGCAATACTTCTCCCCCGAAAGAAATAAATTTCGCAATTTTCAGGCGTCCACATAAATCAAAGGATATCATAAACTCGCCCAGTAATTATCAATAAGCAATCCAGCCAGAAGCGCGCGAAGATAACAGCGGAAAGGGTCGCAGTACCTATCATAAAATAATGTATTGATTTTCATAAAAAAAATGAGGAAGTTATTTTATCTATGTATTGAGAAAGTGAGGGCGAACTAAGAGAATGATTTTAATAAAAATTTTTACTACCTATTCTTTGTAGTGGGTACACTAAACAAATTACTTATTATTATTATTTTGTTATATTTTGAAAATACTATACTTTCTTTATATACTTTTGTAAATAACATACTACAAATTTTCAAAAAGCTCTGGTCGTGCAGAAACACGAGAAAGGGGCCGAGAATCGCTATTAGGTATAATTTAGTGCCTGTCGGAGCCTTATTCCGAGGAGTAGTTGTTTCCTACAGCGATTATGTAATAGCCTTGCTATTCGGGAACCACTTGATAACCGTTTTGCGATTTGGTGGTTCCTTTCTCGATTTCCGACTTCTAAGTTACAGACAGATCTTATCGATTCAGATGAAAACCCTACGGATTTATTGCGGCATTTGTCCTGGATCGGCGTACCGTGTACGGTACTGATAAGAACTAATAAGTTCGAAACAGCTGTCTGTCGTTTGGATTCCATCCGGTACAAATATCGAATCCTACTCGTGGCGGGCTCCCCCTTTTCAAAAAAGCTCTGGTCGTACAGAAACACGAGAAGGGGGTCGAGAATCGCTGTTAGATATCATTCAATGTCTGGCGGGGCTTTAACCCGAGGAGTAGTTGTTGCCTACAGCGATTATGTAATAGCCTTGCTATTCGGGAACCACTTGATAACCGCTTTGCGGTCTGGTGGTTCCTTTCTCGATTCCCGACTTGTAAGTTACAAACATACTACAAGAATAAGCATGTTTTGATATATAACTCACGAAATATGATACAGCTTCCTAATATCCCTATTTATTAAGAAAACAGCCAGGATATTTACTGCAGATATCGGTAGAACAAAGTTAGGTATTCCTGCATTGCATCCCCGAACTACAGCAGGATTGATTTCGGCTTATGGTTGAAAAGCAACCGTCACAAATTCCCCACCGGTAAAAAATAGAACATAAAGCCATAAGAACATAGATTAAATATGTTTAAATTATGTTTTCATTGTAACTGTCTGATAAGTGATCAAGATATAAAACAAATAATAGCGCAGGGTCGAGTAGCTTTTAACAAAAAGAAAGCACTTTTATGCTCGGGGGTAATAAGCTTAAAAACAAGGAAGAGATTTTTGAAAACGTATGTATGGAGCACGGCGCTATACGGTTGCGAAACCTGGACGGTAGGGGAAGCAAGTAGGAAGAAATTAGAAGCTTTTGAGATGTGGTGTTACCGAAGAATGATGAAAATACCGTGGACTGATAGGGTTAGAAACGAAGAAGTATTAGAGAAAGTCGGCGAGAAAAGAAGTATGTGGAAAAACATAAAGAAGAGAAGAGATAGAATGGTAGGCCACTTGCTGAGACATGGGGGAATAGTCCGCGATATTTTCGAGGCAGAAATAGGAATGAAGAAAGGCAGAGGTAGGCCTAGATTAGACTACTGCTCACAAATAGTAAGGGATGTAGGTTGTAGCACAATTAGCGAAATGCGTAGGTTAGCACAAGATAGGAGAAGCTGGAGGTTAGCGTCCAACCAGTCTTAGGACTGATGACCTCATGATGATGATGATGATGATGTAACTGTCTGTTTTCTTTTGTTTGTAATATATGCCGTAATTTAACCCAAATATTCTCCAGATATTAGCCCCCCAGACTATAGAAGACGAACAAAATTAATGAAAAAGTTTTAAAAGCGTATAATGAAAATTGAGGATGTGCAATTAAAAAAAATCATCGCATTAAATGGCTGGTACCGGTATGACATATGTTGTGAATCCACCAGTTTCTAATTTTCAAAATAGATTTTGAAGGTACGAAAGTATACTGAAGTCTGATTGCCAGCTATTACATCGTGACTGACTGAAAGATATAAGCAGAGATATAAAGTTGTTATATTCAATACAGCATCTTAATTTTAGAAGGTTTAGATGGACGATGACAAAAATTCAGTAAATTTCCTGTAATATCCTTATTATAAACAATTTTTGTAGTGATTTATAAAATAAGGTAAGACACTTACTGTACTGTCAAAAAACTTTTGAATGATAACTCCTATTTAATGTATTTATTTCTTATAATTATCAATAATATCTGGTGAGATTAGTCCGATTTCTCCTGAATTATGCCATTTAAGCCTTAAAGGTTGTTTAGTTCATTTACATAGGCCTTTAATTTCAAATCAAATCATTAAAAATAATCTAAAGTGATACAGTCAGGTGACCTCTGCGATCACTCAGTAGATTGCCTCTTTCCAATCTACCCTATTGAGGATTCCACCTATTGACCTATATTGCATCTATAAATCGACAACAGCGACTGCATAGTAGGATGGAATTCCGTCTTGTCGAAACCAAATTACACTGTTCGATACGTCACAATTGGGAAAAAGAACAGTTAAATTAGGAAGAAGCTCGAACAGAACAATTCAAATTAGCGTTGTCCATTTGGTGTTTCTTCGATGAAATAAAGACTCACAGTGCGATTATGACGTTCTGTCTACACACTAGGAACCTACACTAGGAATTTCTGAGGAACCTCTTCCATCTAATGCGGATTTCTTGATACACAGTACCTGTATGTTTTTTTATATTGACTTGACCGTCTGGACAGAACGTAGACTTATAGAAACATGTATATAAAATTAAAATCTCTATTGTGCATTCCAATTGACATTATGAAACCTAGAGAAATACTGATGAACCCAGCCAGTGGAACCCAGTGTAAATCTAAATATAATTGAAAAAGTGGAAGAGTTTGCATACTTTGGTAGTATTGTAAACAACACGGATGGTATAGAAATAGATGCAAGTGGTAACATTCTCAAAGCGAGGAGAGCGTTTGGATTATTGAACCCACTATGACGATCCCGACTATTCAAAGATTGCACAGAACTCTGCGTATTTAGCACAAATGTCAAATTTATACTAGGTACTTTAATTAATAGGCTCCAAGTATCTGTAAATAAGTATACACGCAAAATCATTCGTATCTTCTGGCCAAGCACTATTAAAGCCTAACACATCTAAGAAAATTAACGCCATTACTCAACCACCTTAGTACTCAATTTTGGAATATTTTGGAATATTTTGCAGCAATCATAACTATTGTCTTTGATATATCCTACAGCTGAAAACTATATGTTCATAGTAGTTTCAGGACTTGATAGTAGACTAGTACTTGGTTTTTGGTAGACAGCTAGGAGTTTCTTCCCAACAATCAATTTATTTGAGTCATTTTTATATTTGAGTATTCAATTTCTCTATTTTCTGTTTCACAAATCCCTTCCATTTTTGGTTGATATCCAGGTGAAGATCCAAATACCTAGCTGTTACCTTTGTAGCGACCCCTTAAACTGGCAACATTAGCAAGGATAATGAGTGTCCCTTGATAGCTTAGCGGTCAGAGCAACCAACCGGCAATTGGGAGATCCGGATTCGATTCCCGGTCAAGGCACGCACTTTTATCCTTGCTATCGCCAAAGTATCTGTGCAAAGTCCTCGCATTCAATGTACGATAGTCGCCGCATGGTCGCCATTCGTCGCCCTGCTTCGGTACCAAGTATAGTGGCAATGCCCAAGGACTGCTGGAAGCACGAGCAATGCCTAACTCCAACATTGCTTCGAATTCCTTTTTAGCGGCTCGCAATTTTTCGGGTGCCAAGCGTCTCGGCTTCTCGGCGACAGATCGTCCTGAAGTGGTTTCGATGTGGTGTTTTGTCCGGTATTTCACCGTCTTCTGCAGCAATACCCTGACATTACTCGTCCCGGCGGAACCCTCAAAAATGTGAAACACCAGACAAGACACCACATTGAAACCACTTCAGGACCACCTGTCGCCGAGAAGCCGAAACGCTTGGCACCCGAAAAATTATGAGCCGCTAAAAAGGAATTCGAAGTAATATTGGAGTTAGGCATTGCTCGTCCTTCCAGCAGTCCTTGGGCATCACGACTACACTTGGTACCGAAGCAGGTCGACGAATGGCGACCATGCAGCGACTATCGTAGATCGAACGCGAGGACTCGACCGGATTTGTATCCAGTGCGTCATATACAGGACTTTGCACAGACACTTTGGCGATAGCAAGGATAAAAGTGCGTGCCATGACCGGGAATCGAACCCGAATCTCCCAATTGCCGGTTGGTTGCTCTGACCGCTAAGCTATCAAGGGACACTCATTATCCTTGCTAATGTTGCCAGTTTAACGCGTCGCTACAGTACTCCCCCCTAGAGACATGGTTTCTTTCGATACAATTAACGGAATGTTGCCGCGTTCACCATTCTTACGAACCGTTGTTCGATAACCCCCGGACTATAGGGCGATGCCAATGCTAATTGCTAATGTTGCCAATTTAACGCGTCGCTACACCTTATACAATAATCCTGATCTAGATGTTGCTCATCAATAAAAGGAAGAACTGTGAGATTCTCTGGGTATGTGTAGAAGAAAAAGTGAGACAGAATTCGGGGGGAAAAGGATGCACTTTACGCGCAGCCAGATCGAACTCTGTGTACATTCATATTCAATATATATTCATAGATATTCACTCTACAAAGGTCTCAATTCCACTGAGTAAAGACTAGGCTATTTACTGCACACCTCGTGGGTGCTCCGATATTGTAGTTTTGAGACTTGTTCCTATTGTTGATGAGCTGTGCCAAATATCTAATAGGTCTCGAGCAGTGTTTATATTTGACAAATCGCTCTAAACACTTGGAGTTATATCATAATTTTGTGGGATTCTGTAAACAGTGTGATCAAATCGGAAGTATGTAATATTATTCCGCGTGGAAGACGAGTCCATTCAGAGTGATTTGCAGTTTATTTCGGTTCGAACCAGAGCGAACGTCGCTCCAGTGACTCAAGTTTCCATCCGTTAATAGTTTCCTTCGACGTACTCGGCGATACACTGAAACTTTGGCCATTCATTCCGGGCGTAATTACCATATATCTGGGCCGTATGACAGTGAGAATGGCCCGATCATGCAAAGTAGAGAGCAGCAAGGCTCGTCACTGCCGACGGTTTTGCGAATCACCACTAGGTATTTTTCAGGGAATAAATCTAAGAACGGGAGCGATTTATGGAGAGGAGAACCGCTTCCTGAAATTGTTTTTGCATTTCAGCCGAACACGAATATTGTTAATGGGCGGACATTAAAAGCACGCACGGGAGCGACGTCGATGGCGTTAATTTCCACCAGAGGCGCGTCGCTCTTTAGGGTCAAGGGTAACTGTTTTTATAAAAATAGACAATTGAACAATTTAATACATTCAAAAATGTTAATACGTATAGTAGGTAATAGCCGAGATAATTGATATTTATTTTTATTAATATTTTTTAATTGCTTATCTACAATGTACACATATTTACAGTGTAATAAGTAAATTTGATGTATAAGATGTCGTCTTGCAAGGACGTAGCGTACGTTGATGCGAGTTTTGCGTCGCATCCCTTAAAGAATTGGCAAATTAGTGTTATTTAAAAGTTCAATCGATTTATTCAATTACCACAATTTTTTTATTATTTTAAACCGACCGCAAACATACATTATTTACTTTAAACGCTACCATCAACTTTTTTATTTCAAATCGACCGTGAAGGCGCCCGAAATTATTGAACTCCGTGTTACTTGCTGCAGTGTTGAAATGCGATGGTCCACGTTACATCCAAGCTACGCGTTAGATGGGCGAAAAGGTCAGTGATCTTACGCAGTCAACAGTGGAAGTTGACGAGTGGGTGTTGTCGATATTTCCGGACTCAGTTATGCGATTATGTGAACGCATCTTGGTGACTCTCGCCATAACATAAGGAACATTTGGAAGCGCTATTTCAGGTAATTGTGAAAAATGAAAATGAGGAATGGGATCGACAAACCGTTATTTGTGCCAGAGGCCCTTTAACTTTATTGCGTGACTTTGATTTAAATTTTTTCTTAGCAGTGTTTTCTGCAATATTCCCTCATTTCGAGAGACTGTTTAAAATTCTACAGATAAAAATATCAGATATTAGTTACTGCAAAAAAAATATCGTCGATTTCAAATCACATATTCAAAAAATGAGAAACGAGTATTAGTGACATTTGAGGCCGTATAGATAGATTTGTGTTAGAAAATCAACCACCAAGTAAAAGAATGCGTTTGGATTTAATTCCTGAAGAAGATAAGAAAAACACCTACGCCCGATTCTTTTACGAAATTTTGGACGTTATTACTTTGAACATTAGTGAACGGTTTAGTGAAATTTCTAACCTGAAATTCTTAAATCTAGATTCCACACAATTTACTTCATTCATGAAACGTTTTTCTGACGAACTTTTTTCTTCATTAGTAGATACATATGGAGAATTCTTTGACGGAAATCGTTTAAAAAGTGAGCTTTCGGTGATTTATAGTGATCCCGATATGAAAAAGAGCACTGTGTTTGAGCTTCACCAATATATGATGTGCCTTCAATTATCTTCTGTTTTCCCGGAGTCATCAAAATTATGTCGTTTAATTTTGACTATTCCTGCCACAAGCAGTTCCGCGGAAAGATAATTTTCATGTTTAAAGAGAATAAAGACTGTCAGCTTTAGCATTAATAAATATTAGAAGTGCCTTATTAGAAGATATGAGATCATCTCCAACATTTGAAGAAACAGTGATAGACGTTTTCGCTGGACAAACAAAAACCAAAGAATTGATCTTCATTTTAAAAATTAGGATATATACCTCGACATAAGGCATACCTCGACATTTTAGGTTAGCGTCTTTTTTATTTTTATCATTTTCATATGGCCTACCATACATCTGACTATTTCTTCCCCTTATAAAATTTTTGTAACATCCCTAGATTCTTTCCTCACGCTACGCCCCTGTTGGCTTGAATAGGTTACCATCCATTGATGGTAATCCACGTTCACTCACCTAGTTCTTCTGGCCATAGTCTTTTTAGTCGGTGTTCAATCAGAGGTTGATTTAAGTCTTGTATAAATGTGTTGGTGTGCTGTGTGTTGCGAATTTTGTATCTGGGGGCATGTGTATTTATAACATATGTACTAAATGGGATCTTCAAGTCATAATGAAAGATATAATTGCCCAAGGGGCATTTGTTATTATACGGATGATTTTAGACTGTACTGTTTGTAGGATTTTGGTATTTGAGAACTTGCTCAATCCACACAGTTCTATCCCATCTGTATCGGTTTTAGTATGATATTTTTATAATTTATTTTCAAGGAAGAACTCCCTGCCTATTAGCCAGTTCATTTTTCTAATTTGTATGTTGATTTGTTGTTTATTTGGTATAGTGTGTGCGGACTAGTTCAATTTTCCATCTAAATGAACTTTCAGATATTTCACGTCTTTTTTTATTGATGTGGGAGTATTGTTTATGCTGACTTGAGGACGCGAGCTTTGTTTTGTAGTGAAAGTAATTTTGGTACATTTTTCAGCATTGACTTTCATCTTTAACCAATCTTGCAGGGGATCTAAGTGGTTTTGGAGATTTTGAGAAGCTAGTTCAGGATAAGTGTCTGAAAGTAAGATGGCAGTATCGCCCGCAAATGTTCCAATTGTGGTGTGTTATGTCACTGGGAGAACTGCTGTGAAGATGATGTACAAATATTGTCCTAGTACACTCCCTTGTGGTACTCCTGATTTTATAAGGTTAAAAGTAGCTGAGCCATCATCTAGCTTTAGTTGAAAGTATCTGTATTCCATATATGATTTTAATAGCAGGTAGAATAGGTCATAAAAATGCATTTTCAGTTTGTATAATAGGTCTATACCTTGTCAAAGGCTTGTTGGATTTTTATTAATATTACTCAAGAAAATGAAAAAAGCGTGCAATGCAAGCAATGTTTTATACTTGTAAAAATTACGCAAGAGAAACTGTCAGAAATCATTTCTACTGATAAATATGGGGTTTCTTAAATTGTAAATATCATTCAATATCCAAAAATACATTCCACAAAAAAATTAAGGGAAAAATATTCCGAAAACTTTTCACTGATTTTTAAAAGTCTGTAACTTTCTAAAAAATGCCCGTATCGAGGTAAAAAAAACGATTTCGAAGCTTTATGTTTCTAGTTTAAAAAAATAGTCCAAGCTACGGTTACTGCGTAATCCAAAGAAATACCGCCAGACAAAAAATTTACAATTCTTTTTACAAGCATCCTCTAGCTCAGGAATTTTTTCGGGTTAAATCAATGCAAAGGCCTGTTAACTTGTTTATTTAGCTTTAATCTGGTCTATTAACGGACTCTGTATGACTATTTCTTGCTTAGATATCGGTGGTTGAGTTGAGAAATGATGCTCTTGTTTTTGATCACAGGAACTAATGAATAAGAGGAACATTATCGTTACTATACCGAAAAAGAGAGGAGCCGACAAATGCGAGAACTTTAGAACGATTAGCCTAGCTTCCCACGCGTCAAAAATCTTAACCAGAATAGTGCAGAAGAGGATGGAAAATAGAGCGGAGGAAATACTAGGAGAAGACCAATTCGGGTTTAGGCGAAATAGGGGAACTCGCGAAGCTATTCTGGCGCTAAGAGTAATGTTAGAGAAAACAATAGAAAAAGGAAAGAACGCTTATATAGGATTTGTATATTTAGAAAAAGCTTTTGATAATGTAAGATGGGAAAAAATGTTCGAGATACTAAAGAGCGCAGGAATGAAGTATAGAGATAGGAGAGCAGTACACAGTCTATACAAAGAGCAAACTGCTGTTATAGAAGTAGAAGGAAAAAAAAGGGAAGTAGGTATCAGGAAAGGAGTAAGACAAGGATGTACGCTATCACCACTAATTTTTAATCTGTACATCGAAGAGGCGATTAATGTGGTAAAAGATAGAGTGGATTTCGGGATTAAAGTACAGGGACAAAAACTAAAAATGCTGATATTCGCGGATGATATAGCAGTATTAGCATCTAGTAAGGAGGAACTAGAATCAGCATTGAACGAAATGGAGGCAGTGTTGACAGAGGAATATGGAATGAGGGTGAATAAAAACAAGACAAAAGTGTTAGTGTGCAGAGGGCGCGAGAGCAGAGCAAAAACGAAAGTACAAATTAATAATGAAATATTGGAGGAAGTTAAAGACTTCACTTCTTTAGGAAGTAAAATAAATTGGGATGGAAGAAGCGATAAAGATATAAAACAAAGAATAGCGCAGGGTCGAATAGCTTTTAACAAAAAGAAAGCACTTTTATGCTCGGGGGTAATAAACTTAGAAACAAGGAAGAGATTTTTGAAAACGTATGTATGGAGCACGGTACTATACGGTTGCGAAACCTGGACGGTAGATGAAGCAAGTAGAAAGAAATTAGAAGCTTTTGAGATGTGGTGTTTCCGAAGAATGATAAAAATACCGTGGACTGATAGGGTTAGAAACGAAGAAGTATTAGAGAAAGTCGGCGAGAAAAGAAGTATGTGGAAAAACATAAAGAAGAGAAGAGATAGAGTGGTAGGTCACTTGCTGAGGCATGGGGGAATAGTCCGCGATATTTTGGAGGCAGAAATAGGAGTGAAGAAAATCAGAGGTAGGCCTAGATTAGACTACTGCTCGCAAATAGTAAGGGATGTAGGTTGTAGCACAATCAGCGAAATGCGTAGGTTAACACAAGATAGGAGAAGCTGGAGGTTAGCGTCCAACCAGTCTTAGGACTGATGACCTCATGATGATGAACTAATGAATGGAAGGATGGTTTTGAAAACTTGAATAAAACCTCTATAAATCACGAATGTCGTTTTTAGACACAAACATTTTTATTACCTTCGCTATTAATTTGAAAAATGTAAAAAATTTATTTTTTCTGACATTTAAAAATCTCCCGCCACTTTGCAAATATTGAGGAAAAGACTAATTTTGCCAGATTTTTTTTTTTGACTTATTATACTCTCAATAGCCCTGTACGTTTTCAAATTGATTCATTGAATTTGGATTGAATGAAAATTTTGAAAAAAATTAAAAGAACAAGATTTTTGCTTTAAAACACCATTTAATGATTAACAAAATGAAAAAAATTTTTTTTTTACTTTGCTCACAATTGAACTTCCAGTACTTTTTCTGTATAATAAAAAAATATCAAAAACTATTTTGAAAAAAATATTTTTTTTACATTTTTGATTTTTTTTTCCTTTAATTAATTCCCACTTCGGAAGTTATATCGATGTCGGGTCTGCTACTTTCCCGATGTATTTTCGAATTTTTCTACAAAATATAAATCAATATTTCCATATATCTTATGAAAGGTGGTCCAACCAAAACGCACGATGTTAATTGTAAATAAAACAAAACGTTTTCAGAGAATTATCTTAATATTTTTATTATGATAGAAGGATCTATGACAATTATGTGTGAAACAAAATATCGGCCAAATGCTCGCCACGGCTTCGGTGGCATACCTCTATCCGATGGTCCATATTTTCAATGACTCTGAGACATAATTGAGATTCAATGTCGTTAATGTGCCGAATTATCTCATCCTTTAGCTCTTGAATTGATGTACACTTTCTATTTTCAATATCCCCAAAGAAAGAAGTCCAACGGTGTCAAATCACATGATCGTGCCGGCCAATTAACATCGCCACGACGTGAGATAACACGGCCATTGAATTTCTCGCGCAAAAGTGCCATTGTTTCGTTGGCTGTGTGGCAAGTGGCACCATCCTGTTGGAACCACATATCATCCAGGTCCATATCCTCAATTTCTGGCCACAAGAAGTCCGTTATCATCTCGCGATAGCGAACACCATTCACGGTAACTGCTTGGCCGACCTCATTTTCGAAGAAGTACGGCCCGATGACGCCGCCAGCCCATAAACCGCACCAAACAGTCACTCTTTGTGGATGCATCGGCTTTTCAACAATCACTCGTGGATTCTCATTTGCCCAAATGCGGCAATTCTGCTTGTTAACGAATCCACTGAGGTGGAAGTGTGCCTCGTCGCTGAAGATGATGTTCTTTGTAAAGTCACCATTCACTTCTGTTTGTTCAACCAACCATTCGGCGTATTGACGACGCTTGAAATGGTCGGTAGGCTTCAGCTCTTGAGTCAATTGAACTTTGTAAGCGTGTAAATTCAAATCTTTATTAAAAATTCGCATCAGTGATGTTCGTGAGATGTTCAATTATTGGGTACGACGACGAGTCGAGGTTGACGGCTCTTTTGCTACACTATCGCGAACAACAGCAATGTTTTCCGCAGAACGAACTGGGCGAGCATGCACAGGTGTTTTCACATTTCCTACAGATCCGGTTTGCTGAAATTTGCGCACAATTCTCCCGATTGTGGACACATTTGGTCGATTATGCTGACCAAAAAAGTCACGAAGTGCACGAAATGCATTTTGATTTGAACGCCCATTTTCGTAAAAGGCTTCAGCAATCTTAACGCGCTGCTCAATTGTGTACCTCTCCATGGTTGAACTTGTCAAACACTGAAACAAAGAAATGTCAAATTAAGTTGGGCAAAAAACTTGACGTTAAGGTGTGACTTACAATTAACATCGTGCATTATGGTTGGACCACCCTTTAGTTATTCACATATTTTTAACGACGTTGAAATTTGTCCACCCTATACATATGTATAAGAATATTCAACGAATACAAATTATTACTATAAAAATTATGGTTTTCTTTACATTCAACAAATTAGGATACTCAGTAATATCCGAATAAATATCACAAACCATTACATGCATATAAATAAATAAATATTTAATTACGATCCACGATATGGTATTATGATGGCATTTTATGTGTATACACAAATACGTATTTTATTTCTATCTAATATTATCACCGTAAGTACATCTTCGAACTTATTTTATTCCACTATAATGACCAACGTATATTATTTTTAAAAATACAAATTTTCAATTTGTATTCAGTCAAGTCGCGTCGCCTCACAGATGACATTTACGATCGAGAAAGACCGATTTTATGTTAATAGTGAGGGCTTTAAGTGAAGTTTGTTCTCTAATGTCGAATTAAACTCGAAAAAGGCGCCGCATATCTTGTTGATTTTATGGCTATGGTGTTGATTAGTGGATTGGCTCGAAATGATTTGTGTTAATGACTTGTAACGTATAATTTCAATTTGTGATTTATATCATCTGTCGCTGAAAGTTTATAACCGCTGAATAGTGAAATTCCTGGTAAAGTTAAGTAGGCTTTGGTTTGTTGCACGTCGTTTGCAGAGGCGTACCATGAACATCGAAACAGCCACCTAATAATGACACCAAACTGATGAAAAATCTTAATAATCAATTAATGTGTTGGAAAAACCGTAGGTGATTTAAAAAGTCTTACAACTCTATTGATCACACTGACAATTTTACTGAATTTATGATTTGATTTGAAATAAATACGTAATATTATTGTACACTTAACGGTTGTTATATGTGACACATATAACATAATGTCAACTGTCAACAACTATTTTGGTCAAACGTGGTCATGAAATGGGGAATCAACTTATCTTATATAATAATTAATAATTAATATTCTTTTGCAATAAATCTGTTAAACTCTGAGAAGGAGCTGTAACCTTCGATGCAGCAACAAAAACAGGAGACCAGTTTTCCATGAACACTGAAAAATTATACGTTCCTTGGCGCGCATTTCGTCAACCAATTTTACATCTTTAGGAGATGATTGAAACTAATTTTTAAACTACTTCTAATGTCTATTTTTGTCTACATTTAGTTCAGATGCAGTAAAGTGTCGCGAGTATTGTGTCCGATTCCATGCACTATTCACTAATAACCTCACTCGATGTAACTATTTTGTTGATGGTCAATGAACAGTGAAGGAATAGTATGTTCCAGTTTTATAACCCATAAACCATACCATTTCTTCTAATACCTAAACTCTTGTAACTATTTCCATTCATCGAGCAAACGGGACCTATGATTCTTGTGTAAAAAGTAGCCATCCAAATACCAATTTTGTGATGATGTAGTGAACATCAGTCAAAATAATTTACTCAACATTCCACGTTCGCATTCCACAGGCTCCACATTCGAACATTTTGAGAATTGATATTCCCCAAAAGATGTAACTATTCTTATCGTCCTTCATTAAATTACACTGGAGAACAAAAATGTTGCATTTATTACAGCACTTGTTCTTACCTAATTTGAATATGCTGAGTATTTCATAAGTTATCAACCGACGAAAATCCGCAGCAGGAGAAGTGCTTAGAGTCTTGGTGTGACTGGAAGAAGGCGCATGCAGCGGATTCCTTGGGTAGCTTCCATCATAAGCCGCCCCTTCCTAAGGAAGTTTTTAAAGCCATTAAACCGATTTCTGAGGACCTGAGCCGAGACGAGTTGCTAAACCGTTGCTTGGGAGGCTACACGGCAAATAGCAATGAAAGTTTCTATGCTACTGTTTGGAAACTGGCTTCAAAATCTTATACAAGTGGCAAAAAAGTCTTGAATACAGCGACAGATATTGCTGTGTACACTTTTAATAATGGTCTGACTAATATTCTTTCAACCATGAAAGTGTGGACGACATTACGAGCATCTATTTCTGGCCCTGGTATGTTCTTGGTTCTGGTTTTACCTTTCTTCTTTGGCAACTTTAGCCTTTTAGCATTTTTGTCATTTCCGACATAAAAAAACAAGGATTATCATGTTCGACGATTTGATCACCGGACTGTTCTGACTCATTGAAGTGATCATCAAGTTGAATTTCTTCATCTTCACTTAGGTCACTTTCATTATCAATTGCATCACGTTCTTCGTCTGATAACTCTTGAAGAATTGCAAGGACATCGTCTAAACTAATTGTTTCCCCACCGGCCCTATCACAAAAGCACAATAAAAAACGAAAAAGAGTGAAATCAAAAATAAAAAGTCACATATGTGCAGGGGCGGCTGGTGTATAGGTGCTGCAGAGCTGCAGAACTGCCAAAAAAATTAGATATTTGTATATTTTCGCGACATAAGAATTACTAAAATTTATTAATAAAATAATTTGGTGCAGCTAACCAAATTATTGCGTTAAAGTCGCATTCTGCCCGCCGTCCTCTATTGAGTAGTAGACCAGATGAATTATCTGGGTCTCTACGCGAGCGCGTCGCGATACATTGAACTGGGCCACACGAGGTAGTTCTCAGCACGGCTCGTCACACCCGTCCTCCCCCTCAACTCCCGCGACAATCCACACTTGGCGCTCGTAAATGCGCGAATTTACACGGTCAGTGAGCTGTATTTTTTCCAGCTAAGGCAACATCAGTGAATGTTTACTCCTTCCTACTTCTCGTACAGTTGGCGGGCGTAAATCGTACCTATTTCGTATTTCGTGTCAATTTGAGATTTTAAATACTGTTTTGTGAATTTGTGTAGTGATCTATTGTACTAATTATTAATATTTATATACTGTGATAGTGACAATGGATTTAGTTTATAATTTAGTTCATGTGAAGCGATTTTTTAAATACTCTTATGAAGAAAAAATTTATTTAAAAAATAATGATAGGCCATTGCCCGATATTATTATTGAGACTGCAGGTGTTAGCCGCGGAAAAGCATATAAACGTCAATTTAATAGAGACATTTATTCGAAGAACAATTGGATTTGTGGGTGGAACAAAAAAAATGCGTTATTTTGTTTTCCTTGTTTACTTTTTGGCGGTGATAAAGCATGGACGGAGGTAGGGGTGACAGATTTGGTGCACTTAACTGAAAAAATAAAAACTCACGACAACTCCAAAAGCCATCTACATAATACAATGGAATTAGCTTTATTAGGAACAACTAATATTAACGCGCAGCTAGATTCAGCTTATTGGATAAATGTGCAAAAGCATAATGATAATTTGACAAAAAAAAGAGATACGTTTTGTCAAAAATTATAAACTTCATAAAGTTTTGTGGGGCCTTTGAACTGGCGCTGCGAGAACATGACGAAGCTGAAACCTCTCAAAACCCGGGGATATTTCGTGGTTTGATACATTTTTCTGCTGAGCTTGATGTAACTTTAAGCGAGCATCTACAAAATGCTTCAGTATTTAAAGGAACCTCTAAAGAAATACAAAATGATCTTTTAGACTGTATATTAAAAGTATGTCATGAAGAAATAATTAAAGAAATTAACAAACCTTCATTTTTGGCAGTTATGGCAGACGAAACAACTGATGTATCTGTAAAAACTCAGTTAGTGGTAGTTTTAAGATATATTCTCGATGGTGAACCGATTGAACGTTTTTGTACATACCTGAAACCTACAAAATGTGACGCTGAAACTCTTTCGGAAAATATTTTAAGTGTTATAGACCCTCTAGTAGAAAATTCACCTTACAAGTATTTTCTCTTAACCAAAGAATATGACGGCAAACATGAATGTTCTTCAAAAAGGTATTAAATTCCAAAAATTTTTCTTGTGAAAGTCTATGTTTTTGTATAAACGGATTTTACATAAAAATTCTGAAGTATCAGGAAAACGCGTGACCCTGAAAATTTTCAAAATTTTTTTGCAGCCCCTACAGCGCTAGTAGTTTGGATACGTTTGAAATTTGCACGCGGGCGGCCAATACCCTAGGATCGGCCTTGTGCAGAACACCCGTTTCATTTCATTACGAGCCGCCACTGCATATGTGGTTGTGGATAGCACTAAATAGAATAAACGCTCGAAGTCACATAAACTCCCGCGAGCGGTCTACGATGCTAACCGCTTCTCAACCAAAGTGCGACCAACGCAATGGGAAAAAATTCGGCCGGAAAACGTTACCTGTTTCAGGAAAGGTTGACTAACAAATACCTCAGTTGTAAGGGGAAACCCATCACCGAGCTAAAAATGGAACGGCGAAAGCAAAATATGTGGCACTGAGTGCAGCAACAACGCTACCGGCCGAAGGTTAAATTCGACATGTCTCACGAGAATAGCTAGCTAGTATCGCCATTTTTGAATATTTTTGATAATAATTGACTGTATTACATACACTTAAATACATGCCTACTAACTTCCTTAAATATTATTATGTTATTCTCTTTTTTTTCAGTCAAAAGAAAATTGTCAAAAAGCCCTTTTTCAGTTTATTACAGTGGCGTTACGCCTTAACAAATATATTCATTACATTACACGAAATCACTGTACTGGTATAAGTAACGTACTCAATTAAGTACCTCTGACTCTATCCGGGGGCGGAGAAATGCCCGCGAAAAATAAATCACATTTTATCTTGCCCCATGCTAAAAACAATAACATTAATTGCAACAGTATCATTGGGAACGCAGAGAGGAGTCGCAGTCGGTGCCCCGCAAAAGGAGAGGCCCCGTCATTCTGCGCTATATCGAATCATGCCAATCTCCGGCGGCGGGTGGATTTTTAAGCCGGCCCGGGATTTATTGCATACTTTTAAGCCTCTGGCGGCCGTAAATTTGAAGTCTCCTTTTTACGACGTCACCCCGTGATGCATGGATGGGCGAGCGCTAATGGTACCCCCTCCCACACCGACGTAAGTCTTCTCAGACACCAGATGCAAATCTACCGATAACGACAGACTTGATATTCAAGAGGATGATATTTATTATGATGAATTTTTTCTGGGCGAAATTTATCTCCCTTAATGTACTTAATACTATCATATTTTTAAACGGTCCGCGGCGCGGGGCCGCTCTCGCTGGCGCGGGAGTTTACGGAGTTGCATCGACCACAAATTAAAATAAACAGCCATTCGGAAGATTGCTCGTAACCGATCTTAATTTTCGTGTTTTTAAATACCACGAATGGAACTCACTATAAACAGCATAAATATACTTTTCATTATAAATTTTCTTATATATCTTTCTCATTATATTTTATCGTTAGGTACATACTATTCATTTCATCGCTATTTGCCAAATAAAAAACTCTCTCATCTTGCCGATAAACGGAACAGTCTACGTGAGCCTAGCCATAAAAACATGCCACGGTATGAGATAAGAGCGGTTTGGAATTTTTTATTTGGCAAATAACGATGAAATAAACTATACGTGCCAATATTGAATTGCCTTTCATTTCTCTCATTTTTGTTTTTTTTTTTTTGTTTTGAAAAGAGCCTTGAGGTCGTTAAACATTGTAACTAGATTAACACCACTGTAATAAGCCAAAAAATGGGTTTTTTGACAATTTTTTTTGGGTGGAAAAAAAGGTAATTAAGATAATAATATTTGAAGAAGTTATTAGGCATATATTTAAGTATAACACAAAAAATTATTATCAAAAAAATATTCAAAAATGTTGGCACTGGACCATTCCTGCAAGACATGTCGAATTTAAGGCGCTCTGGGGCACGCACTGTAACTGGTGCCAATTTGAATCTGGAAAAAAATTCACTTAGTCTAAATGTTTATAGCTAGTGAAATAGGGGTAGGGGATTTTGAAACTTGATTTTTGTGTGATTAGCGGGTATCTAAATAAGAAATGTTAAATTTTCGACAAAAAAGGCAATCATTTGTTGATAAATAATGTTTAAATTAACTTATCGAAAGTTCCGTAGGTATTTCACTTCAATATGTTATTTTAAAGATACTGTTAAAAAATTGCATGTTAAGAAAATTGTTGGAGTTATGCTGTGTGCCGTTTTTAAAACACATGTTTCAAGAAAAACTCATTTAAAGTTTTGAAATTTGTTATTGGGAATTCAAATTAAGATCGCGGCGCCATGGCGGATTATCCGCAAATTAATCTCTAGTACATGGTTTCCCAACCTCACTTTTTTGTTGTGTTATTTTCGAAATTTTCCAGCATTTTTGGCTATTTTCCTGTATTTTAAAATTATTGTTATTGTTATCGTTAGTTGTTGCTATATTTATTATCCTTTTACACTGTTATAGCTTTTGTGACTGAAAAATTGGATTGTTCTGTCGGTTACATCTGGTAAGTACCTACTTATTAGGAGTCTCTATCTTAGGTATTATCACTTTTGTCTGTCTCAGGTATTATCATTTTTGATTAGAAAATATTTTTAATGTAAAATATTGTTATTTTAGAATGAACATGGCCCAAATAACTCTAAGTTTAGTAGAGTACATTAACTATATTGGTAGAAATATAAATGCAAGATGTGTGGTTGAAGGAGAAGAAGTTTTAAATGCTGGTCACATTATCTTACATGGCAGAACAGATTGTAGCTCTTCTCACATTAAGTTGGTTGTCATTTGTCTGCAGACTAGTGCTCTGCAGTCCGAACCCCATCAAATTAGTGGAGAACTTATTATTTTAAATGGGTCGGCTAAAATAGAATCAATGGTTTTTGTGTGTTTACTTGTACTTCAGCATTACGTACTTACACTAAACTATTAGTAGCACTATTTATTTCTATCTCTCTGACATCTTGTTTAGTGTGAAGCAAATTAATCAAACCCTGGGCAACTTGAATCTCAGCCTCAGTGTTATTTTCGACAACTTCAGATTGATCACATGGACCAACTGGATGAGCTTCCATCAATTGTCTGTTCCGGTATCTTTCACCCCCATACGAGTGTGAAGATTGTGCCTTCGAGGTAGAGGACACTGTTGTAGGTGTCGGAAGGTTTTGAGAATGAACCGCTGTTTTCTTTAATTCACGACCCCTACTTTCCGATTTTTGTCCTTACAAAAATCATCATCATCATTAGGTCATCAGTCCTAAGACTGGTTGGACGCTAACCTTCAGCTTCTCCTATCTTGTGCTAACCTACGCATTTCGCTAATTGTGATACAACCTACATCCCTTACTATTTGCGAGCAGTAGTCTAATCTAGGCCTACCTCTGCCTTTCTTCACTCCTATTTCCGCCTCCAAAATATCGCGGACTATTCCCCCATGTCTCAGCAAGTGGCCTACCATTCTATCTTTTCTCTTCTTTAAGTTTTTCCACATACTCCTTTTCTCGCCGACTTTCTCCAATACTTCTTCGTTTCTAACCCTATCAGTCCATGGTATTTTCATCATTCTTCGGTAACACCACATCTCAAAAGCTTCTAATTTCTTCCTACTTGCTTCCCCTACCGTCCAGGTTTCGCAGCCGTAAAGTGCCGTGCTCCATACATATGTTTTCAAAAATCTCTTCCTTGTTTCTAAGTTTATTACCCCCGAGCATAAAAGTGCTTTCTTTTTGTTAAAAGCTACTCGACCCTGCGCTATTCTTTGTTTTATGTCTTTATCGCTTCTTCCATCCCAATTTATTTTACTTCCTAAATAAGTGAAGTCTTTAACTTCCTCCAATCTTTCATTATTAATTTGTACTTTCGTTTTTGCTCTGCTCTCGCGCCCTCTGCACACTAACACTTTAGTTTTGTTTTTATTCACCCTCATTCCGTATTCCTCTGTCAACACTGCCTCCATTTCGTTCAATGCTGATTCTAGTTCCTCCTTACTAGATGCTAATACTGCTATATCATCCGCGAATCTCAGCATTTTTAGTTTCTGTCCCTGTACTTTAATCCCGAAATCCACTCTATCTTTTACCACATTAATCGCCTCTTCGATGTACAGATTAAAAATTAGTGGTGATAGCGTACATCCTTGTCTTACTCCTTTCCTAATACCTACTTCCCTTTCCTCCCCTTCTACTTCTATAACAGCAGTTTGCTCTATGTATAGATTGTGTACTACTCTCCTATCTCTATACTTCATTCCCGCGCTCTTTAGTATCTCGAACATTTTTTCCCATCTTACGTTATCAAAAGCTTTTTCTAAATCTCCAAATCCTATATAAGCGTTCTTTCCTTTTTCTATTGTTTTCTCTAACATTACTCTTAGCGCCAGAATAGCTTCGCGAGTTCCCCTATTTCGCCTAAACCCGAATTGGTCTTCTCCTAGTATTTCCTCCGCTCTATTTTCCATCCTCTTCTGCACTATTCTAGTTAGGATTTTTGACGCATGGGAAGTTAGGCTAATCGTTCTAAAGTTCTCGCATTTGTCGGCTCCTCTCTTTTTCGGTATAGTAACGATAATGTTCCTCTTATAATCCTCCGGCATCTCGCCCGTTTCGTATATGTATTTTACCAGTTCAAACATCCTATTTACTACTTTCTGTCCCGCACATTTCAAAATTTCCGCCTGTATTTTATCTACACCCGGCGCTCTATTATTCTTTAGCCCCCTTAGTGCTATTTCAAATTCCTCTCTCAATATAGGTTTTCCTACATCTTCCCTATCGATGCTAGATTCTTCCTCTAATATCTCTCCTAATTCCTGACCCTCGTATAAATTTCCTAAGTACTGCTTCCATCTATCCGCTTTCTCCTCTCTTCCTATCAGTATGTCCCCCGATTGACTCCTAACATTTCTACTTATTGTTCCTATATCCCTGAAGTTCCTCTTAATTATTTTGTAAGCCTCATCGGTCTTACCTACTTGCAACTTATCTTCTACTTCTTTGCATTTCTCCTCTATCCATTGTTCTTTCGCTTTTCTACATTTTCTAATGATTTCCCACTTTATTGCCTTATACGTTTTCAGTCCTTCTTCGTCTCGTCTGTTTTTGTAGTCTCGTCTCTTTTGCATTAAGTTTAAGATTTCGTCCGTTATCCAGGGCTTCCTAGCTTCCCTTTTATCGTGTCCTAAAACGTCCGTAGCCGCGGAATCTAGACTATTCTTGATACCCTCCCACTCAGTTTCTGCGTTCTTGATTTCGTCCTTACTCGCTTTATTTATTAACTGATCTGTTTTCTCCTGGAACTTATCTTTCATATTCTGATCCCTCAATATGTCTACATTTATACGTTTCTTATCCTTCCGGGTTTTCAGATTTTTGAACTTTAATCTAGCTTTCATGACTACCAAGTTGTGATCGCTGTCTACATCTGCTCCTGGATAACTCTTACAGTCTTTTACTTGATTTCTAAATCTCTTCCTAACCAGAATGTAGTCTATCTGATACCTGTCTATCCCTCCTGGCATTTTCCATGTGTACCGCCTCCTAACGTGATTCTTGAACAATGTGTTCGCGACTACCATCTTGTGCTTCTCACAGAATTCTATCAGTCTGCTACCTCTCTCGTTTCTGTTTCCTAATCCATAAGGCCCTACAAATTCTCCTTCTTTCCCCTCACCTACGACTGCGTTAAAATCTTCTACTACTATTAAATTTTCATGACCCTTCAAAAATCCTATTACCTGCTCTATGTCCGAATAAACGGCTTCTAACTCTTCCTCGCTGTGGCTAGAAGTAGGCATGTATACTTGCACTATTACTGTTTCCACTGGCTTCGAATCTAACCTAACCATCATTACTCTCTCGCTGTATTGTAGGTAGCTATCTACACACTGTCCTGCGTTCTTCCGCATAACGATCCCTACTCCCGCGTTTCCATTTACCGATCCTGTGTGTATTACCCTATAGTCACCGCTCCAAAAATCTCCTACTTCCGGCCAGCGCATCTCACTTATACCTACTATATCTAATCCTAACCTATCCATTTCTATCTTCAGATTTTCTAGCTTCCCTGCCTGTCTCATGCTTCTGACATTCCACGCTCCGACTCGTGAAATGCTACACTTCCTATTATTATTGCACTCGATCACGTCTCCCGGAACAGTCCTCACCCGGAGATCCGAACGGAGGACTATTTTACCTCCGGAGTTTTTTGTCCCAGGAGACGCCATCATTAATTTAGGATAAGCTTTCTGCTAGCTGTTCTGAGGATTATAATGTGGTGGTTTCCTCTTGCCTTCCACATCGCAGTCGTGTGTGTCATAGCGCCATACCAACCCCCACGGTTTCTGCCACTATAACTACTGAAAGAGCTGCTGCCCTCCTTCAGGGACTTGTCTTAGTCTGGTTTTTCAATAAGGACCCCCCCACTATGGTTAAACCTATGGTACGGCTCCTTAAATCATTAAAACGCGCAAGCCGACCCACCCGTTCCAGTTTGCACTAGAACTTCGTCAAGGTTCAAGTCCTATCGGATCGGCTTACAAAAATAAAAAAATATATTTTAAATCATAGATTAGAAGTTTTACCTTTGTTAAAATAATCTTCTGCCTTGAAGTGTAGAGAGCAAACTTTCATAAATTTGGTCACAGGCTTGCCATTGCATAGTCTAATTATACAGACTTTTCTTCGATCCACTAACTCTTTTCCCATTCTGGATTCAAACTTGACTTTTCCTGAATTTTCTTTAAGAAAAAGATGAAAACTCATTTTGTTTTCATGGTCCTTTTTGGCCCAGGTATGGCATTGAGGAACACAACAGTAATGGTTCGAAAGGTTGAAGGAAGACATTTCAGACATCTTTAATCGGCACTGCTTTATACTTTTCCCCTTCTTATTTGACTAGGCGCAGGTCAATTGTTTTAATATCTCCTCTAATTTGGACAGTTCGTTCTAAAATAACAATATTGTACATTAAAAATATTTATAACAACAAACACCTACTTACCAGACGTAACCGACAGAACAATCCAATTTTTCAGTC
The DNA here is from genome assembly GCA_037954035.1 of Rosalia funebris. Taxonomy (NCBI): domain Eukaryota; kingdom Metazoa; phylum Arthropoda; class Insecta; order Coleoptera; family Cerambycidae; genus Rosalia; species Rosalia funebris. Next base: position 11,251,482 of record JAZFAV010000008.1, read on the forward strand.
ACAAAAACTATAATAGTATAAAAGGGTAATAAATATAACAACAACTAACGATAACAGCAATAACAATAATTTTAAAACACAGGAAAATAGCCAAAAATGCTGTAAAATATCGAAAATAACACGACCAAAAAGTGAGGTTGGGAAATCATGTACTAGAGATTATTTCAGCATTCGGTCGCCAGAGGTCATATCGCTTCTTTTAAAATCCCAATAGACATGAGAAAATTAAAAATCCGACTGTTTAAAAATGCTTACTATTAATCTGTTATCCCTGGACCATAATGCTGCCCTTCTATATTTAAATATTTTTCCTCATTCTCTTTCCTCGAACATTTTATGTTAGAGCGTGCCTCTTTCACTGCATCTGTCACAGACATCTCGGCGTGCTTAACCCGCTTAGTATCGGCTTCTAGACAAAAATTGTATGATTAGACGCCAATATCGATCTCCAGAACATTCATAATACGAAGAATATTAGCGAGAACATCATTAAAAGTGCACACAGTAATATCAGTCGCTATATTCAAGACCTTTTTTCCACTTGAATAAGATTGTGGAGCCAATGTCCAAACAGTGGCATTAAAGATTTTATTGCTATTTTTCAAATTGCTATTTTTGATGGCTTTAAAAAATTCCTTAGGAAGCGGCGGCTTATGATGGAAGGTGTTCAAGGAATCCGCTGCTTGCGCCTTCCTCCAGTCACACCAAAATATTAAGCACTTCACGTGCTGCGGATTTTCGTCGGTTGATAACTCATGAAATAAGGTCGTCCAGATTTCAAATTTTTTTAATTTACCTTTTTCTTCGAGGGCATGCGCGGTTTTTTAAATGCTTCTTCTGACTAAACATAAACATCTTTTAACAACATCTGTTGTGTATTAGAGAAGTTAAAAATCATAAGGTAAAACATTAGGCTGTACCTAGACTGTACCTTCCCAGCAGGTATTTATTTGACGCAGGTGTCGTTTCAGAACAGTCCAACGTACTTATAAAAGAGCGTGAGATTTCAAGGAAAATTTTTTTTAGGAAAAAATGCCTACAGAAATGCTTAATGCTTCATGAAAGAGTGGTTACTGAAGTCACTTTTATTATTTATTGTACCTACAAAATACGGGGTGTGTAATTTAAGTAATGAGACTGACAACGTAGTGTTTGATCTGGCAATACTTGAGACTCGGAACTTGGAGGGGTGGTAAGTGAACATGGTACGAGTTTAAACACGCTATAGACTAGAGTCATGTGGTTGTCCGTACCGATTTTTTCCTGAAAGAATTTTTTCTAGTGGGTTCTAAAAATTAGTGACATTAATTAGAACAAATAGAACAACGGCGTGTTATCAGGTTTTGTTTCAGACTTGGGCACAGTGCGACGGAATCTTTTGCAAAACTTCAACAGGCCTACGGAGACATTGTTTTGTCAATGTCACAGGTTTTTCGGTAGTTTAATGCATTTTCAGAAAGAAGAGAGTCGATTGAATATGAGCCTCTCAGCGGGAAGCCTTCATCTTCAAGAACCGATGAAAATGTGGAAAGAATCCAAGATCTTGTGGATCAAGATCATAGGTTGATAGTGAGAATGATCGAGAAGAGTTGAATTTGCCTCACACCATCGTTCATCAGATTTTTACCAATGAATTGACGATGAGAAAAATCTGCGCACAAATCGCAGGACCAAAAGAATATCAGGAGGGAAAGGTGGGCTGACTTTTTGGAATCGATTGAAAATTATCCTATTTTCTGGAACGTGTCATTATTGATAACGAGTCTTGCATGTTTGAGTACGACCTGGAAACCAATTTCTCCAAGATGCAAACAAGCAAGAATGAACAAGTCGAAGAATAAATGCATGCTGACTTGCTTTTTCGATACCCAGCGAATCGTTCACAGAAGTTTCTGCCTGAAGGCCAAACGGTTAATCAACACCTTTACAGAGAGCTTCTTAAAAACTTCGAAAAAGGATCATGCGTGTAAGATCAAACATCAAGAACAACTGGGTATTACATCAGGACAATGCGCCTTGTGGCACAAAAGTTTCAATAAACGAGTTTTTGGCCAGTAAAGACATTTATATGGCTCCTCAGCCTTCTTAGTCGCCCAACTTGAGTCCTTGTTATTCTTTCCTCTTCCCGAGATTGAAAAATAACCTTAAGGAGCGTCATTTTAGGACACTCAAAAAGATTGAAACGGTTATAACCGGCCAGCTGAGGGCCATTCCAGTATCCGAAGTCCAGCAGTGCTATGAGGATTGGAAGAACCGACTCCAGCGCTGTGTGGCTTCCCAATGCAGTTATTTAGAGGGAGACAATATTGTATTGTAATTCGATTCAAATAAAAAATTGAAAAAAAAAATAAGTCTCATTCCTTAATTTACACACCTCGTATATTGAATAAAAAGAGTAGTTTAGATTATCGCAGTTGTAACATTAAATAGTAATAATAAAGATATACCTAAAAAGCTTATCTAAATATATGATTGTTTTAGTTATACCGACTAATGTTTATATATATTTATATAGTGAAACGCTGCACACGTTTTCAACCGAAACACGTTCCAATATTAATTCCTTTCCCGGCGAGAGATCGATATACAACTTTGATACAAATAACAATAAAAAATATCATCCCATCCCATTGGTATTAATAAATGTGAATGAGTCGTGGCAAATGGTATCTGTCTGTAATTTCCTCTCGGATTCATTGGTAATTTACGACGACTGATGGGCGTTCTACTCAAAAATCTGGACACGGGGCGGCATCTCTACTGCGTATAAATCTGTCAAAGCGATATTGTATTGCTGTTATTTATGTAGAAATCAACTGTTTACTTCATTCTCATCAATCTAGCTCGCCATGACCGACCGGACCCAGCTTCACATGCGGCGTCTCTTTCTTTCGTTTCGTTTCGTTGGCCTCTTTCAGATCGAAACGGTATTAGTTCCAAGGGGTACATTCGATAAAAAATGTATAAAATTATGTTAATGGTATGAGTGAAAATCACAAAATACTGTTTACATCTCATATCAAATTCATACTTATAAAAGGTTTCTCACGATGTCAATATCGGTCATAAACAATGATACTGGTTCGGACCAGTTTTTAGAATAATTTTTGAAGAACGTAACGTAAAGTGATAATTTATGAATATCTTATAGATTCATTTAAATCGATTCACTGTTGAAAATCTGCCGTGATAAAACTTTATCACTTTTAATGGTGTAGAATTTCACTATTTTGATATTAAACTTAACACCAGTCTAATTGTTTCAATTTTATAAAACTACAATTGTAAATTTTTATATATTTCAGGTATAAAACTTAGATAAATACAGCACAATATAATACACTGTTCTTCGCGTGGGGTAGATTATAATCTCTGCGTAGTAACTATTATAGAGTACGCATCCATGTATGGGGTGTCTCACTTGGAACTATAGAATTTCAATTGCGCGCCATTTGTGTTCTGTCAAAGATAGGGCGTCAATATTTTTTTAAAGTGAAACTTTAAAAAAATAATCTCCTCAAATTTTTTCGTCCATATATCGCATGTCGCATTACAGTTGGTCGCGGAGTAGGGGTAAAGTGAAAGGCACTCGGCAGAGCAGCCAAGGCCAATATGGCTGCGCCCATGGCTCGCATCAGCTGACCGTGTAGCATTTATATTCTCACTCATTCGTCACTTGCACGAATGAGTGACTCCGAACTCCGCGGTATTTGTGTGTTTTGATCAGTGTATTGATGTAAATATTGTTGTTCACTTGATCGTAATGGACAACGATACAGCTAGTGAGTCAAATATACCGGTCAACGAAGGAAGAACCAAGAATAGTGCGAAAATGTCCGACGGTGAATTAATTTTACGCCGTAAAAGACAGAATGCTGAGAGAGTTAAAAAATACTGAGCAGATAAATATTCCCAATTTCCAGAATTGTGTGAGTCGACAGAAACATATTAATTCTCGATATGGTGGAGTAGCTATATTACAAAACAATGACAGTTCATTGAGAGTTTAGTCGGAAATGCAAGCATACACAAATACTCATGTTATTGGTCAAGCAACTACATCCGAATCTGCTGTGGGAGATTTTTGTGCAGCTATTTGTAAACTTGATGACAACAGAAAACTTGTAAAAGCGTCAATTTATATTAAAGTCAATCAAAGAATAGATGACATCATGGATTTTCTAGGTTTTCATCTACCTCCATTTGCTACGTCTTCGGCACAAATTTTCCGTTCTCGAGAAATGTATTCGCGAATGCCTGTTATTTTATCTGGTGATTATAATACAGATTTTAAGAAAGAGGAATCTGCTCCACTTACTGAATACTTGAGAGAAGTATTTAATCTTGAAATGAAAAATGATAGAAATATACCAACCACGAGATATGGTACTACGATCGATGCGGTTTTTTCTAGATACATTGAAAAAATAGAATGTAAGTCATTGTTTACTTATTTTAGTTACCATAAAATATTAGTTACATTTATGGACTGTGAGACTCAAGGCGAAGATGAAGTTATTGATAGAATAATTGAAGTTCAAAATGATTCAATGATTTAAATAAATATTAGTCTCAGTTTTTAACATGCGTCTATCATCTGAATGATTGTATTTATTATGTATTCCGTACTCTAATACGCAGATTGAAATTAAAATTTACAGTTGGATATCTTGTCTACTATTGATTTCCCATTATCATTCCCATTTTTCAATTATTAAGTTGATTAAAAACACGATTTTAATACCCTAAATCGAATAATTTTCCGAAAATTTTCAGTTAAATGCCTACAATCCGAAAAAAAGTTTCACTTGCATCGTGGTTTCATAAAACCACACAATGTTTTTTTTTTGTCGTGAGGCAGGAGAAAATCTTCGAACGACACCTAGAAGTCCAGGTAGTGTCGAATTCGTAATGCGGATCTGCTGCTTCACGCCTACTGACTAAAAAACCTCCAGCCCCTTTACCTAGGTACTGTAACGATCGTTCTTAACGGGCGGACAAATTAATCCAAAGTACTGCAAATAAGGTGTTTTATTTGTTTGGATCTTTTGATATGTTTGAAAATTGTGCTAGCTAGTCCTGTTGATAATATTTGTGTCACGGAGAAAATTCCCAGTGTCAGCGCTGACAAACAATATAAACGAAAAGTAGATATCTCAGTTGCACATTTTGAATATAAGTCTCACCTTGAATTTATGAAACACTAATCCGACATTAGTCGTGCTTGATTCTTCAAATTAATCCGTCATTTAGACGTTAAGAATTATTGCAAAATGAAAAAATTAATTAATTCTTATTGAAAGACCATTTGCTTTGTTATTGATGTTAACTTTACGGTTATTAGCAACGGAAAGGAGAAAATAGAGCGTTCAAATTGAAGATAAGAGGAACCAAAGAAATTATCGCACTGTGCGCAGAATACAAGCGTATACAGGGTCGCGAGAGCGGAGTGTCACTAATAAAATACGTCTCAGTACTCACCTTTCGGCATTACTTCTAAGTTCTCGCCTATTTTTAAAATATTCTACTCTACTGTTCTATTTCTATTTCCACTCTATTTGTACTTCGATTTTGACTCTATCTACTCCCTGTACTGCTTCGGCTACGATTACCTACTTTCCTCCCTTTGTATCGCTCTTTCTCCTTCCTCTTTTCTTCCAAAAACTTAACCGCTTCCCATGCTTCTTTTCCGCTTAACATTATTTCCTGGAGGTTCTCTTCCCCGATTATCGCGCTGCATTCATTATCCTGCCTCTGTTTTCCGGACTCCATCTTATGCACGCGAAAGTATGCCTCGAGTTGTCCATATCACCAGTGGTGGCATCTAGCGTCTATCGAATACAAACTACATATTTAACAACTGTCGTCTACAAACCATACAACGTCAACAAGCCTAGATGTCATTACCAGCTTCACTTTCAAAGAAGTATGGTTCAATTACTCCACCACACCAAAACGCGCACCAAACCGTGCATGCATTTAGTTTTCGTGAATAGCCTGCGGATCTTCAGCACCGCAAATTCGACAATTTTGTTTGCTGACGTATCCGTGAAGATGAAAATGTGCTTCATGGCTGAACACGTTTTTTTTGCAAAACTCAGCATCACCTTATTTCTTTTTTAACACCCAATTATCAAATATACGACGTTGTGAATGGTCTGTAACTTAACTTCTTAATTTTTGTGTCAACTGAATTTTGTATGCTGGCAGATCTTTATTTAAAATGCTATATGTGCTGGCTCTTGACAGATTCAATTGTTGTGCACGACGTCGAATTAACGTGTTTGGATACTCCCGTACACTTTCTTTCACTGCAGCAACATTTTCATCTGATCGACTACGACCAGGACGTATTGATGTTATTCTATCAATAACAGAATCCCCCTTCTTCAAATTTCTTGATCAACTTACGAACTATTAATTCTGTAGGCGCCTCAGTTCGTCCTAATTTTGTGCGAATTTTTCTTAATGCAACTGTAAATGATCGCTTACATTCATAAAACAGTAGTACACAAACTGTTCGTTATTGTACAGTTTAATCTGGGCACGTCGACGTCGTACGGTTTATATATGACAGTCGTTAAATACTGACGTCCTATTTTTGACAGAACAGAAATGGCGCGCAATTCAAATATTATAGTTCTAACTGAAACACCATATAGTATTCATATTGAAATGTGAGGCAATGTGGCTATAAATTAACCTACGCGCAAATGCTATTATATGTATCAAGAAGCAAAAATTAATTGTGTTAGTCAAGTTTATTAAAATTTTTGCCAAGATACCCTAACATATTTATGTTTTTTGACGATCAAATAAACAAGGTAGAATAAATGAATATTTTGTATCTGTCATTTCTCGTTTGTTGTCTGATTATTCAATAATAATTAAATTATCTATAAATTTTACCAAGAATGTTACCACTTTTTTATTTTTGATACGAACTAAATCCCCTCATTATAAAAATAATTATTAGTAAATATCCACAGCCATCTAGATATCAAGGAAGCACATTTATTACTTATTAACCCAGAAGAACATGTACATTAGGATAGGATCATAATATTTAATTGGAAAGCTCTGTAATATAAGTATTGCTCATCAAGAATAGAAAAAGGGTGAGAATATACTCTAGATATACGCAGAAGAAAGAGTGAGACAGCATATGGAAGGAAAAGGATGCGCTTTACGCGCGGCCAGATCGAACTGTGTACATTCACATTCAATATATATTCATCAATATTCACTTTGTAAAAGTCTCAGTTCGACTGGGTTAAGACCAGGCTATTTACTGCGCACCTCGTGGTTGGTTCGATATAGCAGTTTTGGGACATGTTCCTATTCTTGATAAGCTGTACCATTTCAAATATGTTAGTTAGAAATTTAGTTCCGTTATTCACGAATATACAAATATTTTCTATTTATAGACTAGACTTACTATATTATAGACTAGACATGCATATAATACAGACCAATATTTCATTAGTAGAATAAAGAAATTAAGTTTGTATATTAAAAAGAAAAATATATTAAAGTGTATTTTACTCTATTACTTGTATGAAAATTCACACCATCGAACTGGTATGTCCCTATATGTAGCCCATTTGGTGTTGAATTTATGTGACCATTATTCTTCACCACATTTCAGAAAGTGTAAGAAGATATAAAAATGATCAAGACAAACTATTTAGTTGGTATACTTTAAAAAGAATAAATGTTTTCAATACACAAAACGGAAAGGACTCAGTATTGGACTGGCTGTATATCAAGTCAATAATTACCTTAATCACCAATAAGTGAAATGTTGTTACGTTTTGACATTATACTTGGTTATGCTTGGGCATTATTGTTTTACTTATATTAATATTATTACATAATAAATTTAATCTTATCGTATTTTCAAGACTTCCAATAATATATTAGCCTTCATATGACTTGCACACATGTCCTGCAAGATTGTCACTACTAGAAAAATAGCTAAAATTACGATACTTAACAATATAACTTCCCAAATGCACTTTTTATGCATGCAAATTTTATTTACATATTTGAAAATTTATAATATATTATCCGTTTCAAAACGCTTTTGGGCTCCAACACGCCTTCTTAGACGGTACTGCCACTGTTCAAAACATATCCTCCAAACAGAGCATATTCCTTCGGTATTTTATCTCGTACATAACGGCTGGGCTTTCAGGATGTGACATATTTAAAAGGAAATTAATTACGGCAATTAGCCGGTCAGCAACGACGTTTATACAAAGCCCCGGAGTTTATTATAAACAAATCTGAAGATAAAAAGTCCTTATTTATGTAATTCGTTATTAAAGACGTAAGATATGCTTGTTGTCAGGTGACAAAGCGTGAGGGTCGGCCCACTACTAGGTAGTATTGCTGCCCGACCATGGCTGTAGTGTAAGGAATTCACCGTACTTGAAATTCATCCTGATATTATGTTGTTTCAATCGATAGATAAAAATGTTATCTCTCCATAAATGCTTGTATTTCCTTATCAATGACGTTGCACATATTTATTTCGCTAAATTAATTTCCTTTGAATTCTTCTTTCCAATCAGTGGTTCAATACCCCATGATGTTAATTTGAAGGCAAAGCAAGAAATACTTTTAATCAACTTAAAAAAGATATCTGCAAAACTAATGTTCTTGTTCTGGAACCTGTACATAATGCGAGAGTAATCTACTTAAGGACTACATCACTTAGACCCCACTAGGCGTCTTGTCCATCTCCCTGAAAGGTGTATTGCTCAACTTCATATTATGGCGACGTGTCCTCATCTGATAGTATCTAGATGAGACAGAAATTCTGTGATAGTTTTGATCTAAGCCCTTCCTAGATATTGTTAAAAGAAGCCTTTGCTGTACTTTGGCTGAGATATCTTAACAAGCTCCTAGTGAACTAACAGTTTTCTCTTTAATTTCCCAGTTTCTTAAATTCATCGTGCATTTCTCGTTCGCGCGTTCCTTCAATTACTTGGTTTATTGCTGTGATCGGTAGTTCAAGAGTATTCAAACTAGCAATCCTCCTAACCAATCTCTCAAATTCTTGAGTCCACATTGTGTATGACCCTTCGTACACACAAAAATATATTGTTTATGTGGTCAGTGTATGCCAGTTATATACCAATCCTATTTCTATTTGAAGCTTTCACATAAGCAATGTTTTCAACTGTATGTGTACATTTTAATTATTTTACCTGTTATTTGTCTACAAGGTATCTTATTCGTCACTGTGGTAGTACCTGAAAACTTCATTTGTACTATACTAGCACAATTATTCAAAAGCCACTTGCGCTGCATATGTAGACGCCTTAAGTATACTCCTCATCCCCCTCGTTCCTTCTTAAAGCTGTCTTTGAAGATATTGTTTCTTTATTGATTGACCTCTCGAATGACCTCTCAACCCCTGAATGCGTTTTGGTGTTTCACGTGTCACTCTTTACTAGGCACGATATCGTTACCAGCTATAGCTTCTCTAGATATGTTACCTGTGTCAATTCAAAATAAGTTACTAATTCAGATCCAGTTACCACGTTACTGTGTTACAGAACCAATACCCACTAGCTCTGGCGGCAGGTATACTGTTGGTAAATTCTAATAGAAAGTTATTCTCGGTTCTGCTAACTTGGAGCAACAGCTTATTGTTGGAATTATAAAATTGTCCACTACACTGAATTGATTTCCAATTTTCTCCAATATCCAGTGGAGATCAAGCAACTACAGATCAAGCAAGTTTCTGTTTTATTTATGTTCTGCTTCTGGCACGATTCCATCCATTACTCGTTCTAGTATAACCATAATAATTAAATATCTCATCAAGTGTTCACAAATAGTCGAAATGTCTTTATTCTAGTACATATCATGACTTGTACATGATCATAATCTGTACTAGTTAACATGTTTAGGTAAACCATAGTAGGTAATGGTAATTACTTCTTTCAATTAAAGATAAATAAATATTTGAAGAATATCCAAATATTATAATAGAATTTTGTATAGGTTTTTACGTAAAACAGGCTATTTGTTCACCCTGTTTTGATATGTGTACACATTCGTTGATATAAAGAAACGTTTCAAACAAGCTAAAATAATATAATTAATGAAGATATTACTATACTTAAATTGCAGTAATATGGGAAAAAGAAGATCTTACTACCTTTATCTAGGGATTAAAAGATCTAGGGTCAATTTTAATATCAGATTAAACATTTTTTCAAACTATAAATCTACTATAAACTAATCTATGGTGAGGATAAGAATAGGTAAATTATATTTGCATCGGTTTCACATTTTTTTTTTTATTATTATTCATGTTGCCCCTCGAAAGTATTTTATCGACGCCTCTGCGCGGAGTGACTTATGCCGAAAGGGATGCTAAGTGCACTCAGAACCTGTTTTTAAATACGCACAGCGACAATATATGTGCTTGATCCTTTAAATGCGCCATTCTGGTTATAAACAAAGCCATTTTCAACCAGTCTTGTTATTTACCGATTTCAGCCACAGTTGGGTTCTTAATTAAATCCCAAAGTTATGTAGAATTGTCAGCTAAATGACATTCCTATAATAATGTCTTACAAGAAGTAGAATTATCATAATGCGTGTGGGTAATTAATCGCTAAAAGTATTTAGTACGTATAATTATATTCATAAAATTAATTATGTCGATGGCTTCCAGTTTCTTGTACGTATATCTGAGACCGAGAATAATATATCGTGGTCAATAAACACTGACAACGATTTATGTATTTGTTATTACTCACTTATAAACTTATCAAACATTTATTACTTATTAAATATTTATTTCACATCCTTACAAGTATTTTGGAAATCTACATTTGAAGTCTTAAACAATATATTTATATGTATATATCTATATTTAATGACAATTGTTAACATTTAATTGCATGCAATCTAAGTCTATATCATTAACTTTTAGACAATGGGAGAAATTGAAAAGATTTTTCGTACCATCTTCAGTGTAAAAGATCTCTAAGCTTTTCCTCTAATCGTACCTAACTCTGTAGGGAAGCCTTTACGGAAGCCACTCTTCTTGACAGAAATATACATATCATATTTCAATATTCTCGTATCAGTAGATCACGATTCACCAAAGGTTACTAAATAAACTAATTTTATATAACACTGACTTAGTTTCCCACAAAACACCAAAACACTACATATATACAACACTCGACGCGCGTTTCACCAACAAAGTTGGCATCATCTGGAGCTGAATGAAACTAGTATTAGTATTAATAGTTTTATAATTTAATAGATTAATAGACTAGTTAATAGATAAATAGAATAATTTAATAGATTAATATTTTTAATCATCTCCAGATAATACCAACTTTGTTGGTGAAACGCGCGTCGAGTGTAGTGAACAGTGTTTTGGTGTTTTGTGTGTCAGTTTTTTGGTGTTCTGCAAGTCAGTGTTAGCTTCACATCAGAGGTTCCAACCTATTCCAGTAATAATTTTATATACCTATTCTAAATTTTTTACGCAAATTCTAAATAAAATATAAAAATTAATATTTACTTAGCACATCATATAAAAAAAAATACTAAACTATAACATATACAAGATAAACATTTAAGTGTTGTCTTATTTCTATTCATTACTTTTGAGTTTTACAAATTCAATTTTAAAAATATTCGCAAGCAATTTATTTTTGTTACACAAGGCTTATAATGTTTTTGTTAACATTATTCAAATAAATCTATTTTTATTTATGGCTAATATTGCTTTATTACTTACCGATAAGTAAAAGAAATCAAACTAATACTTATTATTTAGCAAAATGTACGACAAATTTTAGACAGATACTTATAGAATTAATTTTACAATATGTGCAAAAAGTAAAGACTTTACTTTATCAGATTTTTACTTTTTATATTATTTTAGAAAAAAAACCTATGTATATTAACTTGATTATTTATTTTCCCTGTACAACGATAAATATTTATATTTTGTGACTTAAACCCACTGAAATATTTATTAACTTAACGAGTTTTGGAACTGAAGTCTCAAGTAGGATCAATGACGAAGTGCTCTAAAATCTCTATCTGTGCAGCTTCAGTAAGAACTCTCAGCTGCTTATTTACTTGCACACGGACCGCGTCTCTTGAAATTTTTTAAATAAGGTTATTAAGAACATATCGGTGTCCCATATATTTATCACGATCCCTTTCATTAAAAACCCGCAGGAGCACACTTATTTTCAGCACAATAAATAAAAATAATTTCAGTTCTTTCTTATAAAGTATGTATATACCATTATGACCTTGACAAATATTTTAAAATGACTAATACTTCCGATAAATGTTTTTAAAATGTAATTCCAGGTGTAGTCAGAAGTTGTGCACAAAAATATAGATGAGCGACGAACTAAAATAAGAGATGTGTAAAAAATAAACCGAACGGAACGTATCGGTGTTGAGTCTGTGGTAGTGATTCCACAGAAGCAATGCATGCTACTCTCATGGAACTCATAACGCAGTTCTTAGAATATTCCATAAATTTACTTTGTTTTAAATTACCTTATTTTTACTACGATGTACTACAAGATAGGGGGTACCATTTTACATTTTAAATGGGGATAAGAGGGTGGAACCTAAACTGGACAGTAGACAACGGACAGTAGATTCAAACTTCCCCTTCGATATCTAAGTTTACTTGTTTTTTGTCTAGAGGTTATTTTCCTTGCTAGATTAAATAATTGAGGTGAATAGTTTTGGAATGGAAGCAGTAAATTTAAATATATGTATTATTTCTAGGTCTATTCTGCAACAACACATGCAAATACACACTGGAAAATTGTGCAAGTGTCCCGAGCTTGGCTGCATATACACAGCAAGGAAAATGAGCGAGATCAAGGAACATTTCAAAGCCCATTCCGATGTTAAAAATTTTCTCTGCGACCTTTGCGACTATAGAGGAAAAACAAAGCAACAATTAAACAGGTAAGATATTTTCTTATGGTATTTGGTCACTTTCGTAACAAATACAATCAAATAAATATTCGCCAGTCATATAATTTATTAGACGGCGATAAAAATCGATGTTAGTTTCATTACCAAGTACTTGACTACTTTATATAAGGTATATTTTATAGAATTATTGTATTGTAAGTCGTAAATATGCTCAATATTTTATTGCTGTAATTAAATTTCTAATCCTAATACAATGCAATTAAAGTATTAGTGATAATTGTAAAATTATTCTCAATGAAAGTGATTTCAATTCAGAATAATTTTTAAAACTAAACAACTTAAAATTTCGGTCAGTATAAAGGTCAGTATTCATTCATAATTCAATTTTGAATAACGATAATTTTGCACATATAAACGAATCAGAACCGTGAACGCTTCCAGATGCTCTCGGAACATAAGAAGTATTTTGACTACCATCCATCTACAGTAAACATCGACCTGAAATCTATAGATGATCTCTCAGTTTCATAGAATAGTTGTACACAAACTATTCATTGTTGAACTGTTAATCGCGGCATATTGACGTCATATGGTTTGGAAAGGGTGTTTCAATAAAGATGTTCGATTTTTATATGTAAATAAAACTAGTTGGGTGTGAAATATCGACTCATTTTTTTTTATTTGAAAGAATATTTACGGCATTAAGTACGGAATATAACGTCATTCAAATATTCGCCGCGGCTTTGCCTGGGAGCACATATTCGGCAAGTCCAATTTTCAATGACATTGTCGCATAAATCTTGCTGAATTTTCTGGATGACGTTCATTATATTGACTTTGAGGGCATCAATTGTTTACGGTTTATTCGTATAGACCTGCGAGTTAAAATAGCTTCAATGGACGAAGCCTAAAGACATAAAATCGCATGATCTCAGTGGCCAGTTCACATCGCCGCTGCGCGAGATAACTATGCCCTCAAATAGCTCGTGCTGAACTTCCATCGTGGCATGGGCATGCGCTGTGTGGCATGTAGCACCGTCCTGTTGGAACCACATGTCGTCGATATCCATTTCATCCAGTTTATGCCACAAGAAGTTGCTTATCATCGATCTGTAGCGCTCGCCGTTGACAGTGCCAGTTTCGTTTTGGAAGAAATGCAAACTAATGATTCCGCCAGACCAATATCCACACCAAACAGTGACTTCCTCGGGATGTATCTGGTGCTGGTGTATCTCATGTGGACTGGTATCGTCCCAAATCTGACAATTTTGCTTGTTCACATATCCATTCATCCAAAAAGGGGCCTCGTCACTAAAGATGATTTTTTGGCGAAATTTGGATCTTGGCGAAATTCCAACTGCTCCTCAAGCCCAATCAGCGAACACACGGCGTTGTCTATGGTCGTTTACCTTAAGTTTCTGGATCAGTTGGATATTATATGGGTGCAAACCCAAGTCCCGACGCCAAATTCGCCAAGTTGAAGTCGCAGAAAGGGCAAGTTCTTGTCAACGACGAGAAATTGACTGGGTTTTCCCGTACACCTTCACGCACGGCAGGGATGTTTTCAGCAGACCTTGCATTTCTGTAACGTACGGATGTTGACTGATTATTTATCAAACCGGTTGACTCGAATTTGGCCACCAAACGTCGAATAGTCGGCGGAACGGTGGCGAGAATAAAAATCACGTAGTGCGCGGAATGTTTCTCGAATGGAGCACTGATTTTGAAAATAGAATATGATGATAATTGTAAATCCTATAGTTCCAACTGATATACCCATAGTTTATTGTTACTATGACCAGAGCCGAGAACAATGAAAGTGAAGTGTTTATGTATATCTATGTTGTAATTGTGTTTTATAGAAGACTTTTTCCTCCATATCCAGGCTATTGCTTCCAACCTAATATGACATATTCGGTTACATACGAGTATGGCCTGATATGTCATAAAATTGTTTTGCATACAGCGTACCTCAGTTCGATCCTGACAACTAACGACCGGACTAGTGGCAATATCTAATAATACTCGTATTATATTAAATTCAGCCAGGATAACAGTAACACTATTGACAACATAGTCTGTATGAATTTATATTATTTATTATATTCCCAAGCCAATATGAAAACAAGAATTATTCCTACTAAAGTTGCAACAAATTGTGCTGTCGTTACAGCTCGCGAAGTCCACCGGTGAGTCAGACTTTCGATTCCACCGGTGATAAAATTTAATTATACGCCTGAAACTCACCAAAATGTCAATTAATTCCGTCCGTACAAGCACCGATAGTTGACTCTCCGAGTGTTCGTCTAATTTATCTCTTAAGTCTTGGCAGGAATTCTATTGAATGCTTATTCTGTTTGTTCAGCTTGCCCTACGTTAAAGAAAATTAACAGTTATCAGACTGTTTTAGTAGTTTTAATGATACAATGTGAAATGGGCTCACTGTAACACCACCCTTTGACTATTTCTTTTTAAATAAAGGGCATAAAAGCAGGTTTTAAATTTTTTTGGAGATTGTATTTTTCTATGACTGATTGATATGATTTTTCTAGACAAAAATGTACAACTCCACGAAAACATTATCTAATTTCGTACCACTGAATCCCATAACATATTTTTTCCATCAATATCTCCATGATTCTCAAAAACAGGACACGAGTTTTCGATATACACATACGGGTTAAACAGAAAGATGATACCAGTAATGTTAAACCACTTCTTGTTTCCATTTATACCTACAATTTGTTCAGGTTCAGTAAACCATTATGAATAATTTTTTAGGTTCATGCGCCATTCTCTAACAACCTCGCTGTTTTCCTTCATAACAATGAAAAGATAATGTGTTTCAATTTACCGCACCACTACTTCGAATACTTAATCTCTTATCACTATTCTTATTCTTTCATAGTCAGCAAACTGTAAGAAATTCTACTTTCAGTTTACTGCTTCATTGATGTCGTCATTCACTATATCAACCAAAACAGCAGTAGTATAGGTCCATATCTTTGTTTATACTATTATTACACATAGCTATATTGATACTTTTAATCACATCCAATAGTCTATTATAGGTTATACGTTTAATTACAGTCTGTAAAACGAAAACATCGCGATGATAATTACTAAACAAGTTGAGACATGAAGGCGCAATAACTTAGAGAGTGTGAAGGATTCTTCATCGGATTAACATTAGTACCATTAATGTACTAGCAAAAAATACAATGTAATAAAAATGAGTTCTTCGTAAGCGAAGCAGCGCTCATGAAGCCGTGTCTTGCGTGCCTATTCCTAGACTTCAGAAATGAATTTTACTGCTTATGCAGAGTAATTAAAACAGTTAGTCGATGGACTTTGTTACAAAGTTGGTAAATCTTTCTAAAGACATAAATGCAGTGGACGATTTGCCAAACAGGGTACCAAAACAAAGCACTATAGTTTGAAAAGAAATGGTCGTGGAATTGTTTAAAAATAAATTATCCGCAACGATATATCTTGCGCAGAAAGAGTGTTGATATTGATATAATGGCTATTCACTAATTTTTGCTTGAAAATATTCTTGTCTGGCGCAGTACACATATCAAAATCCTGCTTTCCAAAATACACGTTCTAGCGTCTAGACTCGGCTTCTACAATCATCGAGTGTGATAGAAGTGATGTGTTTGCTGGCAAATCATAATTTTGAGCATGGTTGAAAAAACGTCGGACAATGCAAGGATGTGCCATGATTTAACGCAGTGTAAGGCATCCCCTAAAAGTATAAGTTTGGGGTTGCTTTAATTAACGTGATGCCAAAAAACTGACCCAATAAGAAAAGCCTGCTGCCATCTGCACGTAAATAATTTTCTCTAGGCTTTGTCAACAGTGGAAACAGTGAAACAACACCAAAACACTACTCTAAATGATGCGCAATCACAGTCAACTGGAGCAAATATGATTGAGAGTATGTAGGCCTTTATGAAGAATAGATTACGAGGAGGTCACACTCTAACTACCAACCAATTATCGCTAAATATAAGCGAAGTATGATGGTCTTTGACAACCTTATACTTTGAAAATGTATTTGCCAGCATGACAAAGAGGTGCCAAGCTATAATCGATAACATAGATTGTTAGACCACGCACTAAGTATGGGCATTGCATTGCATTCTCTTTATGTATATGTCTTTTTTAGTCGAATCATAATGGAAAGATCGTGTAAACTGTACCTTTATCTTAAAGGACTATATTTTATAGTTCTACTTATTCAAAAATATATTGGGCTCTTCTACGGAATTCTCTTCTAATCTTCTATACTTTAAGCGAGCCATGTGCTCCTTGAACCTAGTTACAATTTCTTTTTTCGTTTGCCCAATATCACTTTTATCTACAATCTTGATAACTGATTTCGGTAATTTCGGACCTTTGATTGTTTTCAATTCCATCTTCAAGAGTGTCTAAAAAGTTTTATTTATTATCAATGGACTGCACTAATGTCATTCCCGAATGTTTGAAGACTCTGTTTGAGTCGTCTGATAATTTGTGGCTCGTGAAAAATGAATACAAATGATTTGAAGTTTGAGTTTTCTGAAAAGGTTTGTACTTGCCTTAAATATTTCGTTTTTAATTAATGTATCTACTGTATGAGTAGAAAATCAGTTACTTCTAGCTAAGACTTGGTTACCCTGTTCTTTTTTAAACTTATCGTTACTAAGCGGAAAACTTGGCAAACGATACATCAGGAAATGTCAGCTTGCCATTTTGGTCAGCGGCCATCATTGTTGATAACAATGATGAGATCCATCGTGAATAGACCTAAGAATGTTAATTTCCTTACATCATGTACATCAAACTCGAGCCTATTTTTCCCATTTATAATAGTACATCAGGAAATGGTAGTTGTTCATTGTTGTCAACTTCATAGGTGAAAATTATACGCGAAACAGTTACTTTATACAAATATTTCTATATTTGTGGTATCGAGGACTGTATCATCCACATACCTGGACCATACTTTTGTTGTGAACCATTCTCATACCATGTTCTGAATAAATTAAAGTATGATTATAAGTATAATTCCAAATTATTTATAACCAAGAAACAAGTTTCTCATATTTAAACACCAAATATCTGACCGTTACTGTCTTATCCGCCTGTTGGTATCTCCAATTATTATTAACACTTCTGAATATAACAAGAAATTATCAGGTATACTTCTTTATTTGTCATCGCCCATTATTTTTTCTGCAGACATATGACCGTCCATGATGAAACCAAGAAGTACCAGTGCCCTCATTGTCCATTTACTACCAGAACATCCACACATCTACGAAGACATTCTCGATTACATACCGGAGTCAAGCCATTTAAATGTCCGCATTGTAGTTATAAGTGTAATACGCTGGTAAGTATCGAAAGTATTTTATTTTTCATTTTTAACCAAATAGTTGAATACTTGATACTCCATTTGTTTGTACATTTTCTTTTTTTTTTTTCTTTTTTGTTAATTAGATCATTGGGAAACTATGCCATCAATTAATTGAGCGTTATTCTAATAAATATATAGCATTCAGTTTATAATAAAATATATTTGGATGGATTTTTATGAATTGTTTTTACTGACTTTTCTTTCGCAGAATACCTTCTGAGACTTCAGAAATACCCTTCTGATTTCATGAATATCCAGTTATTCAGTCGTTAACAACATAATAATTTATTTCTCCATTATATTTTTATTTAGATACTGTATTTTCTATTCCAGGTTTGAAAAATAACATTAATACGACTCTTCCAAAAAGTAGAACACTATAATACTTATTATAATAATATTTTCAAATCATAATAAAGCAAATAGAATTAAAATTGTAGACACCGTAATAATCGGTGCCATATTAATTACATTCTTGATCCTATATGATTCTTCATCGAAACATCCTGAAGACTGCGCCGTTCTAAATACACAGACTATTGAAAGAAGATATCATAACTTAAAATATATTGCATACATTAATTAAAAATGTTTCTTCAGAATGTAAACTAAATTAATTTCAAACAATTTTGAAAAATAACATTAAAAATGAAATTAAATTAACATTGAGAATTAACAAGTATCTAATAGAAAAAATAGGAATTATTAATATTTATGGGTAAGTTTGAGAATATTTTTGAGGTTATAATCTTAATTAAATCATTTCAGAGATTAATAGTATGAGTTTATCTAATTTTAAATAACATCAACGTAAATAATACAGAAGTACATATACAGGATCTAAATACATATATATTAAAAATAAAGCATACTGAAATACAAGGTTTCAGAATAGTTTCTGGCAGGACCTTAGCAGCATAGTGGCCCCAATTCCGTACCTAAAACTTAAATTATAAAGCAATCCAATAAAAAATTTTAAACCTCATACCCTCTACCACAGAACGCCACTGGTTTGAGTCAATAAATTACTAGATTCAGAGCCAATACGGCTAGTGCAGTTGTTAATATTCCATGTCCTATCAACTATAGCTTTACAGTAATCTCTTTCACTAATCGCAACAGTTTTTTTTTCATGTGCAAAGTGGAATTTTAATCTAGTGTCTTATTTTCATAGTACTTATTCAATTATAATAGCCACATTAATCCATAACGAAGTACATTTATTTACATACATTTATTTTTGGAACGAAAAAACACTTCCTCTCGCATTTTAAAACACAGACTTGAGACTATCAGCTTCAAATTGCTATCAAGTTTAAAATTGGTTAAGGGCTTGTATTTTAGACCTCGCTGAACTGCTTTAATATAAAATTAATTTAATCGCTGTTAAGATTCTATTACTATTCTGACGAGATAAACTAATTACATAATCTAATCGCCGATTAAATTAACCTGATATTAAAAGTACCCCTAAAATCTTATTGCATATTTGCGCTATTGCATATTCCCATATTACATATATACATACACTATTTTCATTACATAGGCCGTAAACTAAGAGAAATCTGCGTTCTCATGGTGAGTAAAGGCTGCCATTTTTAATATTGCTAAGTTTGAGTTGTCATGACAACGCGTGAGGCCATGCAGATGTAATTTGCCAATATAAACAATATACACCTGTTCATTATGTAAACTATACTTAATGCAATCAAATAAAGATAGTGAAATTATATTTGATTGAATTAGACCGGACATTTATATTACAAATTTGAAGTCATATATTTTTGTACATAAAATTTAATTTACGACTAATGAAGACGTGTAATTAATTAGAGCAACTCGCTCTATATCTTAACGAAGTTCTAGAAAATGCCCTGGAATATGATACATTCATACATATTACACAGCATAGCTTGCCAAAAAACCGAAACCTAGAATAAACTTCATAAACCTTATCTGAACTATTAGCTAATATTAACAAAGTAAGGCAAATCGCAGCCATTCTGGAATCCGCCTTCTCCGGAACGACGTTTTGCAAATCACCCGAATTACATATTTCCAGAAAACTTTTAAAAAGTATAATTCTGAAAGTTGCTATGTAAAATTTGCAGGAGAATTTACGGAAGCACGTTCTGTCTACGAACAAACATCCGGGAAAGTGCATTTACGAGTGTAAGTTTTGCAACGAGGACCGTTTCCAGAGCAACTTCGCCAAGGATTTTAAGGCCCATTTGGTCACGAGGCATTCTAAAGTGTTCGGGAACGGCACTGACGCGGCGACTTATGTCGCAGGCATATACGACGTGCAGGACGACAATACTTACTCGCATGTTCACACGGATATTCATGAGGCACACGAGAGGTGAGTGGGAATGGTAGAAACTCAAAAAATAATATTTCTAATATTCTAATATTTTTAAAACACACTTAATATTAATTCCTAACTTCAAATATAAAAAAACAATTTGTTTATTTATTAATGAATTGCGTTTATGCCAAATGCTGATTTTAGATATGGCAAAATAAATGTTTCCCTTAAATAAATAACCCATGAACATTTTATACATGAAAATTATCTTACTATACTACTTAATCCAGAACACCTTCACGTTCAAAATATACTCAGATATTATAGGGTATCTCATTTGGAACAATAGGATGTGATTTTGGTGGAAAAGAAATTGTTAACATTTTACGGTAGCCTTCCCCATTTAGTGGTATAGTATTACCAGCTTACCACTACTGCAATATGTTCATCTGACCGACCACAACGAGGACGTATTGGTGTTGCCTTATCAATAACAGAACCCGTCTCTTCAAAATTTTTGATTAAGTTATGAACTGTTAACTCTGTAGATGCTTCAGTTTGTCGTAATTTTGTCCGAATTTTTCTTAATTCAACTGTAAATGATCGTTCACTTTCATAAAACAGTTGTACATAAACTATTCGTTGTTGAACTGTTGATTCTCGTCATGTTGACGTCGTATGGTTTGTAAATGACAGCTGTTAAATATTGACGCCATATCTTTGACAGAACACGAATGGCGCACAATTCAAATACTGTAGTTCCAATTGAGACACCCTATATAATAGTGTTTCTTTCATTCTAGACATGTATATTGTTTCACCATGATTGGAATATTTTCCTGCTCTTTTCAATTTAGATATAGAAGTCATTTGCATTTCTTCATACTAAAAATAACTAAGTAGGAGTAACATTTATAACACATTTTTAAATGCTACTTACACTGAGAGAAAGGTTTATTTCTAACAGTTAATTAAACTCTTTTGTTCTATTCTAATTCGTCCGACGTAAATATGCAAAATAGCAAAATATAATGCATGATCTAAATTTCGATAGTACCGACATATCACACATATAATAATGTACACACCGAGGACAAAAATAAGAATAAAACATCTTAGAATCCGTAGAAATCTTTAAGATTATTAACTTTAGTTCTTACCTACGAACTAATTTACTTTTCCCACCTATTGTTTTATGTATCGCTGGGTATACATCTTTGGCATTAATAAATTCCTTAATTGACCTTTTCCACAGATTACTATTTTATTTATTGTTTGTTATAATAATGTACAGAAATCCAGATTGGGTGAAGGTGATGTCACACAAAAGGCAAGGCGTGTTATTAAAACTAAATACCCTAGGAAAAATCACCTAAAAGAAACCCAGTTTTGTCACAAAACACTCTAGAAGATATTCGTGCAGATTTAACTCCAACTAAACCTTTTTTAAACTCAAGTTTGCTGCTCAGACTGAAGAATTTTATAATTATGGAATGTCGTAAACTATGACCTCCATGATTTGGCACTATTAAGTTTTTTAGACCGTAGAAATGGTGATTTTTCTTGAAACATTATTTGAATGTAGATTTACAGATTATCTTATCTGTCAATATAAATCATTATTGCCAACTGTATCACTTGAAAATATTAGTAGGTATCACAAAGAAATGAACATAAAAAATCTTTAAAGTGTACCTTCAATCAATCTGGATCTCTTTAGATTTTCCAAACCAATGTTGCCACATACACTATCCTAAGTAGGAAAGTTGTAAACAAAATACACTCAATACTCCTGTTTTTATTCAACCTCCTTTTGTACTAGTCCCAGATTTATCTAAGTCAAACTCTTTATTGCAATTAATCTTTACGCAGAATTCACACCTGTATGTGAAATATTCCCGTATTTCCAGAAACTTAGACTCTCCACCTTCCAAAATAGAAGACACCAACATCCTGGACCTGCAGACCAACGAAGACCCAATAGTGTCCCAACTGTCTACAAACGTGCCTTCTACGTCAGAACGTCCATCCAAAGACAGAACTCTAGACCAAATGCTGCCCATGTTCATTATTCCAAAAGACGAGGCCGTCGTCGTGGAGAATTCCCCGGACAACTGGAACCTCGTCGGGAGATACGACGTTGAGGAAGAATCGGGGACCCTCATTCCGTTCCAAAGCGATGGAGAGAGTATTTTCCAGGAGCACTTCCAATAAACATTTTAATATACGAGTATTGTATGATGTCCAAGTTAGAAAATAAAGTAAGCTCAATTTTTAACTAGTTTCAAAAGCAGTGGTGCACCGAAAAATAAACAGATGCATTTCTGTACCTAAATGAGTTTATTTGGAGCTAGAAAAAAATATTTCCAAAGTGTTCCGTCATCATCTGAGTGGAGGTCAGTGGCGGCTGATAAAATTTACAGTGATTATACCTTTATATAGTATTTACGATACAGTAAGTTTATAATATTATAACGAGTAAGCAAATCGCAATAATATTGCGCCGCCCCTCGTTCATATCGAAGGCACCTCCGGAGAATGCCTCTAGAGGTTCGGATCAAAAAACAAAAGTTACCACGTTGTTCGCAAGGGTCGATTTACTGCAATAATTTTGTCAAAATTCCGAAATTCGAACGAAAAGCATTTCGTACATCGACCTAAAAATTTCGTGACACACACACAAAAACAGCCAGTTAGTAAATATCGATGATCGTTGTTTGAAGAGGAACAGTGTTGTCAGATTGTGATATTTTTCAAAGATTTCTAGTAAAATTGTTTATTTGATTTTTCAGTAATTTAATGCAGTGTACCATATTTTAGTGTAAGTTAAGTTGGTTTATCTCAAAAACTATTGGTTTTTCTTTTTTGTTTATTTTAAATTAATAAAAAATAAATCAGCAGTAGACTACGTTTCCATAAACATCGAAAGAGTATATGTCACTCGACATGCATTTCACCAACCAAGAAGGCATCATCCGGGTATGATTAAAACTAATCAGTGTTAATTGCCTCCTGATGATACTAATTCGGTTAGCGAAGCGCACGTCCAGCGACGTATAATCTTTCGGTGTTATCCTATAGTTCTTGTTAAAACATAATGGACACTGTGAAAGAATTGTTTTGTTGATACCATCTGATCTGACGTATATCTGACGATGAGATATTCAAGTCACGAACGTAGACCCAAATCTAAAAAGTAAATGGTAAAGACGCTAGCAATGCATCCTTGTGGAATATAGTAATAAATAATAAATAAGATATTCGTTATAATTCCAAACTACTTGCTGATAATGATTATCAATAACTACTTTTTATTAACCCTTCTTTCGACATTGATTAATTATAGTTTCTTGAGATCAAATTGAGATTCATCTTCATTTTACGTAAATTATTACACAAAAACCCTTTGCAGCACTCTAAATTCTAACTATAAATATAGGAAAAATTATCTATTTTTTAAACACAATGACTAATACTACTAATACTAATCTATTTAAATGTAGGGCAATATTTTTAGCTACAAGATGCAATCTCTGTTTACTTTTTACGTGTCAATGGCATTATTTTACTCTCTCTATATAGAATATGTGAGTAGGTCCTTCGTGATTTGAAGATGCAGTGATTAGTGATTGTAACTAGTTCAGGAATATTCTCAAATCAAGTTTATTAGTTGCAGACGCAGAAATTGGCCCTCCCCATAAAATATCGGACTAGGGAGGGCAAGGTTACACATATAGACGAGGAGAAACACACACGTATTCAGGGAGAGGTGCCAAACTCCCTCCGTTGACACTCTTACATATACAATGACACTCTCAATACTAATCCCAACTGTGCAACTGTGCAATCTGTGCAACTTTAACTGTTATTTCTATCTTATAAATTATAACTGAACGGGATGGATGTTTGCGCAACTGTTTTTTCATTTTATGCTACAATGTTCCTATTGGTGAGACATCCGGACTGCTAGAGGGCCATTCCATAACAGGGACATTATGTTCTGTAAACCAAGGTTTGACAGTATTTGCTGTGTGACACGCAGCACCATCCTGCTGGAAAATGTACTGCGCGTTAGTGTTTTGACATATTGATATTAACGGTAATAAAGTGTATGTCAAAATTTGTTTATATTTTTCTGTTATCATAGTGCCATCTACAAAATGCAATTTTCCTGCGCCCATAGCACTCATACACATACACCCCCAGATCATAAGGGACGCAGGGAACTTCACTTGCCTAACCAAATAGTCAGGATGATAAATTTCCTGCAGGATTCTTAGCATACGCTTTCTGGTATCACCCAAACAATTTCCAATTTGGATTCGTCACTCTAAATTACCTGGTGCCATTGTTATAAAGTTCAGTGCCTATGTTCTCTGGTTCACAATAACCGATTAATTTTCTGTCTGTTTAGTTTATAACAGCTTCTCTTTTGCCTGAAGGAGAAACCGGTAAGTTCAAAAGTAAAATGTAAAGAATCAAACTTTACCTTGTTGAATTTGTATACTATTTTCTTTATTGAGTGTTTAATTGTGGATACAGAAATATTTTTTTCAATGGCTTGCATAAATAGCACCATAATTTATTTTGCACTAGATCGTCGGTTTGTTATTACAATCCTTTTCAGAGCATATTGATTTAAGCGTGAAATTTGGAATAGTCGACCAGTTTTCTTCATTTGGGTTATACATCCAGTTTCTTTATACAAGTTGATAATGCATTGCACTGTAGATATAAGCAGCGAATTTATTATTATTAAGCCCTTTACCTCCTACACGGAACATAGGGCTTCGGTAAAAGGGCGCCATCTGGTTCTGTTTTGCGCCATGACTTTGGCCTCATTCCATGTCTTTCCTGCCCTTTCTTTTTAACTCGTCCATCACTGTTCTTCTCCATGTCTGTACCGGTTTTCCTACTTTTCTAGA
This sequence comes from Rosalia funebris, assembly GCA_037954035.1. Lineage (NCBI taxonomy): Eukaryota > Metazoa > Arthropoda > Insecta > Coleoptera > Cerambycidae > Rosalia > Rosalia funebris. The sequence goes on from JAZFAV010000008.1 coordinate 11,277,073, forward strand.
TCCCTGTGGATTCCATTCTAGAGCCTGTTTCGCAACACTAGTGTTGGGTCTGCGGAGTGTGTGCCCCACCCAACCCCATTTTTTGCTTTTAATTTCCGATGCAATTTCCTTCTGCCCTGTTTCATGCAGAAGGTCGTCATTTGCCATGCGGTTTGGCCAGAATATACGAAGTATTCTTCGTAAGCACTTGTTGACAAAGACTTGCAGTTTATGTGATAGTACTTTTGTGATTTTCCAGACTTCACAACCATATAACAGAACTGACTTGACGTTTGATTGAAAAATTCGTAATTTTGTTTGTGTAGAGTATTGTCTGGAATTCCACACTGGGCCGAGTGAGCTGAAGGCATGCTGTGCTTTTCGTATTCTACTACGAATGTCAGTTTTTGCACCCCCACTTTTTGTAATGATACTTCCCAGATAGGTGAATTCCTCAACATCCTCTATTTCTATGTGATTTATATGAAATGGGGCATTGTATCTGGTGTTAATTCTCATACATTTTGTTTTATTGATGTTGATTTTTAGGCCGATCTTGCTGGCTTCTATTGAAAGTATCTGCAACCGAGTTGCTGTTTCTTGAAAAGTTTGGCCCATAAGGCACACATCATCTGCTTATTCCAGATCGCCCAGGCTTGAGGTTAAGGTCCAGCGGATACCTTGTGCATTGCTATTAACTCTAGATAGAATGTGATCTAGCACAATAGTCGAAATTCCCTGTTGAGCATTAACAATTGATATTAGCATATCGTCACTTAATGCCACGCACGCCACGTGCCATTTTTTTTTATAGAAAATTTTAGCAGACGCGTCCAAAACACACATGATAATATCCGTTTCACTTTGACAACAATTGAGATTCTATTTTGTTTTAAAACGTTACAAACGTTTAGCCTATTAGGAATTTTAGCAACTGTCCGAACTATTCTGAACCGCGAATCTTAATGTCTTTTATTAACAAACTTTTCATTGACACATCATAACGTAGTAATACTTCATCGTATTTAAGTTAAAAATTTATACTTTGCTTCTGTTGCCAATACTTTTCTTTAATAAAATAGTTACGAGAGTGTTATGACTTTTATTTAAACATATAAGTTGTAAAATTATGGCTGGCCGAAATATTATGAGCCTGGTTTCGCATTTAGGTTTGAGCCGAATAGTCCAATCTCTTACCGAGGAGTATTCATATTTTTAGCTTCTTTAAATGAAAGCCACACTTTTCCAACCAGTACAAACTTTAAGCGATAAAGCAGCTCCAGTAAGAATATGGAACGTCCTCGAGTCTAAAACTGAATAACTATAACTAATGAAGCATATATCACTCGCCCGTCAGAAGTGGGACACTCAGAGGGGGCATCCGACCCAGCAACGGCGGGGGAACTAAAAACGTAGCAGCGCTTTTGATGGCCCGTATATCAAAGTTGTGACACTCTGAAACAATAATTCAGCTGCTTTACAACCCAAATAGACAAGAAGGGACCAGATAAAGCCTGCAGAGTCTAGATTTTGTCACCCCTTAATCTAGCCAGCTAGACCAATGGACTAGTCGCTAACAATGGGAAAAACAAAATAACGGATGAATTTGAATAGGGCCTTAGATAAAGTTTTATTGCTGGACCTTTATTATCCGTCAGATATGTCAAATAGCCGTTGATTTAATGGGTGCAGAAGAGACGGAAATAAGTCTGCGTATTAAGAGGGATATACGTCTTAATAAAATCAGTATTATTGCGACATAAAAAAATACAAACAAGAATAACCGGCAATCGAGAAATTGAAAGAAGTTAAATAATTAAGCATCAAATGGTTTGGAAATAAATGTAACCATATAAAGATCTTCACAGAAAGCAAATGAATTTTAAATGATGAACTTGACGATGATTTAAGTAGACAATATATGTATGTGTCCTCATTTTATTTTAAAGCCATAAATGAAGGTACCTCTTCTAAAATAATAAGTAACAGGAAGTAAAAATATATCTAGAATAGTCTGCCACAAACGAAACCTGAAAGTTTCGAGCCTATTTCTTTGTCTCACTTACAGTGTGCTATAGATCTGTTATTGACCTCTAATTCTTTAACATTTACCTCTCAAATGTTATCAGTTTTCTGTCTTTGAAGAATTTTAAAATAAATTTTCAAAATATGCACCTCTCTCTACCTGACAGTACAATAAAATTCTTCTCTCACCCCTTCAAGTGTTTCTTCAGAAATTAACCAACATTCTTTAATATGTAATTATCTGCTTCAGAACCTCTCTGTCAAACGAATTACGTACCATATACCCTGCATTTTAAGTAGGCTCATAATAAGACATCTAGGGGCGTTAAATCTGAAGACCGAGAAGTTAGATTGTACCCCAGCGTCACTTCTGTCTCAACCACTTCTGTCAACAGACCATGCACAGCGAAGAGAATTCACCAATTGGATCATTGAACAACAAGAAGTGAATGCTGATTTTGTGGACAAACTTTATGGCTTAGTTAATAGGTAAAATTGCCGCATTTGAGATTTAGAAAATCCACGAATAATTCATGAGAAACAAATGCATCCCCAACATGTGACTATTTGGTCGACATTATGATCTGAAGGACCATCCGTGAAACACTGACGGTCTTGCAGGAATTTTTCTTGGTCATATCATCTCCTGATTCGGTGACCAGAATTGGCCGCCACGATCTTGCGATTTAACACCTATGGATATTTTCTGTGGGGTTTTCTGAAGTCTGAAGATTTATACCAACAAGCCCACGGCTACCCAAGCATTGAAGGCCGATATTAAATGCTGTATGAATGAAATAGCGCCACAATTATGCAAAACCGTTATTGAATATTTCACCAGATGAATATTTTAATACTTTGCTACAGAAAACTATGTTTTACTTAAAATTCATATTTGCTCTCTTATTGTAACACCTTTTACCTATTGAGATGCTGTCCATTGAGATAATCTCTTACTGCTCCATAATAGGGTGGAGAAGCACTATCCTGCTGAAAATTTATTTTTTATAATAGGACTCTGCAGTATGTACAAATACACCTCTCCCATTAAATTTCGATTAAAAAATACAGCCTCAATTATGCGATTATTACCATTTAAGAAAAACCTGTAAACTTCAACTGTAATTATTGTTTTTGAATGCTCAGATTCGGGAGTAATTTTTTCTGATATCATTTCACAAAATTTATTATCTGTCTGCGATCGGGATCATCTTCTATGAGCTTGTAAACCATTTGTAATTTATAGTGGTGATATTTTTATCTGTTTAAAACCTTTTGCACGGTGTATGCATTTAACAAGATTTAAAAAATCACAGAAATTATTTAAATTAGTAACTTCGCTAAGATCCTGTTTCTTCTTAGAAGTGGCGGCGCTAGCATTATTTTGCGGTTGGGCGAAAATAGGCAGGAAATATCTAGGGTGGGAGAGGGCGTTAAATATACTATTTTATGTGCGAATGTGATAGTGGTGTTATAAGAGGTTGGGCGACTGGTTGAGCGAAAAGGATTTTGCCTGGGTGCTCGCCTACCTGTGCCCACCCCTGTCGCCACCATTGCTTCTTAATTCTATCAAATTCTAAAAGGAAAGGGTTTGGACTTCGAAGGAAAGAAATTCGGGGTTACGTTTGAGAGTGGAACAGATATTACAACTACTCAAATCTAATACCATTTCAGGCACAGATCTGGGAAAATTTAAACCTAGACATTACCTAAAAATTTTTATTGGTGTACCAATCAATACTAAATTATTTTTTGAATAGACAGCGAGACGATGACCAATAAAAACAACGTTTGAATACTCGTAGCTATTTGCTGCAGCTTCCAAATAAGGCTACTCTCACACTGTTGACATTTAAGGATAATTTTCAAAATTGCGCCGCAACGCCACCTTTGATGATTTTATCACTATTTATTAACAAAAATAATTTTCACACTTTCGTATATATTATGTGTGCCGATTGTCATTCATTCAGGTCTCTGAGTTCCATAATTAATGAGAGGGAAGGGACTTTAGACACGCTGTATATGTTACTTGTTTTCAAAATTAAAACAGTATACTTGTCTCGCTATTTTCAAATCTTAATTAAATTCATTACGTTCGCTCTCGGAGGAAACTGTCCAAATATGTGGCGATATCCCACACGAAAATCAATCGTCGTTGATACGAATTAGAAACACCAGGGTGGTGATCGGTAGCTCGACTAGATTATATTTATGGGGAGTGATTACAGGTTGCGTATGATTTACGAAGATGAAGGGACGCCATCTTGGATGCCCCCGTGATATACTGCTTGTCAGCACGCTAGCAGGCCATTCCTAATCACTAATCAAATTCTACAAATCCAATTTTTCTTAGTGTCGAACACGGATTGGCAATTGCAGAAACGGATAAGTATTGTAAGAATTATTTATTTTGGTAGTTCCTAGAGTGTGGGAGAGGCAAAAACTTATTAGGTGGGTTACGAGAGAATTTCCAAAATATAGCAATAACGCCCGCATGAAATATAAAAATAAATTACAAAACCGAAGACAAATACGATGCAATATATGTTTTTCAGTATTTTTTTAAGTGAATACTTCTTTGGCGGCGTTCTGATATTTGACGAGAATGGAGAGTGAATTGGAAAAAATGTAACATTTCGAGATTTCGTTACACGAGAGAGAAAAAAGATATCACGTAGAGAGAAGGAGAAAGAGAGCCATACATTGGGTATACCTAAAACACAGGCTTCGTTACAAGACAGAGTACACAGATATATAACATAGAGAGAAAGAGAAAGAGAGCTATTCATCATATATATATATATATATATATATATATATATATATATATATATATATATATATATATATATATATATATATATATATATATATATATATATATATATATCAGTTTAGGCTATCTGCGTCTCCCTTTTGTGCGGTCCTTCGTCTTTAACGCCCACTCATACACTAAGTCCAAGGTCTAAGTTTAGGGGGAATAGTTTAGGAAGCATCGCAGGCTTGAAGGGGGAATAGTTTAGGAAGCGTCGTACGAGCAAGAGAGAGAGGCACGTATTCATTGAATACTAGGCAATAGAAGAAAATATAGTATGACGCGCATGCGCGCGTGTACGTACAACTCTGACGTCACACGGGAGTGGAGTAAGAGAGAGCGATATAAACTCAGTACGAAGCGATAGAATAGGATAGATAGATTGTCGCGCATGCGCGCGTTATAGATGTACGCGTCCAGACGTTATATATTAACAGCTGAAGCAGCACGCGTGTGTACCGAATATTTATCATTGTGTTTTATAATTATTTACGTTATTTACATCTGTGTTATGTGATTATTTGATAATATCCTTGAACCGTTTAACTTGTTAAAATCTAGAAGATATGATATATTTCATTCACCGCCCCCTACTGGTTTACAGTCACACAGGTGCAAATGCAATTGGAAGAGGCGAAGACAAAATCCCTTTGATTCTCGGGGGAGATTTCAATGTAAATTTCGGATCCAATGATTCTTTGACGTTAATTAACTTTCTTCGAGAAACATTTGGTCTGCTTATAAATAACAATCCCAAAAAATAAACAACAAAATCCAGAACAACAATAGATGCAATTTTTACACGTTATCTAGAAAATATCGAATCACAAACATATATTTCATATTTTAGTTATCACAAACCAATCATATCAGTATTACCAATTGAACCACCAGCCGATGATAGTGTAGATAATGAATAAACCGAATATTTTTTACACAAATTTTATATTGTTATATTTCTTTTGAAATTATCCCTCTCCCTTTCTCTCTCTCTCTCTCTCTCTATCTCTCTCTCTCTTTCAATCTCTTACTCTTAATCTCTCTCATTCTCTATTCTAAAGAAGTATTCACTTCTATCACGTGCACTGTGCTGCACATGATATATTTATTTATTTATTTATATGCTTTAATCTACATAAACACAAAGACCTTTTCAAATTCAAGATAATTCCTCACTCTTTCTGATGTCGATCATATGCGAATAGATGTCATATACAGCATACTTTGTCATTAAATGATTTTTTTAAACTTGGAAACACAACCCATTATTTTTTAAATACACTAAGTGTCGAAGATAACATGGTCATCATGATCGTCATAAAGATCGATCAAGATTTTTTTAATATTCATTGTTTTTTTCTGACGAAACGGCTTCTTCCTTGACTGGAAGAAAGTCATCGTCGTAGTTGCAGATATTGGCCTCAAGGAAATCCTCACTGATTTCAAGAATCGGAAAGTTAGTATTAAGATATATAGGCTGAAGTGATGGACAGTCATGTCTTAAGGCCTTAATTTTTTGAACCAAAATTAACTGGTATTATATATTTAGAGTTTCGACGTCACGATTTAGTTCCAGCTTTAGCAGTTCTTTTTTCGAACAATGTGAGGGATAATATTTCTCACCGAGGAATTTGATTTCAAGAAGAAGAGCTCCTTCTCATTTTGGAATTGATGTTCCATCACTTCTTGTTTATACATTCCCCGACAGATGAATAGGGTAAAGAGGGCCAATATAATGGCTACCACGTTCACCTGATTTAACGCCTTTGTATTTCTTTTTCTGAGTTTACTTGAAATTGCAGCTTTATTTTAATAGGCCAAATAATTTAGATTTGATACTTTATGAAGTATTACTAATAGCTTATATTATATTAAGACATTACACGTATTTGAGTTCACGTGATAAATAAATAATTTACATAAAGAATCCCATGTCTTCACATTTTATTTTCTATCGTACCTAATATCGCATCTCACAAATACAAATAGACACGATTAGAAATATACACTAGTAGATTTGCCCATCTAAAATGAGAAACATAAGCCCTTTTTAATATCTCTAACAACTTAGTCGATCCGACTTAGAATTGGTTGTAGATAAACAGAACCATTGTATGTGAATTTGGTATTTGTAGAAATTGCGCCAGATTGGCGACAGCAAAAAAGAAACTAACTTGGTGATTAGTGGCGCCAGAAACAAAGAAGGTATGTAATTGTGTCACTATATAATGGATTGCTTCATTATATAATAGATGGTGTTGTTTACCGACTATTTAAATCTAAGTGAAATTGGGTATTGTATCAGGAGGAGAGGTTGTTATTGAAATTCTTCCAAGAGTATGTCAAACACAAATAATTGATTTATATTAATGAATGTATATACAAATTAAATGTATTTAGGACATACATTTATAGAAAAATTTTAATTATACTTGCAAAAGAGGAAAATATAGACTTTCCCTGTATATTTACGATTCCAAAAAGTATTGAATGGCAATCTCTTATTAAGCAATGATTTTTATATACATTGATCTAAATTATACGTTTCAACAATAATATAACAATAACAGGTTGATATATGTGTATATTCCCATAATCATACTTGGGTCAGTGAAAGTACGGGAAACACCGCCTTGATATAGCGCCCTTCGTACTTTTGTTTAGATTTCTGCGGGCCATGACACATGTTAAGATTTACCGTACAGTCCCCGTACTTTCCCTGGCTCAACTTCAGGAAACGTATATATACCTGAAACAGTTTCCTGATATACTGAAAGGCCATCACTTCATGAATGATTTACTTTCTGAGAAAAGCAGACTAGGAGAAATGGCGACTGGCCTTTTCTGGTATGGCTAGCTGTATTTCGTGGGCATTTGTCTTATTCGCGATGTAAATGAGTGCATATAATTATTTCAATAGACGTAGACGGTTTATAGATTCAGCACAGATAAAATGAAATTTTGCGTATTAAGTATATCAGTTTGTGATAGACATCGTAGCAATCCTTAAAAGTTGAAGTAACATTACACATCTCAAGAATCATAGTACATAACCTGCACTATCAACTGCAGAAACCAAAAATGTAATCATTAAATTTGTTCTGTACTACTAACGCAACTACCGGTCTTCTACGGAACACAGGTCCAGCGAAATTAAAGGGTCGTAACTGTCGAGAGTGTCGGGACCAAGTCTCAAGAGATCCCGTTATTCCGATTAAAGAAAACTTATTAATTAGGGCACCAAAGAGGCTTAAGCAGCCACAACAGCAAAGTGTCTCAATCTGAAGAGAAAATGGGAGTTATCACATGATGATAACGAAAGAGCACTTTGCTTCACCCAACATCTACCCAAAACATCCACTCCAAGTGATATACCAACAATATAATAGGAACAAAACAAACTAAAATATTTAGCAGCTCCTTTCCAAATTGATTTTGAAATAAAAAATTACAATCAATGGAGTCGTTGCCCCAAAGAAAGCATCAGGTTTTAACCTGATTACTGGAAAAGTCCTAAAAGAACTACCATAAGAGGCCTACTAGTTTATTACGATACTTTTTAACAGGATTATTAGGTTAAAATACTTCGCAGACCAATTCACAGTTGCGCAGGCAATACATGTACCCATACCATGAAAACCAACAGAAGAAGTGGCGTGCTGTAAACCAATCAGTTTATTACCTATCATGTAGGTTTTTGAAAAACATTTAATATGCAGATTGAAGAGAGTACTAGTAGAGAAAAATCTCATTCCAGAACACCAATTTGAATTTAGACAACAGTACAGAACTGTAGAACAAACATGGAGGCTTGTGAATTAAATTAATAGTGCTGTAGAATCAAGGAAATGTTGTTTATCTGTATTTCTTGATGTAACTCAAGCGTTCGACAAAGTATGATATAAAATTCTGTTCTACAAAATAAAATTTAATCTACCCTACCATTATTATGAAATTTTAAAATAATATTTGATATACAGGCACTTCATACTCAAATAAAGAGATGAGCAAACATCATTATTCCCTGTAAACGCAGGGGTGCCGCAGGGCAGTGTACTTGGGCCCATGCTGTACCTTCTGCATACAGTTGATCTTCCAACCATAACATTGACAATCACTGTTACTTTTACTGACAATGCTGCCATATTAGTTACCCACGTAAATCCTAAGTCGCATCGCAATATCTACAATACAACCTAGACTTAATATATCTCTATCAAGTCTAGGTTGTATTGTAGAATGTGTAGGCTTAACGAATGGAAAATTAAAGTAAACGAGGCAAAATCAGTCCATATTATGTTCACTCTGCGCAGGTAATATTCCCCACAAATAATAATAAATACTAAACAGATATCACAACAAGAGAGAGCAAAATATCTTGGTATCCACCTCGGTCATAGAATGACTTGGTAAAAACATATATTTGCTAAACTTATGGACATGCGAATTAAATTTTGTAAAATATATCTACTGGCTCATGGATAGAAACTCTAAACTTTCTTTACAAAACAAGGTCGTAATATATAAACTAATTGTTAAACCATTTGGTCGTATGGTATACAGTTATGGGACCAACCAGAGAATCGGACATTGATATTATTCAGTGCTTCCAATTAAAAGTACGAGTACTATTCATTTCATCTCTATTTGTCAAATAAAAAACTCTGATATCTTGCCGATAAACGGAAGTCTACCTGAGCCTAGCCATAAATACAAGCTACGATATGTTTTGAGATTTTTTATTTGGCAAATAGCGATGAAATAATATATGTCGAATGAAATGATACATAGACGTCTAAAAATGTAATCAGTGAAAGAAGAGATACTGATACACTGTAAGAAATATAATGACCGAATTAAAGTGCATCCCAATTAGAGCACGCCACAATTGTCCCATTTCATGTGCGACTCGTCGGGTGGGTTTACCGATGCATAGCGCACGGCTCTATATAAGCCGCTAAAGAAGGCTGAGTTCTGCGAAACTGCGAAGTTTTAAAGGCAACACATTATTTATATTGTATCAATAGATGTACATTGTAAGCGCCTTCTTTTTAGAGCTTCCATAGAGTCGCGCGCCATGCGTCGGTGAACCCACCCGTCGAGTCTCACATGAAATGGGACAATTGTGGCGTGCTATAATCCCAATAAGTTTGCAGTTACAGTATTAGACGATAATGTTACAGTGCGATGGGTCAAAAAGTTCTCCAGACCTTTATGATAGATTTATGTAGTTACTTTACTAAACGAAAGATGTTTGTTTTTAAGGTTTAGTATAAAATTGTAAATAACGAAACGTTACTATTAGAAGGGCTAAATCACTGTATTATTCCCTTACATGTCAAGTCAACATCCAAAAATTTGACTTCTATATATCCAGGAAGTTGTATATTCGTGTACTGACATTATAAGACTACATAGACTTAAAAAAATATTATAAATATAATTAAAAGACAAATATTCTCAACTTATTGTTTATACATATGTATATCTCTCTCCAGTCGATTTAATTCCATCTAACTATTGTCCACACTTTTACTATATATCTTCAACATAGCTGCATTAATTCCAACCTAAATATGTATATATTCTATTAAGAAAGATCTTAGAAACTCTCTATCACCGAGCTCCTTCGAATAACAGCTTATTACAACGACAATTTATTACACATAATTAATATTCTTTAAAAAAATAGGACGCTGATCCCGTATTAAAACTGCATCTTAATCGTCCAGATGTACCCAGGGGTCCGGCTTGGACTAGGCATAAATATTCCACGCCACTCAGCTTGAGGCTGGGTTATTTCTTCTTATTCGTCGATTCTGGTTCCCTTGTTCTGTCAATCAAACCCCAGCAGCTTCCATATATATAAGCCTTTCGTATAAATAGCCCACATGAGTGTACAAAATGGCGATCCTATATATCGAAATGTCGTAAAATATTCAGAGGAACTCGAGGCAATACGTAGGCAGCTATATTATTTATAAAAATTCCCCTCTTTTTTAGAAGTTTTATAAGAAAAGTGTATTACTTGGTTAATTAGTAAAATATTAAAAATTTAATTAAACAATTTTTTATGAGGTGAAATCGAGGAAAGCCAGCCTCAAAGGCCTTAATAAGAACTACTTGCAATTTAAAAAAATATACAGAGTAACAGAAATTCGTATTTTCAGCTGTTGTCGAGCTGTAGGTGAATTCTCAATTTTTAGCGATAATGATAGACCTTATATATCTTTTCGCACAGATATAGTAATATTTATATCACTAGTGTAAAGAAAAGTAAGTGTCTAACTTCTGAGTTGCGACATGAGAAGACTTTTCTTTCCACAAGTTATATCAGTCCTTACCTACATAAAACATAAAAATTCTAAACTATACTATACAGGGTGTTAGGTAGATAGTTTGCCAAACGAGAGTGGTGGGTAGGTGGATCCATTTAGAAGTTATTTGGCCCTAATGACTTCTACCCCAAGTCTCACGGTTTTGGAAATTTTTTTGAATGTCTGAAAATTTCCCTAAAATCCGCCTTTTAGCAACTAGTTTATGGTTGTAACGGCTCAAAATATTTTTTATTATTTTCTGCAATGTATCTGTTCTAAAATCATACGAAATGCTGAAAAAAAATATATATATAATTCGGTCGCGAACTTTTGTCTTGGTTTTAGTTTTATAAAAATAAATCAACTTTATTTGAAGATACTTGTTTATTATAAAAATTTGTTTTAATATATTTATTCTAAATAAACAAATTGTTGTTATTATGTGGTATTATTCAAGATACATGGTGGTTGGAACAGTGGCAATATCGCTGAAAATTGTTTTGAAAATAAAGTACCAATATTAAAGAGTCAGTCAATAACTAAGTGAAAAATTGATTCAATATAATCGGATCATATCTGAGAAAAATTATAATGTCTGAAGTTAATATTTCTAGACATAGAAAATTATGTTATTATGATAATATCTATAGTAAATAAACTTTCGTTATCTTAGTATATTTTTGTCTCTATTCCACATATTCTTATGTTTTATTATTATTGTTTGACGTATTAGATTAATCCTTAATTAATTAGTTTAATTACTGCTTGATAGACTGTTACTTCATAATTTTTGAATTTTGAAAAATTAATTATTACTTATTTCTTTAATTAATTATTTAAAAAATAAATGTTTATTAATTTTTTCTAAAAATATAATAAATTAAATAAATCTTTATAAATCAAAGTATAAATTGTAAACAGATTAATTTAATAATAAAAATATAAATAACTAATTTTAGAAATAATTAGTAAGTAATAAATTTAATTTTTTATCTAATGCTGGAAAATGGTTTTCTCTTTTGTTTTTTAGACCAATTTAATACAATATATTTTTTAATTTATTATTTTATTTATCAAATCTATTGCCAAAAAAATCTAATTTTGTACATCCAATAGAATTGCAAACTAATGATTTAAATTCTATCTATGGACAACCAATTTTTTTTCAATTTTGTATTTAAATTGTATTTTTTATTTGTCTCTTTCTTTCTCAGCATAATTCAAGCCGGATTAATAATTGCAACACAAAGATAAATAAGAATTGAATAAATAATTTTGGCCTGATTTACTTTTCTCTTTCTTCTGACCACAAGTTGTGAGACACACGATCACCGTATTTCGGACACCCAGTATATTTATAATTCATACGGGTTTACTTTTAACTACGAGCGATTTTCACGCAATAAGAAGAAATATCACTTTGCTCTTTGCAATAAATTAATTTAATAACGTGTCGAATATACAGAAGTAAACAACATATGTTTGGTAGAGACATTCTTGAGGACAATAAATTTACGTGCGGACAAGTGATTAATGTCAAAGCAATAAATAACGTGAATGGTAGTCTTTAGAAACGTTACATTAATATTCTCCACAAAGAGATATTAATATATAAAATTATCTACATTCTTTCCTCTACCATACCATCAAACATAACATTTGTGTGCACGTAATATTTTACTTGTGCCGGTGCCTTTTTCGGATCCTCTATTTTTTATTTAAGGATATGCTGTTGGCCGATGACTAATATTTTATAAACGTCAATTAATATACCTATTAAAAAATAAAAGCTTTATAGTTTTCGTTTGTAGCAAAATCAAAAGTTCCTAATACGGCCTGAGGGCATAATATATTTCAGTTTCATATTTGAGAAGTGTCGGGGTCTGTATTTACAGTTTTTGTAAGATGAAGTAACATTAACATAAATTTTGAATATACTTCGTCCAATTAATCACAGAAACCTGCTAAGATAACTGTTAAGAGTCATTTCAAAATCACGCTTTAAAGAAAATGACTGGAAAATATTCCTATAAGTATATTTCCTCATTCATACTGAGTTCGACAATAGAAGTCAATGGTTTTTAGTAGGTTCTTGTGAAGAATCAAAAAATATATTTGAATTAATTGTTACGTACATTAAACATACAGTTTTAGAAATGTTTGAGAATACCGGTTCGACTGTAAAAATTAGCAATCCAGGTCGCCTGTGCTCTGTTCGAACTCCACAAGCGACTGAAGAAGTGAGAGTTTGCGAATTGATTGAGAAGAATTTTCACGCTAATGAAACTCTCACTTCTTCAATCGCTTGTGGGGTTCGAACAGAGCACGGGCGACCTGGATTGCGAATTTTTACAGTCGAACCGGTATTCTCAAACATTCGAATCCATTTTCTGATCTTACACCTCTTGATTATTTCTTATGGGGATACCTTAAAGAGAAAGTGTATGTAAACAAACCACGAACTTTAGTGCAATTAAAGCACAACATTCGCACCGAAATGGCCGCCGTTTCCAGAGAGATGTGTAGACGCGTGGTGGCTAATTTCCGTTTACGGTTAGAGGAGTGCCAGCTAACGTATCTACTAGCTTAAATAAGATTCAAATTTTAAATGATTAGATAGGTTGATTATTAAATAATCAATTACTGAATAAGTAGTGAAACTACTCATAAATTTTAAAAATCCTAAAAGTGATCGGATCGGAATAAGGCAACCAGGAGCGGCTGGTGTATAGGTGCTGCAGAGCTGCAGAACTGAAGAACTGCCAAAAAAATTAAATATTTGTATATTTTCGCGACATAATAATTATTAAAATTTATTAATAAAATAATTTGGTTAGTTGGTGCAGCTAACCAAATTATTGCGTTAAAGTCGCATTCTGCCCGCCGGCGCCGTCCTCTATTGAGTTAGACCAGATTAATTATCTGGGTCTCTACGCGAGCGCTGGTACATTGAACTGGGCCACACGAGGTAGTTCTCAGCACGGCTTGGCAGACCCGTCCTCCCCTCAACTCCCGCGACAATCCACACTTGGCGCTCGTAAATGCGCTAATTTACACGGTCAGTGAGCTGTATTTTTTCCAGCTAAGGCAACATCAGTGAATATTTACTCCTTCCTACTTGGGCGGGCGTAAATCGTACCTATTTCGTATTTCGTGTTAATTTGAGATTTTAAATACTGTTTTGTGAATTTGTGTAGTGATTTATTGTACTAATTATTAATATTTATATACTGTGATAGTGACAATGGATTTAGTTTATAATTTAGTTCATGTGAAGCGATTTTTTAAATACTCTTATAAAGAAAAAAATTATTTCAAAAACAATGGTAGGCCATTGCCCGATATTGTTATTGAGACAGCAGGTGTTAGCCGCGGAAAAGCATATAAACGTCAATTTAATAGAGACATTTATTCGAAGAACAATTGGATTTGTGGGTGCAACAAAAAAAATGCGTTATTTTGTTTTCCTTGCTTACTTTTTGGCAGTGATAAAGCATGGACGGAGGTAGGGGTAACAGATTTGGTGCACTTAACTGAAAAAATAAAAAAGCACGACAACTCCAAAAGCCATCTACATAATACAATGGAATTAGCTTTATTAGGAACAACTAATATTAAAGCGCAGCTAGATTCAGCTTATCGGATAAATGTGCAAAAGCATAATGATAATGTGACAAAAAAGAGATACGTTTTGTCAAAAATTATAAACTTCATAAAGTTTTGTGGGGCCTTTGAACTGGCGCTGCGAGAACATGACGAAGCTGAAACCTCTCAAAACTCGGGGATATTTCGTGGTTTGATAAATTTTTCTGCTGAGCTTGATGTAACTTTAAGCGAGCATCTACAAAATGCTTCAGTATTTAAAGGAACCTCTAAAGAAATACAAAATGATCTTTTAGACTGTATATTAAAAGTATGTGATGAAGAAATAATTAAAGAAATTAACAAACCTTCATTTTTGGCAGTTATGGCAGACGAAACAACTTACACCAGTTGTTTCGTCTGCAATAACTCAGTTAGTGGTAGTTTTAAGGTATATTCTCGATGGTGAACCGATTAAACGTTTTTGGACATACCTGAAACCTACAAAATGTGACGCTGAAACTCTTTCGGAATATATTTTAAGTGTTAAGATTCTCTGGTAGAAAATTCACCTTACAAGCCTTTTCTCTTAACCAAAGAATATGACGGCAAACATGAATGTTCTTCAAAAAGGTATTAAATTCCAAAAATTTTTCTTGTGAAAGTCTATATTTTTGTATAAACGGATTTTACATAAAAGTATCAGGAAAACGCGTGACCTTGAAAATTTTCAAAATTTTCGACTGCGGCGCAATTTTTTTGCGGCCCCTACGGCGCCAGTAGTTTGGATACGTTTGAAATTTGCACGCGGGCGGCCAATACCCTAGGATTGGCCCTGTGCAGAACACCCGTTTCATTTCATCACGAGCCGCCACTGAAGGCAACCATCCAAAGAGTCGTCGCAGTTACTGTTGCATGATATCACACATAGACAGGTAGAAGGAAGTGATTAGGTTGCACCTACCGAAGTTGACGTTGTAAAAAAAGTAGACACAACCAGTGATGAAGTTGAGTGTGATAAAATCGTAACAAATCCTAAAAAGGTAATGTATACTTCTTTTGAAGTACATGTGTAAGGTAAGTCAGTGTAGGCAACCGCTCTTAACAATTTTCATTTCAATTTCTGGTGATGAATACAACTATTACAAAATATCAAAATTGTTTAATATCGTTTTCTGAACTATTACATCAGAACTGAAAGTACTGAAAAATATTCAGACGGTTTTTGCCTCTACGTCGGCCTTATTTTGTTACTCCGATTTATTTACGTCTACATTTACTGAAGTCATTTCACCAAGATCCTCAATATTCCAATTACATATGTTACTTTAAATACCCGTATCATAAAAGTCGAAAAGTAACTTACTGAAAATATATTCTGCATAAATAAAACTCACATACTGTATCTAGTATGTATAAATATACATACCACTATACGTACTGTATATTTATATGTATATATAATTCCTCTTTGAATTTAAATAAGTACTCACTAATTATTTCACTTGTATTTGTATTACGTTCCTGTATTTCTACATAATATTTTAATGTCTAAATGCAGGAGAATAATTATAAAACATGTCTGCTGAAATCATTTTACAAAGTACTTGGTAAATGGTACTTAAGTAAGACAATATTAATAAAGTATGGAAAAGAAGGCTGCGACGATAAAGAAAATATAGCCAATGCCAATAAGTATATGCACGTAATAATATAATATACTTGTAAATAAACATAATATCCATTAATTAAATTTTATGGATATTTATCGGTTCTTAAGTATGGTGGCAGTTACTTCTGCGGAATAAAGTTTGCTTAGTAGGATTTTAACAGGGACGGACGCACTTACAAATCGATTACGAATACTTAAAATATATGTATTTGTTCTTATGAATATGAACGCTTCTTGTATTTTATGTTATGTACATTACATTGTAGGCTCTTAATCTTATATCAAAATATATCTTATCTCCATTTATCCTATTTATAATTTTGAACAAGTAAAAACATTCTAGGCGACATATTTCCAGTTTAAATGTATGTTTCGTTTCAAAATTCTGTTTGATGGAAATATAATTTCGATATTTTTTAGATAGTGTTTATTGTATGAAAGAATAGTTGCCGTTTTTGGAGTTTAGATATAGTATTTCTTTGCATGGACTATTTTTCACCTTTCCTAACCCCAACTTTTAAATCATACTAAAATATTCACCAAAATCAGCACTAATATGAATAAAAGATATAACACCATTAAAACATATATGTTTTAATGGGGTTATATGCTATGTATATTCTGGTAAATTTTTTTTTTTTTTTAATCCTGACGTCCTTGACCCGCTGAATACAAATCTGCACTCATTTCCAAACAAAACTACCTAAAGCTGTGTTAAAATTGAGTCCAAAGTTCATGATTTCGATCAAAATGGTACAATTACAGTAAAGTTTCAACAGTTTTGAATAAACGAGCACGTTTTCGTTCAAAATAGAATAATTTTCATACAAATTTGTAAGATGTCAATCAAAATGAAATAAGTGACATCCATTTTTTTTACACTTTCAATACAATGTTTTTAATGAGACTACACTATCTTTTGTTTTTATTAGTAGAAAACAAGATAAAATCTGTGGTCAAAGAGTGTAATGTGTGGTAATCAGCTGTTTGAGTTCTTCGTTGTCAACTGTTTATTCGAAGGTTATTGAGTTATTTTGGAAACAACTGAAAACAGTACCAATAATTAAGTTGATAAAAAGAAATTTTAGGGAGTTCACAGGAAAGTAATGAGAAGGACAGCGAAGTTGACGAAGGAGGATGTCAAGAAGGTGGACACGATGGAGGTTGCGATTGTGAGGAAATGGACATTGAGTTGAGTATATAATGAAAGCACTGGTGATTTTTTATTTAGAGAGAGAAGTGACTCATTGTATTTTTTTTAAGAAGAGACTGTTTTTATGTCCTGTGATTAATAAGTTTGCGTAAACTGCAATCGAAATGGCTGAATTGCATCTTAGTGGCAATGAAAGCGTAATACTTGCCTTTATTGTTTACTCTTTCTAGTTAAATGTGATAACCAAATTCAGGCTATTTAATGAGTTCCTCTACAAATCTGTTGTAAAACTTCAATATGTAATTTATTTGACTATAATATACGTAGAACACCCCAGTGCAGACTATATAGCAATAAAAAACACAAAAAGTTTTAAAGAAAAAAAAAGAAAAATAACGACTTTAAATAAAATATGCAATATTTTTGTCTGCGGGTGTATTTCTGATAATTATATTATTTTTAGTGTTTAGTATTTTAGAGTCACATGTCCTTGAGCACGAACCTCGTCCTGATTCCGCCCCTGCCGAATTGAATTGGATATGACAAAGACGATTGACACCGACAGTTATGTCGCGTCGAGTTTTAAAACAGTCGGACTTTTAGTAGAAAATTATGCAAACTATATTCACTTGTATTGATTATTATACTCCGAACCGAATACACCTCACCTCGCTCTAGCAGCTGCAAATATATTGCGTTACACATCTACCTACTGGAAATATTTTATTTAAATTGAGGAAGACGAACACAACGGGCTGAAAGAAACAGAGAGGAAAACACAATGATAATTTTCTAATTTCATTTGGGGTTGTCTTATTTGCTCTTATAAGTTCCACATACCAGGTATATAAATATGGAACTGGAATTTGCCCATAGATGGCCTAGCTGCTAATATAGTTACCGTCATACTACGTCATTGGCGCCATTTTCTTGTTTTGGCATCTGATAAAGGCTTTTATCTCACAACAATACAAGTTTCATACAACAACATATTTTTATAGCGTTAACATGTCTAATTTTGTGTCTAGAAACTACAATTTGCGGACAGCATTGATTTTCTGTTATCATTTGAAGAAAACGGCTGCAGAATCCCATCGTATGCTTGTCGAAGCCTACGTTGAGCATGCTCTTAAGTCACAGTGCTTTGAGTGGTTTAAAAAATTCAAAAAGTGACAATATTGCAATATCGACGTGAGATACGAAGAACGTGGAAACGAAAAAGTTTGAGGATAACGAATTGCAAGCATTGTTGGATGAGAATGACGCTCAAGCCCAACAAGAATTCGTGGATCAATTAAATGTGACACGAGAAATCGTCTTCATACGTTTGAAAGCCATGGGAAAGATCCAGAACATGGGAATAGGGGTGCCGCATGAACTGAACGAAAGACAGCAGGAAAACCGAAAAACCATTTGCGAAATGATGCACGTCATGTACAAAAGAAAGTAATTTCTCCATCAAATTGTGACTGGCGATGAATAGTGGATATATTTTGAGAATCCTAAGCGTAAGAGAGCATGGGTAACTCCACGCAAACCATCGAAATCGACTGCAAGGCCAAATCGCTATGGACGGAAGCCAATACTCTATGTTTGGTGGGATCACAAGGATGTGATCTATTATCAGCTGCTAAAACCTGGCTAAACCGTTAATTCTGAACGCTACCGACAACAAATAATCGGCTTGAATCAAGCTTTGCGCGAAAAACCGCAAAACCGGTAAAGGAAACGACTCAGGCATTTAGTTGGGAAATAGTTTCGCATGCAGCTTACTTACCAGACTTGGCTCCATCTGATTACTACTTATTCGCATCGATGGGACACACATTTGCTGTGCAGGGCTTTGCTTCTTACGAAAGTGTACGAAAATGACTCGATGACTGGTTTGCTTCAAAAGAGTAAGAACTTTTTTGGCATGGAATCCACAGATTGTCAGAGAGATGAGAAAAATGTATAGCTAGCAATGGGCAATACTTCGAATAAAATATTTTTTATTATTTTCATACAAATTTTCATATAAACGAAATACATATTTTCATACATATTTTCATAAAAAACGAAAGTACAAATTAATAATGAAAGATTGGACGAAGTTAAAGACTTCACTTATTTAGGAAGTAAAATAAATTGGGATGGAAGAAGTGATAAAGACATAAAACAAAGAATAGCGCAGGGTCGAGTAGCTTTTAACAAAAAGAAAGCACTTTTATGCTCGGGGGTAATAAACTTAGAAACAAGGAAGAGATTTTTGAAAACATATGTATGGAGCACGGCACTATACGGTAGCGAAACCTGGACGGTAGGGGAAGCAAGTAGGAAGATATTAGAAGCTTTTGAGATGCGGTGTTACAGAAGAATGATGAAAATACCATGGACTGATAGGGTTAGAAACGAAGAAGTATTAGAGAAAGTCGGCGAGAAAATAAGTATGCGGAAAAACATAAAGAAGAGAAGAGATAGAATGGTAGGCCACTTGCTGAGACATGGGGGAATAGTCCGCGATATTTTGGAGGCAGAAATAGGAGTGAAGAAAGGCAGAGGTAGGCCTAGATTAGACTACTACTCGCAAATAGTAAGGGATGTAGGTTGTAGTACAATTAGCGAAATGCGTAGGTTAGCATAAGATAGGAGAAGCTGGAGGTTAGCGTCCAACTAGTCTTAGGACTGATGACCTCATGATGATGATTTTCTTACCATAAACGTGTATTTCCTATACAAAAAATCCTGTTTCATATATACATACCTGGTAATTGTAGTTTTTTTATGTATATATTCATTCGCAGAAAAATAATGATCCTACGCTTAAAACATTTACAACATCTCACACTTAATAACCACAGAGAAGTTCATGCAAAATGCAGAGATCAAGAAAGTGTCGCAGAATTTTCCTATCATAGCTAATATAGCGACAGCTGCTAATAAGAGGTAATGCGTACCATCGGTCAGCTGGGTAACGTAAACAAATACTAGTTAAACAAGAAATCTTGAATGACGTACAGGTCAATGAGTTAATAGTTTTATTGAACATTGAAATATTAACTGCTGGAATAAGTTAGTAGTTAAATCTGAAGAATCTGCTGGTCTTTTTGGGTTTATGAGATTTCAATCTTGTCGAAAATGCAATTTGCTTTCACACATAATGTTTCTCATTTTCATGGACATATTTTATTTTAATGGGTGGATTTATACCCTTCTCTAGATGTTCTGGGTGTTCAGTAAAAATAGACAACCCCTATTCCTCGCTTGAATACCTATCTTCTCGAAAAGACTGTCTATGGTCCTCAAGATTTATATGTGGATTTTAATGATCTCAGTACCTATACTTAGATATTGGTTTTATTATCGATCAATTTAAGAGAACAGTCGATTTATCACCTAAGATAATAATTTTTAATATACCTAAAAAACATTTTTAAGTCATCTATGGTTGACTTAAACACTACTTTATACAACTCATTTCATCTTGATAGCATGATTACTTATTCCAGGGTTACTGTAGAACTTGTCTCGGGATGTTTTGAAGAAGCCAATAAGATAATCAGCAAGTTTGATGACGGCCACAGGATACCTACGAACAACTGATTTCAATGAACTAATTTTTGGACACTTGCGGATATATTGATATAAAAAATCATCTTGGTCAAAGGTGGGTTCGAATTTTAAAACAATTATTTGTCTTGCTGGTATCTTGCTTTTATTTCTGTCAAACTTTATCAAGCAGCTGCGGTGAAGTTCAAGTCATAAGGAATTTGGACACACATCATAATCATATCAGATACGATCGTATCAAGTTTTTTTGTCGATAGACCACCTTATATGTCTTCCGTATTGCCAGTGGTTTGTTAATAACTCAATGAACAACAATCTACAAAACTGAACATTTTTTCTGATGTGCGTGCTTTCATGTTTAGAAGTACAACAATTCTCAAAATATATGAATGTGGATCACTGATATTCTGCATGGCTTTGTTGAATCTCCACTATATCTTCACAGAATTGGCGGTTGGATGACAGTTTCTTGTAAAAGAATAATTGGATTTTTCAATTTAAAAATTGGAATAGCTCAATCTTGAGGACAATGCAACCATAACGACAGAACGAAATGACTTATTTCCGTACAAGCTAAGGCAAGAACATTTTCCATTTGATGACGATCTTAAATCAAAGATTTTTTTATTTCTCTGTACAACCTTTGCCTCACGCATTTAGGACACCCTATACATTTGTAATTTTAATGCCTATCGTTTTGAACATGAATGTGTAATAAACTATTGGTTCAGTGCAAGTAATCTAGTAGTTATATAAACATAGTTCAATAACATTCAAGCATTAAAATGCTTGCCCACGTCTTAAAATGTGGGCAATAATAGCCGAGATGAGTAAATGAAGGTGAGTGAACATTTTGAATAATGTTGGGTGAGTAAACATACCCTTTAAATAATTAAAGGGGTTACATTCTGAAAATGTTGTGTTTATTTGCACTTTTTAAATCTTAAAAAATAAAGTATTTCTACTGAAGCTGGTGGCAAGTCGGGATTGATAGGACGTCGAAAAAATAAATGGAAGGTAAGTAAACCGCCATTCAGCTGGAATTAACCACACATTCATGTCTCTGATGTGCAGTTCACTCAATATGTCACGCCTGTGTACTCGCAGATTTGTTTGCGGTTTTCTAATAAATTGTACTTTTTCTTTCCGTGTCTCATTCTTTCTATCTAAATCTACTTCATTTCTTTAAAATGTAGTATGGACTACTATAGTATTCGCAGTGCTGCGCCAAGATAATATATATCGTGAAATATACTAAAAAAAATGTATTTTGAAATACATTATTTTACGTTATTTATTAATAAAGACTGTGAGTAAATCGTACATGACATAAGTCAGGGACGGATCCAGGATTTTGTAATATCTGAAACAGCAGGAGCAATAAATGTCACTGAACAAACGACACTGTACACTAATCATTTTTAGAATTCGAGTATATTAGCATGACCTGTTATAAATTCTCAGTAGTAAAACGTTGACGACTATCACTTAAAATCCATGTATATGAAAAAAAAACAAATTTAAACCTCTACAGAGGTAATGGGAGCATATTTAATCGTAGTTATATATACATATACAAAAAAACTATTCGTACTTTCAAAACTATTCGTACTTTTGACGATAATACCCATGGCGTTGTCTAGTATTTTCTACTTTGCAAATTCTGCATTATAGTGTATACTAGTTGTTACTTCCATATTAGGACAATACACATGGAAAAAAAACTGAGATAATAAATACACTATTGCTAAGGTGACTCATTTCTTAGAAAGATTTCTTAGGCTCATTAAGAAAATATATGGGTATAGAAAGTCACAAAACTATTCGTACGGCTACTCGGAGTCAACTTATTGGGCAATCTTGGGGAACAAGAACAAATATTTCAGTGGCATAAGGATGGAATGTCACACAGTGAAATTGAAAAATTAATAGGAAGAAGTAAGTCAATTATACAATATATTGTTAAAGAAAATACAAAGAGAAGAGGCAGCCAATAAATCACAAATACAACACGGGAAGGCGGAGGATTTTAATAGAACGTGAAGAACGATACTTAATAAATGAGGTTAAGAAACAGCCCTTTATTTTGGCTCCTCAATTAACCAAAAATGTATTGGAACGCTTTCATTAAATTTTTAGTGCCGAAACATGTCCTAGAGTACTAAGAAGGGACGAATTACACGGTAGAGTAGCACGATTGAAACCATTTATTAATGAAATTAATAGACGAAAGAGGTTGACGTTGGCAAATAAAAAATATTAATATGGACAATGGGTTTTGGAGACAAGTTATATTATCGGATGAAAGTAAGTTCAATTGTTTCGGCTCTGATGGACGAAAATTTATGTGGAGAAAAACCAACACGGGATTAAAATTACAACATTTAAAACTGACAGTCAAGCACGGGGGAGGATCTGTGATGGTCCGGGGATGCGTGAGTGGCAGTGGTGTTGGTGATTTGGTGGTTATCAATGGAATCATGGATAAATTTAAATATCTAAACATTTTACAAGAAAATATTCTTTCGAGCGCAATAAAATTAGGGGTTAACGACGGATACTACTTCCAACATGATTACCACCCTAACATACAGCGTATACTGTAAGACAGTGGCTGTTACACAATGTACCTCATCAGCTCGATATACCCCCCAAAGCCCTGATCTCAATCCAATTGAGAATCTGTGGTTTGAAATTGGAACACAAGTAAGAAAATGTGTGGTATCGAGCAAGGAAATCCTAAAAGTGAAACTTAAGGAAGTTTAGAACAGCATTGATGAAAATGTTACTCACTTTGCATATGTGTCCTAATATAGAAGTAAGAACCAGTGTACACTATGTACAATGCAGAATTTGCAAAGCAGAAAAGATCAGACAGCGCCATGGATATTATCGCCGAAGGTGCGAATAGTTTTGAGAGCCATTGTATAATATGTAGGTAGGTATATGGTATATATGTAGTTTTTCAAAGAGGGCGCGGGTATGTTGAGTTAAGAAAAGTCTGTCTCTTTACCTACTACCTAAAACTATTTCAAATTTAGTTTTCATACGTTCAGCAGTTTAGTTAACAGTATCCTGTTAATTAAAAAGGGAATTTGCGCTCCCTTTTCACCACACATCAAGGATTAGCCTAGTAATTTACCGCTTGCTGAATGATATATTCTTCAGAAAGAACGTAAAATGTTTCTTTAACTTCCATTCTTTGAACCATCTCGATTCGCACCAATCACATCTGAGATTCTGTTATTTTTATGATCAAACTGCAGAATCTAACAGCTGAAAATTTATTTTATGTAAGGAATTGAAAATTAAACGAAAAATTTGTCAGGCATTAGCAATATTTATATGCTACTCATTAGAATCTCATTCGACAACTTAAGAGAAAAATATGAACAGCGTAGGGGCGACACAGACTATAAATTTCTCGCCCAGTATGCATGTCTTACAGGACCGTTATACCGATGAAATGAGGCAATTTATATGTGCGCGCCCGGTCAGGTGGTACGGTCCTGATTGATGGTCGTCGGACATATATTCAATGTAGCACGTAATGTGTATGTGCGCGTCTGTCTGTCTATCTGTACACATACCTACTGTAGCAGACCCACGCTTCAATCACTCATTATAATCAATTGTATATAGCACGACACCTATCGATGTATATATATAGAACATATGGTTACCCTCTGGACATTTCATGAAAACAGCAATAAAACATATACAGGGTGTTTTATTAGTTATACCTGAAACGTCAATAATTGATTGTGAATGCAATAATTAACATATAAAGAACCATTGTGGGAAACCAATTAGAAAACCAATGTCAAGTACATTGAAATTACTTGGTTTCGACGCTACATTGTCCGTTGGAGAGAATCAAGGAGCGGGCGACATCTACATTTCTACTTAAGAACTAATGGTACAGTGTACACTGTATAGTTTGTGTTGTATGGAGTAAATAAAGGGTCTTTCAATAAGAACACTCGATTTTTAAATATAAATAAAACAAGTTGTGTGAGATATCCATTCAATTGTTGTTATTTGAAAGAATATTTCATGGTATTAAATATGGAATATAACGTTGTTCAAATGTCCGCCGCGGCTTTACTTGGTGGCACGTATTCGGGAGGTCCAATTTTCGATGACTTTGTAGCATGGATTTGGCTGAATTTGCTGGATGATGTTATGTTGACTTTGAAGGCATCAGTTGTTTGCGGTTTATTTGCATAGACCTGCAATTTAAGATAGCCCCAAAGAAAGGAGCTAAAGGCGTTAAATCGCATGATCTCGGTGGCCAGTTCACGTCGCCCCTGTGCGAGATAACCATGCCCTCAAGTCGTTCGTGCAGAATGTTCATCATGGCATGCGCTGTGTGGCACGTAGCGCCGTCCTGTTGGAACCACTTGTCGTTGATATCCGTATCATCCAGTTTAGGCCACAAGTTGCTTATCATCGATCTGTAGCGCTCGCCGTTGACGGTTATGGCAATGCCAGTTTCGTTTTAGAAGAAGTACGGACCGATGATTCCGCCGGACCAAAATCCGCACCAAACAGTGACTTTCTCAGGATGCATTTGGTGCTGGTGTATCTCATGTAGGTTAGTATCGTCCCAAATCTGACAATTTTGCTTGTTCGCATATCCATTCATCCAAAAATGGGCCTCGCCGCTAAAGATAATTTCATTGGCGAAATTTGGATTGAGAAAATTTCTACTGCTCAAGAGCCCAATCAACGAACACACGGCGTTGTTTATGGTCGTTTACCATAAGTTCCTGGGTCAGTTGGATTTTATACGATTGCAGACCCAAATCCAGACGTAAAATTTACCAAGTTAAAGTCGCAGAAAAACCAAGTTCCTGGGAACAATAAGGAATTGACTGGTTCGGGTTTTCCCGTACACTCTCATGCACAGCAGCGATATTTTCAGCAGACCTTGCGTTTCCGTGACGTACGGGTGTTGGCTAATTATTTATTTATTAAATCGGTTGACTCGAATTTGGCCACCAAACGTTGAATAGCCGATTCGGTGGGACGGTTGTGGAGAGGATAAAAATCACGTAATGCGCTGAATGTTTCTCGAATGGACCACTGATTTTGAAAATAAAATTTAATGATTTGCACACGTTGTTGAACGCACAGCCTTCCTCGGTGATTTGCAATACACTACTGAACAACTCCCAATGAATTTGACAGATGGTACTTTAGCAACATTGCTGCTATAACCTAACAAATTTCAAACTTCCCTATTGAAAAACCCTGTATTATAAAATAGGGATTAATAAAGTGTAGAAAATAGAAATTATTTATCAGTAAATCACTATTTTAAATAGTTAATGATGTTTTGTTATACCACCGAATGATTTATGACGAGTTGTGCCAACTCAGGCTGTAGACATAATCTCATTGGATGAGGCAAGAATGGGTCATAAAAATATTCATAAACATTTTTGACACACAAAGTGATTTTATAATTTGAACGAAAACTCCCAAACTGCATAATTTTGTCTCAAGTGCATTGTATAGATTTAATAAAATTTAGTATGCAGTATACTTGACAGTAAGCCATTACAGTGTATTTAAAATTCTAAAAAATCCAGTGCCTAATTGAGTAAGCTATTTCTTTTTATATATATCAAAAACTTCACCTTATAAATACATATTTTAAACTTTGATATAGGAATAACAAAGTAGAAAGATAAGCAGTTAAAATTGAATGGTATCTTTGTGGCAATTTTGTGTAAGTGTACAAGAAAATATAAGTAGATTGCAGCCCCTTCCCAAGAGGTACTAGTCTGCTCACTTAGAGAGTAGGTATTGGTGTTTTTAAACTTTCCTGGATCATGTTTATGATATTTTCACCATTTCTATTCACCTCAACATTTCCCACAGTTTCTGAAAGTGGAAATCGGCCGTTATGAAGAAACCTAAGACATTGCTCTTACAGCCGATCTACTATTTCCATTTCATCATTTGTCTTACAAAAGCTCTACACATAATCTATCTCCACGTATTCTTACTATTGAAAAATACGTTTTGTTTTTTACTAAAAAACCATCACAAAATAAATTAAATGACCTGAAAAAGCAACAATAAACAAAACAAGTAAGACAATAATAAAATATGTACGTACGTAAAAAATATGACCTTGATAAAAGTAATTCTGTTTATACGAAATTTACCAATATATTTTTATTGTGACCTTTGGTAAATGTGTTAGGAAGAAATTTTCAATATTTCCACTCAGTTAAATGTATGGATTATAGATGGCTTCACCCTGTATAGAATAGACCACGACTGTGTAAAAGACCCGTCAGCTAGTATAGTCACAGCTTACGTATTGAGTAAGCTGTAGTATAGTATAAACCCGTCATAGTAACGTCATTGGCTTTATCACAAAAGCACTGAATGAATACCTACGTTGAATTTCATCTGTACAGTTGTCATCTCCGTATCGCTCGGGTAAAATAATCAAAACAAAGTCACTGGTAATATCCAGATCTACATTATGCCTTTATAACCATGTGCGTTATTTCCCGACTTATAATGAATAAAACTAGGTATACTGAATAGCTTTTACATTGTATGTAGTAGAATATGTTATTTCCGATATCCCCACAAAATAAATTACTTGAAAAGTATTCTTAACTCATTACCACAACATATTCATTCAAAAGTAGTCAAAATGTTAAAAACAGAGTATTCAAATTAACAATGAACTAGATATATAACCAAATTAATGTTTGATCTGTGCCATCTAGAAGACAGAAGTTAAACATTCAATTTCGATATATTACTGGTAGATGTTGCGTCATATCGATGCAAGTCCTGCGTTTGACATTGACAGTTGTCAGTGCAATATTATTTGTATGAAAGTTATAAACTATTTATCTGTTTCGTTTCGTACTTATCTCTAACAAAACATAGAGTGGCAAATCATTGAAAACTAGTGTGCATCCAGAAATGCCTTTCAAATGCGTTTCTAATAAACTGTTGTTAAAAAATCGTTTTAATTAACACCATTTTTTTAATATGAATACTTTATAAATCCATATTTCAATAAAAATGTTCGTCAAACCTCAAGAGGTCCTCATCGCCAACGCTTTTTGGTAATATATAATTTACATGATGTATTATTTGTCACTTTTTTTGTGTAATTTTAGGGAGACAGAAGAAACCTCGATATACTTCGTACTGCAGCATCGGAAAGGTCATGGGAACGTCAAAGGTTTATCCTCCCTTCTTGTGGGTACAATCGACAGCATTCTAGATACAAAGCCAGCACCTTATAGGATATTACACCAGACTCCATCGTCAGAAGTTTATTATCGTAAGTCCATTTACTTTTACTTCTAGATTGGTCATAACGAACATTTTGTCATTTGTTGTTTGATAATACACCATTATGTGTGTTATTATTATTATTTTCTGATTATGTACCGCCTTTTTTATATTGTATACAGTAATAGCATCTGCGATGACAAGGCAAGATATATTGAAGGATTGGGAATGGTTATTTAGTAATGTGTCTGAAACATTACACTCATTTGATAATGAGGAGGATATAACAGAATTTGTAATGTGTAAAATTGAGTCTGTGATGGCCACGAGAATTGAGGTGGAAACTGAAGGTATGTATACATTTACAATTGCCTATTGAATCTGAATATTCCAACTCTTCACTTTATGAAGATAAATTTGATTGAGGATACACAAATTTCCTTTACTTTTTATATACCACGTATATGAATATTATGATTAAAATTAATTGTTCTATCAGGGAGTACTACAAGTACATAATTCCTTTATACAAGAAATCATTGACATGCCTTCATAAGTCATAATGATAAGCAAGGGACAAAATTTATTGATATGTGGGAATGAATCATGTTCATGTTTACTTTGTCTTAATATATTTGTACAAAGAATAATAAGAGTTTATGCGTTCTATGAGTGAAAGTGATTAATAGAATCAACTGATCAGTATTTACAATTTATACATTTTAGGATCATAGGAAATGGGAATATTTGATAGTCACTTACATTCCACCCATTTCCATGTAGCATAAATTCTTACATATTACTGTTAGACAGTCTGTCGCAATACATCATGTTTTACTATCTAAATATGATATGAAATATATAACATATGTTATTAAATTTTCAACGGCATATATCAGAAAATTTTAATTAATGAGCCATAAAAAGATCTAAATTTAGATTGGATTTAAAATTACTCTATTAATAGTGAGATTAAATTTTAAGTATTTCTTCCTGGAAACAACTTAATATAGCATATGCATGAGAACATTGATTTAACAGATTAAAGTTTACTAAAAAAACTTTTTTTAACACATTTAATGTGTTAATAATCATTCCTGTTCGTACCGTTCCATATGTCACCATTCTCATAATTGGCGATGATTTAAAATGGTTCAATGACATTTTTATCTGCTAAGGTTTCAATTTAAAGCAGTTTAATAAATTGAACAATTTGAAAGTGTTAGATTATATAGCATCCAAAAAATATTAGTATTTATTTTTCAATAAATATAATTTATTTTAGATGAAGATACGAAATCCTTCAAAATAACATCAGTGAAATTTCTTCGATTGTTTGGTTTACCCAAAGATGAAAAACTTGTTAATTACTATTCATGCAGGTAAGTAAAAATATTAATATATGCCGCCTGTTACAGACATAATAATAAAATATTTTATAATAATATGAATATTATGTTTGGTTTGTTTCACTAAATTATATGATAAGAACTAGATAAAGCACATGTGTACATTAATGATAAACTCAGTGACCTCTCATGGAAAAGTCTATGTATCTGATGGAATTGTGTACTTTTCTTTTAAGAAGTACACCGCAGGAAGTGACGAAAATTTAAACTTTCCAAAATATCTAGTCTAATAATTATAAATTAATTAATTATTGTAACTACAAAAATAAATTAGATACAATTAATTAATGTTTACTTTTTATTTGATTACTATAATATATATTTTTGTTTATTTATAGAATAAACAAAATATATCAAATAATTGTATCATACGTAAACATATTACGTAATAGTTAATTGTGGCAAATGATAGGCAAAGTAGGAAAGTGTAATCTATAATTCGCTAATGTGTTTATTTTAACATTTCTGTTTGCATTATGATCGTTCCTAATTAAATTATAACGTCTTTTATTTCGTTTTTCAAACATTTATGTAATGGTTTTTCTTGTCTCATTTTAAGTTATTGGAAAGGAAAACTCCCCAGGCAAGGATGGATGTACCTTTCCATAAATTACTGTTGTTTTCACGCTTTCATTTTGGGTCTCGACACAAAAGTGTGCATACGATGGTCGGAAGTCACACAGTTGAGCAAGAAGAACAGCATTGTGTTTCCCGATTCTATACAGATCTGCACAAGGGAACGTGACTATAATTTCAGTATGTTCTTGAGTAAAAATGAGACGTTTTCCCTTATGGAACAATTAGTCGATCTCGCCGTAAAGAGGTAAAAAGATAGTATAGTCAACATAAATATGTTTTTAACAATTCCTGGTTCGTCTAGGCTAATAGATGATAAAAGAAGTTACAGTGAAGACAAAGAGCTGCTAAATAAGTTAAGGTGAGTCTACATAACCGTCATACTCGCAGCTATGTTATTATCTGTCATTGTAACAGCATACATTACAAGAGTAATTTTATTATAGGAAAAGACTTGGTTGCAATAATTATTCATCGGTGTAATCTTAGGCAATAATATGACCAGCATAATGTGCTATTAATACTTGGCATAAAGTTTTATTTATTTGAAATGTGAATATGTATGATGGTAAATATTAAATTTCAGTAAAAATGTCCCCAAGAAAGCATCATTCCTGAAAAGGGATTTAGATGCGAGGGCGCAATCGGAAGCCTATAGGTTAATGTTCCGCCTGCCCTCAAATGAAAAACTAGACGGCTCCATCGATTGCACCTTACTCACGCCCTACAACAAGAGGCACGTCACCGGGCGGCTTTTCCTATCCCAATACTATATTTGCTTCGAGAGTAGGGTAAGGTTTATTCGTAGAATTATTCTGCTCTATTACATGTAGAATTTTACAAACGTTTTCAAGGTAAAAGCCCAGGTCAGCCTTGTCATACCACTGAGGGATGTGAAAGTGACGGAGAAGATAGAGAATAATGCCTCTAGTCAGGCCCTGGATAAGGCTATAATAGTCACCACTGGTAACGATTTGAACAAGACAAATTTCATATTTGCTCAAATCTTGGACAGGGACTTTTTGGTGCAGAAAATTTCGGAATTGTTGTCCAAAACTCAGGAATCCAAACTGTAAGTGCTTTTCAAATAATGCAAGAATTATTTATGATAAAATATCCAACAACTACAACTTAAAAGTATGATTTTCTGTTAGTATTGTTTGAAAAACGGAAATTCTGATAATATTATACTCATATATTTTATTAAGTAATTTAATTTATAATTTTAAGTCTAGAACCTAAACTTTACTGAAATTTTACAGGTTATTATTATCTATATTTTTGCTAATAAATAATTCATCAAAGTTTTACCACCCTCTGTTTCAAATTTATATTGGGGTGTCCTCTAAATTTAAAACTGAAAATTTGTTTGCAATTGGAGCAGTCCATTTTTTCAATAAGATGCTGGGTGATTCACACAGAATTATTTAACCTTCTTGCTGAATCAAAAATAAAAAATGTAAATTATTTAATAGCATATAAAGAATATTTCGAAGTAATTTTATAATTTTCACTGGATATCTTACGAAAATGTGCAGATAAATGCACATAAATGATATTCAAACATAATAGAACAAAGAGCAATCTGGAGAATGAAACATTTTACAATACAAAATTGATAGAAGCTGCATATTGTCATTTTTGAATAACAACAGTTTTTCATAGTTAATGCATAGAATCCGTATAAAAGTGCCAAATGCTGGACTGAAACTAATAATATTTTCCAGCCAATTAAAACTTGACAATAAAAGTTTTGTATAATGCATTTTTTAAAGTATTGAATTGTTCATATAAATTATTTCAATTGGAGATCTAAAATATTTTTCAATCCTAACTACAATATTCAAACAGAAAGTATAAACTAGAATAATGACATATATTGCTTCAGTTGCTGCTTTTTGCTAATTTTTATCTGCAAAATATATAATCTGCACTTTATTTCAGCCTAATTAGTTATAATTATTTCACAAGAAATATTAACAGTCTACATCTTTAGACCACAAGATATAACGAATTCTTTATTTTTGAAGAATAACATCAGATAAAGTGCCAGACTAAATTATGTAAATTTAGCCATTTATTTAATATTGAATTTCAAAATAGTGGAATTTGATGCACCAATTAAGTAACCAGGTTTGGAGATATTATTAATTGTTATTTTGTGATATGAATCTTCTAACATTTCTCTCTTCAATTTAAAATCTATATTTCTGCCAATAAATAATTCATCGAAGTTTTTCTGTCGAGATGCTGGATGACTTACACAGAATTATTTACCCTTACAGAATCAAAAATAAAAACAAAGTCAAGAAATTATGTGCAAATATGTTGGGATGACACTATATATTACAGTTTCCTTTTTATTTTTTGTTCAGATCTGACACGATAAGCAGCAAAAGTCAGAGCAGCAACAGTTCGAATGGAGACACCTCATATTCGCTGATAGACAATAACTGGAAATACCAGCAGTCATTAATGAAAGTATTTCCACTGAGCCCCATTCCAGATGTCCATAAAAAACAGCAGCATAGAGCGAGGGAGTGGGAGGAGCATTTCAATGTTTACGGACGAGGCGTTTCGATGTACAGAACTACCGAGGTGGCCACTCTCGTCCTACAAGGGGTACCAGATCACTTACGTATGGACATATGGATGTCATTTTCTGGTAAAAATCTGCCCGCGATTCTCTTGTACAGGTTGACTTGAATACCTGAATATTACAGGAGCAGCTAACGAGAAAGCCTCTCATCCAGGCTATTACCGCACTCTCGTGAATAAGGCCCTTCTGCAACATACCACGGCTAATGATGAAATTGAACGTGATCTCCATCGTTCCTTGCCGGAACATCCTGCTTTTCAAAATGCTGTGGGCATTGACACGTTGCGTAGGATACTTTGCGCATACGCCCTCCATAATCCAAGCATCGGTTATTGTCAGGCCATGAACATTGTGGGTATGTAAAAGAGAGACGCTCTCTAAGTTTGCAGTAATGAAGAAAAATATACTTATGTGGGGTCGTTTTAGCATCCGTCCTGTTGATTTATTGCAATGAAGAGGAGGCCTTCTGGCTGTTGGCCACCCTCTGTGAAAATCTCTTGCCTGATTATTATAATACTAGGGTAGTGGGGGCTGTGGTTGATCAGGGAATACTGGACGAGTTAACGTTAGAGTATTTGCCAAGTTTACATGAAAAACTAAATCACTTAGGTAGGTAATAAGGTAATAATTCTATAAACAATATTTCCTATCTCATTTTTCCTTAGTTTTCTGTTATTGAACAAGTTTATTTTTACTTAGATGAGAGGTCAGATCTCTAGACTTTCAATAGGTAAGGTTTTCTTGAAATAAACTGATGGTGTTAGTTTGGTGAAACAATTAAATCTGCATAAATTAAATTATGTCCAAAATATAATATAATTATATTATGGCAAAAACATATTCAATACAATCATACAAAGTGCAAGAATAAATTTAATATATGTATAACACTAAATATGAATATACCATGTGAATTTAGAAAACTATACCAACCTGTAACATTCGTCCTATTTATTTTTAAAGTTTAAAATTTTTGGGGGGTATTTAAGACTATTTTTGTTAATAAATAAATTGTATGACAAGTAAATAAGGAATTGACTATTTACAACTTATAATTTTAAATATGTCGCATAAATATGGCTCTCATCCAATTTATTTAATACAAACTGCACATATTTTAGTAACTGCAGTAATAGCTTTACTAATAGTTTATGGAATATTAGCCATTTTATTTCCAATTCATTTTGTTTTAAGTTTTCTGGAGAGGTAATAAATACTGTAGGCTTTCGTGCTCTTTCATGCAGCATGCTGTTAGGATTTTCTTCTACACTAAGTTATCTTATATTTAATTCTAAATTAAACGGGCTTACTCTTTTCAGTTCCATAGTTGATAAGGTCAGTTATAAGAAGTAAAATATCTTCTTTTCTCATAAATTTCATCTTCTTTGATGCAGCTTCTCTGTTAAAACACTGAACAAACCACATAAGTAATATAGCTGAGCAGAATCTCTCACAAACTCCACTATTTTAGTCACAGAAGTAATATATTACAAGTATATTGTTTAAATACTTAATTTTCCACTTTGTAAGTAATAAAGAAGTGTTAAATTAATATTTTTTCCTTAATTTCCACTAAAAATAATTTAAGAGACAAATTCGCACCATTTTTCTACATAAACTATAAATGTCATTCTTCATTTGTTTTCATAGCCACCCTAGATAATTACTGTAAACATTTACAAACTTCAAGCCATTGAAAAATAGTAGGTTTGTAACACAGATATATTTCGTGAATAAGTATCATTTAAACAATTATGAAAATATCCAAAAATATACAGGGTGTTCTGTTTGAAAATCAGAAGTTGACATCACTTCCGGTTATTTTCGGAAGAGCTATATTATCTATAATTCATGCAAAAGATGGTAAAACGTAACCTTAAATATCCCATAAAAATTAAAATTTTTAAAAATAAATAGGAAAAATGACATAGGCCGGTACACGCGGTATATTTAATAGTTTATCAATGTAAAAGTTAAAAAAATATATTTTTATGTTCTATATTTCTATAATAAAAAAAAGGGTTAATTTAGAGGTAAATATTACTTGTATGTTTATCTCAGATTTATTTGCTAAAATTTCTTATTAACTCGCCATATATCTGTTCTTTTTATTTATTTGAAGGTTTTAAACTGGCAGTTTAAATAAAATATATTTCAATTTGTTTAATTTCTTATGAAATATCATAAACTAGCATGTTTTATACACTTAAACACAAAACAGAAATTACATTTATGGATCAATTTAATCATTTTTATTCTGTGGTAGTTCAAATATCTCCTATTATAATTTAATTATCTGATCATCGATCAAAACAAATGTTTAAAATGATCTAGAATGGGGATCAATAATGTTTTATAATTTTCCACCATAATAAGAACTACAACTTGAGTTTGCAGTAAATTATCAAACTACATTAAAAACATCATTTAAGACTTGAACATTGTTGGATTCTCTGTGATGTGTAATTATAAAGTAATGCATCATATAATGTCCTAAGAAAAAATAATTTTTGTTACAATAAAAAAAAAAAAAATAGAGAACAATAAACATATACAAAAGAATAATAATATTCCATTGTTGTTTATAGTTCTAACATTATACGATCAGTGTTTTTTGTGTGTAATTTATTAGCACACTTTTTTCTTGTCTATTAGGTATGACAAACATGCTCTCGCTTTCATGGTTCCTTACCATATTCTTATGCGTCATGCCTTACGAAAGTGCCGTTAATGTGATGGACTGTTTCTTTTATGATGGTGCAAAGGTAATCTTTCAGGTTGCGTTGATGTTGCTAGAGTGGAATCAGGAGAAATTACTGCAATGCAGAGATGAAGGTAAAAATGAGTGATTTATTTGTATAGAATTTCTCAAATGATTTATATAGATTTATTTTTCTACTGGTGTAACGAAAATATTCATATGATGATTATTTTGTTCGGTATGCCTTTTAACTTATTAACCTAACCTTAATTGAGTTAACAAAAGTTAGTTTAGGTGTTAGGCTGAAGAATCTATTAAAAAGTAAATGTAAGTATAAGATAATGAGTGTACACGCCATTTTTTAACCTGCAACAGGTGAAGCCATGCAATTATTATCAGATTACTTAATGGGCGTTTTTAATGATGAGGGCAGAGGCGCCATTAGGAACAAAAGCTATGATGACCAGAAAAGGGTAACTTATTGTTGCCATTCTACCTCTTCCCGCATTCACGTGGTTTCATTTTAGAGCATCTCTATTCAAGTTCTCATTTACGAGGCATATAGAAAGTATGGATTTTTAACGACGGGTCAAATTGAAAGATTGCGGCTGAAGCATCGTTTAAAGGTAGTTCAGGAATTAGAGGACACCTGCGAAAGAAATGTCCTCCGATGCGTTGGTAGTGATGGGTATTTCACCCAACAGGAATTACAAGTAAGAAATTCAAACCTGCAAAAACTTTTTCCAATTCCTCAAAGGATCCAATGCTTTGATTGGGCTTTCAGTTATGGATATAAAACATCATATTATTCTTTAGTAATATAAATTATAATAATCAAAAATAAAATAACAATAAGACAGTTACTGGGACATTCAGAAATTGAGGTTAGGTTATTTTTATAGGACCTTCTAGCGTTGGTTAGGGAGGAAATAATTAAACAGAAAAAGTGCATACCAGACAAGCACGATCCTACTTTACAGCCTTACGAGGCGTATAAAGTCGATTTTGACTACTTCAAAATCTTGTTTGCTGCCCTTTCTCCTTGGGGAAAAGGAGAAACTGCAGAATCTTTGGCTGCTAGAATATTCATGGTAAGTGACTGAATTTAAATAAATCACATTGAAATGACCATTAAGGGAGATTTCTCTAACAAATTAGCGTAGTTTTTTTTATATGCCCAATATTTGATGCAATGACATTAATCGTGTGCAGTTGATGGATCAAAATAGGGACGGTTTCCTAAATTTCCGAGAACTAGTCGCAGCTATCGGCCTCACGTGCTCCGCCGATCCGGCGCAGAGGCTGAAACTACTCTACACCATTCATCTTCCCCCAATTCTGGTCATGTCCGACATTGAATCTCCCGCTAAGAGCGATTGCGGTGCCGAAATAGCATCTGAAGCTACAGATTTCTTTCAGACTGTTGAGCAAAGCGTTCCTTTTGAAGCCCTCAGTTTAAGCGAGGAGGCAATATCGCCCGTTAGTCCACTTAACATACCCTATCATTGGCAGTAAGTATTATTTTTTTAATGCTTGAGTGATTGTTTTAAATGAAGAAAGGGTTCCGAGTGCAATAGTAGCTGATTTTCATAGTGGTGTTTATGAGAATGTATATAAAAATGATATACATACTTAATATTATCATTCTATTTAAATTCTAATGACTGTACAGAGGATATAAAAGGTATTAGTATCAAAAAAATATTTTAATACGTGCATTTTTTAAGAGAATATTAAATATAAAAATTGTGACTTGATAGTAACTTTCATTACGAATTAAGTTCAATTGAAAGGTCACTCCAAGGTCAACTTGGATATCATATAGCAGTGGCGGCTCGTGGTATCCATATTAGGGTAGGCGATAGCGGCGCATGAGCTTCATCAACCCTTAAACATTTTCAAGGTCACGCGTTTTCCTGGTACTTCAGAATTTCAATGATTGAATTTCATTTATACAAAAATATAGACTTTCACAAGGATTTTTTGAACTTAATACCTCTTTGTTATTCGTGAATAATAATAGTTATTGTGGGTATAAATAAATTGGAATAAACGAAATATATTTATTGAGTATTATACCTATATTATGTAAATTGGGTTAGCAATAATACATTATTTTAGGGCGCTTTAGGGTATAGGCCTCCTCCTCCCCTCACAGCCTTCCTTAACCATCGCCATTATTGACTGACAATTACAAAGTGGATACCTACTACTTTTTATAATTTAAATTAATGCGCCTATCTTTAATTAATGAAAATTTGTTAATTATATTTTCTGTGAAGTCATCAGATTTCTGAAGTGTGCTAAATAATTCCTTTTCAATTGAAATAAGTGCAAGCGACGATAAACGTTCATTCTTCATAGAGTTCCGACTATGCGTTTTAATACGTATAAACAAGAAAAATGTCTTTCAACCGATGTACTTGTTGCTGGAATTGTAGCAATTAAAACAATAAGTTTAAAAACCTCTGGAAATATTTCTCGAAATTCATATTCCACAAAATATTTCAACATTGACTCGATATTTAATATTTCAAATTGATTCAGCACAATATATAACCCAATATCCCCAGTAATGTCACGGCTTATTCAATGCGAAGGCGTCTTCGGATCTGCCGAAGAACGCCGATCTACTTCAGGCGGCGATTGCATTCGCCTTCAACTGCTGTATTTAAAGAGTATAATTGGCTGCAGACGTCTGAGCTGCGATTATTTTGCCATTACAACAACGCTGTTTGTCGTCTTACCGACATCTGGTTGACGTGTTAGCTATCGATTTTCAGGCGGTGGGATGGAGGACCTAGCCTGGTCTGGTTGTTCTGTTTAGGAATAAAATGATTTAATTCGGTGTAGCGCGGCGCCGTGCGGACTGCGGTGGTATATATAAAGGGTCTTTACGGCACCAGCGCCGCCGACGGCGATAGATAATTTAATTAGTATAAAGTAGTTATTATTAATTATATTAAATATTTCTGTATTATCAGGGACGTTAACAGTTCATTGTAATTGCGCTGTTATGAGAAATGACAAAGGTTTAAAGGTAGGCGGCGCCTACCTTGCCTACCCCGACGAGCCGCCACTGTCATATAGGATACTTTAGCCTTTTCTCAAGAATAACAAAATGAAATAAATTTGACATCAAAAACATGATCACATGGGTGCAAATAACCTTTAGAGTTACTTCAAATGCAAAGCTGTTCTTTAATGCCCTTTCCCATTAAATTTGTACCAGACTGTTAGGACATTGCATGATTCGAAAAGTGATGCAAAATAGTCTGATTGACCTTGACCTACGGTGTAAATTTAGGGTGGGAAAAATTACCATGTGGTGTTTGTTAATTTCATCAGTTTTGTCATTTCATTTTGTTTTGTACAGGACTGCTAGTCCTGTACAAAATAAGTAATCAGTTTATTTTTTACGAGGGTGGATCGAATATAAACGAGCCTTTGTTCATCAAACATTTATTTTGAAAAGTTTCACAAAAACACAAATTTCTCTATTTTTCTACATATCCCCCTTGTTTGTCTATACATTTTTCCCAACGGATTGGTAGTTTTTTCATCCCGTTTTCATAAAAAGAAGTAGGGCCGGTGTCTAACCAGGTGCGCACAAACGCTTCCACCTGTTCATCGGTCTGAAATCGCTCGCCTCCTAGTGACTCTTTGAGAGGCCCAAACATGTGGAAATTACAAGGGGACAAATCTGGGCTATATGGAGGGTGTTCCAGCTGAGTCCAGTGCATTTCACCGATTTTGGCCCGCGTTAAAGCTGCGGTATGAGGCCTAGCGTTATCGTGCAAGAATAACACGTCACGAATGGGGTGCGTCCTCCTTTTTCGGCGATAAGCAAGTTTTACCTGATTGAGGAGGTTACAGTAGTAGGCTGCGTTAATGGTTCTTCGCTCATGCAAAAAATCGACCAACAGCACCTCTCTCCAGTCCCAGAAAACCGTGGCTAAAACTTTGCCTGCAGACAGACGTGTTTTTGGCTTCACTGGGTTTGATTCATCTTTGCGTCGCCACTCCATGTTGCTCGTTTTGATGTTGTGGTGTAATGGTGTACCCACGTCACATCGCAATTTACAATTTTGCGCAAAAAATCTTCACCTTCCTCTCTAAATCGAATGAGAAGCGCCTGCGAGATGCGAACTCGAGCAGCTTTTTGATCTTCACTCAGCAACTTTGGGACCTAACGAGTTGAAATTTTTCGGAATCCCAAGTCTTTCGTTATGATTGTGTGGACACTCCCATAGCTGATGCCGAGTTCAACAGATATCTGAAGCACCGTGGCGTGGCGGTTCCCTTCAATACAGTTTCTAACGCGTGCAATGTTAACCGGCGAAATGCTGGTGCGCGGACGACGAGGATGATTTACATTTTCGACACAGTTACGTCCTCCGTTAAATTCTTTGCACCAGACTTTTACACGTGACCACGAAAACGTTTCATTTCTGAACTGTGCTTGCAATCTGCGCAGAATTTCAGCTGGTTTCACGTTTTCGCGTGTAAGAAACATAATAATAATAATTCGTTGTGCAACGCTGCTATGTACCTTCGTCTCACTCATTGTGATTGTTACTAATTAAACAAACAACAATACCGTTGTTTGTTTAATTAGTATAAACAAACAACTATAGTATATATAGTATAGTTTAATAAGTCTCCGTGCCACCTAATATCCCCACTTCAAGCTCCTAACGCCCGTATTCACCTTGAACAACTATCCGGCACGAAATTTAAAAAGGCTCGTTTATATTTGATCCACCCTCGTATATTTTAAGTATTTTAGTAAATCATATAATTAATATAAGTTATCAATTATTAAAAAATAAATTTAACCTTGAAGTGAATCCTGGATATGATATTGACCCCATAACATAAATGTAAATATCTGAACACAAATTTTTCAATTTTATCAATCTCCGACATGAAATCTGTGCAGGGTTTCTGTAGAGGAGTTCCATCTAAGGTTTTTCTTACATTTTACTCTATTAAATAATATTGTACGCTGTTTGAACATACAGTTACACTTATGTAATCTAAAAAATGTTCCATATATCAGTCATTATATTTATTTTTCCTTAGGCATGGTAATTCTAAGGAATTAAGCCTAATGCCATTCTCCTTAGGAATGTTATAAAGCCTCTACTGCATAAGGAATTTTCTTAGGAAACTGCTTAAGGAATTAGCACACTACTAAAATACACCTTATTACATACAATAAATAAATGGTCAATGATTTGACAGTTTTGTGTACATATTTAATTTTCTGCATTTATGCTTTAATTCGGCTATTCATCAATAAATAACAGGTACAAATAACGGTGAAATTATGATCGCTGTGTTTCTTTTACCTGAGGTTCCTTTCCATGTTAGTTCTGTGTGCTTATTGGCTAGTTGAATTGCAATGATAGAGAATAACTGAAGCATAGAGAATAACTGAAGTTTTATATTAATTTATATCAAATGTTCCCAATTTGCAAAAACATTTCAGGCGAAGTTATAAAGCAAGTTGGTTTTTAAACAGTGAATACAAATTGAAAAAAAAATGATGGTACTATTTTATAAAAAAATATTTTAAAAATTACATTTTATTTTAAAAAATCACCACTTACTTTTAAGCCCGGGCTTATATTCAATACAGTTAATTTTATAAGATTGTAAACCATAAAAATGAGCCGGTCCTTTGCAAAACTGAGCATTAAGAAATAGATTGTAGCGCCATCTATCGTAATTTTTCACGACAGCATCCTCTTAAGTGTATTTTGAGGAACGAATTTCCTTAATCCCATTTCGCACACTAGAGAAATGAAATAAAGTTGCTTCTAAGAAAATATAAAATTAATAATTCATCCATTTTCTACATATGTATAGTGATTATAGTTTTTTTTTTACCAAAATAACCTGGATTAAAAATTCATTTCATTTTTAATAATTTTATTTTTTTTTCCTGAATATTTTCTTATTTCATTCCATACAACCATCATGGTCCCAGTCGGCCAAAGGGGGGCTATATTTTTCATACGGTTCTTTCTGAAACAAGACAGTTTACTGTTTTGAGCCTATTAAAACATCTTAATTAGTTCTTCATTAAATCGCTACATTCTTTTTATAAAATTTTATTACCGCTGGTTGTTTAGATTGTGGAGGACAAATAGGCTTAGGACCGCACTCCTTAAAACATTGTGCTGCTTCTTTTTTTATCTGCATGATGGTCTTTGGTTTCGGAGTCACCATTCCAGCGTAGCATTTCTGCCTCTTGCGCGGTTTCGGCACCGGCTTTGGTTCAGGTGGACAAAGAAGATTCGGCAGCTTCGGTTTCCACGTATAGAAACTACAAGGGTGGCAAGTTCTTTCAATTACAATGTTCGGTTTACATTTCTCGATAATATTTCCGCAGCAATCCTCTTCTTCACAGCTGTTTTTTGTTGTTGTTCTTGTTACATTTTTCAAGTTTATGTACCTGCTTAGAATAGATCTTTGTACGTTATGGCACACAGCTATCCTCATAGTTTTTAGAACACTAAAATTTTGTTATTGATAATGATTAATGGATTAAATGGAATGAACTGACATATTTGACATTAGTGGACTATATAATTATCAGTTGTAAATAGTTTTTAGATTATTTCACATTTGATCTAGACTTTGAATGTTTTACCAAGCTATTCGAAACTATTTTTGTTCATGATATCTCTTAGTTTAATATTACAAAACATTATTACATCAAATTAGAGATACAGATGTAAAGAGTGTAAAATTTTATGTAAAAAATAACAGCAAGGGTTAAATGTTGGGTAAAAAACATAATAAAATTTTCCTATAATAAATAATATAATATATAATGAAAACGAATTGCAATTAAAGTTAAATAGTGTTCAGTTGGTTTGAGGTTTGTGGCTTCATTTAAAAGAAAATTGTACATAACTTTCACAGTGCCATTAAAACTGCATTTTTAATGTTTATTAAATACTTTATTCATCCAAAATTCTGTTAACGTACATTTATTTGCAAGGTTCACTACACGTTTTGTTATAAAAATTTTCCCAGCCAGGCATTGGACAGCCTGGCAGGTACTTTTTCTCCTCCACAAGTCTCATTGGATATGTCTGAAACATGAAAACTAAATGTGATACCCTTTATGATTTTCCATATTGTTTTGTACCTTCGTCGGAGCCAGAGACGTGATGCCCAGATCTTGACACATCTGTTTATTTTTGTGTATTCTCATGCACCGTCTGAATCTGCGCAATTCGCATTCCGTCATAGTTGACTTCTCCACGAGTTGTTCAGGTTTGCAGTCTTTGCAAGGAAATTGCGATCGTTTCGTTTCCAGACATTTTTTATAATAGTCGATTTCCCACGGCAAGCATCCCCTGATAATCCTTTTCCCTTCGTCCGTACATCTTTCTTTGCAGCCGTAGAACCTAATATTCTGAATGGACGCCTTTGCCAATGTCTTTTCTGGAATAGCTGTATGTCTGGATAGCAGGATGTACGTTAACAGATTTCTCATTCTTTCGTTTTGGTACGCGGTACGTCGATTTGGAGAATATTTTGATGCTGTTCTTGTGGACCAGTATCTTGTAAGTGATTCTTCCTGGCATTGCTAAGAATTTTTGGATGACATTTTTTTTTTGTGTGTGTGTGAAGTTTCTCAACTGTCAATTGAGAACAATTTTGAAGGATCTAGGCCTTCTAAGTAAAGTTGAGTAGGGAATGGACATACAGGGTTGGGCAAATGTATTGATACCAAATTTCTAGATATGCTATAATTTGAATTAGAAACACCTGTAACATTAGATTTTGTAGTTGTTCGACCTTTTCAGTAATATATGTTCATTTATGTCAGCTATTCTATTTCTCGAAATATGACGTCATATTTTGACGGTACGTTTTTAAATGGGTAACCCTGTATATTTTTCAGACAGATACTTTGTTGAAAAATTACAATGATACAAAGATTGGAGGAAGTTAAAGACTTCACTTATTTAGGAAGTAAAATAAATTGGGATGGAAGAAGCGATAAAGACATGAAACAAAGAATAGCACAGGGTCGAGTAGCTTTTAACAAAAAGAAAGCACTTTTATGTTCGGGGGTAATAAACTTAGAAACAAGGAAGAGATTTTTGAAAACATATATATGGAGCACGGCACTATACGGTTGCGAAACCTGGACGGTAGGGGAAGCAAGTAGGAAGAAATTAGAAGCTTTTGAGATGTGGTGTTACCGAAGAATGATGAAAATACCATGGACTGATAGGGTTAGAAACGAAGAAGTATTGGAGAAAGTCGGCGAGAAAAGGAGTATGTGGAAAAACATAAAGAAGAGAAGAGGTAGAATGGTAGGCCACTTGCTGAGACATGGGGGAATAGTCCGCGATATTTTGAAGGCAGATATAGGAGTGAAGATAGGCAGAGGTAGGCCTAGAT
Organism: Rosalia funebris; assembly: GCA_037954035.1. Classification (NCBI taxonomy): domain Eukaryota; kingdom Metazoa; phylum Arthropoda; class Insecta; order Coleoptera; family Cerambycidae; genus Rosalia; species Rosalia funebris. Next base: position 11,321,164 of record JAZFAV010000008.1, read on the forward strand.
TAGACTACTGCTCGCAAATAGTAAGGGATGTAGGTTGTAGCACAATTAGCGAAATAGGTAGGTTAGCATAAGATAGGAGAAGCTGGAGGTTAGCGTCCAACCAGTCTTAGGACTGATGATGACAGGATTTGAGGAGTTTCCCACATGAAGTCGTCTAAATATTAATAATCTTAATAAAATTAAAATTATTAAACAATTATTGAAAATGATATTCATTAATACAAAAATGAAGCACTTTAATATTGAATAAAAAGGAAAATATTAATAAATATTCTAAATATCAATAAACTGGTGACCAATATCCTAATCAATCAGCTAAAGCTCTTAAGGAATTTAAAGGACTGAAATCTGGTGATTGCAGTGGTCATTCAATATATGCTCATCGATCTATATCTCATCATTACAAAAACAAACAAGAAACATTATTTGATATAGTAGTAATTCTATATTATTTGAATAAAATGTATAGCAAGTGTAAAAAATATATTCTAAATACTTGTAGTTTCAGTTAAATTCATTACAATTGTATTTGAGTTGTACATATATTTTGACAATACTATAATTGTTAAATTAAAACCAACTAGCTGTTATCTGGTAGAACGTTACTGTTTTTATCAGGTTACTGTAATGGGTTCTATGAATTCTATTCTGTGAATTTTCATAAACAAAAAAAGATCAAATGAAAATGCAATGCAATCCCCACATTTTTAGATGCAAAATAGCTGCATTTTTACCCACATTAAAAATACAGCTTCTAGAAATAAAAATTATAATAATATAATAATTGAAATAGAGGTTCAAAATGTTGAGAAAGAAGCATTTTATAAATTAAAAACTTTGTAATAGAGAGTTTTGAACATGAGTGAAATAAACATTTACGTATAAGTGTATATGAAACTTTAAAGTATGTTTTACAAAACCATTTTTTTAATGGTGAGGTATGTAGTGAAGTTTTAGAATTGCTTTGTCACAAATTAAATCGTTTCTCATTCATCAATACATTTAATTGTTTTTTTTTTACTTTAAGTTACCAAATACGATGTCGTTTGACAATAGTGTACAAAACAGTATGTTATTAATTTAATCGTGTAGATCTTGATCCAGTAGGTCACAAATTCTCAAAATATGAGACGTTGATAAATAGTTGTACATTGAGAAATAGGTTTACCTATAATTACGTATTAGGTAACCATTAAGCTATTAAAATATATGTTTATATTTACAGTTTGCATTGTATATATATTTGATTCCTAAATATTGCCGAGGTCCTCACCTTATTAGCAAGAAACAATTCTACTCACCATAAATCATTCAGTATTAACCTTGTACTGTATTTTCTGTTTTATTCAAAGAAAGTCCTTTGATTCCCAAACTTCAATGGACAACTCATTTACGGGACAAACCAATGGTGCAGGGGAGACTAGCTGGGAAGTGAAAAGTTTCACAACTCTGAGGAATCTTGTACAATCAAAAGATAACAAGGGCAATCTCAAGTCGGCGCCCAAGATGCCACAACCTCATTTTATCACCCTCTGGAAGACTGTGTACGATATATTCCAAACAGAGCCAGAGGATTTGGTAAATAAATTAAGATGAGTTCAGTGACGGTGGGTAGAATTCAAGGTTAACTGTTAGGGCCATGCAGGAGTTAGCGACAAAATAAGTTATTTGCTCAGATGTCTCTAAAAGGATTTTGCAAATAACTAAATACATTTTTTCTTATAATCATGGGATCAAAGCAAAGACCAGCTTTTTATTCTTCGCATAATTATATTCTCATATTTCCTATTTATTTTAATTTAAAATCCTGTATTATAAAAATCATTATAAATAATTCACACACTGTTTTAAAGTCCCAGGATGGGATAACCTTTCTTTGCAATTTTTGCAAATTGGAATTGCAAAATTGGTTTAAAATTTGGATTAAAATTTGATACCACTTACTATATGGCTTTAATAGTTAACTACTAAAACAAGGTATTAGTCCCATGTCTTATCACCAAGTAATGACCATTTTTTAATGTCACCACTCGTCACTGCTTCAATTATAATTCTTCACATATTAGAAACAAATATGGCATCACAAGCACTACAGGAGTGTATACATTTTTTCCTACAGGAAGTTTACCACGCAATCGCCAACGTCGGCACTTTATTGTTGGAACTAGGAGATGTTGGCAAGCAATTCTTCATCAACCGAGATGAATCCGAAGACAGCCTGGTCACGGCTGCGACTGCAGCTTGTGCTTCATCAGCCCTTTTGGATGGGGTAAGATATAATTCTCATTATTTTTTCAGCTATCCTTGCAGGGGCTTTGAGCGGATTTTATTTCATTTTCAGTCGCCAGACAAAAACGGTAACCCACCAACCCCCAAAACAGAAATCCAGTGGTACATTACAGCAGAGCAGTTTTTGGCCACTATCCTCAATGCTCAGCCTCTGGTTGACTTCTTTTCTAAAAAGGTGTCGCTTAGCGAGAATATCCAACTATTCAAAAGTAGGAAATATTCTAGAATTAACTCCCTCTGTGAAGTACCTGCTCTTAAGGTCTAATTTTTAACTCGCCCCTCTTTACATATTTTCAGTCAGATTTCCTAGATAGGCTATTTTCTTACGGGGTTCTATCAATTTTCTCAAAATTGAAGCAGATCTGTATTTTAAAGATGGATGTTTTCAATTGTATTGTCCCTCATTCTTTATCTTAGTTTTTCAATTTCATTTGTTCTATTCATCACGTATTGTACGATGTAATAGAAAAGCTGGGCAACAAACTATTTTAGATTATCAAATCTAAAAAAAAAAAAACAAATCTGCTTCAGCTTTGTGTACTCAATTTTCCTTTGTATATAATGGCAGTTATTTATATGAATAATGTGTACCGCACTGTGAATATTTTAATCATGTTTTATTTACTGAACTAAGGTATAATTTAATGTGCAATATTCCAATTAATAGACGTTTTTTTATTTCATAATTTAATAACTGTTTTATATTGCTATATAGAATTTTTATGCATAAATATGTCTGTTTCTATTTTTACTATTAAATATATTCGTACGTATTTCTTTCAAGCATTAAATATGTCACATTTGTCTTTGTGGTTTAATAATAGGTAATTTACCACAATGTGCCATTGTATATTCATATAAAATGTTAAGCTTAGCGAAGCAAGAAAAACAATAACGAAATGAACTGATTTGGTTAAATTTCATTGCTATACAATTTATTTAAGTAACTAACAGGCGGTTGAGCTGCCCAACTATCTGGTAACATTTCGGTGCTAGGAAAATAAACAACGATTCTGTTATATTTTATTTCTACTAAAGTAGAATTTAGGAAGATGGAACGTTAGTCCCTTACACTGGGGATACGAGACTGTGATTCAAGTTGTAAATTTTTTTTATGCAAATTGAGTTTGTCTTTTCAGTTATGTTTGTATAAATGTTGGTCTGAAATATTATATAGATGTAAAAAGCAAAGCAAAAGTACACTTAATAAAATATTTAGTTACATAACTGTGTTTCCCCCTATTTATTTTTAAATGCCCAAAAATTCTACACGTGTACACCACAGGGACACTTTTGATATGTTCCTCTGAAATATAAACGATAATAAATTGAATATAAATTTAATGCATCTGGTTCCACAATGGTCATATACTATATTGACCAAGGGCATAATTAACTCATTGCCTATACTCCAGAAGAATCTAAAAAGTAACTCATTACATTATTTCTTGATGGTACATAAAATTTCAAGTGGGACGTGAACTGTTAGATACAAATCAAGGTAAGTAGGAATATTTATCATATAAATATATGTAATATCATACATCTACCATGATAAATATAAGTTAATAATTTTCTAATATTTTGTAAATTGGGACATCATGACACTTTTAGTGAAAATTTCAAATGTAAAAATAATCTAGTTCTATTCGGCCATTCAGAGTTTGATGTATTAATAAGAGGTGGAATTGGTAAAGGTTAATGTTTAATTTATACATTACCACTGGATGAACATGTACCAGTTCATTTGAACTACTCTGTCTGGTGACATGGAATAAAATTATTTTTGTCGTTATTTTAGAAGTTTACGGGGAAGCCTCAAACATGTAGATTTTTAATACAATGGATAAGTCTTCTAAATTTACAGGGTGATCCAATTAAATGTGCAAAATTAAAAACGAACATTTCTTGTATATATGATTTTCTTTTGTATAATGTATTATTGGAATGTGCCACTTATAGTTTTCAGATTTAAAATCCATTACAATCATATTATCCATTAGAAATTAGTCCATTTTAGACAGAAATAGCGTTTTCAGACATTTTGTCTTCAACATTTCAGCACATTAATTATTCTGTTAGTGTAACACGTTTTTATTTTTTAATTTGTTTTGTTAGTGTCATCATCATTAGGTCATCAGTCCTAAGACTGGTTGGACGCTAACCTCCAGCTTCTCCTATCTTGTGTTAACCTACGCATTTCGCTAATTGTGCTACAACCTACATCCTTTACTATTTGCGAGCAGTAGTCTAATCTACGCCTACCTCTGCCTTTCTTCACTCCTATTTCTGCCTCCAAAATATCGCGGACTATTCCCCCATGTCTCAGCAAGTGGCCTACCATTCTATCTCTTCTCTTCTTTAAGTTTTTCCACATACTCCTTTTCTCGCCGACTTTCTCCAATACTTCTTCGTTTCTAACCCTATCAGTCCATGGTATTTTCATCATTCTTCGGTAACACCACATCTCAAAAGCTTCTAATTTCTTCCTACTTGCTTCCCCTACCGTCCAGGTTTCGCAGCCGTAAAGTGCCGTGCTCCATACATATGTTTTCAAAAATCTCTTCCTTGTTTCTAAGTTTATTACCCCCGAGCATAAAAGTGCTTTCTTTTTGTTAAAAGCTCGAATTTTGCTCGACCCTGCGCTATTCTTTGTTTTATGTCTTTATCGCTTCTTCCATCCCAATTTATTTTACTTCCTAAATAAGTGAAGTCTTTAACTTCCTCCAATCTTTCATTATTAATTTGTACTTTCGTTTTTGCTCTGCTCCCGCGCCCTCTGCACACTAACACTTTAGTTTTGTTTTTTTTTCACCCTCATTCCGTATTCCTCTGTCAACACTGCCTCCATTTCGTTCAATGCTGATTCTAGTTCCTCCTTACTAGATGCTAATACTGCTATATCATCCGCGAATCTCAGCATTTTTAGTTTCTGTCCCTGTACTTTAATCCCGAAATCCACTCTATCTTTTACCACATTAATCGCCTCTTCGATGTACAGATTAAAAATTAGTGGTGATAGCGTACATCCTTGTCTTACTCCTTTCCTAATACCTACTTCCCTTTCCTCCCCTTCTACTTCTATAACAGCAGTTTGCTCTATGTATAGATTGTGTACTACTCTCCTATCTCTATACTTCATTCCCGCGCTCTTTAGTATCTCGAACATTTTTTCCCATCTTACGTTATCAAAAGCTTTTTCTAAATCTACAAATCCTATATAAGCGTTCTTTCCTTTTTCTATTGTTTTCTCTAACATTACTCTTAGCGCCAGAATAGCTTCGCGAGTTCCCCTATTTCGCCTAAACCCGAATTGGTCTTCTCCTAGTATTTCCTCCGCTCTATTTTCCATCCTCTTCTGCACTATTCTAGTTAGGATTTTTGACGCATGGGAAGTTAGGCTAATCGTTCTAAAGTTCTCGCATTTGTCGGCTCCTCTCTTTTTCGGTATAGTAACGATAATGTTCCTCTTATAATCCTCCGGCATCTCGCCCGTTTCGTATATGTATTTTACCAGTTCAAACATCCTATTTACTACTTTCTGTCCCGCACATTTCAAAATTTCCGCCTGTATTTTATCTACACCCGGCGCTCTATTATTCTTTAGCCCCCTTAGTGCTATTTCAAATTCCTCTCTCAATATAGGTTTTCCTACATCTTCCCTATCGATGCTAGATTCTTCCTCTAATATCTCTCCTAATTCCTGACCCTCGTATAAATTTCCTAAGTACTGCTTCCACCTATCCGCTTTCTCCTCTCTTCCTATCAGTATGTCCCCCGATTGACTCCTAACATTTCTACTTATTGTTCTTACATCCCTGAAGTTCCTCTTAATTATTTTGTAAGCCTCATCGGTCTTACCTACTTGCAACTTATCTTCTACTTCTTTGCATTTCTCCTCTATCCATTGTTCTTTCGCTTTTCTACATTTTCTAATGATTTCCCACTTTATTGCCTTATACGTTTTCAGTCCTTCTTCGTCTCGTCTGTTTTTGTAACACGTTGTTAGTGTAACACGTTTTTATTTTAAATAACTCTTAACTCCACAAAAAAAGTATGATAAGCTTTTTGATTATAATAAAGCTTTAAAGTTTGTTACATAGAAAAATAATCAACTTTTATTCTATGGTCATCAAAAATTCAAAGGTAAAAAAGTTTTTGAAAAGATATATAGTAATCTGTATAACCCAAAGTGTGAATTTGAGAGATCAGTGAAGATTTCTATTTAGTCAATTCAACAGTTCAGTAAATATAAGTTTTTATTATTTTTTGTTTTAACCTGTGCGCAAAATGTTTAAACGGCATTATTCATCTCATCAAAAATATAATAGATAAGTAAGTCCATTATAATTAATTAATAATCAGCTCTGGATAAGGTTGTGTCATCGATACGAGCACAATTGGACTCAGGAGGATACGTTGTCGGCACCTTCCTTGATATTGAAGGAGCCTTCAACTTTACATCCAGGGGGAGTGATTAACGGAGCACTAGGTAGATTCTATACCCCCAAAATAATCGCTGAATGGACAGACCATATGTTGGGAAACAGACAGCTTATTGACAACAAAGGCAAGACAACCATCAAGGGCCGGGTCGACTCGGGCTGTCCTCAAGGAGGGGTATTGTCCCCCCTTCTATGGTGCCTGGTAGTGGATGAGCTGCTTGAAAGGTTAAAGGATTACCAAGTAATTGGCTATGCTGATGCCTTAGTAATAATAACGAAGGACCCTTTCCTGGAGCCGATTCTTGATATAATGCAGGGAGCATTAAACAAGGTTGGGAATTGGTGCAGGGATAAAGACTCTCGGTTAATCCCTCTAAGACTGAGGTGATGGTGTTCACCAAGAAATATAAGTGGAACAGAACATGTCCGCTGAAAAGCACGTGGTCAAGAACTAAGCTATAATAGCGAAGTGAAATACTTAGGAGTAATCCTGGACGGGAAACTGTCATGGGAAAAACATCTAAGTCATATGTTCTAAGATCACAGCAACACTCTGGCAACTGAGAAGGGCCATTGGTAATAGCTAGGGCTTGAAACTGGAGACCATGAAATGGATGTATGAGGCAATTCTCAAACCCAGACTGACTTATGGAGCACTGGTCTGGTGGGAGAGAGCCTGTCTAAAGTCGGAAGTCAACCGACTTAACAAGCTAAGAGGATTGATTCTAAGACATATAACCGGAGCCTCGAGATCGACACCGATCGAGGCAAAGGGGATACTGACGGGAATACCACCTCTTGATGTCACCCTGAAAGCGGAAGCTGCAAAGGCAATGCACAGGGTGGGAAACTTGAACAGGAAGGTAGGGAATATGAATAGACTCTCAAGAGAGCTAGCTGAGGAGGAGCTCCTATGGGTGCCCTCTGACAGTACGGGTGTCCACTTCCTGTTTGACAAGAAATATAAGATCACCCTCATCAGTAAGACTGACTGGATAGAGGGTCGAGCTGGATTACCGCTCAATGGAGACATCTGGTACACGGATGGAGCCAAAAGTGAGAACAGAGCGGTTGCGGGGTGTATAGGCGACGCGATGGGACAGGTAAAACCTTCCCCCTGGTAAATACACTACCGCACTCCAGCTAGTTGCAATTACATACGGTGTTCTGGGGGCTGATCATAATCGGACCCAGGAGAGGGTATGTATCTGCTCGGATAGCAGGGCGGCGTAGATAGCCCTGAATTCAGAAATGACAAAGTCGAAGCTGGTCTATAATTGCTATGAAGCATTGAACCACTTGGCAGGGAAGGGACCGGTGGAACTCTAATGGATACCTGGGCATAATAGCATTAAGGAAAATCTAATTGCAGATGACCTTGCCAAACTAGGGACCAGGGAAAACCTCTATGGACCAGAACTTGCAGTGGGAATAAGTCGGAATCTGATCAAAGACCGCATCAATGACTGGGCAAGAGACCAGCATAGAGAAAGATGGAGAGGAGTAACGGGTTGTCGAATAACCAAACTCTTCATCGAATACTCAGAGTTTGAGAAATGGGCCCCAAGAATTCATTGAAGTGAACAGGCAAAAAGCCAGAATCCTGGTAGGAACAGGAAGGTGCCTCGTATTAGGGACCCCTGTTATCCTAGAAGAGGCGAGGTTTAAGGCAAGGCACGTGTCCAAATTGCTCCTTTTATGGGATAGCATTTTTGGATAATGACCCGGATAAGAGGGGATCGCCAAGGGACTACCCATGCGATCAGTGGCTGATGAGGCCCAAACCCACAAAACATAATAATAAAGTCCATTAGAATATCAAGTCAATTTAATCATTATTAGTTAAATATTCAAGAAACAAGCAGTAGCCTTATACCCGTCCTGTTCAATAGTCCAGTAAGAATGGTAACCGCCTGTTGTTGCAATTCCCAAAAAATTTTTTATTGTTATATTTCTTTATATTTGTGTGTCCACCCTCACTCTTTTTACAGTGATGGCGTAAAAAACTGACTTTGATAAGAAAAATGTGTAAACAATGGAGGAGACTGTAGAGAATAGTGTTTTTGATTATTTTCTGGTCAATAAACATCTGAATAATTCTCGTTATAAAGTGTTTTTAATTTCTTTTCTCGTTTATATTTGAGCATCCCTCGTATATTAGTCTGGTGAAATTGACATCGTCATGTAGAAACTATACGTAACACTCCAATTCAACGTGTTAATACGGAAACTAAATCTTGCAGTATAACTATCTTCTTCATAAAGTTCTAAGTTAACTGAAGTAAATCCATTGTGAAGTTTAGGCTCAAAGGAAAATGGGTGCAAATAAATAGATGTCTCAATGTCTACATTTTATTTCAAAAATACCTTAATCATTAACAGAAAACAACTATCATTTAACTTGTATATTACAGCCTATATACAAATTCAACTATAATTGAATTATCTTATAAAATTAAAACAGTCGATACGACCTAGCAAAGCTGTTTCCAAAAAGATTCTCCTAAATTTATATTTTGCATCATGAATTGCTCCGAAAGATTGTCATCCTTTATTTTAGATGTCAAAAACAGTGTTGCTATATCATATGATGCCAAGGAAATAAATTAGATTATCAAATAAATAAGTCAACAAGAGTCTTAATAAAAAGTATTATTAAGCGGGTTTTGGATGATATACTACACTGAATATGTACAGAAAAAAAAAAAAAAAAGATAGATGGAATGATAAATGAATATATACAGTAAAAAGTGGCTTAAAAAGTAATAAAACACCTAAAGGAGTTGGTACTCTAAACAAAAATTTTATTTAATAAAATCGTGCATATTGTAATGTTGCTTAATAAACTAATACTGTAAAAATATTCATGTAAACATTAAAAAGTGTTCAAATGCAAACATAAAGACATTAAATCTATGTTTGTTGTTAAAATATCACTTTAAATATTGATACCTTTTTTTCTAAAAACCTTCAGACAACAATGATGTCATAACCACAACATTAAATATTCATAAGATTTAACCACATTGATGTAAAATTATGACACGTTATTTTATTTACGGGGTTTTATAATTATATTCCATCAACTTTTAGTTAATGTCATTCACTAGGATTCAGAAATCCAAGTCCTAGTCCTTATTACATGGTTTCTTAAAACGGTGTAAAACTCAAATGTTTAAATGAGTTTTAATTGATAATATAGTAAATTGCATTTAATATATAAAGAACTGCCAAGGAGCACGTATTACTAACATTTTAATATAAAATGTCATAGAAATACTGTTTTGCTTAACCAAGTACCTATATAATATCTATAGGCAGTTGTTGAGATTTTCTCGCAACATTACTTTTTCTTTTGATCTAACTACATCAGAAATACCAGTTCTTAAGGAAAACCCAACATTAAATAGAAATGCCAAAAATTATCTTATAGAACCCGTATTTATTACTTTAGACCAAAAGTGTTTTATAAACAATAATTATTATAATCAATTTTGTCTCTAAATACAGAAAGAAATATTTTTATTTTGTGGAAATTAAAATTCCGTAAAATATTTAACTGAGCAGATGTAAATCTGAAACATTTTGAGAACTTCTGACATAATTATGGAATTCACTTTAACTATGATGACATATCCGTTGTTAAACAAAAAACATGCACCCAATGATCAATATTTACACCAAAGAATTATTTCAGTGATACTCAAACTGTTATACATCAATTATAAATAATTGACATTACATTTTCTTTATAATTATTATCTTAAATTGACATTACATTTTGTCTTTACAAATATTCATTCACACAGTGAAAAATAGGTTTTGGTTTAGAGAGTATTAGTATTCCATAAAATGAAGTTGCAACTCATTTTGAGCACTTCTGGAAAATATTTTAATATCTTTCCTTACACTCTGATAACATTTCACATTGATTATCTTTGAAAATATGATATGAAAAATCTCACTGAAACATTTAAAAAACCACTTAAAAAATTAGTCTAAGTTGCAATTCTTGAAAATATTTAACATTTTGATAACTGCTGGCATAACTATCATTTAATATTTTGTTGTATACGCCCTGATATTTTATAAAAATGTAATAGATTCATTTTCATTTAATGTTACCAATCAGCCTATATCACTTTTTTTTAACGATTTTATACATTTTGACGACTTCTGGTATATTTGCTGACTTGATATTTATTTTAGCTATACTGAAACTAATAAACGAAAGAAGGACACAGTGTGATGTAGGGAGAATTGAGAAAAAACTTTAATAAGGAATTAAAAAAATAGAAAAGGTATGAAAATTGTTGGAACACATGATTAATAAGACAAAACAATAACTTCTGTAGCCATGATCATGCATTACATAAAAAAATAACTCTCTGCAATATAACTTGTATATTATAAAAAGTTATTACAATATCAAGCAAACATCATATAAAAATGATGTTTGCATCCGCAGAGTACCAACCCTCAAAGCAGGCAATAGAAAAATTTAGCAGCAGCAGTCTAAAACAATCACTCAATTAAAAATGTAAAAATAATCAGATCTTAAGTATAAAATCCATTATGTAATAATTAAAAGAACGCTCTAAAAAAAGAGCTACCCTGTACAATTCACTTTCCAGCAGATATTCTTGAAAAGAAAGCCCACCACTACGATAAACAAACCTTAAACTACTCAGATTATATCACTCGAATGGCTCTTGTCGTCACGCTCCTTGAAAAAGCCTTTCTCTGTCTTGCACTCCCGAATCGTGACTGTCTTCAAATTAACCGTAACGTCAGTGATAAATACCTGATCGGCCACCGGATTCCTCGCCAGCCAATATTCAGATCCCGGGCTGGTAAGAACTGGCACATCACTTGTAAGGTTATTATTATGTCCGTTCACAGGCATGGGTTTCTCCTCAGAGAAACCAGACTCCGCTTTAACTTCAGGTTTTTTTTCCACCCTCTTCTCATCAGTACGCGATGCTGCAGGTTTAGGAGAGGGAGGCTCTTTTGTTGACGAATGAGGTACAGCAGCATCTGTTGGGATCGGCATTTTATCAGTGCTTGTACGTGGTGCGGCAGCCGTAAGAACCGCTGGACTCGAGGCCGAAGGTATGGCAGAAGTTTCCTCTTCAGATCTAGACGTTTGGTGTCCGTTAGACCTGGAGACTGATACTGATTGTTGCTTGCTGAGTTTTGGAGCCTAAAATTGAAGAGTGAAAATTTTACACAAGAATTACATTTCAACAAAAAATATTACCTTAGTGGGTGGCGGGCTCGAACTGGTAGGACTACTTGTTGTAATAGTTACTCCAATTTTCCCACTTTCTTTAGATAACACAGCTGCCTTTCGTTTAGTTCCTAAGTCAATTCGTGACAATAAAGGAATTCTATCTTCGCTACTAGAACTATTTGAATTATCGTTATCTGCCGTTGAGGCCGTAGGCACAGAAGTGCTTTCAGAAGTTTCCTCTGAGCCTACAAAATCAAATATTAATTCCTTCAAATAAAACTACAAAAAAGAAATAATACCAGCTCGAGTTTCTTCATCTTCTACAGTACTACTTTCATGCTTCACCTTCGACTTAGTGCTACTCTCAGGTAGAGGTCCTTCATCTTGACTCTCTTCGCCACTTCGCGCTCCTTCGTCTTCAGTATCAACAGGTGCAGGTATAGGATGTTTCTTTTTGGGGCCTCTTCTCGATGTACCATCAGACCTTTGAGATTGTTCATATAAATCGATCAAACGAACATCAAGGATATTTACTTCGGGTTCCCATGTATTGTACCTTGGACTCCAACCTTTCCATTTAACGTAATACTCAACAACCCCCTATGGAAGGAATATTCTGCAATATTAGTGTTTTCTATTTTCTATATGACAACAAATATAACTACCCATAAATAAAATCAAAATGTAGCACCCCATTGTACTAAGTCCATTTCGTGTTTAATTAAATTTATTACTTTCAAAATAAAACGTTGAACGATGCCAAGAAAAAAATTAAATCAGGGATTGTAGTCCATTTAATGTTATTGTATTAATTACACAAACAGAAATTTGAAGAATATCTTGTAAATAGTACTCACAACTGTGTAAAAGGCTTAATGAATTACAAAACAATACTCTTAATATTACTATTCTTTATAAAATAACGAATCGCCAACCAAAATTAGTAACCCCAAAATTCTAACAGTAGATACAAACGCAAAAAGACAAACAGTTTATTGTATCCAATATAAGTAATACACTCCAAAATATTTTTTAACTCTCCTGTGTTTTAAAATCATATTCGTGTGCATTTTGGGTTTACCTTCCGAACTCGTTTTTTCATAATCTTTTCGGCGGCATAAACGCGATCGCCGAGATCCATTGTTTTTTATTTCTCTGGGCACACTAGATAGCACAAAAACAACCGTTTATTTACGTCACTTGTTTATTTATACTACAGGCAATCAGTTTCTTTTGCTTTATCCGCATTTTTGACATCAAGCACTTTTGTCTTTATGATAAATCAAAACACAACACATAAAAAGACATGTTTATGTCGTCTCTGTTTTCACAAAACTGTTGTGCCAGACACAGAACACAAAGTGCCAGTGTTATTGCAGGGAACTTTTCACTGTTATGGTGGACATACTGACGTTAGCAGTTGTCAAAGTTGCCAAAGAAGAGAATTTAATGAATATCTTTGTTTAGTTATATATAAGATAGCTGTTACAAGAAACAGATTTTAACTTATTTACAATTCGTAACTATGGCACATAAAGAAATGCCAATGTTGTTTTGAAAAGATATTGTACATTCTGCAATTCTGCTTCCTCACCCTGGAAACGAAGATGGACTAGCCCACACAGAATACTTATGGGACTAAATAAATCTGAAATAAAAATATAGAATTGTAATGTTGGGATCTCTCTCCGATGAATTAATTGTTTCTATCTCACCTCTCACATCTTAAAGTATTCCGTCTTCCAAACTTTAACGTCATATTTTAACGTTCCATATTTTAACGTCATTGGCGTGCACCAGTGACAATGTAACGAAGGTACAAATTTGTTGATTTCAGTTTGTTTTATATTTTAGGCAGAGATATGGGTAGAAATTTTTTGGGATTTCTGAGAAGATAGGGTTTAGAAATTCAATTTGTACATTTCTGTATTGAAAATAAATATACTAGCTAATGATAAAAATTGGGCAACTTTACAAATAGTCAAAACTGTTTTAAAGGTTTTAGAAGCTTTCTATTTTCACTTTCAATACACTTAAAAACCTTTAAATATATCTACAATTTTACCGAGGGTTGTGTAACGCCATTGGTATTAAGATTTATAAAAGGTGAACCCTTTCCGCTCCTCTTATAGTTGAACCTATCTGTGTAATCAAGAGCCTTCTTGATTTATGTGAATGTAGTTTACTGTTCTCAGTAAATTTTAACTTTTATGACTGGTTTGATCAAACTGAAATTAAGATAAGAAAAGGGACAACCACTTTCTACGAACTACAAAAGATTATACAAGGTTTACATAATCAGTACCTGGTTTAAATTCTAACATCGGGTATACATTTTATTATGCCATTAATTCCAAATATGTTACGAAGAATAATATAACGTTTCCACTTAGTCATCTAATTTAAGTGGACAAATTAAAATATGAACAACCTCTTTTTGTTAAAATCATAGGAAACCAGAACTATAAATTCTCTATTCCTTTTTGAGAATGTTTTTAATGGTTTGTTATGAAACATCTGAAAAGTCGTTTAGATAGTTGTAATCACAAAATTGAAATATTTTGTTAAAAAAAATGTAGACAAATTTTATAATTATAATAATTACAAGGAGATATTATCATGGCAAATACAAGAAGTATTTTAGCGAAAAGTTATAGCAAAGGTATATAAGGAATAGAATTAATATTAAATTAATTTAGGTCGATTTTTGAAACGTACTAAGGTTGCTTGACAGAAACGTAAAATATTTATAAATGTGTATCACACGGTACTTTGTTTCATGAAAATGATACATTTGTATCATTTTCGGAACGGGTTTGTATCATCTCAATTGAAAATTGATTCAAAATAAAATATAAATAGACTATGAGCTAACATTCTTTATGTTTTGTGGAACATAAAAAAAGGACTAGAACTAAAATTCGCTTATAGTAGTTAAGATTTTATCGATTTTCTTAATTTTATTCTAATTCATCTGTAGTATCATATATCTCTGTCAAATCGTGTTACTCAGATAACCAGAAAAACAAAAAATGAAACGTTTGTTACAATCAAGAAGACTAAAGAGTTTTTCTCTAGTCTTCTGTCTTCTTGGTTACGATATCAAACGATAGCAAAGTAGTCCTTGAAAATTATATCTTACATTAGTGGGATTGCTGATCTGTGAAATGTAGTGACAGCTTACGTATTCTGTGGCGCCGGTAAATTTTTGTGAACTGTGGTCTGTAGCTGTCAGTTTGTGGTGTTATAGTTATAGATGGTTTAGTAGTTTTGTCATTAATTAACGTTTTAAACTTAAATACCAATATCGACATGGCTGGTCCTACCAAGAAAACTAAAAAACCTACTAAGCCCCAATTTGATAATGAGTCCAGCGATGAGAGTGAATCTGGTACATACCATGGACAGCAAGTAAGGTTATATTTAACACGTGTTTTTTTATGTTTATAATTGCCGGTAATAATAGTCGGTAATCATCCACTTTATTACATGTTCAGGAGATTCAGGCCACGTTTGAGGGGCGAAATCCAGAGGTGCAAGATTTCCATGGTATAAAACAATTGTTGAACCAATTATTTCTCAAAGCACACGTAGATCTCTCTCAAATGAGCGATTTGTTGATTGCTCAAAAAGGAATTGGCTCTGTTTTGAAACAGAGTTATAATGACAGTGATGATGAAGATGATGATCTGAGTGAAGAGAGCGATGTTTTTGGAATTACCAGTGTTATTAATTTAACCTCGCATAAGGTATGGGAGGTAGTTATACAATAAAAATGATAATAATTTAGTTTATTTTAGGAGACACCTTGTATTCAACAGTTTTATTCATTGCTTGAAGAAATAAGTTCAAAACATGCCGATGTGGCTATACAGAATAATATAAAAGATATATTAAATCAGTCAAAGAAATTGGGATTCCTTATAAATGAAAGGTTTGTAAATATACCAGCAAAAATTTCAACGGTTATGCTTACTTCTTTGTATGAAGAGATTGAAAGGATGAAGAAGAAGGACCCATCCTATGATTTTGAATATTACGTTATGATTTCCAAAACTTGTCGGCCAGTACAAAATACAGGTTGGTTCAATGGTACTTTTATAACGCAGTGAAAGTTAAATAAAAATGATTTTTAGATACTGAAGAAATATTTTCTAACGATGAAGAAGAATTATTCTCCAAAGCAGCGGACATAAATTTTGATTTTAGTGTTGCAAAGGAGTCTGACACTGGTCTAAGTGGAAAGTGGTTATCAGAGGATAAGCAAGTTGTGCCCTATAGGAGGATATTAATATTTAAGGCTGAAAAGTTTAAAAATATCATAGCACAAGTTACTGCATTTGTCCAGTAAATGTTGATTGTAAAGTATGAAGTCGTTATATAGATTTTAATATTTTTTGTACAGATATTAGTTTTCGAACTATGACATTCTAAAAATTTATTTTATAATAAAATAAACCTTTTCCCTTATGAAATGTAGACACTTCCATTAGTTTAATTATATAAATTTTAAAATTCTAACCAAAACTGTTAAACACTTTAATACAGTTAAAAACGTTAAGTATGAAATTGTACTTGTGAACATTTGGTTTAGAAAACTAGTCATGTGGCTCCTAATTTTGATGGAATTGAGGTATTTCAGAGGAAAGTGAGTGGTAAAGAGTCGACTAGATTAGAAGTAGATTTTTTTAGATGTACAAAAAAAAATCTATGTACTTAAAAAATGTATAGGCTTACATATATGTACATATTTTATATAAGTACACTATAGAATAAAAAAAATACCCATACAATTTTAAATATATTTTTTATGGCAAGTTAGCAAGCTCTTAGAAAGAATGTTTGCAGTGGGTTTTAATACTAAAAGTATACATATATGTAGTATGTATAAATTGGTATGATATTTTGTAGAGTGTAGCAGAGTGGTGATCAGCGTTTATAAATAAAGCAATCCACAAATTTTACTAGTTTATTTTACAACCTACAGACAGTTAAACACACTTATAAAAACGTACAAAAACTTACCATAGATTACAAAAACGTATTATCTCGTTCCACAGACCGATAGCGACCACGGACTCAATCAGGAGTGCGTTCAGTAACCATAGAACAGAATTGTCTCTAACATGATATGCCTCTGCATCTAATGGGAGTCAAATTGTAAGTTCAAATGAGTAGTGAATAAAATATGCTAGACAATTATCTATTATTTTGAATTGTATCTAAATCCTACTAGGATACAATTCAAAATAATTTATTTCATGGAACTATTTCACCAGGGATTTTCATTTAATTTGTATTCATGATTCAAATTAAATACTCGTAAAGTACATAGATTACATGACAACTGAATTATTCCCAATTAACTTGTGTGACATGTTTTAGGTGTAACCAAACAATACTTTACTTCAATGTTATTCTAATCAATGATTTTTGCTTTTGGCTTAGTGTTCCACTCTTGATTAAGCCTATACCAACCTCGACCACTGGCAATGAAAAATCACCAGATTGCATGCCAGATTGTCAAAAATGTCATCTTTCAATTGTCACCCGATTTCATGGAGTGTACTATAATAGATATTGAAAAAGAAGAAACAAGAAACGATTATGGTATGACTCTGTCTCAGTTTCCATCAGTGGTTGTCATTAGGGATCAATGAAAAATCATTGTTAAGTGCATTATCTATTTATTTTTGTTAAATAAAATACCAAACGAAGTAAATGTTATACTACTGGAAATATTAAATTTTAATTATTGCCACAGAAGGTAATCTTTGATTATTACTACGGGTCATCTGGTGTAGGATATAGATACCAATATTTTAGGTTTCTCTAACCGAGCAGTTACAATCCATTCACAGATGTCGCTGTTGTACGACTTGCATGTATGAATGGATGCAAATTGCAGTCTCAAGTCTCAAAGGCAAATGTATATTGTAATTGAATGGATGTCTAGAACAAGGACATGTTACAAATTAAAAATTTCCAATATGCCATTTCAACACGATTATCAAAAATACGCACAATCACACTTTGGCAAAAACTGTTCAAAATGTCGATTTTAGTATCTTCATACTGTGCAGACTATATTGGTCGATTCATGACGAGTTTTACAAAGTCCGTTGTAGTCTCAGTCAGGAATGACCAATAAAAACGTTCGTAAACTTTTCTCCTTATTTTAATGTCCTTTATACATAGTGATTTTTTAACTCGAGCCAAAACTTGCGTATAGATATATGATAGTAGGCCATTACAGAGGCAAATTACAAATAAAAAAAAACAGAACCGGACCAAGTCAGGATTTCGTTTTATATAAATCACTATTGTCGAATTTTCAATACAACTTATTTTTTTTTTTTAATTAACCATTTTAGACAATAACAAAATTTTTAACTTATTTTTAATTTAATGCTTTTGGGTTGAACAGACAACATTTAATAATAATAATAACAAAAATGAGCTTGCTAACAATACACTACAATAAAGAGAATAACTCATTTTAGACAATTGCCTTTCTTGAATTTAATCTACAATAATTATCAGTTATTAAGCATTTTAATAGATTTTTTTCTAGAAGTTTTTTTATTATTGTATATGAAATGTTTCGTGTATTGTGTAGCTATGCGTATTTTGTGTTCCTTTTAGTACATAATTAAATTAAATTTTCTGTGATAACATTTGTAATTATAAACTCAATTTGATATTAACGGTACAGCTCTAACTTGAAAATTATATTAAAAGAAGTTATGCCAACATTTACTAGGACTCCCCAATAGTTATTACTTGTAGAATAAATTCAAGAGAGATAATGGTCTAAAATTTGATTTTCTGTTTGTCGTAGTTTACCGTTAGAAAATCAGTTTTTGTCTATATAACTTAATTTCATTATCTCTTCAATCCAAAAAATAAAATCAAAGAAAATTGGAAAGTTTATTAATGTTTAAAATTATCAATTAAAAAAAATCTACTCTGCTGAAAATGTACAGATAATATCTTATTTAATCCGGCCCTGGAATAGTTATTTAAATCGTTGACTAGGGTTGTACAGGATTATTAAAATTATGATATTAATCATAATTAAAATTATTCCTTCCGACCAAAATTATCCTTTAATTGAGTTTACTATATTAGTTGTAAGCGAAAATAAAATCAAATAGAATATTATTTGAAATTTGTTTTAGAAATTTTGAAATTATTTCTACAGTTATACAACAGTGCGGCAAAAATCTTACCCACTCAGTTTCAACTGTGAATCCTTCTAAACACATAAACCTAAAACATTTTACTTATGTGATCCGGTCCTGATTTTTTTAATGTTCTCGATGTTTTAATGTTTTGTAATGGTCTACTACCATTGGCACTGCACACTAGATTTGATTAAATTTCTGTAATGTACTCAAGAAAAAATGCATCGAACATTTTAGCCCGAATTAAAATATCACTCTGTATATTACGAAGGTCTACTTCAGCATCAAATGAGACTATCTACAGCCAGAGTTTGTGCAGCTTGTCATGATTCTTATCTAATTTTAATTAGTTTAATATTTATTAATATATCCTATTTATGTATTTAATATGGTAATCTATGACATGAAAAGATAACGACAACACCTAAATAGATGTTGTCGTTATCCTTTCCTTACATGTTTATTATTGTACTGAGAGATCCATGCCTATATCTTCAGGAATTCCAATTAATACACCCACAATATGTATTACTTTTGTCGTTAGCCTGCTAACCTACATTTGTTTACGCGAAAAGAAAATGATACAAATCTTAAAAGTCATAAATTATTCGCACAATTTCAGTTTTTTGTTTACTATGTGGGAAGTTACCAATAAGTTTATGTTAATATTGCAATTTAGTATGCAAAACACTTTCTTCGGGTAACAGTTTTTCGACCAGTGCTCTTCTTCGAGCGAAGAGAACGTAGTTTTGATGCAGTTAACTAAAATAATGCGTTTTTAAAATAAGTAAATACTTATTTAAACAATTTTAAAAATATAATTGTTTAAGTAGGTATTTACACTGGAACGCGAAGCTTGCAATTCTAACGGCTAAAATTATTTTGCGATTCCATTTTTACGCGTAGAAAATGCGGTGTTGACTCGATACTTATTTCTAGCACGATTTTTAACCGTAATAATATAGTAACATAAAAGAGTCTTCAATGCATGAGTTTATTGCAAGAATTCGTTAGAGCGAACACAACGTTTACATTACACTGAACTACTGAAGTAAAGTGATAAATACATACATAATTATGGGTGTAGTTCCTGCATTCGGAGCTTTGCTAATTTATTTTGTTGGTAAGTAGATTAAAAACTTTGCATTACTATATTATTTTCGTACAATGTGTATAGTAACTGTGTATAAAATACGTTAAGGTACATATTTTATTAGTATATTACATTAAATAATAGGCATTATCTAGAAGAATTATAGTTTTCTGTAATGCTAAATTAAAAAATGAAAATGTTAAATCACATTTGTGTATCGGAAAGGGATATATCTACGTATAAAAATGTCAATATAAAATTAAAAGTGTGTTGCATTATTTAAACACTACAAATGAGCTTACATGAAGGGGTTAGGGGTATATAGGTATAACTTAATATTCTAATAGAACAGAATGTGTATATGCATATAAAAAATACGTGTTAAATAAATGTAAAAGAAAAGTAAAGAGAAGAAATAAAGAAAAACATTCCAATTGTTATTCATTTAATAAAAAACTGGGAACTGCAGAATAAAATCATACATATATCAATTTCACTTTAAAAATTGTGATATTGTTAAGGTTATGAGGTAATTTCGATGAGCTTTCAGTAATTGAGAAATAACTCAGAGATTGTTATATAGGTGTGTGCATTAAATTTTAGGTGGAGTTGAGGGTTGGGGGAATATAAAAAAATTTTCGAGAGTAAGGGTAAGTAATATTGTAAATTTATTACAGTCCAATTTAAACAAGAAACTTTTATATTTACTGCATTAAAGAACTAACTAAATTACTACTTATGAGATATATAGTCTAAAGATCAAAATAAAATAAATAAAAAATATTCTAGTTACTACATTACCCACAGTTAAAAAATATACATACTCGTATGTAGGTATAGCTTCAAATTCATACAATGCTTGGTATAAGTGGCTTTAAAAAATTTTGGTCTCAAAGATCGATTAAAATACATTTTAAAGTGCGTTATTATTTTTTATTAATCTGATCCAACACTAGTAATAGTGTTCTTCATGGATGAAAAATTCTAGTATAACCCTGATTATATGTAAATTAATTTGCGTTCTTGTTGCTTAAACCTTTTTTAAATTTTTATTCCTATGACTGGTGTTGCTGGTAAATTTTAAGGTAATCACAAAAAGGAGTGTGAAATTCGCTCATTTAGGGACTTAAAATAGTTTCTAAAATGTTTATATTTAATTTTTTTATTAAATAACGGGTCTAATAAAACTTTATTATTGTTTACTTTCTGCTTCTTACAATTAGAATCTGATTTACAGGGCTAATAGCATTTTTAATTTTTACTTGATCATTTGAACTATTGTAGAGTTTATTGTGATATATAATCATCAGCGGTTTTTACTACATGAATAACTCTATTTTGTGTCTCATTAACTTGAATGTAGCTATTTAAATAGTGTCGATATAATACATACCTTGAATTAATTTCTTGGGTTACTTATTACCAATTACTTTTTACTAGTACTATAATACATGCGTCTGAAGTCACATTAGTTATTTCCAATTTATGTAGAAAATTGTAAATTTGGCTGTTCTACGTATTTTTAAATTTACTCGTATTATTCGCACTATAACTACGCACTTAAAATTATATTGCATGCACTGCGAGCTTTGGTCTGAGTTAAAAATCACCCTATACATCAACAAGTAACTGATTAACATTTTTATGGGCCAAACTGTCTTAGTCGATTTCATCGACAGTGTGATACGTTGAGTCGACGGTCGACTCGAGCACCCACTCACCGGGAATCGCTCCTTCTGCTTTAGCTTAAAGTTCTCAGGCATCTTAATGTAGCGTCTCTCAAAACATATAAGCAATTTGAACTCGAGTTATCTTGTCTAATTTGAGTAGCATAATCTTCAAATCACGTCGCATCCTTATAAATAATTGTTACAGTGTCCTGTTCATGTCAAGTAACATTACCAAATCAGCCAATCAAAGATGCCCTTTACCTGCATAACTTCGTCAGCAGCAACCTCACCCTTAGGGACTGCGTCTTTCGACCTGCAAATGTCAAGGATATGTGTCCCGATCCGGATATTCGTTACATCCTGTATAGCAATGGTGAAAAACAAGAAGTCGATTATTCGCAAAGTGACTGGTTGAGGCAAAGCAATTGGGATCCCAATAAGGAAGATATTTTTATTATACATGGTTATGCAGGTGGCGACGATGTGTTGCCCATGGTGGTGCTAAGAGATGGTAAGGGTGAATTATGTACATAATAATATAAAAGGAGTGTTCAAAACGTCTTTACCATCTTCATACAATCTAATCGTAAACATAACACCATTCAGAGTAACGCCTCTCTAAGAAAACTGTTACCAAAAAAAGGAAAATATGATAATGGAGTGATGAATTAATCATTTGACGATCAATTCTAACAAAGCTTCTAGAGAATTATAGAGAATAAGATCAATTTCAGCTTCTAAAAAAGTTGACGGAACCGAATGATCTTTGTTATAAAAAGTTGACTATTCGAGCTACAAGTTGTGATCTGTTTATGGTTTAATTTTTGTACATTTTCTATACAAAGTGTTAGAATAAGGTTGTGCAAACTTAGATGCATTATTACTTCACGCAAATTATTATGCATTAGATAAAGTTTAGATGCACCCATTCAGCCAATATGTCGAATCAGTTTCGTAGTTTTCAATTCACACCCATTGAGAACTGCTTAATGGGTTTTTAAACATGTTTTATTATGTTTTGTTTAGGTCATTATGGTTATCTGAGGTATTATTAAATACCTCAGATCGTAAAACCAATGACTCTTGAAATATGCAACGAAATAAATCATTAATAATAGATACACTAGTGCTATTTGACTTGAAGCAATCACATTTCAATTCATAATATATAAAATAGTTAACGATATTATTAAAATAGTATGAAAACAATTATGGTGGAGACAACATCTTATATATTCCTATAAGATGTCTTTAATGCATGTTAAAACTTTTTTAAATGTTTGAATTAATGTTTTGAATAAATATGACATTTTCTAAGAATCTTCAGTTATTATGTAGAACAACTAATGTTGCATCTTAATTTGTTTTAGCTTACATTAACAATGGAAGTTTCAACGTCTGGATGGTAGACTGGGGACGGCTGGCTCCACCACCATGTTACAGGGCAGCCGTGCACAACATGAAGGCAGTAGCGAAATGTACTGGGGATTTGATAAGTTCGTTGAGGGTCGCCGGACTTCAAACTGAAAAACTAAGCTGTGTAGGACATTCACTAGGTAATGAAAATTATGTTTACGAGGGACACTATTTATATTTTGAGCCTAATAATAAGAAACATTAATTTGTCATTGAAAATTATTTTATATCGTTTTTCAAAATATTCTCCTTCATGATTCATACACTTTTGCATGCTCCCGAACCATTTGTCAAAGCATTTTTTCCATTCCGCTTGAGATATCTCCAAAACATGGTTTTTGAACGTATCAACGGCTTTCTGCAGACGAAAATCGTTGTCCACGCAATTTACTTTTGAAATTCGGGAACAAAAAGGAGTCATTGGGTGCCAAATCAGGACTGTACGGCGGATGACCCATTAATTCGATTTTTTGAGTGTTCAAACATTTGGTTGTTAGACGAGATGTGTGAGAGCTCGCATTGTCATGATGAAGAATGATCCGACGGTGATTGTT
The DNA here is from genome assembly GCA_037954035.1 of Rosalia funebris. Lineage (NCBI taxonomy): Eukaryota > Metazoa > Arthropoda > Insecta > Coleoptera > Cerambycidae > Rosalia > Rosalia funebris. The sequence goes on from JAZFAV010000008.1 coordinate 11,345,051, forward strand.
TCCCTTATTTCACCGAAGACTTCTGGCAAATAAATGGTTGTGTACTATTCATAATCGATTGTTTTACGTTCCTCTAAAGGCACTGTTGCCACATGATCAGTTTTTCCGAAGAAACAGGCGGCCATTTGTTTCGAAACGCTTCGAGGGCGAACAATTTTTGTTGGATTTAGTTCATCTTGAAACACTCATATAGTCAATTAATTTTCGGCACACACGCATAGATCCATGATACGTTACCTGTTACAATGTTATATAAGTACTTCTTTTGAAGCACAACCATTGTATTTCTTGAGCATTTGTTTGCACCAATCTACACGAGCATCCTTTTGAGACTTTCAAATTATGTGGGATCCAACGAGAGCAAACCTTTTTTACACCTAAATGATCATGCAATATTTTATATATGCTAGTGGAACTAATGCCTAAGACTGCCTCTCAATCTCAGAGTATGGCACATGACGATGTTGCATTATCAGTTTTTGCACAGCATCAATGTTTTTTGGTACAGCAACTGATTTTGGACGACCGTCACGACTTTCGTCGGTGAGCGAATGGTGGTGGCCACGATTAAACTCGTTATACTTATTTTGTATTACATCCCATCTTGGTTTTCTGGTGTCAATGAATAGTAGTAATTATTGAAACTATATTTCTTACTTATTTGTTACTTTTAATGAAAATCGTGTCCCTATCAAATAATTTTATAATCACATAAAACGTTATTTTTAATAGGAGCTCACGTTTGTGGCCTCATATCGCGCTACGTCATCTTCCGCCTGCACAGGATTATCGCCCTGGATCCGGCGAGGCCTCTGATCCTGAACGGCGTTAGATTGTCCAGCGGCGACGCAGGAGCTGTGCATGTACTGCATACGAACGCTGGCCATTATGGCGAAGCAGGAAGAGCTGGGCACGTCGACTTCTGCATAAACGGCGGTAGGATACAACCGTACTGCGAGAATGCTGGTAGTAAGTATGCTAGTATAGGAAGTTCATCGATCTCTTCGTTGAAGAAGTGATATGGGAGTGTTTGTTTATGCCTTAGTAGGCAGAAGTTCTTGGCATTTTAGGCCCTGCTCATGATTTGTAACGTGATTATTTATAATGCAGAATCCGTTTAATGCAGCTTCATATTTATTTTCAACATAAACAACTCTCTTGTTTCGCTCGCAAACAGCCGCCGACTCGATCAATAGATGCCTGTTAAACTAAGCAGGACCGTACTCAGGTTTTCTTTAAATTGTAAATAAAATAATATCTCATACGTTAAGTTTGGAAACACCATTTTACTATTTAGTATCAATTTTAAAATGAAAATTGTTATGGGGTTTTAATAATATAAACATATGTCTATTGAGCTCAAAAGAAAGATCAAATTTATTTCAATAAGATATAAAAATCTCGTGGCTCTTTGGAATGTTCATTATTGTTACAAAATGGTCTTAATACGATTAATGTATTTACCAAGGTGGATTTATTTGTTTTAAATTTTGACAGGTCCATTTGATATAGTTTTTTTACTTTCATATTCCTTTTCCTCATCTCATTTTGTAAGACTATACGTCTTATCGTAGCTTTAATATTAATTACTTATTAATTGTCAAGTTTCTTTGTCTTTCTTGATGTAAAAAGACTAATAAATATATAAAATAAGACTACTAGCTAAATACATTAGCTATTATTTAAATAATAGCTAAAATATTATCTGAATACGATTACAGAAAGTGTCGAAATTGGTCATCATTAGTTCTATCACAAGCGTTAATATACACACTTTTGTAATACTATACATATTTATAAACTACTTAAATATTTTTTTATAATCCAACTATTTTAAATATTTCTTTATAATTCAACATTCATTCAAATTGACAAAAGTCGTTTCAAAGATATTTTTAAAAGAAACAAAAGAATCAGAAAAATTCTGATACCCTGTGCCTTGAGAGGATGTAAGTTTGTTAATTCATATTGATGGAAATTTTTATAGTCATAAAAATATGTTTTATACATCTATCTACAACTTAAAAAAGAACCAGTTAAAATCCATAAATAGCACTTTGACGGGGCTATATCTGTTCAAATGAAGACTCCCTGTATATTGTCTCTGTGATATATATTGTAACGAATTTACTAGAAAGTTCTTTATCTCGAACACTTATTTACAACTTATTACAACTCAACTATTTACTAAGTCTAACTAACTAACTAACTTTCTTTTTACTTTAACTTTATAAACTACGTTCGCACTGTATTACACAATGTCACTTTCTTCGCTCCGTATCGCTCACTATCGCGGTCCAGATTCAACTAACTCATCGCTGGACGACACAATTCTTATATAGGCAGTAGGACGTCTCTCCTGACGTTTCTAGATAAAGAACTTTGACGAACCTTCTAGTATAGAACGCACTGGAAGTCAACTCCACACGCTCTTGATGGTTTCGAATATTTCCGGCGTTCGGGATCGCTCAAGGCGTTCGACACTATTAAGATTAGCAATCAAATATGAGTGTGGTTAGTCTATATTATATTATCTAGGCCCTTACCAAATATTCAGGGTTCAGGAACGTGCATATCTGTATAGCATACTTAAGAAACTTAAAACATTTAAATTATACAAACTAGTATTCGCCACATGGATTTTGTATATCATATAAAATAGTATAAAATGGCATAAACTTTCTTTTGTTGGTTGTTTCTAAATAATTATGTAGATAACGAAAATCTGCTAATTCATACGACTGCTATCAGTTTTAGTATTGGTGATCATTTTAAGGTTAATTCTAAATACTGATTGATAAATAAATATTGAGTAAATCAACTGATTAACTGAACAATCTACCAAGTAGATTTTATTCTTATAAACAAATAAAATGTTTGGTAATTGTATACAAGAAGTGTTCCTGGGTAAATGCTTACGAAACTTTTCCTACCCCCCTATTTTCGAGGGTGCTGGAGACGAATCTGGCTTCAGTTTTATCCGCTCGGACACGGTTTTCGAGAAAATGAATTTTCCATTTTTCCGCATGAGGCCATTTTTTCTATCAAATAACTTTCACTTCACACTACATAGATAGGTAATATTAATATCAATAGATGCTACAACACTTCCTTTACACATATCATATATTAAACCGTCATAAAACCTATTAGAAACTTTCGATGTTTAGTTACTTCAAATGTATACAATGACTTGCAGTTGGCGTCGTCCATTGTTATCGTACGCCCTCCGTGTCGTTCGATGAAACTACACACATACAGAGAGGCTCCAAAAGCTAACTTTGAATATTAACAACTAAATACGCTGTTATTTTGAAGGATACTAACCTAACCTAACCTGACTGTCTACTTATTATGGTTAGCGAGCGGATAAAACTGAAGCCAGATTCGCCTCCAGCACCCTCGAAAATAGGGGGGTAGGAAAAGTTTTGTAAGCATTTGCCCAGGAACACTTCTTGTATACAATTACCAAATGTTTCATTTCTTCTTCAAGCAATTTGTTTATTGGTTTATTTTTGTAGTCGACGCACAATTGTGTAGCCACGTTTGGGCAGTATGCTACATGGCCGAGAGTATCTTCCCACAGTATTATAGAAGGGCGGAACCTTGTTCCAGACGTTGTCCTTCAGGACCTAGGCCAGGGAATAGAGTGGGGCTGCCAGTGTTCATGGGGCAAGCGACTCCTCTTACGTAAGTTCCTAGTTCTTAGCTCACATGATTTTCTAAAGGTACCTACCTTAAAAAGGTACAGTTTATTCTAATCTATAACAAATTTTATATTTACAAAATAACGTAATTTTCAGAGCTTCGGGGTCATATTGTATCCAAGATAAAGAACCGCCATTTTGCCCAAGAACAAAAGGGGCGATAGGTGATAAACGGTGCTGTCTGAAAGCACCAGAAATTCAACCACCTATCACAGATGGAGCCGAAACCACGCCATCACCCCTTAGCTAACGTAATTCGTAATTTGAATAAGAAAGTTGGGCGTAATTCCTAAATTATTTTAAAAAGATTATTGGATTGTTATATTAGTTTTTGAGACGGATGAAACTTAAATTTTAGAGAATTTTGAGCATACAGGGTGTAAGAAATATAACTGTCATTATTTTAACAGTTGAAGGTGTTACACACATGGGTGCTCAGCTCTACCATTCACGAGAACAAAACCTGTGTAAATTACCTAATTAAGAATACAATAAATACATAATGGAACAAAAATAAAAGTAAAAGCTGCAATATTTGTGAATTTCCTGAAACAATAAGGGAAAATTTCATGTTCAAAGTTTTGCTCCTTAAGATTGATCGAATTTGTTCACAAACTCGATCGAAGCATGTTTGTACAAATATTGTTGTACAAACATACATGTGGCAACGGCGCTAATAAATTACTTTGTCTGAACCACCACAATTTTTGACAAATCCTGTTTAGTGAAAGACGCCTTTGTTTTTAGTGGAAAACGTTTTATTTTGAATGCAAATTATTAGAATAGCCTAAAATATAATGTTAGTTAACATTTCTTGTTATTTACGCAATGCGTATACTCAGTACATTACATTATTTCCATTGCGCACTCGACTTTTGCGGGCCATCCTAGAATGCAGGAGCTGTACATTCATGCAGCGGGTTAAAGTCAATGATCCCCTTTAAAACCACATGCGAGCTCATGGTAAATCCGAGACGCGATTTATTGCATTGTTGTCAAGTTATGCCAAATGTCTGTGGTCTACTTTGATAATTCAAAAAATTATATTTAAAGGACGATTGGGTTGACGACCATGTCGGATAAATATTACTTGTTTGTTTATATCTAAACCAACAATTATTAAAATAATGACAATTAAATTTCTTACAGCCCGTATACTCTACATGGAGAAAAATGATTCTTTGATTCAAGCAAATGTTCTGTCAAATAAAAAATTATTCTTTTAATTGTCAATAAAATATATGAAATTCCAGAGACATAATTATTTAAATTAATGGAATGCCTTATTGAACCAGCCATTTCTACCTTACATTTAATAATATTGAAGATTGAACTCACTTAAGTAAATAAAATATTATTTACGAATATATTTCTTAAAATTACTATAATTCGTTTAATAATTTGTTTATGACAAATTCATTTGTATTCGAATAAAGAATTTTCTTTAACCAAATGAAATAAATTTCAAGGATACTCTGATTATAGAATCAAAAAATCTTTTTTCTTTGTATACTTTTACACAACTTATTCATTCTGGGTACAGTAAATCTCGTATATGACAAAGACTGAAGGCAACGTCAATAGAGGTCGTTATATTCATACAACATCTTTCATACATCTAAATAAATCACGCCGTATGAAAGTTTTTGTTCAATTTATGTAAAACCAATGATGAATATAATAAAAAAATATATGAAAGTGTAATGCAGTAATCATAATCAAAAGTTTGTTACATCTGATAACCATAATCGCACAAATAGCTGGTTAATGAAAATCGAAAAAAAAGGCCATGTGGTAATCATCAATGTGGTAATCAAACTCATTTTGATAGTTCATTTTAGTCGGTCTTTTGAACTTAAAATTATGAAAAATAATATCTGAGACTACATTATATATAGATTTCTTGCAAGAAAACCAAAATACATAATGACGTTATGTTTTGGCGACACATTCTTTTTTCTTAATAACAAATAGGAATTTGTTAAATAGTTGTGAATGATATTGACCACATGCGAGGTTGACTGTACCTGATTGTGTATTCCTATCATATATCTAGGCATGTACAAAGTAAACAATGATAGGGTGCTACTAGAGAAGGTATAAAGGTACAGTATTTAACGGTAATTTATTCTTATGTATATTGTGTTATTTATTGTAAATAAAATACTTTAAAATATATATACATATAGCGTTTATATTTATAATAAATACAGTTCAATAGTTAAATTTAAATAATAAAGGAATGCCCATATGCACCGTGGATATGCTATCCAACGAATTGTAAGTATGTAAACTATTTGGTTAATAGTCCTTTCAAATTAGACAAAAAATCACTGATTTTGGGAAATTTTTCCTACAGCTAAGCGACCTATACAGAAAGTTGTGTTAGGATTGTGTCAACATACTTTTCACCTAACGCATGATAAAACAAGGGTTGTTTTTTAGATATAGACAGGTATATATATATATATATATATATATATATATATATATATACATATATATACGCGTTTTTGGCTGTTTTTTCGGTATCTTGCGTTTTTCTGAAAAACTATGCATTTTTGGGAAAACATGACCTAATTTGATGTTGTAGATTTTGCGATTCTCCATAATTTTTGTTCTTTTCATTTTTTCGAAATTCTGCTTAGTTGCGCCGCTAGAGCGCGCTGAAATATGTTTGAGCTGTCTTTCGATTTTAAGATAAAACTATGCATTGTAGAGAATATCAATATATAAAAATTGTAGATATAAAAATTTTCGATCCGTTTTGTTGTTTTATTTTTTTAAGTCGCTTGGTTTTGCCACTAGAGGACGAAAACCGTTTTCTTTTTTTTTGTAATACTCTTGTGCAAATGAAAAAAACACTACAGCATTATTTTTGATTTATAGGCAAAACTATGTATTTTTTAGAAAAGTTCAATCACAAAAAAAGTTGGAGAGCAAAAAACAAATTGTCTTACACTTTTTTTTTTACAAAAAATGCATAGTTCTGCCTATAAATAAAAAATAATGCTCTAGAGTGTTTTTTTCATTCGCACAAGAGTATTACAAAAAAAAAAAAAAATAAAACGGTTTTCGCCCTCTAGTGGCAAAACCGTGCAACTTAAAAAAAAATAAAACAACAAAATGTGTCGTAAATTTTTATATCTACAACTTTGATCTCTTGATATGTTTCTCTACAATGCATAGTTTTAGCTTAAAATCGAAAAACAGCTCAAAAATGGTTCAGCGCACCCTAGCGGCGCAACTAAGCGGAATTTCGAAAAAATGAAAAGAACAAAAATTGTGGAGAATCGCAAAATCTACAACATCAAATCAGGCGATGTTTTCCCAAAAATGCATAGTTTTTCAGAAAAACGCAAGAAACCGAAAAAACGGTCAAAAATCGTATATACATGTTTATATTTAATAAACAACCCTTTTTTTGATCATGCGCTAGGTGAAAATATGTTGATACAATCCCAACACAACTTTCTGTATAGGTCGCTTAGCTGTAGGAAAATTTCCCTCAATTTTCCTAATTTGAAGGGACTATAAGTTGGAAATTTAATACCAGTGAATGATATGGGTTATGGCCATTTACGCTCATAAAATAACACAAATTCATCATTTTGCAGTTTATTAATTATTGTAGTTTCTCTAACGATTAGAGTTCGAGTAAATTGAGAGTAAAACCGTTTTTATTTCATTTTAATTAAATGAAATTCCAGGGATAAAGGGGCAAGTGAAATATAATTCATATATACTGTCAAAAGAAGCAAGAATATCAATAAATTAACAAGAGAAAAAGTGGAAACGAGGTAGAAGTACATTCTACAAATACTGCTCCGTTTATTTCTTCATAATAATATCCAACAATCAAGAAATTTTGTACCAAAATAGCTAAACTATTGAATCTACATTATATATTTTGTTAATTCGTTTTTCCCAACTCAGTATTAGAGTTTTAATTTGTTCTTACCTTGCGCGATTCATATCCATAAACCATATTCTTTACATAACATCATATGAAAAACTAAGGAGGACGAAATCAGGCGATCAACTGGCCATTTCATCGTTATACTGTTCGCAAAACTTTAAATTAATGTTTCAAAAAGGAAAATTAAATAAAGTACACTAAGAGGAAAATAATATAATCTCGAGCCAAAACGAGAAGAAGAATATAATATCTAGTCGTTTTCATTAAACATGGAGAAAATAACATTTTTTTTTTACGAAAATTGCAATGGAATATTGTCTTCAGATACTTCATAATTTGAGAGGCTAACTAAATTGTTGGTCTAAAACGGTGGAATGCGTTAACGTCTCAAGTCTTACGTCTTTGTGACCTTCTCTTACTTTGGTGTAAACAGTTCAACACGATGTATGTCATATTATAGTGGAAGTTATTGTTCCAGATACTAGTTTATGGATATTTTCTTGCGAATTCTCGTACAGTGGATATGAACTATCATTTTAACTCGATATCAGCTGCGAAAGGAAATATCAGCTGCGAAAACCATGTAATTCATGGTTTTTTCATAAGGAGGATATTTATAATTTTGGTTTCCTAATTTTTATATACTCATGGCTTTCCTCATGTCAAAAAGGGGAATATTGTAATAAAACGACTTAATTAATTAACGACGAAAAAAGATGTAATCCTTTGCAAATGGTGGTGTAATTGCAGTTGTCACAAAGTAGAGTCCTGTTGCCCTACGGAGAAAAATAAATATATTGTTGACTGTCATGTAAAATTCCATAACAACATACAAGCATAAGAAACAAATTAATAATACATTTTATGTCACTTATTATTTAATACTTTAATATTTATTATTAATTAATTTATTTCAAAACTTTTTAAAAAATAATTTTATTTTCACTTTACGATTTCTACATTTATTTATGTCGAAAAAGAAGTAACATTATTTTATTCCTATATTCTGAGTATATATTTGATGATTACTTGATTATATCTCCGAAATTACTTAAATATATCTCGGAAATTACTAGTGTTTGTTTGGTGGATTTCTCTATTTAAAACCTTGCGTCGCTGAGGTAGCAGAAATGTTCCAAGAAGTGTTCTTCTCTCTAAAGTTTTGCAATTCGTAATGAACGTGATAAATGTTAAATACTAATTTATGGTAAGGCACGAAAGGACTTAATTACATGATAATTATAATGGCTTTAGGTATATTCTTTCTTAGACATAATATCCTATAGGCACGACCTAAATTATAACTCTATAGAGGATGATATTATACTAAGTCTAAAAGAATAATAGGGTAGGATTTTATATAACATATATAAAATTTTAATTTTATTACTGTTCTTTTCTTTTATCGCAACTTTAAATAGTCGTACTTCACTGTATCATTGTGAAGGTAATTGAGTGTATCAGTCAACTAAGAAGTTATTCTTTTGTATGTGATATGCAAAATGTGATTCTTCAAATCTATATCAAAGTAAATATAATATTTCAAAGCACTTTTATGTATGTAAATATAATATATTTAGTGGTTGTATTTTTTCGATTATTGAAACTATTTTGAACATTATTTAAATTAATAGGACTATTAATTTAAATAATTATTTTTAAGGAATATAATCAGTCTGCTTTATAATGTTAACGTCTTTTCCATATGCTATGTAATTAGTTTGTTACTTAATATATAACGAAACATTACGAAACATTGGCAATACGTGTTTAGGTGACGTTGAATATGTCTGAAAACGAAAAAGGAATATGATAACAATTACAAGAAAATTAACAGCCCCAAGTTATAAGTATTTGGAAGAGTAATGTAGATTTCCAAACCATCTGTGATTAAGAAGCATTTTAAAAATTATCCTTTCTGCTATTTAATAATTTAGAATATGTGAACACCTACAGTAACTTTATTTGTTGTAAATTAAATTAAATCCTGTGAGAAATTCTAAACAATAAGTAGGTACACATTGTTTTAGAGCGACTATGAAGTAAGATGAATTTACAGAGTGCGGCATATTACTAGGCGGATTATTGAATCAAGGGGAATTAGCATGTGAATTCCTTAGATAAGCAAAGGGTGGTCCAACCATAATGCACGATGTTAATTGTGAGTCACACCTTAACGTCAAGTTTTTTGCCCAACTTAATTTGACATATCTTTGTTTCAGTGTTTCACAAATTCAACCATGGAGAGGTACACAATTGAGCAGCGCGTTAAGATTGTTGAAACCTTTTACGAAAATGGGCTTCAAATCAAAATGCATTTCGCGCACTTCGTGACTTTTTTGGTCAGCATAATCGACCAAATGTGTCTACAATCGGGAGAATTGTGCGCAAATTTCAGCAAACCGGGTCTGTAGGAAATGTGAAAACACCTGTGCATGCTCGCCCAGTTCGTTCTGCGGAAAACATTGCTGTTGTTCGCGATAGTGTAGCAGAAGTCAACCTCGACTCGTCGTCGTGCCCAACAATTGAACATCTCACGAACATCACTGATGCGAATTTTGAATAAAGATTCGAATTTACACGCTTACAAGGTTCAATTGACTCAAGAGCTGAAGCCTACTGACTATTTCAAGCGTCGTCAATACGACGAATGGTTGGTTGAACAGACAGAAGTGAATGGTGACTTTACAAAGAAAATCATCTTCAGCGACGAGGCACACTTTCACCTCAGTGGATTCGTTAACAAGCAGAATTGCCGCATTTGGGCAATTGAGAATCCACGAGTGATTGTTGAAAAGCCGATGCATCCACAAAGAGTGACTGTTTGGTGCGGTTTATGGGCTGGCGGCGTCATCGGGCCGTACTTCTTCGAAAATGAGGTCGGCCAAGCAGTTACCGTGAATGATGTTCGCTATCGCGAGATGATAACGGACTTCTTGTGGCCAGAAATTGAGGATATGGACCTGGACGATATGTAGTTCCAACAGGATGGTGCCACTTGCCACACAGCCAACGAAACGATGGCACTTTTGCGCGAGAAATTCAATGGCCGTGTTACCTTACGTCGTGGCGATGTTAATTGGCCGCTACGATCATGTGATTTGACACCGTTGGACTTCTTTCTTTGGGGATATTTAAAAGAAAAAGTGTACGTCAATAAGCCAAGAACAATTCAAGAGCTAAATGATGAGATAATTCGGCACATTAACGACATTGAACCTCAATTATGTCTCAGAGTCATTGAAAATATGGACCATCGGATAGAGGTATGCCACCGAAGCCGTGGCGAGCATTTGGCCGATAGTTTGTTTCACACATAATTGTCATAGATCCTTCTATCATAATAAAAAATATTAAGATAATTCTCTGAAAACTTTTTGTTTTATTTACAATTAACATCGTGCGTTTTGGTTGGACCACCTTTTATAAATCGCAGTGGGGCAGGTAACCAGTCACCGTTGTACAGCGATAGGATCGAGAGAATGGTGGGAATATACTCGTAAGATTGTGTGATGTAGAGGAATGAAACAAGGTATTTTATTCTATTTTGTAAAGGTATCTTAAATGTAATACGTCCTTTATTACAAAAATGAATACCTACGAGAGTGCCGAAACTAAAGGTATTTTTAATGGAATATATCCATATAAGCCTTCCCTTTCGTTAACAGTAATCCGTTATATGATTCACAACAGTAAAAACATAGATGTATTTTTCCTAGAAACCATAACAAAATAATGAGACTGAACTCGTTCTACTAATTTACTTAAATGTTAGCGATCTTCTCCGTTGCCAAATCAATATTTTAGCAAGTGTAGCAACCTTTTTTTGGTATTCGCTTTTAAATATTATTCTTTTAAGATCTCAATAAAATAATTTTCCTTTGCTTTAATAGTCCTAAACGGCTTAACCATAAACTTCAAAGAGCAATAAATTTTCTTTTTATAATCGCTGATTAAAGAAATCGTGTTTGGCAACCACGTGGTAGCTTATATCACGACTGATTACGCCAGTTGTTCTTAAACCTTTCTGATATACATACACTAAGAACAGAAATAAGGATAAAGTCGTATCGTCCATAACAATAAATACTATAGCAATATTGATCAATATAAAACATCAATCTCAGCTATGTATATATGAATAAGTACGTAGGTCAATATCCCCTATTTTAACCTAAAGATGCAGAACAAATAACCGATCATTCACCTAGTAGTTTGCCGCGTGCTGTATATATCAAATTATAAGGATAGTGATACTCATTAGTATTCTAGGGGCTATTCCACTACTTTGATAGCCTGTAAGCTGTAAAGTAGATTTATAGCTTGTTCAGTATAGCTTCAATTCAATATTACAATATGCTTCAATAAATATGCGTCATGTTTTCATATGATTCTATACGTCCTGCTAAACTCATTTGTGGTGATTATTATTCACATATCAGTGCTGGAACTCTTGTTGGAGCTTATAAAACTGTCATACATATTACTATTCAAATAATTAGCAAGTTTATAAACATGACGTACTATAAAATTTCATTGTAGGTGATTTTAATGAAGAACAGTATTATACATGGATATATTCACACAAATAGTAGTGCAATAATTAATAAATGCCTCGCATCGATGTAGCGTGCAAAAAAATTGCAAAGAAATCTGACTGGGGTTAAGTGGGGCAAATTTTGTAGATAATATGAAAAGTGCGGTCTTGTATTTTGCTGGGAAATATTATAAGATGGTATAACATTATTTAAAAAATAATAATTACATTGTAATTAGTATTAAATGATATTTTACATTTGAGTACACAAGGAGAGTGAATAAATGTATATGAGCGTCCTTTTATTATAAATACAGCTGGAAAAATGGTTCGGTACCATAAGAATAGACATAATAGGTACATAACATAAAATAACGTTTAATTTTCCTTAACGGCAGTTGCTTCATTAGGGTCAAATTAAAGAATTTCAAACTTTATTTTTTGGAAATGCTCAAAATAATGAAATTCTTCCTGTAACCATGCTTCTCAGCCTCTAAGAATCAGCTGCTGTGGTTCAGTGATGTTGGGACACTGTCCCTGAACTTCTCGGATACGTTTAGGGTATTTCAGAACCACAGCTATTGTAGATAATTTTAATTAATTTTAGCATATTTAGCACCACCCTCGTAATATAGTAGATTCTTGCAACCATTTACTAGCTACTAAAAATGAACATGACGGTTTAATAGGTTCCAGTGTACTTACTATAGTATTAAGAAAACTTTTTTTTAGAAGGTTGTCTCGTGAACACATAACCACAGTCCTTTATTTTGTAATTCAGATTTAATACTCTAATGGTACCTAATTGGGTAATGTTTTTCAACTTAAATTGGGTATTTTGTTTTACGCCAATTTTTTTAGATATGTGCCAGGTATTGTTTACATGTTTTCTGTAGTTTCATTTATTCGAGCATATCAGAGGTGTATCGCAAACTAAACATTACTTTTGCACCGTTGTACGTCATTGCCGTAAATTTCCCTATAAACTTTGTGCCATAAAATGGTTGTTTCTTAGCTCTACATATATTATTAATTACGCAACATAATTATTAATTATGCACAGTCGTGTACCACCGAACAACGCCCAAGTAAAATTGTAACACAACAATTATTAATTGATACAAGGCAACTGAAGGCCGCCGATCAGCTGGCGCAAATAGCCAGCGCGATGAGCTCGGTCGGCGGCATTAGAACCTGGACCAAAATTGCCAACTCTAATGATAAATGATTTAGTTTGATAATCAATTTAATACTAATTGTGGAAATGTTTTAGAATAACATACTTACGTTAAATTTGTTCTTTCTCCCATGATTGCTCTTTTCCCAGAGAAACAATTTCCTAGCCAATAGTTTGTAATATTTTCACAATTTATACCCAAGAAGATCCTTTTATTGTTTCTTATTGATTCTGCGAAATATAGACCCGCCATCAGATGACTACACAACGGAGGATCTGAAGAAAGATGTGGTAAGATATAAAAGAAAAATAAACAGTTTTAAAATCTTAAAACGGATTTTTCCGCACGTAGAACATCTCTATCTCAAAATTGAGTGGCCGAGAAAAAACAAACCAACACATAAATGCAGAATATGTGTTTTATGCGACAGTTTTACTTTTTTCAATTTTTCTCAAATAGTCCACCATTGTGTTTTCTCATGACCTATGAGCATGGTAGAGTACATCCTATCCACCTTAAAATCTATAGGTGTCGTCTGGGAGACGTACCCGATCAGAATCAGTCAAAACCACATCGATCCGACACGATTTAGTCGAGTTATCGTGTCAACAAGATTTTTAAATGTCGACGACAACAACGACAACAACGACGACGACATACACACAGCAAATTTTTTTAAAAACCTTTTTTTTTTGGTTTTAGGCCGAAAAGCGAAAAATGAACGCTAAAAAATTTCTTTTTCAATTTATCTTTACACGATTACATTACTTTTCCAGAGCGCGGAAAAGTACAAACAGGCGATAATGTCAGTCATGAAAAATATCACATCGAAGGACTAATCTGAACTCGATGTTGATAATTATTTTTGTGCCTTCTATGGCAATCTTAAGTAAATGCTACTAACCTAATTTTATTTATATATAGCATAGTCTATTTTTAAATTGATAATAGGTGGAAGTCTGTTATGTTCGCACTAATTATACGAATTTGCATATCGTCATGATATTTGCGAAGTATAATATTTATGGTAAATAGAATTAGTAGGTATCTAGTTTATCTTTAGCTTCTATTTATTTATATTCATAGTATAGCACCTAATAAAAATACGCACTTTGTAAAATTGTATTAGATAAACGTGTTTTAAATTCGATACATTAAAAGCGCTCACTTTAAATATTTCCAAATTTCCTAGTTATATAGAGAAATGTCTGACAAATCATAATTGCTCTTAATGACCTCTTTTTGACTTTTATACTATGACTACAAAGTAGAGGCAACGAAAAAAGCTCCTTATGAGAAAATCAACGTTTCGGCGTATGCAAATCATCTTCAGAGTATTAAAACATTTATTAGAGGGCAAAAATAGAGTTTGCCCTGAAATTTTTATCATAGATATTCATCTATTTAATTCACCGTCCTGAAGATGGCATTAAGGAGATAGAAGCGTTGCGATTGTTTTCCTAATTTTGGTTCCGCTTCCGCCATTTTAGTATATTCAAATGGTAAAATTTATTTATTTATGCCGTTAAATATATATTTTTATATCACTGGTTAATACAACGGAAACTGTTCCATTTCCAAAAACTTGACCGTCTTTAACTTCTCTCCCGATGAAGACGATGTTTCGATATTCGATATCATCCTCAGGAGATTGAAATGCATAACCGATTACAAACTTCAAAAAGAAACCGACGTTTCCATGTATTTCATATCATCGTCAGGAGATTGAAAAGTATTTAATAGCCAAAAATGGGGAAAATAGCCAACATTAACGGCCAAACATAGTACTTTCGTCCTATGTATCGTACATCGTATCTATTCTGGTATGTGTAGCCTGGTTAATGCCCTGAAGGGGACATAAGCCTGACACAAGCTGACACAAGCCATACCTGGCTTATTCTGTGAATATTAGGGGTGAAATTAGCTCGTCTGCAATTATATATGAATATTTTCTGGACAAAAACTTGTCTCAGTGTATAATAACTTAAAACTTTTAGTGCTTTTTTCATTTCGTCGGTTTTAATTCAGGATGGATTTGAATGTTTAGCTCATATGGAGTACAAGCTCGTCAATAATATCTCAAAACTACGACCGCCCACGAGGTGCGCAGTAAATAGTCTGGTCTTTACATAGTTGCATTGAGACTAGGGACTGCAGTTCCGATATACCGGGATCCCGATATACCGAAACCGGTATTCGAAAATAATACCGGATATACTGGTATTATTTTTCAATCTCGATAAATCGGGATTACATGAGCGGTATCCCGCAGGATTAGCGGGATTGGTACGTACGTAACGCACGCGACCTCTGCCATATTGAGTTTTGCGCACTGTTTTGAGATGAGAAATTTCACAGCGTCAGCTTACTGATTTGACAGGCGACTTTGATGTACATCCAAAACGCATCTAAATATGTTGAACTTCAAACAGAGAATCAAGATGACGCCTTTAACTTCTAACATATTTAAGATCTAAATTGGTGATAACAGATTAAAGGAGTAATCGAAAGATTATATTGCAAGCAGAACCAGAACGATGATACCGAAATAATACCTGTAACTTAACTGCTCGAGGAGCAAGAAAATGAGATGTCTCCTTGTACACTTGCACAGACTGAAAAAGCTTCTACCTCTTCATCAATTTCATTACGAGAAGAACTAAAATATATTCTACATACTAAAAGTATGTGCATCACAAAACCAAAGTCAGATATTGATTCATTGGAGTCACTCATTTAAAAGGAGATGGCTTCGCTTGAGCCTGGCGAAACACAATTTCCGTCTACAAGTGTGGAAGTTAAAGGGGCATTTTCGGCAGCTGGCTATTTTACAACCAATATAAGAAGCAATCTGGATGACGGTGCATCGAGTATGTTATGTGTCCTGAGGGAACATTTTCAGTGTATTAAATTTTTTTTATCTTTTTTTCATTTGTGAGATTTTATTAAAAAATAAATTAAAAAATTTATGTTTTATTTATATTCCTAGTTATATTTAAGATGATTTCTAAAATTTTATGCTAGCTCTGCAGGATCCCGGAAATACCGGGATCCAGCGGGACTCCATATGTGGCTGCAGTTAACTAATATTTAAGAAATGATTTAGATGGTGAAGGATTGCAAATAACGGTCGATTTCGATGGCCTGCACGGTTTCCCGATCAAAATCCTGTGTCAATTTTTATGAGCTACATTAAATGTCAGATATACGGTAAAAAATGGCGAAACAGGCAAACAATGGAGAAACAAACAATGAAAAGTGGTAGAGACTTGCCTTAATAAAAATGAAATAAATTTTGAATATTTCAATGTATTCTGTTTTTCTGTTTTATGTGACATTTCAAATGTGGCTTTGTTCTGTTAGTATATTAAAACGTGTTTTACTCTTACAATTAGTCGAATTGTTCTTGATTTATAAGATATAGATGTACTTGAAAAATTGTTTACAATTGATTTTTCCATTTAAAATTTGTGTCCTATTTAAAAAGTTAATGCGACGCGATGGGATAGGTAAAACCTTCCGCCTGGGCAAATACACTACCTCACTCCAGGCCGAGCTAGTTGCAATTACATACAGTGTTCTGGGTGCCGCCCAAAATCGGACCCAGGAGAAGGTATGTATCTGCTCGGATAGCAGGGCGGCGTTGGCAGCCCTGAACGTCAGCAACGACGAAAGTCGAAGCTGGTCTATGCTATGAAGCATTGCACCACTTGGCAGGGAAGGGACCGGTGGAGCTCTGATGGATACCTGGGCATAATGGCATTAAGAGAAATCTAATTGCAGATGACCTTGCCAGACTAGGGACCAGGGAAAACCTCTATGGACCAGAACCTGCAGTAGGAATAAGTTGGAATCTGATCAGAGACCGCATCAATGGCTGGACAAGAGATCCGCACAATAAAAGATGGAGAGGAGTAACGAGTTGTCGAATAACTATATTCTTCATCGAATACTCAGAGATTGAGAAATGGGCCCAAGAATTCATTAAATTGAACAGGCCCTGATGGGAATCATAACGGGCCACCATAGTAGCAGAATGCATACAAGCATAAACTGAGGCTAACTGCCAGCTCGGCCTGCAGATACTGTAAAGAAGACGAGGAAACCTCGATTCATCTTCTTTCCACCTGCCCCGCACTGGAGGAGAAGATGTACCTTATATTAGGGACACCTGTTATCCTAGAGGAGGCGACGCTTAAGGCGGGGGACGTCCGTAAATTGCTCCTTTTATGGGATAGCATTTTTGGATAATGACCCGGATAAGAGGGGATCACCAAGGGACTACCCATGCGATCAGTGGCTGGTGAGGCCCAAACTCATATACCATAATGTAATGTATATAGAAGCTAGTAGAAAACACTTAATGCTATGTTTTATTAACTTTATCACTCTTATTTAGATCGATTACTTACCGTAGGTCGTTTGATATAAGGGCTGTTTTAAAATTCGTTGTATAAAAGGTCGAATAACATGCGGCCTTTCACGACCCTTCTTTTCTTTACGCCTATAACCTTTTTCCAATTCGTCAAATAAAAAGCCACACGTAATACACTGCCATTTTGGAAGAGACTCAAAATCGTGTCTTCTAAGGCAAAGAGAATAATTATTAAGAACGGTTCATTCCGGTGGCCTGCATCATTTTCCGACCAAAATCCTGTCGTACAGTTTTTATGGGGTACATTAAATGTCAGATTTACAACAATAAATGACGAAACAGACAAACAATGGACAGACACACAATCGAGAGGGGTAGAGGCTTGCCTCAATAAACATTTAAGCAATTTTGAAATCCGTTTTCAACGTTTATCCGTATTACGTTTTTATGTTTTATGTTGCATTTCAAAGGCCTCTTGTTTTGTTAGCATATTAAAAACTTTTTTACTCATAGTCGAATTGTTCATGATTTCTAAGATATAGATTTATTTGAACAATTGTTTACAAATTTATCTTTCTATTTAAAATTTAGGTCCCATTTAATAATTCTATATCTATAATATTAATATCATAGATAGGGAAAGTTAATGGCATTAACAAATTACTTGTTAATGCTATTAACAGGTTTTCATTAAAAGAATGACCCTATATCGTATTTTAGTAGAAACCGGTAGTATATAGTAAAATAAAAGATTACTAAAATACCTGAGATGGGGATCCTGCAATTTACCTTACGTATTCGTGACTCACTGGTAAAGATCTAAACTAGTGGATTTATGTGATGAAGGCGAAAGCCTGATAAAAATATTTTTGTACAGCTGAAAATTCTTCTAATTAGATATGGGCGTAGCATGTCTAATTATATATAAGAAAAAACGTAATTCGTGGTATATTAAGTACCTATCATACATAAACAATAAGTGATGGTTTTTAAAGACATTACAATATGTTTTGTGGTTACTGAATAATTTTTTGCAATTCCCTTTCAAATAACTAAGTAATTAACGATAACTATCAGATTGCTGTGTTTTTCGCAGCGATAACCAAACAAAAGAAAGTTTAAAAATCAACAATTCGTTGAAAATTCGTTTCCGGTCTGGAACTCTACGTTAAAAATAACAACACTAATAATTACTATTTCCATTTTTTGATAAATAAACTATTAGTTTTAATTTATTTTTGTGTGTTCCCTCTAACTATTGCTCAATTCATAATTTTACTTTTATCTGTTCTGTATACGAAATGAATACTTATTCTCAGTACATAAAGACGTTGATACGTAATATTTATTAATAGTACAATGTGCACTGCAAGTAAAACAAAAGAGCTCTATTACCATAGCTCTATTAACAGTGAAAATTAGTAATTAAATAAAAACGAACGAATTTCTAAACGAATCGCTTTTGTGAGTGTTGATATACCTATAACTAGAATTGTCCACTTGCGATGCCTCATAAGTGGCAGTGCCACATATAAACATCTATGTGTAAGTATCATAATGTATATAATATATATTACTATATTCATGTAATATGTAGGTGGTTAAACACGACAGCAACGACAGAAACGAATTGCACTGAATTGGTTGTACCTATATCGATTCAAATATCTTAAACCCACGTGATGGTATCGCGACTGTGGTGAAGTTACACGAGTCTAACTACTGTCGTAACCCTCATACGAGGAAGTGTCATAAATAACTGTATTTTCACGATTTTAACAAACACTTTGCATTTAGGGAACGTCTGTACTCGTCAACTACCGTGCCTTGGAAAGTACTAGAGAAATACTGTGTAATTACTTATAATACATTATATTTTTACTATGAACTTACATCTTTTGTTAGAGCAGAAAGGTTGAAAAGAACCCCCGTTTACGTAAAAGTCTACATGCCCAGTTGCTTCAAGTTTTCCAAAAGTTCCAGCACTCGTATGGATAACATCCACAAACCTCGCATCGCTTGGATCTAACTTCCAGTCGTTGTTAGGTACCGCGAAAAAAGGTAGAGCTGGATCTAAGCCTGAAAGCAACAAAATTGTGTTGTATCAAATAGAATCAGAAATACTTTTGGGCCAAATATTATATTTATAACCTTTGACTTGTTCGGATACAGCTTTAATTTATGAACAGTAATTAATAACAGTATTTATAAATAATTCATGTCACTATTAATTACTTTGTTTGATAGATTTATATCATTATCAGTAAAATTAAGATAAACTTAATAGTCGTCAGTATAGTAATGTACGTTGCAGCATTTAAAATATAAAAAAAAAAAATCCGAAACATATATGGAAAATAATAGAGGTCCCAGAGACCCCTGAGGGACTCCACAACTTCTGTGCAAGACATTAAACACATTGGAGTCTACACCGACCTGTTGTGTGCGCTCAGTTGTGCGTCCAAGAGCTGTAAATATAATAAGCAGTTGTGCATGATATTAAAACCAAAATGCTTAAACTGTGGTCTAAAATGTCAAAAACTTTGCTATAATCTAGAAAGACCAAACATGTCACCAAGTTATTATCAGTGGCACTAATAATATGGCCTGAGATACACATAAGGAATATGTATATGAAATCATATCCATTTCTTCTACATGTCTCTTTCTCACCTGTTATTCTTCCGAAGGAGTATCCAAGGGTATTTTTTAAATTCGCCCCCGCGAATCCAGCAATATGAGCTCCAAGACTAAACCCTACTACATGAATGAAGTATGGGTTGATGCCCAATGACATTAAACTAACTGTCAATATAGCAAGACATTGTCCCACGTGCCAGGTATTAATATATGCTGTAGCGTAACAAGGGACAGACGAAAGGCGACTCCAGTCAACTGAAATGATAAAATTGAGTTACATTATAAAGCTCCTTACGAGTTATTTGGTTAGTGTTACTTGAAAGTTGAATTAGATAATTTTAAATCGATAAAAAGAAATATTTAGAGAAGTCAATATTTTGCTGTACAATAATAGCATCCGAGGGCTGACCAAAGGTTCTTTTATGTATAAATAGTACAACGTTTCCTTTGAGAGGATGTTATGCAATTAAAATAATATTTCCCACTTCGTCTCTTAATTTAGTTCTCCAAAGTCAGTTATGTGAAGAATTCAACATATTTTGGTGATATTTTGGAGAACTTGGAAGTAACCAACAGTGATATAAGTCTATTTTAGTGCAGTGGAGTCAGTGAACAGTGTTGAGGTGAAGTTACTTATCAATGCATCAGTGGATGAAATTATTGACTTGATTCTACCATGACTAGTATCTAAAGATTTACTACACGAAGATCTCCGACAATCATATATTCATCAATTATTATAGCGAATCATCTTATAGCGAATTCGATAAGGACAGATGACAATTGAAATATCACAATTGAAATTTCTTAGGTTGAGTCTAAGAAGAACCGACAGAAGTTTGAAAAATATTTAACGCAAAGTATGATTTTAATGGACATAATGTTAAATAGCCTGCGTTGTTGGAATTACCGCGAATAAGCCTACATATTGAGTATTTCTAACCTATAATTACGTTATATCCAACGTCCTCATAAGCTTTCGTTACGTTTGTTGAAGCGATGTCCACCGATAATCCTCCATAGCCGTGGACTACAATTTTTAAAGGAAGTAAAATGTTGTAACCCTTAGGCAGTTTTGGTTTAAACGGGTTCAAAGAGTAAACGCTTTCCCTGCTGCTACTTCGACTCTTTGTAGACAGAATAAATTTTACTACTTTAGTATCACAGGGTTCTTTGAAGTAAACCGGACAGTCTCCCATGGAGATTTGCAGGGCAAGAATCCTTATTAGCTGATCTAGAAATAACAGTTATATTATTATTTTCACTATACCATACAATAAGAGTTGGTGGTAGTAGACGTAACGTCTGCACCTCTTAGGTATTATTCACTATAAGTTAATAAAAATGTGTATTTAAAAAAAGAGCATTTTCCAGAAACACCCAAATATTACGTTACTCGATGTGTCAGGAAGACTGTTCTCCTCTTTCTGTTGCATTGCT
Organism: Rosalia funebris; assembly: GCA_037954035.1. Taxonomy (NCBI): domain Eukaryota; kingdom Metazoa; phylum Arthropoda; class Insecta; order Coleoptera; family Cerambycidae; genus Rosalia; species Rosalia funebris. The sequence continues at coordinate 11,366,847 of JAZFAV010000008.1, forward strand.
GCATTGAAGGTTTTAGCCCCTTTCCAAGAAATATGTCATAATTAACATAAATAAATAATTATTTATTTATGTTAATAAATTTTGGATAAGTTTTGGATAAATTTCATCCATTGCTATTGCTATATTGCTCAGTTATTACAATGCGAAAAATTAATACTTAAAAAATCAAGATATATCTTGTTGTTTTCTGCATTACGAAAAAAAAAACCGATTTGGTGATCGTCAGTTTGGTAACCGATTTTTTTTGTTAAATTATTGGTAAATTTCGGTTTCCGATAATGCCTATTGTTCCTGCTTACTTTTAAAGTATGATATAAAATTCATACCTCGATATCATACAACAACTTTACTTTTTAATAGCCAGCACTGAAATATAGAGGTATAATCAGAATCAAAAGTGATAACACATGCCCATATGTATGTCAATGTAAGCCTATTTAGAAAAGAGAATATAAATTATTGCTCAGGTGAGTGTAAATTTGAAAATCGTATTCCAATTTAAAATTGGCGATCTGACACATGGTCTCATTGACATCAGGTATAAAACTGTTAATTATTAAAATAATTTAATAATGAAAGAAACAAATAATGAAAAATTATGCATTCTACTAGATATTTATTTCAGACATAAAATAGGTAATAATATTCATGTGTTGGGTTCATGTAATGATGTATTCGTCATTAATGAGCTGATTAGCAGGCTCCGACACATTGAATTCCAAATTTATTGAAATTACCCTAAGATAATTCATCACATGTATCTAAACATTACGTGGTTTATTTATCGAAAACTACTGATGTTGTGTGTCATTACCGTGTACAATCATTGATAATACTCGTATTCGGCCTTGAATATTGGTATTGACCTACTGCACCAGGGATTTTGCAAATAAGGTAGTAATTATTTAGTATATTGTAATTGAAGCCGAACATTAAATGTAATAAACGTGAGAGTAATTAAAAAATTACTGCAGCCATTAAAGAGAAGGCTTTTTGGTCTACAGAGTGGTACAAAAGGCGTTGCTCTTTAGAATAAAAAGAACTTTTTGGTTCTTTTGAATAAAAATAAAATTCGATATATCGATTCATACTTTTTTGTTAAAGTCAATAGAGATTTTAAGATGGTGCTGTAATACTAGATTTATGAAAATCGTTTCAAGTCGATAAAACTAATATACTGAGTATTAATGTTATCTTCATCAAAAGTGACCATGAGACAAAGAATGCCCGTCGTAGCTTATATCATTCTTCAGAAATAATTCCGTCAAAGTTACATGCCATATTAACATGTTCGATAACGTGAAAATAAGTGTAATATGAAATATTATTACTGTTTTTATTAAAGAATAAAGTAAAGTAATAATAATTGTTGGAAATACCTCCCCCAAAAAGTTTACGTGCATCCTCATGATGTTAAATATTGATTCAAACTTTTTGTAGCATTTCTCGTTATAGTTGCATATTATCAAGAATTCTTTGTTCCAATTCTTGAAAATTGGGTACAGTAATTTTGAAAACCCTATGTTTTAATTAAGGAAACACAAAATAGTTAAAACCCTTAAACCAGTACCCTTTTTATAATATAGAAAAGGTACTGGTTTATAATACTGACATATTATGTCGCAGTGAACTTCGCCAAATATGGCGACACAATTTTTAAAGTACTCATAATAATATGTTGGTATTATTGCTAAGTCTACAAAATGCTCTTGGAATCGAGTGTTCTGGTGGAAAATTTACCAGAATTACTTGCTAGATTTTGACAATCAAAAGATTGACAAATGCATGATACTAGATCTGATATATGTTTTAAAATCCAGGACTGACTTTAACCGAGACAAATTTTAACTAAGAATTTTGTCATTAATTGTAGAGTGAAAATTGTTATTATAATTTTGTTAAAATTAATCTATGTATTATATATAAATCCAATTCGTATTAAATATGTGTTTACAATAGATTAACAAAGTAACCAATGTCATCCCGATATAATTCTAGATGTCACTATGAATGCAATTATCAAATATTAAATTAACTTATTCTTTACAGAAAATAGTCAGAACATATAAAGAAATACATGAAGTAGGAAGTCCATTGATTATACTCTCGAATTTTTGCAATACAGTAACTGTATAAAGATTTGAAAAATAAGAATATCATAATGTACATTAATACGTTATGGTATGCTTTCCATAAAAATAGATCATGGTTCTATTGCAGGAAACAGTAAGTGCATAAAATATTAAATAAAAGTACAATAATGTATGTTAATAGTTATTGTATACTTTCTATAAAATTTGATCGTCATCCTATTGCATAATAATAGACTAAGGGTACTATAGGTAAAGCAAAAACTTATTAATTCCGAATGGAAATTTAAAAATGCTATTACAAGAAGAAACCTCACAGACTTTTTTTGAAATTTGACAATTGAATACAACAGATTATAATTAATAGACCCAATAAATGCCTCTTGCTTTGGCTTATTTTTATTTTCATTTCTGATTAGAAAAATCAAAAATAAAAAAATCTGTTAAGAGGATGACTATTTGCATATGATGGTGATGAATATAGGGGAATATTTTGTAGATTCATCAAAGAATATTATTGCAATTGAAAAATGGTTGAGAGAAAAACCGAATTTAGTTTTAATCATATGTTCCTGTTTTCCGGCCCATGTAATTTATTTGATGTCGAAAACGAATAGGCTAGGCACAGTTAGAAAGATAATTACCGAACAGAATTTCGTAATTCGGTAAGTTTTTTTAATCGAAAATATTTTTAAAATTTTGTTCATACAAAAAACATAGGTGTTCAAGGTTCATTGCATTGTCTTGATGCCAGAAATTCGCTTTTAAATCTGCGTACACTTTTTGCTACAATTATTTCTAATACTAAAAATGTATTTCTTTACCACAGACACAAAGAATTTAAATTGGTTAAATTAAATGTTATTTTTAGGAAAGCCACATTACACGAGCAGTAAAAAGATAAATAATTCGATTTCTTTTTTCTTTAGTTTCACGAACTGGATATAAAATTGCAAGTAGTTACATATAATAAATTGTAATATAATGAACCACAAATACTTCTTATAAACATTAAGGCCAATTCAGTACTTATAGTTACAAGTAAAGAAGTAAAACTCGGAAGTTTATAGTTGGGACAGATGGTTTACACCTCATTAATTCTCAATATTATTACCTCTTTGACATGATTTTATACCACATGTACATATTTTTATTAAAAACTGAAAAACACACACTTATACTTGTTAAAATATTACTGGATGAAAACTACGAAATAAGGGTAATACCAAAAATACTAACTGACTTACCTATGATGAAAAATAATCCAAAAACTCTAGTAATGTAACACATCTCTTTACGGCCATCAATGAACTGAGTATTTTGTATAAAAAAGCAGTTTAATTCAACTCAAATCCAGCCTGGCACATAACGGCCTCAGGTTAGAGTGAAATTTAAAAACCTGTTAAACCGATTTCTTTAAACACATTTTGAGTTACCTATATATTAATCGACAATAAACACTATTTGGTGTAGTGTATTCGGTGACATTGTGGAGGAATGGAGATGGTGACAAGGTGACGTTGTTTTGTATGCAAAGGGGGTAGTGTACGTTCCCGAAAAGGAAACTATTTCACAATTTTTTTTATTGTTCTTTTTATTAGAATTATCATTGAGTTATATAATGGCATTATCCTAGGTATACTTACATATGTATATGCTTGGGCGTGGACATTTTTAAATATTAGATTTAATTTTGATTGTATTCGCCCGGCTGTCTGATTGTATATCTTCGTCTTGTGTTATATGGACATATTTACATAAATCGAAGTCTATTCATAATGGGATTGATTTATTTTAAGTAGGTTACTTAATTTGTAGCTTTTTAGTTTTAGGTCTTAGTCTATACATTCAAACAACATCTACTTTTTATATACATAAAAAAATAAAGGCAAGACTTTTAAAGTTAAGAACAGAAAACTTACAATCTTAAGAAAACTCTTAAAATTTCCATTTATTATACAGGGCCACGCAAAGACTCCTGGATAAAGTGAACGCATCAGTGAAACTTCACATTATTACGTTTATTTTTTTGGAGATTTAAATCATATTACCTACGGGATATTATAGTTAAATGATTTATATTAATATGTAATAAATTAGAATGGTATTATCGGGGAAAAATATGAATAGATAACAGAAAGGAACAATACTGTCAAATATTATGAAAATGGTGTCAATGAATTCCTTTAGAAGAAAATTGGAAGTGAAATTAAATCATAAGAATTTAAAGTCATTGGCGTGTAGTCCTCCTCTACCCCTTGTTACTGCTTCTATTCATCTGCGCATGCTATTGATCAAATGGTTGCCTAAGGAATATTCTTCTGTTCGACAACAACGACTTGCTCGAGTATCCCAAGAGTCATAGGGGCAAGCATGTGGCGCCTAACGCATCATTTTAGTGCATCCCATAGATGCCCTATGGAGTTCATATCGGGGCTTCTCGGTGGCCAGTCCATAGTTGAAATATTCACAAATCGAATGTAGTCCTGTATGTACCTTTATAGCAATGTAGGATAGAGCGTTATTCTGCATACAAATGAAACAGTCCCTGACAAACTGGGAAAATGTCATCACATGTTCATCTGCGATGTTTTTTACGTAGAAATGCCCATTCATGGATTCCATCCGTATAGGAACAAAATCCGTGCGACCATCGAAACAAATTCCTCCCCAGAACATTATTGATCCACCAACAAAATGGGATCCTCGGAGAGATATTGCAGTCAACAAATCTCTCTACTAGTCTCCGCCAGACTCATTGTCTGGTGAATTAAAACTTACTCTTGTTTCGTCTGAAAACAGAACTCGCTTCCAGTCGTCAATGGTCCAATATACGTGTTCATTTGCAGCACGGAGTCTAGTAACTTTGTTCTCTGGTGTCTACAATCCTTCTATTGATGGTGCATCCAGAAATTGGTACATTTTGAGCTACTGTTAGGGCTCTGCTGGGCTCTAAACTGGCAGAATGCCTGTCTCTTAAGGCACTTGCATAAGCTATCGCTCATCTCTTGCATCTGTAGACGTCTTACGACCTTGCCTTGCAATTCTACAGTTACTTCTAAGTTCATTGAAATGTGTAACTGTTCGACTAATTGTTGATTGTCTAACTCCTAGCAAATTAGCTATATGTTACTAGCTACGTCCCTCGTTATCCAAAGTTACCGCTTCTACTGCTTCATCTTCTCTTAATTTGCGTGGACGATCCAGTTTTTCTACTCTAAGTAAACTAGATAAAGTGTTTCATTCACTTGATAACATTAAATATGAAAAAAAAACTCTAGCGTAAATGAATTTATTAACTTTTAGAAATCACTTTAAACAGCCTTAAATGTATTCTTAACAAACAATTACAAAATGTTACACTTTACATCTATCAAACAACTGCAATTGTTTATCAGCAATGACAGAGGATATCTTAGGATATCCTCCTACATCAAATGTTTAAGGATTTAATTAAAACTTGGAAAAATTATAAGCAATAATGAAAAACTTAATTTTTTCTAGTGTATGTATTAGAGTAAAATCGTATTCAGTAAAATCCGGTTGGGTTGGGTTATTTGCAAAGAATTAGTAGATAACTAAGAATTGATCCCTCTTGATGGTAGATGAACTTAGTAGGTCAAACACGCGTCAAGTACCATGTAATCTTTCGATGTAGTATGTTGCTGAAAATTGGTCTCTTGTTTCTATAGAATTTTGATTTAATGTTGCTAAACAGCTGTTTTGGTGTGTCACGAAATTTTTAAGCCGATGTACGAGATGCTTTTCATTCTAATTTCGACATTTTGACAAGATAGTAAATCGAGCCTTGCGAACAACGTGGTAAGTTTTTTGATCTAGAGACATGCTCTGGAGGTGCCTTCGATATGAGCGAGGGGGCGCCCCAGTATTATAGCGATTTGCTTACATTTTAATATTATATTTATATACAGATATAAATATAATATTAAAATGTAACATTCTTCTGTACACATATTATTTTTATTTGCCTATTTTTGAGTTATGTGATATATTTCGTATTTTTTAAATATATTTTCGATATTTTTGGATACTTTTGGATATAGGTCTTGGATACGTCTTTGTTTTTACTTTTCTTTGGTTTGTCATGCGATATATTGTATCCTTTTTTATTATATAATCATTTTAAATAGGAATTTGCTTTAATTACCATTTTTTCGAGATGTTTTATATATATTATGAATAAGACAGTAGAGTGACATGATTGGTTAGGGTATTGACTGCAATTTCTAAATTATTGAGTGTAGATGAATTTGATGGTCTTTGAGAACATGTGTGTTTCATGTACAAGTTTAATTTTCTAGTTACAATTAAAGAAAATATGAAGAACTTACAGAGTTAACAGTTCATAACTTAATCAAGAAATTCGACGAAATGAGTTCTATTATTGATAAGGTAACACCAATACATCCTCGTAGTGGTCAGTTAGATAAAAATATTGCTGCAGTGAGAGAAACTGTACGAGTATCCAAACACATCTATGTCGTGTACAACAATGGAATCTGTCAAGAGCTACCACACATCGGATTTTAAAGAAAGATCTGCATCTGTCTACATACAAAATTCAGATGGCACAACAATTTAAAGTTACAGAGCATTTACAACATCATACATTTGTTAATTGGGTGTTAGAGATGCAAGAAAGTGATGCTGATTTGTGCAACAATATTTTGTTCGGCATTGACGGATGCGTCAGCAAACAAAATTGTCGAATTTGCGGCGCTGAAAATCCACAGAGAGAAAAATAAAGAAACTCAGTTTGTCAAATATATATATATATATATATATATATATATATATATATATATATATATATATATATATATATATATATATACGGATTTCTACGGCTATCGCCGTCTCTCCGTCCCCAGTTTCCACATTTTTCTTTCATGACACATTTCCTCGGTTAAGTTTCTTGATCTCATTGCGTCATTTACGTCATTTCTCCAGCTCCTTCTAGGTCTTCCCCTCTTTCTTTTTTCTGGCGGAGTCCACTCTAGTATTTTTCTTGGCTACCTATGTTGCCCCATTCTTTTTGTATGTCCGAACCATACCAATTGTTTCTTTTCGACCTCATCTATAATATCTTTTTCAATGCCAATATTCTGCCTAATTATTTCATTTCTAATTCTTTCTGTTCTGGATATCCTACAACTTCTTCTTAGATAGTCCATTTCTGTGGCCAAAATTTTTCTTTTGTTTGCTTTATTTAAATCCCACACTTCCGCTCCATACATAATTACGCTTTGTACGATGCTTTTGTAGATGCGTAGCTTGGTGTCTTTCCTTATATTCTTTTCCCACAATATTGAGTTTAATGCTCCAATAGATTTTCTACCTTTATTAATTCTTTCCCTCACTTCATCATTGCTGTTTCCCTGTTTATTAAAGATAACTCCTAAATACTTGCACAATTGCACTCCTCTAATTACACCGTTTTCTAGTTCCAGATCATTACATTCGCCACAGCCGGCTGCCAGATATTCACACTTGTTTAAATTTATTGTAAGTCCAGCTCGTTCATACTCTTCTCTTAGCTTTCTCGTCATGTAGCTCAGATCTTGTTCATCTTCCGCTATCACTACCTGGTCATCTGCAAAAAATAGGCTGTAAAGTGTGCCGTCTCCCACTTTAAGACCCATGTTTCTGCATTTTCTTATCCACCCTTGTATGGATCTGTCAAGATATACTTTAAATAGAGTGGGAGACAGACAACATCCTTGTCTTAAGCCTTTCGATGTTCGGAAATATTCTGTATGCCTGTTATTCCCAGTTTTTATTGAGGCACAATTTTCTTTATAATAGAGTTGTGTAGCTTTGATTAAAGATTGGTTTATTTCCAGGTTTCGCATTTCTGTCCATAGTTGTGATATGGGGACACTGTCATAGGCTTTCTCTAAGTCTATTAGGGCTATATGTGTTTCTCTGTTATGTTGGGTACGTTTTTCCATGGCAAGTTTCAGTGTGAAAAGGTTATCAATTGTCGATCTGCCCGCTCTAAATCCTGACTGCTCTTCCGGTTGTTTATCTTTTATGTCTTCTTCTATCAAGTTCTTAAGAATTCGTGAATATATCCTTCCTATTGTTGGTATCACCGCTATACCTCTGTAATTTTTCGGATCATCTTTAGGCCCCTTCTTATATATAGGTGTTATATAGGAAGTTCTCCATTCCTTTGGGGTTTCCTCTCCATTTAAGCACCTTTCATATAGATTTTTCAGCATTTGTGTTAGTTTAAATGATCCGTGTCTTATAAGTTCAGGATATATTCCGCCAGATCCGGGCGATTTTCTTATTTTTGTGGATTTTATCGCCTCTTGTACTTGCGATATCTCGAGATGTATGTGATCAGCATTGAATGGTTCTTGATCTTCTCTCATATATTGCGGGCTCTGCTCTTCTAACAGGTGTTTAAAATGTTGTGTCCACTTTGAATTTGTTATACCGTTTAGACTAGTTCCTTGTTTGTTATTTGTTCTCATTGATTTTATTGTCTTCCAGGCTTCTGCACTTCGTGTACCTCCTATCTGTTGATCTATGTAGTCGCATCTTTTAATCTAAGATTGGTTCTTCTTCTTTAATACTTCTGCCTTTACTTTTCTATTTGTTTGCTTATATTCTTCTCTTGTATCTGCATCCTTCTTCTGTAGGACTCTTTCGTATATTTGTTTTTTCTCCTTAATTTGTTTCTCTATATCCTCGTCCCACGAGTATGGTTTGTTTTTGTTATTCTGCATTCCGAGAGATTCCTGGGCTGCCTCAGTTATACAGGATTTAATATGGTGGTATTCTTCTTCCGTTGTTCTTTCAATTTGTGTTAATTTCTCGTCTAATCTTTTGCAGAATAGGTATTTTGTACTATCGTGTTGTAGGCTTTCGAGGTTATATTTCATAATGTTTATATGATTTTCTTTGGATGTTATTTTCTTCAGAGTACTAGTTGCGATGTATGGTACATATACTTTCGCTACCACTAAGCAGTGGTCGGATCCACAGTCTGCTCCCCTGTTTACTTTCACATCCTGTACTTTAATACCTGGTTGCTGTCTAGTAATGAGGTAATCGATAATCGATTTAAGTCCCCTTGTGTGCTGGTACCACGTGTACTTATGTATGTCTTTATGTGCGTAAAATGTGTTCGTTATCTTTAGGTCATATTGGTCACATATATTGATTAATCTTTGTCCGTTATCGTTTATAGTTTCTTCGCCATGTCTTCCTACCACTTTATTATTATTTTCTTTCCCTACTCTTCCGTTGAGGTCTCCTGCTATTATAATTTCATGATGATTCGGTATTTGGTCGATAATGTTTCTTAGTTCTTCTTCAAAGGCATCTTTTACTTGGAAAGTAGCATCGTCATTAGGGGCATATACTCTTACGATCGTCATATTTCTTCCTCTTATTTGAATCGTCAATTTCATAATATGTTCGCTCATCGCTTCCCAAGATTTTATGTATTTTTGAAGTCTCTTGTGTATAATTATTGAAATTCCTGCCTTTGCTCTTTCACTTTTGTCAACTCCGCTGTATAAAAGAATAAAGTCTTTTACTGTTTCACTTCCTTGTCCTTTCTTTTTCGTTTCTGAGAGGATTGTTATATCTAATTTACGCTGGATACATTCTAGGACAATTTCTTGTTGTTTACTTATTCCTTGTACGTTCCATATTCCTAAATTCAATGTCCATTTTCGTTGCTGTTTTCGTCTATTTTTGGATCCGTCCGAATTCCGAGGCATGTTTCTGGGTGTTTTAGCGTTTTTAGTTGTTTTATGAGTGTAAGGTTGCTGGCCTTACGACTCAACCCCCATCCTTGGAGGACCGGGTATCTCTCTTGGTCTGGTCCTTTTCCCTTGACCTGTTCGACTTGGGTGTCCCTTCTGGTAGTTACACTACCGTCGATAGCTCTCGGGATCATTAGGACACGCAAGCCCCCTCACCGCATCAAGGTGGAGATACATCGAGGAGGTATCATAAAACAAATAATATTGTCAAATATTATTTGTTTTATTCACAAATCACATGCTATAGTTCTTAATGAGACACCCTATAAGAAATAATGATCTAATAAAGACTTTCTCGTTAATAATGATTTAATACTTGTTAACTGACATCATTTGAGACGACCACGTGATTATATCCTAATTAATATGATCGGGCTATATTGTTCACTGTACCATGAAAGGTGACACTAGCAAAACGAATTTAAGGGAACATAGCCGTCGACTGTTAATTACGATAACAATCTACACGGCAACGAACCGATTTCTGTCTATTTCTAAATTGGCCCAAATATCTAATAATTCATATTCAGTAATTATACTATTTCGACATGCAGCTCCGATTTGCAGATAGTATTTCCAAAGCAGCCAAGAGCATGGTTCAGTAGTCTCGAAACTTTCAGTTAAATTAGAAGTGGTTAAATTAATTTGCAGTGTTCAAACATCTCGTTATGTCGTCGTTTTAGACGGAGTATGATTGGTGCGGTGGCGTCTAACGAAACAAAAGTATGTGTGAGGATGAAACGCTGGATAAAACTACGTATTTTGTTTGTGATTGTGAAAGATGTTTGTTCTTTGTTTGTGTCGTCAGGACCGTAAAATTGGTCGCCAATTACCCATCGTGGTAAATGATAATAGACTAATATTGTATTTCCCCATTTCGTATTAGCGCTTGTTCTGGATTTTGTTCGGAAATAGAATAGATATATAGAACAAATTCTATTTAGAGTCTTTATAATATCAATACTTAGCATACATTTGTTTACTTACATTTAAATTCATATTTATTTCAACTCCATATCATAGAAATGTTATTTTTTTATACGCACTATTTTAATAAACACCCTGTGTTGTTACAAGGAAATATAATTTAAGATATAAAAGTACTTAAATTGATTTAATAGATTTAGATGAATTTAAAATATTAAACTTATTTTGAATATTGTTATATATATATTTAAAATTTTAATCGAATGCATATTAACCAAGTATATTTTGTATTGCTTTTATAATAACTCAATGAATAATAAATCCAGATTTAATTTAAATAATAACATTAATCATACTAAATTACCTTTATATATTGCATAAGAAACTACAAATCTAATTTTGTTGGAATTATTTAACTTACATAAATTAAAAATAACTTTTCAAAATAAGTTTTACATTCAATATAGGTCTAATTTTGATAAAAGACAAGAAACCTAATATATTTTTGCAATGAGTGATTAGATATAGTTATGTAGAATTAGTTGCAGTAACATACTTCTGGAAACAATTGTAGAACAGGAGTCCTTTTCTATAATTGCTTATTTTTGTTCTTGTTGATTGTCAAGGCATATCTAAATAGTTATAAAATATGTTTTCACCATGTAATAATTAATTAATGCCAGATATCGTCATTTTTTTAATTAAATTTCAGTTGTTTCTTCTGAATTTTGATTTGGTATGGATTCCATTTATTTCATTTCAAAACCCTGAAATTTGAGAAAAATGAAAATTTTTGAATAAACAAAAAATAAGTTTTTCAATTTACATCTCGGTTATGAAAGGAAATTTGTTTTTCTAAAACCGATTACAGATCATGTTTAAAATCTCTGATCGAGATTCGAGAAATATTTTTTTGAAAAATTTTTTTTGCAAACTTTGTTTTATATTTACCACAAACCTCCTCTACGAAGGAATAATACTTACCTTTAAAATATAGTACGGGTCTCATGTCTCATTATCGAGATAAAAGCATTTTACTAACCACCACTATTTTTATCCCTTATTGCATATTATTATAAATGGTATTTGAGATAAAGGGTTGGGCAATTAAATTAAAACACACGATTTATGTTAAAAAATTAATCAACGATTATTGTAGTAAATGTTTTTGTAGTCTTTTTATCTAACGACTAACGTAATGTGATTTTTAACACATACAATCCTTTTACGGATCTGACGTTATCGATCATTTTCATCGACTGGCTCTAAAAGTGATAGCCAAAAAGCTGAAAGAAAACTGAAAGAAAGCTGAAATGTTTTTACGCAAATAATTTATAGATGTCTGAAAACTAAATAAATATATAATAAATATACTGAATTATTTTAAGTTTAGGATGAAAACGAGTTTCCTGAAACTGTTAAAAGAATTGTTAATGTCAGAAAATTATGGCACTTCAGTGTAATACTTATTAATTTTTTATTTGTTCATATATTAGTGACAAAATAGCATTATTTTACATTATTTTATTTATACTTCAACATTGAAGGCCAAATTTTTAATATTAGCCAGAAGGGTTTTCTTTTTGGTAAATTAATAAGTAATAATTATCTAAATTAAGATTTTTTATAATTTCACTTGTAACAAATATTTGCATTATGCTCTAATGTATTTAGTGCAATATACTTTAATATTTAATTGTTTTTAATAAATCATTAATAATTATTTATTAAAAAGTAAATTTAAATGAGAATTTTAGTAAAAATTTAAATGAGAAACTAAAAATTGAAAAATAACAGAAAAATATGCTCAATAAATATTGAAAATATCGACATTCAGAACTTCATTTGCTGCTTAGGATGTCTATCAGCAGTGCAATGACCTAATCGAGCAATATAAATTATTAAGGAGCTTTGAATAACTTGTAGGAATATTTCTTAAACGATAATACTAATTTATTTTCCCAACATATATAACATTGTTGTTTAGTCGTATAGATGGCTGATTTTATGGAACATCGGTAAAAACTTAAAGGATTCAAATCTGGGGGTTATGATGGCTATTTAATACAGTATTTTCGATTTGCCCATATCTACAGGACCGTTTCATTCAAGTATTGTTTCACATGTTAACTCCGCATTGAAATGATTCTTATTTTAAATATAACAATATTTATAGAGATTTAATTATTTATCGAGTTAATTTATTATTTTATTGAAACACTAATGGTACCTTCCCGAAACTATACATTATTGTAATTATTGGAAAAAATTAACGTAAATCAAGTAAATTATAGGGTAAAAAAACTAAATTTTAATCATCTTCTGAAGATGTCAACTTGACTGGTGAAACGAGCGTCGAGTAATGTGTAACCCTTCTTTTGAGAGGAGTTTGGGGAACACCGAATTTCTTCTTCTTTAAGTTAATGCATCAAAGATATTTTCCTACAAATTATAGGATAGTTCAATTCCAAAAATGGTAGTGTGTTTATAAAAAAATGTACCCCTTATATCATACATATAAGGGGTACTATAACTAACATATAATAAATATGTTAGCTCCTAAAATGAAGATATCAGTGTATGAAGTAAAAATTTTTAATTCTTGTTATAGCTTATCTAAAGTTAAATATTATGTTGCATTGTCCAATCCAGGTGTAAATAAGTTGTTGATAATAATTTTTTTAGTTTGATTATTTGGGTTTCCAGTTTTTAATTATAACATATTTCCACCTTCATTTTTTAATTCATTATGTAATAAAGTATTTCACTCAAAATTCGAAAAATATAACTCAAAACATGTAAATTCTAATTCTTTTTTCATGTGAGATTTTCTTTATGAATTTTCCTTTGATAAATTTTAGTCATGGCTTACAAGAATTTTCTTCGTCAAGTTTTGTTAAGGAGTGTTTACAAAGACTTATTTTTAAAAATAGGTATTACAAACATTTTTCCCTTAGTAACAATTTGCTGAGTGTAAATTGATATTTAAAAATTATACCTATAAACAAACAATATATATATATATATATATATATATATATATATATATATATATATATAAATCCTACGCATTATTGCGCGACTGATTTCTGGATAAACTTCATAAAGTTGAGATTATCAAATAAAAAATCTAACACTGCAATCGTTATCACGTACCTCGTTAGAGATTCAATGAAATCTAAAATTACTCACATAAGAAAGGACCTATTTTTCTGTGAAATTATTACTAGCAATCCAATATTTAAATTAATTTTTTCATTCGATTCGGATTACGATTCGACGAAAAAACGTATCAAAATTACCATTCGTATTATTAAATTTGAAGTTTTAATATTAATGCTGAAGGTGTTTTTTACGCATCACTCTAAAATTCGGTGCCCAGTCACTTTTCTAAATAATACACGTCCGAATACGCTGGTATGGTATATATTGAAAATTTCTCAACATCAGTTATTGGAAAGGCTGTCATAGATTATATGTTTGCATGCCACATAAAATGTGAGCGACATATTAATTAACGAGATAGTTTTTGCTTTGACGCTATTCCTAATATTATCAGTAATTTTCCAAGAGAAATTGATTTAGTGAAAATATTGTATAAAAGAACAAAACAATGTAAATCCTTTCTCCTTTCACATATTTACTTTTTTAAAGCATAGGTATTTCACGCCGAGTCGCAGCTCTCCAATATTTAAGATGATAAAATAAATAAGTAATTAATATTTAATTTTTAATATTTAATATTAATATGTATAGAATATAAACGTACCTAATCTCTTTTTAGAAGCAGACATTCATTGTGATTTTTTTGCCCACAATACTTGACGCAGCTTATGTATTGATGACATAGTTATCATCATGGCGTAATAAAAGGGAAATCTTAAATCAAGTGAAATTTTTCAGTCCGTGTAATATATGTATTACTTGTATACAGAACGTTTATATAACTTCATGCTTGTAATTAATACGTGTTGCTATTCTTAGGATCATGTGTGGTGTTTATACACATGCTTAATCTTACTATAATCATTTTATTTTATTACTTTTTTGAAAATTTTAATAACAAACAAGTTATATATGTTAGATAATAAACGTTGCATCTAATCGTGTTCCCATCATCACGAGACATAGACACAAGATAAAAATATAAATATTTACAGTGACATAATGAATGAAACAACAGATCGTCAAACATGACGACAAAGCTAAATTGAATTGCTTGTACCTACCTTGATTCAAATATATCAAACCGGCATCTATTGCTTTATGCCTTCTTACCATTTCCTGAAAATATTGTACTACATACCCTCTCTATTGTTAAAAGATTATCTACTTCAAGCTCTCTTAATATATGTGAAAGACTAGAATGAAAGTTATTCAATGGAATATTTCTTGTATAATGTGTATCTATGTGTCCAAAGAATAATGGATTTGTTATACTACACACTACTATTAAATTTTCCTGCACAATAATTATTCATTTATTAGTTAACAGCAAATGAACTCAAAAATCATTTTTAAACATTTAAACACATTACACACATTACACGCATTATTCTCCATATAAAATGATGTGACGATCACATAATTTTATGTGGAGAATAGAACAATCAACCGCAAAAAACCATCACCTATTAAAATGTGAACATTTTCAACGCAATCTCACTGAATTTAATTAAACGCCTTTCCTGTCCAACTGGCAGCAAAACGTATTTTATCCACTCAATGAAAAAGTACGACTGGGTACGACTAACATTCCGAGGGTGATTTAAACGTGTGCCCATAATCGCTGTATCTCGGTATGCAAGTCTTCCTAAAATTTCAGTCTATGGTGGCCCGATGAAGAGTCTAGCGTGTAGAATTGGTATTATAAAAATCCTTTATAATATAAAGGTATTAGTTTACACATAAAATATTATTATATATTTTTTACAGTTTATAATTTTGTATGACAAAATTAACCGGAAAAAATTGCTATTTTTTTAAATTAAGTGGGCATAAGTCCTTATACCCTTTATTACCAGTCGTCACTGCAATTGATTGCGTGTATGAGAAAGGTTTAGATTCTGAAATAGGAATTACTACACATTTATGTCACACACGCGGGAGGTCGTTTTAAAAATTTTGCGCTACCGTAGTGAGTGAGACTGTAGTGATGTCAAAATAAAGTTTCAAGATACTTACTCCATTTTACGATACTTACCATTAAAAAAAGTCAACAACCAAGGCTAGACATGACAATGCGAATAAAAATTCATGGCTGTTGCCTTAACGATGTAAAAATCTCTATTCCGAAAGTAGCTGTTTTTTTTTAATCATATTTCTCTTGATTCTGTGCATAAAGCGGTCAAGGCTATTAAATACGATTCAGTTCACCCATTGTCATGAATAACTCTACGAAAATTATCTAAGAAACTTAAATTCAAAACTTAATATGATCGAAATAAAAGAAAAGTGTCGTTCTAATGGTTGTTAGAACATGTGGAACATGTGCAATTAATCATTGCTAGGAAACCTGGTAATAATAGAAGAGATACTCCAGTGGATAAATTTCGTCTTTCCTTTTGTGTTATTTTCCTCATTTTGTTATTTTAGTGATTAAATAAATGAAATGAAATGGATTTCAGAACACATGCAGAGGATGTAGATAATTTCAGAGATAGAGTAATGTAGACGCATACCTTATTATATTTTACATATTTTTTTGTGCATTATTATTATTATTAGACTGTGTACATTAACCTATCACTTTCTTATACTAGCTATTAATTTTTTCAATTGTATATGTACGTACGTTGTTTACCTGCACTGTAAAATAATGTTATATTTAATTACTTTACATTTTACTTAATGCATTCAATTAATGATTAATTATGTATGGAGTTGCAATAAATCATTTCGGAATACTTAACCTATTACAGTCGTGAGTGAAAATGAAGAAAAATAAGTGGAAAATTACAGGAATATAATTATTCTAGGTGTTATATTTTAGTATACCATATAATGTATAAAATTGGAAGTTTTTTATTGAAAACAGACAATTAAAATACCTCAACCAAAGGCAGTACTGAAGGTACTATATTATAATATAGAGTGACATATTTAGAAATGTGAAGATATTATGTAATTCCTAGGATCATCTTGACTCAGAAGAGCACTGGACTATGTCGATTAAGAAATATTGATGACTTATCAAACTGTGCTTAATTTCAGTCAATTAACTTTCGCCAGAATTAAGTAATGAATACCAAACTGTTTGTTTAAAAACATTTAGAGCAAAAAGAAATATGCAAAGACGCGTTTACATTATTGCGTTTGACATTATTTAACAATTTATATTTGAAAGAATAATTCTATAAGGTGTACCGAAGCTACTTTTATAGATGTTTTCTTACCTACATAAAATATCGCAAATGTTTGTACCACTTCCAACTGCTGACAGGTGCTTGAATATAGAGCACAAAATATATACAATAAGTTCGAAATGTATATATCGATAAAATTGGTACCAATGAAGTGGCCACCAAAATCGTATGATTTAACGCCTATAGACTTCTCTCTTTGAGGCTGTCTTAAATCGCGGGTCTATGTGAATAAACTGCAAATAATTGATCTAATTAATCAAAGTCAACATAACGAACGCCATCCAGCAAATTCAGCCAGATTTATGCGACACAGTTATCGAAAATTGGACCTCTCCATATTTAAATATTCTGTCTATCTAATTTTCTAATATTCTATCAATAAAATATTCATTCAAATAAAAAAAAACGAGTGGATGTCGCACACACAACTTGTTTTATTTAAGTTTAAAAATCGAGTGTCCTTATTGGAAGACCCTTTATTATTCAATTACTGCCACATGAATTTATTAGAATTATTATTTTTTGCTTCATACCATAGATGTTTTGATCACGTTTTTATCCTGATAGAAAAGATAATTAGCATGGTATTTTCGATATTCTACTGTAAAACAGGTTTTTGAGGAATAACTTCCAAAAGATCCAGGCATCTGGTGTTATTATTAGGAGTTTGAAATTTCAGAAACTTAAAGATGTTATACTATCTATGGAATTATAGCTACAATTGAAGGGCTTGGTGCAAAAACCGGACGGCTCCATTTTTTTAAATTTCACAGTATCAACATTAAACTCTTTTTCAAAATTAAAAGTTATTTTTCAATAAAGAAAAGTTCACTAGAAAACATTTTTCTTATGAAAATATACATATTTTTTTGTTAAACAACACTTTTTCAAAATGGAGCTGTCTGTTTCTTGACACAAAATATAATAACAAAACTCAGTGTATGATAAAAAACTGATTTATTTCACAAGTAACTCGAAAAAAGTACAAACATAAGTTCAAAACATCTCAACTTCTACATCTTCATCATCGCTATTTGAGTTTTCTTGAGGTATTTCAGGACCAAGAGCATTAAAAACAATATCGCAATACCACTGATCATTCTTAGGTACATAATACATAGCCAGGGACATAAAATTCTCAAGTTTCTTTTGATTTATGGGTAGAGGATAGTTGTTATAAAGTTTTTTTGAAGGCAACGAATATGGTGCAGATGATATTTTGAAAGCAAATTCAGAAAACAATGTTATTCCTGTTGTTATACTGCACTTCCCTACATTAGTTTTTTCGTACTTGAAAACACGATATTTCGAAATAGAGAACTTTCCTTTTTCAGCATTTGTAACAGTTTTTTTCATAAAACTTTTAAGATGTACAGAGAAGTTTAGAATGATATCCTGACGCACTTCTACTAAAATGAATTTCCTAGATGTGTTCTTGACCAAATCTTTCCAACCTTCAGGGGTATAAACTACTTCATTTTTACGTTTTTCTTTTTCGATTAAGCCGAATGATCGATCACGCCCTGCGAGCGGTCATTTGGCTTAATAATAGTAATGATTTTCAGTAAGAATTAGACATCTCCAGAGCTGGCCGGTTCTTGACACCAAATGATATTCATACAACTCCATAAGGTGTTATATTTTTTATTATAATTCATGGATCTGTCCAATTTTTTTTCCAAACGATTTAGCGTCCCAAGTATACTTAAATTCATTGAAAAAGTGATTTTCGGAAAAAATGGAGCTGGCCGGTTTTTGCACCAAGCACTTCAATTACCTATTACACATGATAATTTTTTAAACATGATAATAGATGTAATGATTATGTATTAGAGTAAAGAAATAAAACAAGCTTAACGATAATTTAATGGCATTTATTAATACGTGTGACTGTGCTATTTGCAACCTGGATAACTGTGGAATTTGACAGAAAAGTCACATTAAAATTCTTTAATAACAGATTGGGTCTAATTGACCCAATAATAAATTATTTATTTAGTAATAGTAAGTCAATATTAGGTGAAAATCATTAATAGATATAATGAATTTAGTCAGATTAAGATCGTCTGCAAGAGTAATATATTACTATTTGTAATTACAGTTTTTATATCATTGGTAAAATGTGAGAAAATAGTAGGTCCCAATTGTGACTCTTGGAGTATACCTGATAACACATTTAAATCTTATAAAATATCTTGTCCGAAACATAAATTTTATGTCAATCAAATACATAACCACATATACCGTATAACTTGAGTTTTATTATTAATAATTGATTAACCATACGGTCTTTCAAATGTCGGTATAAACAAAGTTGTTGAGGAAGCTAATGTGATGGAACTATTTCCATTAAAGTTGATCTTAAGATGTAGGGATGTCTATGAACAGAAAATAACAATCAATCAATAGTATTATTTTACTTCTTGAATACTGAAGTTTTTGATTTTATGGCGTAACGTCTGCCACAGGATCAGGTCTGTCTGTTATCTCTGCCACAATTCTTAGATCTGTTACTAATGGCACAGCTTATCGGTACACTCTGTATGAATAAATTTACGC
The DNA here is from genome assembly GCA_037954035.1 of Rosalia funebris. Classification (NCBI taxonomy): domain Eukaryota; kingdom Metazoa; phylum Arthropoda; class Insecta; order Coleoptera; family Cerambycidae; genus Rosalia; species Rosalia funebris. Next base: position 11,386,593 of record JAZFAV010000008.1, read on the forward strand.
AAAATATGGTATCCGTATTTATATACGAGTTGCTGTAGAGCAATAACATTATTTTCACACATTTATAATTTATATATGGAGCGTTATAAATTTATGAACCCGTTTTTCAGGAAACCGCTGCTAGGCGACCTGCTGCTCCTTTCTGCTTTGGTGCCGGTTTCCCTTAACAATTCGAGGAATTGTAACTGTACCCTGTCGTTCTATGGCGAAGCCGTCGAGGAATAATGATGAATCGCGGTACGAGATCGGGATTCTAATTCGGTGGTACCATCCAATGTGCTCTGTGTGCTGAATGGCGCTATTTTTTTTGTAATTTTAATCCGTGACACTGTGGACCTACTTTATTTGAGTGCTTAAAAAAATCATGCGTGATAAATTGTGACAGAAGATGTGGGGATTTGGTGTGATTTTTGGATTATTCTTTACATGTAAGTACTGCACAGCGACAATACACGTACGAGGTAAATATGTACTGTACGTTACGGCGGCTGGTCGAAGTAGATGGTGAAAAAAAACTTGGCCATCAATGACCAAAGGTTTCAATAAGTGGTTACTACATAGTTATGACAAATTAGTACCTCGTTAGCCCTTTAGAGCACTATTTATAGATACTAATATTCCTTTGAGAATATTGAAGTTTGCGAATTATTGCTATTATATTAGTTATATTGCTATTTCGATGATCACGAAGATAACGACCTAATGAAATATGTTTTAATTTTTTTACTCTTAATGGCATAATTTTTATACTTATAACATAATCTATTCACAACAGTCTTACACTGTCTGTCAATATACAGTCAGAGTAAAATATTGCGTATTTTTCAACAAAGATTCATTATTCTTATTATTTTCAAAGAATGTAACTGGTAGACAAGTTTGCATTTTATAATAACATCATATAGTAAGTACTCACCTACTAAATGCAGACAAAATAAGCCTCTTGAGATACTTATCTTAATGGAAACTTTCCCTACAAAAAGTGCGTCAATAATGTGTAAATATATTTTTTAAAGCAATTAAATAAATGTAGGAATTATAAGTATATTTTTCTAGAATGATTTACAAATAATCAATGTTTGCCTTGCATCTAAAGGTTGAAGAAGTGAGTTTCCGCGAATAACCCAATAAATAAAAAATAATGCTTAAATATGCTTTTTTTCTAAATATTGTAATTATAAAAATTCTTCTATGATTCTTTACGAATAATCAAGATTTCGACGTGTATCTTGTAAAAATTGAAGAAGAGAATTTCCGCGAATAACTCAACCGTAAAAATAATATAAAATAATGTGTAAAAATATTTTCTTTTAAATAATGTAATTACAAAATATTTTTCTATAATTTTATACAACTAATTGATATTTTGACTTGTAGCTGCCTAAATATTGAAGATCAAGTTCCCGCAAATCAAAAACCAAAATAATAAAAAATGTTGTCTCAATACAAATTTGAAAATAGGTGATATGTTTTTCGCTAAACGATATTCCTTTTATTGAAAAAAATTAGATCATTTTAGATAAAATATATATATTCTATACCTATTATATATAAAGATATATCCTAAACATATTTACACAATATGTATATAGGTATTAAAAATAAGTAATTCTGCACTCAAATATATTTATTCCAACAAATTCTTTTTAAATTCGATCCAAATTACTGAATAAATAGGTATTAGTATTCAGTAACAGTATAAACTATTAATTTAAGACATTTAGGCGTCAAATCATTGGTTTATATTAAATATCGTTACCAACAATGTGACGTTTATTTTTGTTTGGAACATGCTAAAACGATGAAGAGGATTAATAATTTTTTACACTTAAAATAGGCAGTTGGTTATAACTATTCCTTGTAATTCACGTCCAATATTTTTTTATATATAACTTTATGACATTTACATGAAAAAATAGGTGTTTTTTTTGTATTCAACATATTGTTCAATACTAATTTTAGTTTGTATAATACAAAAAAAACTTGTCAATGCTCTCCTGGGCTCTCCTATTAAATATCTTCCAAATTTATTGTTTTGCAACATAAAATGAGTTTTTTTGTATAAATTTAATTAATGCGATTAAAAATTAGTGTGAAATATTTATTATTGCATTGTATTAATTAAAATAAGTGGTTAATTAAGTCTCTACCTCATTAATATCTAAATTGTGTAATATTTGATTATGGGATCTCTCAGATGCATTGCGCCCGAATGTGTTTGGATTCATACTGCGCCCGACGGAAGGTTAATTACATAAAAAAAATATACGACAAAAATCCAACTCGTCACTAAAAAATTGTTGCAAATTTTACTCGATTTGAATATATCTATTACGTATAGTAAATTTAACTTAAAACCTCTATTTAAAAACAAGATCGTGTATTCAATTGAATATATTGTGAATATATACCAGATGGGGATTCTGTGGATTTGTATTGAATGTAGATTTTCTTGTGAGCAGTAGTGACGTCATCATTATATAAAAACTAGAAATTAAATATAAGATTTGATTCTATAAATTAGGATTTATCATCATTTCAATTAAGGGCCCACTAAATTATATCCTATGATATGGATTGTTTTGAGACAATTCTCGATTGCATGGCTTAGAATAGTTGCACTTCTGTGTGACATCTCTTAAAAAATTTTAAGTTGCTGTACATCTCTAGCGTAGATTTTTGCTTGAGAACTTAAGTCTGTTAAATCTGAGGAAAAGACCTGGTTTTCATTTCAAAACTGGTACATTCATCGGTTGCATGATCTCGGATGTTCACGTCTCATGAAATCATTGACTTACTTTTTAACCATTTATCAATTGCTTTGAACTTTTAAAGTGTTTGATACCAATTATGTTATTACTAGTTTTATTGTTCTTTATCAGAACGGTTCATTGGTTATTCCATCCACGCATTAAAATTTAAATTAATTCTAACTCAATCAATTTTATAGCCAAGAAATTCATTAATGATTGTTTCGTTATGATAATTGTTAGTAAAAGTGATAAAACTGATTTCTGATAAAATATATAACCAAAACTATAGCAAACATATATTACATGTAAAGGGAACCTATATGTTAATAAGCTCTATTACATAAGCCCAGTCATTTTGATGGAGTGGTTCTTGAAGTTTATACATTTCCTTATATTTCTCACCTGAATACTTCTGGTTTTCTATTTTAATTTAAAATAAACGTCCTGCAATATCCCATCGAATTTGCATTGTTTGTATTATGGTGTAAAAGTTCAGGCTGTAACTCGATATTTCAAGTGTTTTTCTTTAGGATATAATTATAGATAGTAACTGTTGGCTTTTACCCTTAGCGAGTACCAATGAAACGTCTAAAAATTGTCAGACACTCCTTCACCGTCTTCCACATATCATCGAGATAACATTCCGTTTCTCATTTTAAAACTTTTCGCCAACCAAGTTGGCATCATTGGGAGATGATTAAAACTGAGTTTTAACCATCTCCCAATAATGTCTTAACGTCCATGAAAATGGTTTATAGTTATGTTCGATACATATCCGTTAACATAACTAGTAACTCGAAAATACAAGACAACAACCAGCTTTAATCACGAAAAGAAACAGATGGATCCAAAATTGTTTATTCTGTATTTATAATAATCAACTTGGAGTAAGAAACATAAATGATAATCATGTGTACATGTATTACAAGAGATAAATGTTCACTTTTGCCCAAAACTATATTGTACTCTTCCTTTGCATCGCTCTAATTGATCTGGGTGGTACTAGGCTCCGATCACCCCTACTTCGTGTGTATAAAACATTGGCAAGATGTTTCACAAGGCCCCAACCGCAGACTCACATTTTACATTACAATCAGATCAGTTAAATAAAAACGATTACTAGAATAAAAATATGACACATTATAATAAGAAAGTTAAATATTTTCCTTAATACAGATTATGTAACTCATATTGATTGTCAGATAAAGGTTGGATTGTTTTTTGTTCCCGATATTATGAATGAGATTATCTGGTTCACTGTTTCTGCGGTTTTGCATCATTGATTTGCGCAACATCTCATTACCGGTGCCTTGTAGTAAAAGTAACATTCGGTCAGTACTGGTTCCGATTTAATTTGTTATTAAATATGCACCGCCTCCCGTTTAACGATAATATTTAATCGACGTATTGACACATTCAACTACATATACAATATATACAATATATCATTCAAAATTACATTGTAGAGTTATTTTATAACAGGTCTCTTGAAATGTTTTTCTCTTTTTTGGGTGAGTAAAACTCGGTTATTAGAAAAGATGTTTACATTGACTGTTTTTTATTTAAATTTACAATATCAGGAAAGTAATGTATGAATATGAACATCGTCAAGGTGCCTTTCTTCAAGCTGCTGTTCCTTCTCAAGGCGCGACTTAAAATTTGCGATAATTCATGCTGGTTCAATTCTTTGAATTTTCTCACCTATTCTGGTTTTTAAGTGAAGCAACGCCTTAGGAACATCAGTGTATATCTGAGATTTCGAATAACTCCATAAGAAGAAATCCGTTGGCGTTAAATCGGGACATCTGGGCGGCTAATTAATGTCCCACTGCTTAGAGATCACTTTTTTAGGGAATGTCGTTCTAACGGCTTCCTCTAATAAATTTACAGTATGGGCTATAGCCTCATCTTGCTGAAACCGTGTGTTTTCATTAAATTCAGCAAAACTTCACGTTTTGGTGCTAAAAAATTCTCTAGTATATTTCTATATTGACGAGAAGTCACAGTGAGTGCAACATGGTTTACACTTTCATAAATCAAAGGACCAATTATGAGAGATGCATCGCCCACACTGTTAATTTGGGAGAATGTAAGGGATTTTGGTGCTTCTCTCGAGAGTTTTCTATAGATGAGTAACGGTAATTTTGTTGGTGAATAGGATATTATCAAAGTTTTCAAAATTTTTGAGTAACTCTTGCCCAAAAGCGGATCGAATTGAATAGTCTTCAACCTTTAGAGCTTGCCTCAGCTGAATCTTATACGGATGAAAATTAAAATCCTTTGCCAGGATGTTGGGAACAGAGGTTTTCGAAATATTTAAGGCGCCTGTATATTTTTGTACAGAACGGCCAGGTGTACGTATCACTACTGTACGAACACACCCGACGTTTTCGACACTTTTTGCTATTCTGGGTGGTTGGTTTCTTGGGTTGGGTTGGTTTACGGGTCTTGGTGGACTCGTTGTTTTTTTTATTGCCATTATGTTATTAATGGTAGTGCCTTCTCTTTCAAATTTAGTGGCCTACGATTCGGTAAATATTGCTGAAAGAGCTTGATCAATGTCGTGAAGTGATGACTAAGGATTAGCTTGGAGTTTATGTTTAAGAGTGATGTCTAGTGGTAGTATATGGGCCATTGACAGTGAATGTGCCAATCAATAGACGTTTCACCCCATTTACAGCTAAACATATCCACGACAAAAATTTATTTAAAAATTAACTGTGATTGTAAGAGAGTACTTAAACAAAACCTTTCCTAATAAATGGATTGGAGGAATAGGTGCTATAGAGCAGCCACCTAGATGACTAACCTTACGCCACCGTACGATGTTGATCATCTCGAAAAAAATTATAAAAACGGAGATAGACGTTCAAAAAATATTTTCAACAGTCTTTCAGTTTTGAATATTTATATTCATAATTAATTAAAAAATCGGTAATAATCAGATCATACGGGTTTAAGGCGATCGAAACTGGATTATTATACTTATAGGTTATTATACTTATATTATACTGGGTTATTATAATTATACTTATACCATGGAATTAAGTTAATTTAAATTCATGTAGATTCGGCATTTAATTAATAAATAACGCAATAAGGCTTACAGTGGAATGTACGAAGCTATCTAGTAATACGTTTTTTGAATTATATTTGAGAATGAAACTGTTATAAAAATATTCAAAAGGAATATCTTTAAAAAAATATGATTTATGCAAAAAATATTCAGATAATCAGAACAATCCCTTAGAATATCTGATATTTTTGATAATCGGAAATAAAAAATCTCGTAAGTGTGTTCTTAATTGTGTTTGACATTCATATCAGAAACTAAAAATGATTATTTAAACACCTACGATTATTTAAAAAAAAAAACAATGATATTCGATTAGGAAAAGGTTTATTTTTCACTATGACATTTCTCACATTTAGGCGCAAATGAGTGGTCACCAAGATCACTCGGTAGTAGTTCCATTGCATAGTAAACTTTATGTACTATGCAATGTAATTACAAATACTTCTCGAAATTGTACTTTTTACGAACGGTTAGAATACAGAAGTCGAAGATGTTATGTAATGTTCTATTTTAATTTATTTTCTTGATTTCAGACGTCAGTAATCAAATTATACCCGATGAAATCGATTACAAAAATTTTCCTATGCCTGCTTTTCCACCAAACTTAACTCCAGCGAATGCGTTGAGTAGACAAACTCTCAGCTTTGGAGCTTGTAAGATTGTTCTTGGCCCGTAAGTACATAATATTCGTTTATATAAGTACTCCACATTAATATAATAATAAAATAAACAGTTTTAAAACCTTAAAACGGGCTTTTCTGCACGTAGAACATCTGTATCTCGAAATTGAGTGACCGAGAAAAAATAAACACATAAATGCAGAATATCTGTTTTATGCGACAGTTTTACTTTTTTCAAATAGTTCATCCTCGTGCTCTCTCATGACCCATTAACAGGGTGGGGTGTGTCCTATCCACCTAAGAATCAATAGATGTCGTCTGGTAGACGTCCCTAATCAGAATCAGTCGAAACCCCATCGATCCGACACGATTTAATTGAGTGAACGTGCTAACAAAAAAAATTCTCAAATAGTCCACCATTGTGCTTTCTCATGATCCATGTACATGGTAGAGTGTATTCTATCTACCTCAAAATCAATAGGTTCGTCTGGGAGACGTCCCCGATCAGAATCAGTTAAAACCCGATCGATCCGAGACGATTTAGTTGAGTAATTGTATTAACAAAACGAATTTCTCAAATAGTCCACCATCGTGTTTTCTCATGACCTATGGACAAAGTGGGGTGTGTCCTATCCACCTCAAAATCAATAGGTGTCATCTGGGAGGCGTCCTCGATCAGAATTAATCAAGATTCGATCGATCCAACACGATTTAGTTGAGTTATCGTGCTAACAAAAAAAATTTCTCAAATAGAGTCAAGGGAGGGGGTGGTGTGTGCTATCCACCTCAAAATCAATAGGTGTCATCTGGGAGACATTTCCGATCAGGATCAGTCAAAACCCGATCGATACGACACGACTTAGTTGAGTTATTGTGCTAACAAGAATAAGTGCCGACGACAACGACGACATACATACAGCAAAACAATTTTTAAAACCATTTTTTTTTGGTTTTAGGCTGAAATACGAAACATAAACCCAAAAATAAATTTTGTTTTTTCACTTTTTCTTTACACGATTACATTACTTTTTCGCTTATAGGGGAGCGCGGAAAAGTAATAAACATTATGTGTTGCCACATTTTACTCTATTTTGCAATTAGATGTATTTAGATGCCTTAGTAGTATATTCATTTCTAATTATTCACGATATGAGCAAAGTAAGATTGTTACACTATAAATTTAATGTTAATATGGTTGCTTCCATTTGATTTAATTTTCACTGTTTTTGCAAAGTACTTGTCCAGATCCAGACGTAACGTTCTACCTCTGGAACAGAGAACACCCGGAGATGCCGCAGCGCATCGATGTCGGTTCTCAGCTCAACCTCTCAAACTTCAAGAGTATCGATTTTGATCCATCTAAACCGTCGAAGATCATCATCCACGGATACAATTCGGACATGTTTCTAAACGCTCTGGCCGAAATCAGGAAAGGTAAAGATATTCATGAATATTTCGATCTTAGTGTCATCATAATAATTTTAGAATATGTAAAAACTACTCAGGATAACATTTTCGCTATTAACTGGAGTCCGCTGAACCGATCCCCTTGCTATGTCGGAGCTTTATTGAACACCAAGCACGTTGGAACTTGCTCGGCGCAATTGGTAGAACGCATCAGAGAAATGGGTGGAACTGACATACACGTGATAGGTTTTAGTTTAGGTAAAAGCACCTAATTACTTTTGTTCCTCTTTCCTTTCCGCCCCTCAAGTTATTGTCCTTTATCTTCCTTGGCCTTCCTCTTGGCCCCTCCTTTTTATTTGTTCTTCCTGCTTCCCTATATGTTTTTCACTTCTCTTCTTCGTCTCCATTCTCCATATTTTCCCTCTTAACTTTAGCAATTCCTTTCTATATATAGTTTCTGTACAGAGTTTCTAAAATTCTGACATTCTACTTTTCCATTGCCCTGTCTTCTCTTCCCCTCTCATGTCTTGCTTCTCTTCCTCCTTCACTACGTTTATTCTTTCACCTCTTTCTTCTCTTTCCTCCTTTATTTACCCATTCTCTCTCAAGCCCCATTTTCTCTTTTCTGCTTCAAGAAAAGTCACTGCTTATTCTTAAACAATTATTGATTGACAGGTGCCCACGTTGCAAATTTCATGGCGATTGCCCTTCGTCCCTATAAGATACCACGAGTTACAGGACTGGATCCTGCATTTCCAGGATACATCACGCCCAATTTAGATGCTAAACTTGATAAGACTGACGGAGAATTCGTAGATGTGTATCACACGAATGCATTCATGCAGGGAAAAGTAGAAGAAAGCGGACACGTGGATTTCTATATTAATGGAGGTGTTATTCAACCGGGATGTTGGGCAGAAAATAGTAAGTATTATTTGCACTAGGAATATTATATTCGCTGAATATCACTTCTGATATAATCAGTACGATGAGTCATCTGTATATAGACATTTATAATATTTACATTTATAGTATTGTGTCATTTTCACGTAAACGTAATTAAATATTTAAACTAAATGAAAAATAAATAATCTTCATCGTAGCTGTTCTCTAACGTTTTCGGAGGTACTCAGTTCTTCCTTTTTCGTCAATGATTTTTAAGTTGTGTTATGATTATCTTCTAAAACGCTTTTAACACAGCTTTCGACCGCGATTTGAATTGTAATATTTTATACTCAGATATTTGCTTCAAGTTCCTACAATAACGATCCGTACAACTTACTGAAACAATATCTGGTGTATTCGAAAGAATTAGCTTATTGAAGAAAGAAACATATATTTTTCGATATAATTCTAAATATTAAAAAACTAGTATGTTACCTTAGGCATTAATAATTTTCTTTATGATAAGAAATATTTGCAGAAGTAGATTAATTTTCTTGTAATTTTCCCCATATTTATTTAATCAATGTTTCTGTAGGTAATAATAAGCTTCCTAGGACCTTTTGTATAAAATATGAGGTTAGACCCATAACCTATCAAAAAAATATTTAATAGTTTATTTCATATGTATAAACATATCCTTTTTCGTGTCCAATAAATGATTCCATAGTGACCATTACTTGTAACCCTTTCATTTATGTCAAAAATAAACAGTTTTAAAACCTTAAAATGGGTTTTTCCGCATGTAGAACATCTCTATCTCGAAATTGAGTGGCTGAGAAAACATGAACCAACACATAAATGCAGAATATGTGTTTTATGCGACAGTTTTACTTTTTTCAAATAGTCCACTATCGTGCTTTCTCATGACCCATGGACAGGGTGGGGTGTGTCCTATCCACCTTAAAATCAATAGATGTCGTCTGGTAGACGTCCCTAATCAGAATCAGTCGAAATGTGATCGATCCAATACGATTTCATTGAGTGATCGTGCTAACAAAAAAAAAATTCTCAAATAGTCCACCAATGTGCTTTCTCATGACCCATGAACATGGTAGAGTGTGTTTTATCCACCTCAAAATCAATAGGTGTCGTCTAGGAGACGTCCCCGATCAGAATCAGTCAAAATCCGATTGATCCGACACGATTTCATTGAGTGATCGTGCTAACAAAAAATCTCAAATAGTCCACCATTGTGCTTTATCATGACCCATGAACATTGTAGAGTGTGTTCTATCTACCTCAAAATCAATAGGTGTCGTCTAGGAGACGTCCCCGATCAGAATCAATCAAAATCCGATCGATCCCATACGATTTAGTTGAGTTATCGTGCTAACAAGAAATTGTTAAAATGCCGACGACAACGACACACATACAGACAAAATTTTTTAAAAACCTTTTTTTTGTTTTTAGGCCGAAAAACGAAAAACAAACGCTAAACATTTTTTTACATTTTTCTTTACACGATTATATTACTTTTCCGCTCTGGTATGCGCGGAAAAGTAATAAGTTGGAACAAAATCCATGTTGTGAAATACTTTAGCTCTTTCTTATTAACCACACTACTAATTAAATGTTAATGTTAAAAGAAATACACGATTCGTGTTTAAAAAACAACATTAGTTCAACTTCCAAGTAGCTGATAAATATGGATAAATATTGCAAAAATTGATAAAAATACAGATTTTATGCAATTATTTTTTATCAGTACAGTTTATGTATCTTAGTGTTTCTTTCGACGGTAGGACGATTTTGTATTTAATCCTGAAGGACCAAGACAACTAATAATAGCTGTTATAATAATAATTCTTGATAGTGATCACTATAACTATTGTTATTTAGGTGAAACCATATTTTTTAAAAAGTTAGGTAATTCCTATACGTTGTATATAGATTATATAATTTTCACAAGTGGAAAAATTTCGAAAAAAAAATCATTCAGCTGTTCTTTAATTTCATTAATATATCCTTGAATTTTATATACATATCAAAGTGGTTTACACATATTTCTTTATTATGTCACGCTATTTATTAGTAATCAGCAAGTTCAGGATTACAAAAACATTCCTGAATCTTATATTAAAAAAAAGTAGAACAGGGCCTTTCTTTCATGATATATACCTGCTGAAACATTATTATATATAGTATACATATTTTGTTCATACACGGTGCTTTTTTAATAAGGACTCGGTTCTTGTTTTTTAAGAACATATTCTTGAAACATGGCAATTTTTGTTTGTGGGGGATAATACGTATAAAGATGATAAATATAGATGCACAATTTCTTCATCCTGGTCTGGATGACCACACTTTCACAGGAACATTATGACAAGGAACAGCGGTCAGGAACAGTAGTATCCCATATTGAAGGAACTTTAATTCCTGTTATAAAAATATTATGACTTGGGGTCTAGACTGTGTAAGTTTTGAGTTTAAAACATTAAAATGGAGTGTAAAAAAATTATTTTTAAACAACTCACCCTGGATATCTCGAGAAGTAAAGCTCCTACCTAAAATAAAATTACCCAAAACATATAAACCATTGTCTTCGACATATTGCTGTAACTTACCCCTTGGCTTCATAGGTTATCCCTTGGGAATCTGAAATAAGACAATTCGTCTTGTGATACCTCAGTTGAGTGGTAATTGTAACGGTAATTTAGCAGTGTATTATGTACAACTTCATGAATTTTTGCAAAGATGAAGCACAAATTATGACATTACATTACAATAACTGAAAATAACAATTGATTCGGTATCATGTAAGTAATTTTTATTAAACAAATAACTGATTTATTATTAGTAATGTTGTCTGTTATGGGTCATACATCAGAGGTGTTACACTCGGGTAATTTCGGGGCAATCGAGGTGCCGTCCCGTAGATTTATTGAGTTTAAATTACTGAAAATTGACATGATTTGGGGAATTGTATTATTGTTGTGTTTACTGATATTTATTTTCGTAGAGGGTGGGTTCTTCTAACATGAAAATCTGAACAATTCGATTATCAATTGTTCAGAAGTTGTACTTCTCTTTGCTTTTCTAGAAATAAAACTTGAATTGCTTCAGGAATCTATCCTTAAGAAAATAAGTGGGCTCTTAATAATAGTATCACCATGTATATTAATTCGTTAACGAAACTTTAACAGAGATAACTAGTTGAGTTAAGTTAAACTTTGTGCTAAAATGGAGGCCAATTTCAACACAACACAGTTTTTAAAATTTCACTTTGTCGCGTAAACTTAGCGAGAATATTTAAAACATTTCTTTTCCACCGCTAGAAATCGAGAATTATTTTTATTTATTTTCGCAATGATCTCATAATAGGCCTTACATTCATTGCATCAATTATTCTGCACTTCAATTTTTTTTTAAATTACCTTGAGTCTTAATCCTATTTGGGGCAATTGTGGCATATAAAATTGTGCAAAATTAATACCAGAGAAATTAACCAATTCATTTAATTTCACAATACAACATTGTTTGTATTTGTAACATTACTGAACTAAAATGGAAATGATTAATCGGTTGATTAAAGACTGACATGAACATAGGATAAAACGTTAATAGTGAAAATAAATTAAAAATTTATATTATTGAGTAGGTATCCCGAGGTCGATTTGACCTTTTGCAACATCCTTGCCTTTGAAACGGACAAAACTGCATGAAAGAGGTAGTGTGCAATATGTAAAAACTGCGTAAAGTAGTATGCTATTGCAGTTTATATTTTTTATGAAGTAATACGTTACGGTAATCAGTGAAACCAAAGAATTAGCCCCGCAACAAATGACGAGAAATTTCAAAACCTATTATACTCGTACTTGACCCACGACCAATTTGTCAGCATTTCTTTCAGTTAAGAAATAACATGCTAACTCGTAGATAATTTCCGATTTACAAAGATTAATAATCTAATTTCTTATGCGATTTAAAAAACTATTGTCTCGATTATATTAGTCAATTACTTTCAGAAGCGTGCTGTTTTTCTGGTAATTTGGCAATTCGCTTTGCCAAGACTTGGTGATTCAGATGTAAACTATTTACGAAGTAGGCTAGTCGATACGCGGTGTAAATAATAGGCGGCGCGGCGCTCAAAAAATAAATGACTGTGTCACAGAAGCAAGATATATATTATATATAAGATAATTTGTTTGTTTTTAAGGTTATCATTATCAACACATAATTAATGAACCATTAAATAGTAAAAAAATAAAAATTTCTACCTAGTATTATGTCTAAGTACGAAATAGATGTTGCAATTTTAACATTGGTTCTTTGTCATAGTTGATATTACAGTGGTGTTTAATTATTTCAGTGCGTTCAAAATCATCTGACATCTATATTTTTGGTTATTTTGTATTTAAATTAAACTGTTAAATTTTATTCTAGGATTGTGATTTGATTCTAGAATTACAAATTCTAGAAAAATAAGTATGTTAATCCTCTAGCATGCAAAATCGAACTGCTGCAAATTTGTTGTCAAAACAATCTTTATTATGTAAATCGGTGTCAAAAAAACCGATTCTGAAAGTTTCAGGTAAAAAAAAAATGACGCGTTTAGTCCCCAGGTGCAAAATAGGTAACTCCGCTTCAAGGTGCACGTTTGAGCATAAAAAACCAAACCAGGGGCGTTTCATTTATTGTGTGGTTTTTATTGAAAAAAACAATAAATGTGATGATATAATATTAAGAAAAAACATTATTTTGGTTCGTGATGATTATACTCAGCATGACAAATTTTAACGGCTGAGTTACATAAATGAATCTTGAATTTTTTGCAACTATACTGGGTATACGATTGCTTACAATGTTTACCCATTTTTTTTGCCAGTATCTCTCGGTAACCACAAAGACATATGGCCGATGTTATAGTATCTCACATCTGCGACCGGATGAGTTGCTTTTTTGCCTCTTGTGAGAGCGACTGATGATGCAACTGCGCCAGGTGATGCCGGCTGATCGTCAGCACCTCTTGATGAAGGTCTCCCAGCACGCCGTTTTTCAACGAGTGTTTCAGCTATCTGCGATGTAAAAACTGGAAGCTCGCTAGGCTTTTCTGGTTCATCATTGCTCGAATCGTTCTTCTGTTCTGCGGCAATTCGGTGGTACAGTATGTACGCATCTGTTGCGGCCATATCAATGAAGTGGTAGAAGAGCTGCGTCATCACATTCGTTATTTTGGCCCGGATGTGGTAACGGCCCATCAATCCATCCATCAAGTCAATCCCACCCACGTGGGCATTGTGCTTTTGAATTATCTGAAACAGTCAATAGAATTCTCCATTATTTCTATGTAAATAAAAAGAATTGTGATGAATTTATTACTTTTGTGATGATGTTATTTACTTTTGGACATGCCGATGACAATACATTTTCTGCAGTTTTATTGATTGTAAAATAAAATTCAGATTGGAGGTACGCATCACTAGTTTCCCCTGCATTCATTTCATGTATTGCATTCGAAATGCAATCGCTCACATCTGCTTTGATTTCATGGGATATATAATACGGATCGCGCAAAGAATCATCGCTATCATAGTCAACTTCTTCGCCCGAACTAACCGAATTCATCATCTCGATTTGTTCTTCAGTTATTTTGCCCGTAATAAAATTATTAGCGCGTCTAGACATTTCTTGTGTTGAAAATTTATGAAAAAAAAAAAAAAAGAAAACAAAAGGTAAAAAAACCACGAAAAACATTAGATAAGCACATGTAAACAATAATGACAAAAGAGTGAAGAAAGTTCGCTCAAACGTGTAAGTCAACCTTGAGGATGAGATCACTTTTTCCATAATTTCTCATAAAATATTTATTTAGTTTCAAACCCATGATTTTATTCGAAAATAAATAGTTTTACTTACCTAGAAAAAATGTGTTTCACCTTAATCGGTACACAAAAACAAAGTTGTGGATTGTTGAAAAAATAATTTTCGGAGCAAAAATTTTGCGTGCTCTTCTATCAAAGGTGTACACTGAACTGACGGTAGATGCCAAACCAAACGCCAGAGTGCGCTCAATAACAATTCAAAATGTCACAAATGGTATGCCTGATGTGAGACTTCTCACGTGGATATTTTCACGTAGAAAAAGAATTTCGTTTTGCCGCAATCGCGGTTTTAGCAATACCTTACTTGAGGTGAACTTGCATGGAATAGAGGGTTAAATGTTATCGCTAAAATTGTTAATATTGTTAAGAAAGAAGTAATCATCCGGTATATGTATAATATTCAGTAAACACACATGGCTTTTGTGTTTATGTATATAAGTAAATTTTTTTGAATCATCTCTCGTTCCTATATTATTTTATATTAATAAATATAGCTATTTAAAATTAATAAATTATTGCCATCTAATTAATTCTCAGTTAATAACTCCAGGCCATATGGCATGGAACTGCATTTCATCTTTATTAGCAATCATCAGTGTAAGTATTTTCGGGTGATCTGAGACTCTTATATGGGTCCTGTAGAAAGCTGGCATGAGTGTACATATGGAAATTATCAAGCGCCATCTACCTGCTACATGGCAAAGTGTCACCTACGAAAAGCTATGCTGCCTCTTATTTCTAATGCAGCTTAGTGAGGGGTAATAATTTCAAAGGAATTGTCACCATCTAATTAATTCTTAGTTGAGAATACCAGGTCATACTTTAAGAAATAGCTTTTTCATAGAAGAAATAGAAATAGAACAAATCTTCTTCATTTCTCAAAAGCAATACGCTGTTTTATTGGAAGATTATTAAGACATTTGATATTTAAGACGTTTTTAGACGAATAAGAGTTCACTGTATAGACAAGTTACAAGAATCACATGTGCTATTCCTAAATATAATGTTTTGCATATACTTCAAGAGTACGCAAAGTGTTTATACTTTGACGTACATATACTGTGATTATGCTAAGTGTTCTATATACCAGCATTCATCAGTATCGCTTTGACGTTACTTGCAACATACTTATACAAATGTCTATCAATATTTAGTTGTTTTCATGGATAACCATGATGTTACAGAAAACAATGCTTTGAATGGATTCGTAACATTTCATTAATTTCTTTGATTTGTTTACTTTTTGTTACTTGGGACAAACGTGATCACAAATATGACTTAAGGACGCCATTTTATAGAGCTCGACAGGTGATTTACGAATACGAGGGGGTATTCAAAACAAACCGAACTGATGTTGTGGTGGGTGGAGTTATTTTAGTACCGCGCTCTGCCGCTGGGAGTATATATAGCTACCATTCCCGAGTCAGTAAGCCAAGCGTCGTCGCTAAAAAAGATTCTGTTCGGTTCGTGTGAATCTTTTAGTGACAGTTGCTTTGTGTTATCGTCGATTTTTGATTCTCGTGAATAGGGCGCGAAAAACTGCCACAGAAACTTTTGTAATTTTAAAAACGGCCTACAAAGATGATGCTATTAGGAAAACTTAAGTGTTTGAGTAGTTTTCGTGTTTCAAAAGAGGTGGTCAATGTCAATTGATGACAAACCTCGCTCTAGACGTCCTTCCACGACTCATATCGTAGAAACTGTTAGAAAAAATCGTGAAATCATTCTGGAAGACCGATAAGGGACCATTGACGACATTGTGTAAATTTTTGGTCAAATATTGGCGCACAGACAGGTCTGTATGAGCAGGGGCGTTATCGTGGTGGAAAAACCAGTCACCTGACTGCCATAGATCAGGCCCCTTCCAGCACAAACTGTTGCGCAATCTTTTCAAAATTTACAGGAAGAATGCCTGGTTAACTATCTGACCCCGTGGAACAAACTCTGAATGGACAATTCCTCTCGCATCGAAAAAACAAAGAAACGACCAACACACAAAACAACTCTCATTAAAAAATTCACACAAGCCGAACGAAACCCTCTTTAGTGACGACGTTTGGTTCAATGACTCGCGAATGGTAGCACTATACGCTATAGCAGCAGAACGTAGTACTACAAAAACTGCATCAGTTCGTTTTCTTTTGGGTATTCCCTCGTATATAGGGTCTGCTATAGTTTTGTATATGAACTAAATTCTCTCTTTTTTGTCGCATTATCGACCGTTTCAACCTTCTCTCACGATTACAGAATATTTTCAATATCTAAATGTAGCCAATCTGCATATTCACAAATTACAGATTTATCTGTGTAAATTCTTCGATGTATACAACAACCTTTTATTACGTTATAAGTATAACAGTTATCGTTATGTTTCCAGGATTCTTTGCCTGCAATCACCACCGCGCCGCCCTCTACTTCGCAGAGTCCATTAACACCCGGAAAGGCTTCTGGGGATGGCCCTGTCCTTCGTTCCTTGAGTACCTGCTAGGAAGATGTCCGCCGCGCGATCCCCAGATCATTATGGGAGAGTACATGGACAAGACGGCACGTGGCGTCTATTTAGTCATAACGGAATCCGTGGCCCCGTACGCCGTTGGAAAGTACGACGGCCCCGAGATCGAGATTATCCTTAAAGCCGATAAGAATCGCAAGGACATCCTGAATAAATACAAGAAAGACGTCATAAACTACGTAGACGAAGACAGTCTGATAGAGCAGATGTACGGCGATAATGTTCAAGATATACAGAATCAGCTGCGTACAGAATACGTGAATAATATTTTCGATGTTACTCTGAACGTTTCAGATATTGTTAATAAAGTAGGCTAGTTTTTTTTATTAAATGTGTATGTACTTTCACTGTCTTGTTTATATTATTGTTGATATCCCACTGTCTTGAGCATCGTATATCTAGTTTTTGCTCCTTTATCCCGAAGGGTTTTTTTAGAAAGTTGCACATACAGAATATGTAAATGTATTTAGGGGAAAAATCTTGATTCAGGAAGCTGTTTAACACTTCGTTACGTGCTAGGCGGTCCTCAGGACCGCAATTTCATGAAAGTTCAATTAGCGCGGGAACCACGCATGCAGGACCAGGGAGAGCCACTAGTGTTCTTCTTCTATTGTGCTTAGAACATCACAGGTAAGGAGTCACAGGACTCTGGCAGTCGTTGGAAGAACGTTGTTGTGAAAATTTCCATGTGCGGTGGAAATGTACCTATGTAATGACATGACTAAGAAGGCGTGTAGCGAAGGGTTCAAATGTTACAGCATATAACACAGGCCAACAATGATTTTGTGATCTCACTTTTTTTGACATTTTCGCTTAGTTACATACCATGAACTACAGAAACACTGTGGTTTTGTTTCCATCACACACTAGTATTTGTAAATTTTCATTGTACAATAATTTGTAGTTCCGAGGTTCTATAAAATTAAACCGAGTAAAACCGAGGTTCCATAAAATTAAATTTTGCCTCAGTCTTTGCGGCACCTCTATGTTTAATTGATTTTAAACGTATACACAAGTATGGGGGATTTACCGAAACAGTGTTGGCCGGTGGGGATATTCCGGTTTTATACCATTCGAGTTTTATATTATTCGGGTATTTATATAGTCGCTGTAGTACGTTCTTAATGCGTGTACGTTTACTCGTGACATCGCGTCGTGTGTTTTTATTTTGTTTTAAAATTGCCTAGAAGTTGTAAAAATACACCAAATATATAAACCTTTTATAAACTTAACATCTAGTTCAAATAACGCTATCTATGTAAATTTGGTTGATTCGCAAAACATTCTTTTGCCGTCACTTCATATTAAATTAGGATTAATGAACCAATATATAAAAACTATAGATAAAAAAGGAAATTGTTTTAAGTACTTATGTGACAAATTTCCAGCTTTTCTGTAGCAAAATTAAAGGAAGGCATTTTTGTAGGACCACAAATAATAAAATTAATGCAGGACCAGCAAGAAGAAACAATGAGAGAAATTGAAAAAAAAAATTTTTGGATATGCTTTAAGAATAAAACTATATAAGAATAAAAAAGAATTTTATTTTAGGAAATCATAAACATCCGCAGTATGAGGAAATTGCCAATAAACTTTATTTCAGCTGGGTAAATTTAAGCAACTTGGTTGTAATATGAACATAAAAATTCACTTTCTGCATGGACTATTTTCCAGAAAATCTTGGTGTTGTTAGTGAGGAGCAAGGCGAAAGGTTCGATCAAGACATAAAGGAGATGAAAAGGAGGCACCAGGATCGATGGGATGTGGCGATGATGGCAGATAACTGCTGGATCCTGAAAAGAGAACATCCAACGAATGATTACACAAGAAAAAGTACAAAACAAAGTTTTTTGTTAAAATGGGAGAGATTTTCAAAGAAAAAAATAAATTAGAAATACAAAACAATTTATGTTGTTGCTTCTTACTATTTCTTAATGTTAAATTAAATTCAATATAACGTTTATTAAAATGTAATTTTTCCTTTAGTTGTTAATTTATTCTGATTATTCAGTTGATCAAAACCCTTACGTGAGGGGCAAAAACGGAAGGTAGATATGAAATCGGCATAAACTCACTTATAATCACTTATAAAATCCAAATCAACTTTCAAAATGTCAAAATTTGTAGGCCTGTGCAATATGTTGGAGAATTTTGAAGCGCCGACTTTGATTGCATTGTAAATAAATTATATATGCAGCACCACTTTCCAAAGATTTGATTGCAGTAAAATTCAATTTCTAACGAACTATTTGTAGATAATATAAACTCTTGATTATTACTAAATAAAATTGTAAAAAATATAATTTAGTATTAATTTTGCTTTAAACAGGTTTTGGTATATATAATTCTCTTTTAAATACAATATTTTCGTAATAAATTAGACGAATAATAGCTTAATTTATTAGGATTTAGTTATTTCTTGACAGTCAGCTTTCAAGTATAATCGAGATTCGTTGAACAATGACGTAAAAAATCAATAAGCTCAGTCTGAGAAGAGAGAAGCTCAGTCTAGGTTAAGGACAGAAAGTCATGTTATATCATTACTAAGGCTGTCCACTTCAATGCCTTATCAACTACGCATAAGTTATAACAGATATCTCAAGCTTACGTGACAGCATCTCGGCTGCCACAGAGTTACCCGACGGTAATATGACTGATCAGTACTCACGGTGGACAGCTTTAACAATTTATGACTATGAATGTTGAATGAAACTACCATCAAAATGGCAATCTTGATACTATTTGCAGATTTTTTTTTATGTCACCTTGACTGATATTATTTCAAATAAATATTTTTAATGTGAAAAATAATAACTAATAATGGAAATATTGATTTAATTTCGTAAATATGCATATTCATATATCTCGTTATCAGTTTTGAACTACTATTTATTTCAGTATAATGTTGTCCTTGACATATCAAGGATGACGATATTTCAAGGTCATTTCAAGTAGTAAGGTACTAATACTTACTAATAAATTTTATTATGTCGATAACATTAATATCGTTAATAATGCTTTGGATAATAATATTTCACACATCAAAAACGTACAATATTTTTAATACACAAACAAATTAATATAGTGTCCATCAGGACTAACATTGTAATATTATAAATCCGAAAAGCACGAAAACAAAATAAGAAAAAGATGGAAAATAATTATCTGAATTGAATCATCTATCTAGAAGGGAGTTATTTAAGAACAAAATTTACTTGATCGTCAAAAGAAGTGAAGATTAATGTACGAATAGTGGAATTTATTAATAGCAACAGATAAGGTAAACATATAAATATGTTCTGCCTTTTAAGTACATGTCAGCTCAATGTCGGGCACTGAACCGAATGCCCTCCGTATTCTGGTTTTAGTTTTCCCACTGTAGCATGTAGTCTCGACGGGGTTTAGTTACAACGTTTACGCTACGTTTTCTTGATAGTTGAATATACTTGAAACTTGGAACTATTTGTAAAATGAAATGTAACAATTAAAAAAAAAAACTCAGCATTACAAAAAAAAAACGTCAAATACTAAGCCTCAACGTAGTAAAAAAGAACCGATAGAAACAACGTTTGTGTTGAAAATATGAGTATTCGTTATGTTTAAATACGTATTTTTAAATCCTCGTATAATATTATACTTTTCAATATAGTTCAATTTTAATCGGGATTATTATAAAATACTTGAACTGTGAAGCAATGAACCGGTCTACAACCGTGAAGTAATGAAGGTTACACACACTACTTGTAGAGTAGTTAGAGCTATTTTATCATCCTAATTATGAGTTTATTTAAAAATTTCTTACATTTTAAAAATATTTCAAAGCTAAATTAACTAAACTTTAATAGTAATATTCCCAAGTCACTCACATTCCCTATATTAATTGCAGCTTTTAATTTTTCCTCGTTTGTATAATGATATTTTTGAAGGTGTCTCTCTGCTCCTATTTCTAATGGCATTTTTACTTCCATTTCAAGTCCGATGCTGTTGCAAATTGTTTGCAGTAAAATTGCTGTTGGTTCTAATTTTTTAGTAATAATCAATTATTTTATATCGAATCCTCGACGTATCCTAATATTGCCAATGTGGAGGATTTCCAGTATCCGTGGCATTTTAGGGCCAGGGTGTCAACTGCTGAAAGTTTTGCGAAAGTTCCGCGTAAAGGAAATTCCCCGTAATCGTTTTTTGGTCTCTTAATTTTAAATATTCGGAAATTTTACAAATAATTTTATTAATGCCTACTGACGGACTGGTTCGTTTTCCATTTCTATAAAAAATAATCAGCTGATCATATAAAGTGCAAGTCGACGTGCTTTTTGTAGAAATTTGGTCCTTTTTTTTTACAAAGAACACATTTTTTTTATGCATGATTTTTGCCATCAGGAATCATGACAAGTAGAATCGATCCTTCTCCTTCGATGATCTTAATTTCCATTTTAGTTAACTCTTCTCATCTACAGGTTCCTGCCATTCTAATAAAAAGAGTAACCTGAAAGGATAAAAAAGGACTTATCAAATACAGTAAACAAACAAAAAATTTTATCAAAGATTACGAAATATTTTGTGAATTTTTAATTTTTTTAGTGTAGTACTTCATTAACAAAATAAACAGTTTTAAAACCTTAAAACGGACTTTTCGGCACGTAGAACATCTCTATCTCGAAATTGAGTGGCCGAGAAAAAATAAACCAACACATAAATGCAGAATATTGTTTTATGCGACAGTTTTATGTTTTTTAAATAGTCCACAATCGTGCTCTCTTATGACCCATGGACAGGGTGGGGTGTATCCTATCCACTTCAAAATCAATAGATGTCGTCTGGTAGACGTCCGTAATCAGAATCAGTCGAAGTCCAATCGATCGGACGTAACTTAGTTCAGTTATCGTGTTAACAAAAAAAAAAAAAAAATCTCAAGTAGTTTACCATCGTGCTCTCTCATGACCCATGGACGGGGTTGGGTGTGTCCTATCCACGTCAAAATCAATAGGTGTCGTCTGGAAGATGTCCCCGATCAGAATTAGTCAAAATCCGATCGATCTAACACGATTTAGTTGAGTTATCGTTCTAACAAAAAACATTTCTCAAATACACCCAAGGGAGGGGGTGGTGTGTCCTATTCATCTCAAAGTCAATGGGTGTCATCTGGGAGACATCCCCGATCAGATTCAGTCAATACCCGATTGATCCGACAGGATTTAGTTGAGTTATCGTGCTAACAAGAATAAATGCCAACGACAACGACGACATACACACACAAAAATTTTTAAAAACAATTTTTTTTTGGTTTTAAGGCCGAAAAACAAAAAATAACCCCAAAAAAATATTGTTTTTTCACTTTTTCTTTACACGATTACATTACTTTTCCGCTTATAGTGGAGTGCGGAAAAGTAAAATCTTCATCTGAAACTTCGCTTAGGATGAATTAATCTATTTACAGATGAAAAAAAATCTTTCTTGTTTCTCTGTCCTTCTCTTATTTGCTTCAGATATATGAAATCAGCCTGGGAAACATGGAAATATTATTCCAAATTAGTAAGTCATTGGGCGCCCATGCCAGTATTCCAACTTGAGATTATGGGAGTACTACGAGCGACCATAAAAATCATTAATCAAGAATTAATAGTAAAACCATCGGCATATTCACAGAACTAACTCAGGGCACACTCGACAATGAAAGGAGTCATTGAATGTGCTAGGGCAAACAAACAAGGTCACTTTGTGTCAGGGTTAAGGGATACCTAGGACATCGTGCAAAGAGGAGGCAGTTACTTTGTGGTTCGAGGGACTCTCTGTTGGAATCGCAACCAGCAATAGCGGTCAAGAAGATCACAAGAAGAAATTCTATCACAAAGCACTACACGCTGAAGCACCACAAAGACAGGTGGGTTAAAACTAGCAGTTATAGATAAGCAAAAATACTTTTAGTTCCTCTTTGCAGCCAACTGACGAAATATTACTTTAATATATATCGTACAAATCTACGAATCCTAATAGGATTGTTGACAGAATATTGCAGGCTAAACAAGAATATTAGAGGCAGCCCAATGGGCCCGATTTGATGGCCTGAGTGCATGTGAACTTTATCTATCATCTCTTCTCATAGAATCTGAATTCCAAGTTAATGTATTTAAAAATAAAAATCGACCTGTTCAAGGAGTTTTCTTAAAAACTACCCATTTACGATATTGAAATTTATGCCATACTTTTGTATCACACCGTATGCAAAATTGCGTCGGGTTGTTCGAAGATTATCTAAAAATATGCAGTATTCGTATATTCTATAGCTTCTATCAATTTAAATTTAATTTGTTTCTGAGTCCCCTGCTGTTTTTAAATAATTACTGCCGATAATATAGTGGCTGTAGCGCATCGAAAATATTTTTTTACAGTTAATAAAATTGTGTTATAAATAATTTCCAAAACAACAGGTTCGAAAAAAGCTGATACTATTTTGATATATTTTCTTAGTAATAATGATATTTAGATCTTTTAAAATTCAGTAACTATATTAATTCTTATAGAATTATTAAAATTTTGTATCATTTGTTAAGTTCTATTGATCTACTTACTATCACATAATATAAGATTTTTTTCCATTTGGTCTCCACAATAGTAATGATCAAAAACAACTTAGTTTTATAATTTTCGTTGTCAACTTATTTCAAGACACTGATGTTACATAATTAAATAAAATTCGTAAGTTATTTTCGCCGACAATGCGCCTTCGTCAGCATTTTTAAATATATTATTGATATATATTGATATACACATGTATTACATGCTTCCAGCTAATATCTACATATAATGAGACCCATTTTTATATTAAAACTAACGCGAATAGTGAAATACGGCTTAGAGATTAGGTTGTTTATTTGTAGTGATTAGCATGTTTCAGTAAGCCCTAGTAGGTTTCGTGAATATTTATAACTTCAGTGATTAATGGGTACCGTTTACGATAATCCGGGATTAATAATTACAGGGCGATAAATAAATTAAGTACAACGCGTGGAAGACTTGCGAGTTTGTATAAAGCATTCCAAGTTTGAGCGAAAAACTTTAGCAGTGGAATCTGTGATTCTAGTAGAAATTTTCAGAATATGAAGATTCTTTTGGTAGTTTTTGTACTTCTAAGTAAGTAACTCGTGTGCTATTTACTTCTACATAATTATTTTACGAAATACATTTTATTTATTTCTCTCGAACCTTCAGACGAACTTCTGTGTCATATTTTCAAAATAGTATGCAAGCATGAAAATGAGTTAATGAATAATTATGAAACACTTCAATTATATATTTTTAAAACATTGACGTTAAAATAGTTTTCGGATTTCTTCAATTATGTTATCATAGTATTTTTTAAATTGTAGCCACCTCTTTTTATAACAAAAAGTAATTACTTAAAGTTTTTCGAGTACCAATGGTACAGCAGTTATTTTCATCGTTCATAAGATAGACGGTGATCAAGATGTACAATAAGTATTTGTTATGACTATAAATGACTTGCAGAGAACAATCCCATATCATATCCTATTTAAAAGATAGATTAATAATTATCTGAGCAGTATAATAATCTTAAGTCTAGATTTATCACTAACCTAAATTAGAAATGCACTTAATTAATTAAACCTAGTTAATAAGTTGTTAGGTCTGAAGCACTTTTAACGTCTTGGCTCCATATTTTCATCCATTATTATATTTACAAGAACATTTGGATTCAGTTGACTCTTTCTGCATATTTTTGGTTAGATTTTTGCATTGCACATTTTACTGATCACTTGTAAATCTCGTTCAATAACTATAGTTGATGCGTTAACTGTTGAACCTAGTACTTCGTTCTTAAGCCGCTGAATTATCTCTATATATAATTAGGATGTGTTGTCGTGTTCCAGAGTTGTAAACCATAGGCTTCAACACCGATTTGTATATTAAAAGTTTATTGTAAGTTGATAATTGAAACTTTCTTTTTATCATCTAAATTAATATAATGAGATGCATACGTAGTTGCTTACGCTTAGTGAATACGAGTATGCGTCTTCGCCAGTTGAGCTTCCTATCCAGACGCATTACGTAAGATATTTCACAGAATTGACTGGTTTTAATTATTCTTCATTTAAACTTACTGGTGATAGTCTTATTTTCTTGGTAGTGAAGGTAATATGGACTGATTTGCTTTCATTAGATTTTATTTTCCAGACTTTTAACCATTTTGGATGTGATATAAATGTTCTTGTAAATGCATTGAAGCTGTATGGGCTAAAATGGGAAGATAGTGCAGCTGTATCGTCAGCGAAAGTAGTTAGTGTTGTCATTGAGATCTTGGCATACCGGCAGTGTATACTAAATTAAGCAATCATATGGGTCATTCTACAGTTGAAGAATTGTTCCAATTGTAAAATGAATATCTAAAAATGTTCTACCCCTATAAAGTACTTCTAGAATAAGAGCTGAATGAGCAATCAGTTGCATACAATTTTGCGAAGATATCATGTTACGTTGCGATGAAAATTCCAAGTTTTTAAAGTGTTTTTTTCCTTGTATATAACATTACATTATCATAGATACAGATAGTAGTCTCAAGAGAATCGTCATTGGGTTGAATAGTAGTCAGCGTGAAGGTAAATCAAACGTATGGGCTGGAATAATAGAAAGTCGTTCTTGTGTGTCTTACTTCTCTGAAAAAATTTTCAGCTCTTATATATTTAGAATTTTTCTACACTTTGACTTCATTACAGTTTTAACAGTTCTTCATCTAAACAATGAGGATGGTATATAAGTATAGCAATCTCAAATCTGAATCGGAGGTACGCAATTTTAGTTGGACGAATAATAAAACGTTCACGAACATCATTCACAGTTTCTTTTGACAAAACTGTCTGTGTCCCAGATGATTTACCCTCGCAAGCATTACCAGCATTTTAAAGTCTTGCTAGGTACATATTTCTTATCGAAATATAATTTTGAAATTTCGTAAAATTTAACTTAATTCATCAACCGCCATAATTTTTTGAATTTTAAAAATCTTCAAGGCGGTAGAACAATTGTAATTGACATGGGTCACTTCTCAAATTGAAATAATCGTATTTCCTTTCTTTATTAGCGAGAGAGAATTAATACTGTTTACCTCATTTTTATATATTTTGTGTATATAACATGGACTAAATGATATCAATCCTTGTCTTTCGCAAAACAAGGACAGTGAACATCAAAAAGCAATTATGCGATTATTGAATTTATTTAATACTTATCTCAAAAGTTGTATTCAAAATATAGATTAAAATTATGAGATATGATGGACATTCATAGTTGTAGTTTTTGTAGTGAAATTCGAACCATCATTAAGAACAGGACATTATTCCATTAGTTCTTTTTTTTTCTTATTAAAAATGTTGAACGAAACATTTGATTTAAATATTAACACCGGAACAATCTTTTAATTCCTACATAGATCATTTATTTCAGAAATCACATCGACTATCGCTCAGGGTTATAACAAAAGCGAGTTGTTAGAGTTATACCCAGAACTAGGGAAAGATTTCGTTATGATACCCGATGATTCTGGGGAAGTTAGGATAGGATATTTATCCTACCCTGGAGTACCGAATGAGAGAAATAGTGAGTCATCACCTCGAACTGAATCGAGAATACTTGGTATTCTTCACCGCGATATAGAAAAAGACGTCACTTTCACATTATACACTAGGTAGATATTAACTTTAAAAGTCTATCAAATACTTTATGAAAAGATGATTTAATTTTTACAGGAACCATCCTGAAGGAAATTCGATAAAGCAATTCGATCACCTGTCAGATTATTTTGATGAAACCAAGAAGACAAAATTTATTATACATGGTTGGATGGGAACAGGTACCTCCAATGTATGCATTGACATTAAAAATGGGTTTTTAAATACATCTGATGTGAATGTCTTCATCGTGGATTGGAGCCCTATCGCAGGTATAAAAAAGGACTTATATTTACCATAGACGTAGAAACCTGGGGGGTGGTAGGAACTTTGGCTGTCTACAAATACCGAAAAATTATAGGTCGCGCATCGATTGGCGTATTATATCTGGGTTTTTGTAAAGAGATGGTCCCCCCTTTTTTAAATAAATAGAAAAATAACTTATTTCGAAAATATGGTGGGCAGCCAGTTCAGTTCAGAACTAAAGGGCAGGTACTTGTTCCGTGTCTACAACATGTATGAGTAATCTATCATAGTTTCCTGTAAATGTCGTTGTAATAATATCATTTGCACTGTGGTTAGAAGTGACGGACTGAGCCCAATATTGGCAGTGTTACTGTATGCTTGGGTTCGAATTCCAACTATAACAATTTGGCACCTTTCTTTAAGAATGGGCGAAAAAAAAATTTGAGCATATAGAATATAAAATTTCAAGAAACTTACAGTTTCTTGCTCTCAAAATGGCGGCCGCTAACATAACCTAAAAAATTCGCAAAAGTAAAAAAAAACGTTTTCGCGAATAAAAAAGAAAGTTGTGCTCGGATTGGAAAAAGTTAAATGAGAAAGTTGTAGATAATAAAAAAATCTTTCGACTAACTTTTTGTGAGGAATAGATTCATTACTTTTCGAAATATATCGAAAAAACTGTTGAAAATTGCGTTTTTTTGATTTTGCTCTAAAAATAACAATATTTGATGAAAACATTTAATAATTTTAGAAAATGTAGTCCTAAGTGAGACGAAAACAATCGTTTTTGTACAATTCTAAAATATATTTTTTTCAAAGTTATAGCTGTTTTCATAAAAAAAGGTGTTTTCTACTACAAAGGAGTTGTACTACAAATATATTTTCAGCAACAATCGATTTTTTAAATTTTTTATATAAAAAATTGCGTTTTAAAATGACGCGATTTTCGTACATCGGTTTTATTACAAGAATTTATTGCCAAAAAACCGATGTACGAAAATTACGTCATTTTCAAACGCGATTTTTCATATGAAAAATTAAAAAAATCGATTGTTGCTGAAAATATATTTGTAGTATAACTCCTAACAAAAAAAATAAGCCCTCGAACAAATCTGTAGAATCATCCGTTTCGATGGAAAAGCCGTTTTACGAAAACACCTTTTTTTACGAAAACAGCTATAACTTTGAAAAAAAAAATTTTGGAATTATACAAAAACGATTGTTTTCGTCACACTTAGGACTACATTTTCTGAAATTATTAAATGTTTTCATCAAATATTGCTATTTTTAGAGCAAAAACGAAAAACGCAATTTTCAACGGTTTTTCCGATATATCTCGAAAAGTAATAAATCGATTCGAGCTCACAAAAATTCAATCGAAAGATTCCTTCATTATCTACAACTTTATCATTTAACTTTTTCCAATCCGAGCACAACTTTCTTTTTTATTCTTTTCTTTTTTGACTTTTGCGAATTTTTTAGGTTATATTAGCGGCCGCCATTTTGAGAGAAAAATATTGTAAGTTTCTTGAAATTTTATTTTCTATATGCTTAATTTTTTTTGCTGTTTACAATTAGTGACCGGGTCATTCCCTTTTGATTGGACTAATTGTAGAGATCTTTAGATTAAAAGTTTGTTTCTAAAATATGCTTTAAGAAGATATCTAGAGTCTAAATAAATGTGTCCTTTCTATTGTATTTCAAAGGATATACGAACTGCATTTATTGTAGAAACCAAATAGTGAAATGACGGGAGTATTATATCATCATACTCTAGGTATGTTATACCTTATGTATGTCAACCTAATCGTGACCATAGATCGATCTCATAATTTTTTTCAAATACAATAACTACATTAATTTAGACTTGAAAGTACTCATACAGACATTTCAGTTCCTACTTTGTAGTATAAATAATCTAAAAAACTAAATAACCTAAATTTCTAGAAGAAACGATATATTTACGTCTGAATTTTTAAATTTTTAAAATGATATTTAATTAGTAAATTCTATGCAAAATTAACCAAAATCATAATAATTAATTTATGCAATTAATTTAAGTAACTTGTGTTATAAATAGTATGAACATTTCTTTTTTATACAATTACATTTTTTTATGATATGTTGAAGTCTCTAAACTATAGTAACGTTAAAAAATAATTAAGGGAATTATCATATCGTTATATAATGTCACTCAGTTATTATAATGACTATAAAATGTCACTCGACTTTTTCAAATAATTCAAGGGAACTCGAAAATTAATTTTGTCAATATTATAAAAAGATTCCAACATTTTAGAGTTATAAAATATTATAAATTAAAAATGTTACGAATTTGATATAAATTTATTTGTTACAATTTATTAGAAATTTATGGAATATTAAAAATAGGAATGCTATTGACTTATTTCTTATTCTTATCTCGTTTTATGGATTCCAATGAATATATGAATTCCAATGAATATTACTAGCTCAAGTAAATCAGATTATTTAAATGATATCTTCTATATCGGTTTAATTATCTTATACTACTTACGAACCATTTTTTAGGAAATCGGTTTTACCCAATCCCAATGAGGGCGACATCAGATGTTGGCGAACATTACGGAAAATTTTTAAAGTATTTGGTAAATAATAGAGGGATGAACCCCAATGATATCCATTTAATAGGTCACAGCTTGGGAGCCCATGTTTCTGGATTTGCTGGAAGAGGTCTGAAATATAATAAAGTTGCCAGGATTACGGGTGAGTTTAAATCAGAAGAGTTATTGAAACATAAAAAAGTCTACTCAATTAAAAAATTCGAATAATCTTGGGACTTGTCATTGGAATTAACAAGATATTTTTAGATATAATTTGTATTACTTGACATGAAGAAAATGTAACTAGTTTGACTTTTCTGGTTCAAGATACTTGTAACATTTATAAAACTACATACTGTAATCCAAAATCGTGAAATATGTATTTTTTCTGTTTTTAAATTGTACTTTGTAACGTAAAGTAAGCTTTGTAACTAAAAGTAACCTTATCCCCTCTCTATTTCAATATTAATAGAGTGAGCAATACTGAAGACTTGAGGTGATTAGTGAACGAAATCTAAAGGATGGCATTTCTGAATAATGGATTAAAATAGTTTTAAATAAGGTATCTGAAGACTCCAGAGTTTATAGTAAATGTAACTTGACTAATGAAGGATCATAATGGGAGGTGAAAATTTGCGCTACAGTAAAACTTCTAGAGCTTTGATTTGGTTTTTTGACTCAAAAGCTTTTTTGGATAACTACAGCTTTGGAAATAATTTATACATTTGTTTGAACTCTACACTTACCAGACTAGAAGATTATTTAATAATCTATCCTTGTACTAATACCTATAGGTAAGCATTATTTTTATAGGATTAGATCCAGCCGCGCCAGGATTCGATTGGCCACTAGTTGAGGGAGGTCGTTTGAATAAGAATGACGCTGATTTTGTGGATGTTATACATACTTGCGCCGGCTTTTTGGGGATGAAGGATCCCATTGGACATGCGGATTTCTATCCAAATGGGGGAGGACCACCTCAACCCGGATGCAATATCCTTGAGGTGAATTTGTTAATTTCAGTTAAGAATATAATTAAATATGTCATTACAAAATAAGGGAGAAATTTGTGATTGAAATATATCTTTAATATTTGCCTTTGAAGAGTATAATAAATATGCTCGATTGGCAATACAATGCAAAGTTTTACTTGGCAGATAGTAATTTTTAAACTACTGAAGTGACGAGATTGTTATACTCCATACCATTTGCAAATATCTTATATAATAACGACTAAACAAATTAGGCCAAAACAGCTATTCTCCTGGCTACATGCCGACGATTAGCGCTTAATTATATGGCGAAATTTCCCATATTTTGTCTAACAGAGCTAGCACCAAAATACAGTGAATCAAATCAAATTATTATGCCAACATAATTTCCTATGAAATATCAGTGTAAGGTGTGTATCTCAATCCTGATCCAATGTTCTCGAATTTTAGCTTATTTTTACTCAAAAATATTTGCATACATTTTGCTGTACATGTTTGGCTGTAAAACTGGTAGTATTTAACATTTAATTTTATTCTTGGGAAGGGGCTGGAAGCTTCCACGCAGCAAGGAAATCAAGAGGCAAGTTTTTCACGAACACCGAAAGATTACTCGATTTCTCTATTCGCTATTCGGTAACAAATTTGTCCATAAATTGAGTATGAAAACAGCATATCGTGATTTTATCGGTATTGGGAATCTTCAGTGCTTATTTGATATCTGATGTCCTGAGAAATGTTAAACAGACGGGTGCAGAAAATGAACTTACACATAAAACAGTACTATGATCATTTACCAACTAAATGACAAATGCAACTGTATTTATGGGGGCCTCATATGCCACTCGCCTAGCTTAATCTTCATTATGAGGTCATCAGTCCTAAGACTGGTTGGACGCTAACCTCCAGCTTCTCCTATCTTGTGCTAACCTGCGCATTTCGCTAATTGTGCTACAACCTACATCCCTTACTATTTGCGAGCAGTAGTCTAATCTAGGCCTACCTCTGCCTTTTTTCACTCCTATTTCTGCCTCCAAAATATCGCAGACTATTCCCCCATGTCTCAGCAAGTGGCCTACCATTCTATCTCTTCTCTTCTTAATGTTTTTCCACATACTTCTTTTCTCGCCGGCTTTCTCCAATACTTCTTCGCTTCCAACCCTATCAGTCCATGGTATTTTCATCAGTCTTCGGTAACACCACATCTCAAATCTAATTTCTTCCTACTTGCTTCCCCTACCATCCAGGTTTCGCAACCGTATAGTGCCGTGATCCATACATATGTTTTCAAAAATCTCTTCCTTGTTTCTAAGTTTATTACCCCCGAGCATAAGAGTGCTTTCTTTTTGTTAAAAGCTACTCGACCCAGCGCTATTCTTTGTTTTATGTCTTTATCGCTTCTTCCAACCCAATTTATTTTATTTCCTAAATAAGTGAAGTCTTTAACTTTCTCCAATCTTTCATTATTAATTTGTACTTTCGTTTTTGCTCTGTTCTCGCGCCCTCTGCACACTAACACTTTAGTTTTGTTTTTATTCACCCTCATTTCGTATTCCTCTGTCAACACTGCCTCCATTTCGTTCAATGCTGATTTTAATTCCTCCTTACTAGATGCTAATACTGCTATATCATCCGCGAATCTCAGCATTTTTAGTTTCTGTCCCTGTACTTTAATCCCGAAATCCACTCTATCTTTTACCACATTAATCGCCTCTTCGATGTACAGATTAAAAATTAGTGGTGATAGCGTACATCTTTGTCTTACTCCTTTCCTAATACCTACTTCCCTTTTTTCCCTTTCTACTTCTATAACAGCAGTTTGCTCTTTGTATAGATTATGTACTACTCTCCTATATCTACTTCATTCCCGCGCTCTTTAGTATCTCGAACATTTTTTCCCATCTTACGTTATCAAAAGCTTTTTCTAAATCTACAAATCCTATATAAGCGTTCTTTCCTTTTTCTATTGTTTTCTCTAACATTACTCTTAGCGCTAGAATAGCTTCGCGAGTTTTCCTATTTCGCCTAAACCCGAATTGGTCTTCTCCTAGTATTTCCTCCGCTCTATTTTCCATCCTGTTCTGCACTATTCTGGTTAAGATTTTTGACGCATGGGAGGTTAGGCTAATCGTTCTAAAGTTCTCGCATTTGTCGGCTCCTCTATTTTTCGGTATAGTAACGATAATGTTCCTCTTATAATCCTCCGGCATTCCGCCCGTTTCGTATATGTATTTTACCAGTTCAAACATCCTATTTACTACTCTCTGTCCCGCACATTTAAAAATTTCCGCCTGTATTTTATCTACACCCGGCACTCTATTGTTCTTTAGCCCCCTTAAAGTCTAGCTTAAATATGCATAAAAATCATGCGAGATTATTTTATACGAAAATTCTCTTATATGATTTTAGTGACCTGTTAATTATATAGATAAGTACGTTCTTTTATAATAAATACTTTGTGAATACGTATATAATATGAGCAAATAGTGAATTTATAAAATAATTAAGGTTCTACATATGTAAAGAAAAATATAAATTAAGAACTATTTAGTAAAGAAAAATTATTCTACTCACTATACTCTACATTATTTTATAGAAATTTTGAAATAGATACAATATAATCTTATATACTCATACTCTTCATATTATGAACAAGTTATTTTTGCTAGAGTATATTAGAAACTGAACTCTTTGGCGAACTGACGAAATTCCTTTTTCGTTTTACAATCTCCAGTGTGTATATGTCGTCTTTTGTTCATTGCTTTACTGTTTTATGATAATGGGTAAGTTCAAAAGTAATCAGACTGCTTGTAAACGATCAACTGCTATGGACACCTCCACACTATGCATATAAGATACAGAAACGCTCTTAGTGTCTACAATTAAAAATGCTATCTGTGTAGATTTCAACAATTTGTTTGCAAACCATCTCCTTCATGGTTAAGGTAATGACTGCTAGCTCTATATTATTCCTTCTACTATACTATATTATTAGAGGATGAGGCAGCGTACTCCGTTCACTGTCGGACCTGCGCTGTTCGAAGTCAAGCAACGAATTGCGCAGTTGCGACTTGGATGGGTGACGCATGGTCTTATTTTCATGGTGCCACGGTGGTGCTGACTTGGTATTTGGTAACAGGGTGGCAATTGGGCCAAATACTGGGCACATTGTCTGCGTGAGTTCGATTCTCACCAGAGGGAACTTGGCACTTCCCTCAGGGCTGGGTGTTTGTCCGCGTTTATATGTGTAACCTTCCCCTACACAAGCCTGCCTGTAGGCTTTCTGAAGAAGGATATCTAATTTAATTTTCGTGTGTCCAAACATTATTAAAAATATGCTTGTAATACCTTCACAAACGTTCACATTTTGTAATATTTATTGTCTAGATTCTGTCAAAAATGATTTAGGAAGAGACTCTATCAGAGACATCGCATTGAAAGTTACATCTTTGACATTCCTGCATAATTTTTTTGGTTGTATATGATTAGATGCAGCATGCCATATGTTGTAGTATCACCTTTTCTAGATAGACATCTAGTGATGATAACGGAAGTATTACCTTAATTGCTTTTATTAGTGTTATTTACATAACTTTGGTTATATTTAGACAACAAGTTTTCTTATTTATCTAATGTTACACGA
Source organism: Rosalia funebris (assembly GCA_037954035.1). Lineage (NCBI taxonomy): Eukaryota > Metazoa > Arthropoda > Insecta > Coleoptera > Cerambycidae > Rosalia > Rosalia funebris. The sequence goes on from JAZFAV010000008.1 coordinate 11,420,874, forward strand.
TTGATTGATGATCTTTATTTTACCAGGGTATCATGGTCTTACCATAACAGGGTATAACTATATATTACTTTTACCACCCCATGATTTTTATGTAGTTTTCAGTACTGTCTATAGGTGAAGCAAATCTTCTTTAGTCTCCTTTTCAAATGGAGGCTGTAAGTTAGCTCTTGGTGCAAAGTGAGAGGCACTCATGTGCATATTACATTAGATCTGTCTATTTAAATAACTGATCAACGAACATGAGCCTTGAGGAAAAGTGTCCCTAATCGTCATTTGTTTTATAAGGTGATGTGTTCATTAGAGAAATATAGAATTTTTTGAAAAGGGACCCCGCTACGAGTAGGTTTCGACATTTGTCCCGGATGGAATCCGAACGATAGACAGCTGTTTCGCACTTATTAGTTGTCATCAGTGTCGTATACGGTACGCCTATCCAGGACAAATGCCGAAAAAAAATCCGTGGGGTTTTCATCTAAATCAACTTGTAAGTTACATATATACAATTATTTTGTGTAATACATAGGCAGAAAAATTAAGGGATGTAAAAAATTCTGTAACTTGGGTTGTAACTTGGAGACTGTAAAATAGTTGCAGATTTATTTCTTTAAAATTGCAGAGCAATTTTAATGAAATAAAATTGAAGCTTCAGGTTTTTAGTTTTTAGATCTTGAGTTGAAGTTGTTTTATCATCAGCAATTTTTGAGTAATCATCCATCCATTAAGAAAACCATCGAAAAAAAAATGTCCAAATTTTTGCTTGCCTTTCAAAAGCTCCACGGACTTTAATACATTTTTTTAAGTGATTTAATTATACAACTTTTTAGATAGTCTTATTCTCTTTAATTTGAGTGTGGTATAAAATGACATACGATGATCCTTTGCTGAGTTGTCGTCGATCAAATAACAAAAAATATCATGTGCAGCACAGTACACGTGATGGAAGTGAATACTTATTTATAATAGAGAATGAGAGAGATTAAGAGTGAGAGATTGAGAGAGAGAGAGAGAGAGAGAGAGAGAGAGAGGGAGAGGGATAATCTCAAAAGAAATATAACGATATAAAATTTGTGTAAAAAATATTCGGTTTATTCATTATCTACACTATCATCGGCTGGTGGTTCAATTGGTAATACTGATATGATTGGTTTGTGATAACTAAAATATGAAATACATGTTCGTGTTTCGATATTTTCTAGATAACGTGTAAAAATTGCATCTATTGTTGTTCCGGATTTTGTTGTTGATTCTTTGGGATTGTTATTTATAAGCAGACCAAATGTTCCTCGAAGAAAGTTAATCAACTCAAAGAATCATTGGATCCGAAATTTGCATTGAAATCTCCCCCGAGAATCAAAGGGATATTGTCTGCGCTTCTTCCAAGTGCATTTTCACCTGTGTGGCTGTAAACCAGTAGGGAGCGGTGAATGAAATATATTATATCTTCTAGATTTTAACAAGTTAAAGGGTTCAAGGATATTATCAAATAATCACAGAACACAGATGTAAATAACGTAAATAATTACAAAACACAATGATAAATATTCGGTACACACGCGTGCTTCTTCAGCAGTTAATATATAGCGTCTGGACGTGTACATGTATAACGCGCGCATGCGCGACAATAGGGAGACGCGGATAGCCTAAACTGATATACATGATGTATATATCAGTTTAGGCTATCCGCTCTTTCTCCTTCTCTCTACGTTATATCTTTTTTCTCTCTCGTGTAACGAAATCTTGAAACGTTACATTTTTTCCAATTCACTCTCCATTCTCGTCAAATATCAGAACGCCGCCAAAGAAGTATTCACTTCAAAAGTCAGTTTTGAATTTGGTAATTAATTATTCGAGAAATAATGATCGTATAGAAAATTCAAGTAGGGTTTTAAAAATCGCAAAGTATTGTTTGTAAGTCGCGGTTATTGGTTTTTCATAAAAAAAAATGTTTGGTGCGAGAATGATGATTGAAGAAAAATGTAAGAATTGCGTATTTAGGGATATTCGTTTAACTTGGAATAACATTTCAAATAATGGATAGACTAAGGTAAGGATGTTGACTATTTTTTTAACCTTAAAGTATACCAAAGAAATTCTGAAAATTTCAAAGCTCTGCAATTTTATTTTCATTGGGTTGGGAATGATTAAATTTGTCATTTTTGCTAAAAGTCGATTTAAGGATGATTTTTTTATTGATTTCTTGAGGTTGAAAATGTTTTTTAGCAATATCAATCACTTGTAAAAAAATTAAAAAAAATTTCCGAGTAATAATTAATTAGCAAAGATAAAACTGACTTTTTTTCTTTGAACGAGGATAACTGAGTGAAACATCATCGTACAAAGATTTTAGAACACTCAAATTAACGGGAATAAAACCATCTAAAAATGTTTATGATGATATCACTGAAAAAATTTAAAAGTTCGTGGACCTTTTGAAAGGCAAGCAAAAATTTTAAAATTTTTTTCCGATGGTTTTTTATGATTACTGAAAAACTGCTGATTGTAAACCATTTGAACTCAAGATCTGAGAACTAGGAACTTGAAGCTTCAATTACCTTCTTTTTTAAATTGCTCTGTGACTATTTTCCTTCAAATTACAGCCCTTTGAAAATCAAATCAAGATTTAGAATCTTTTTTTACATCCCTTAATTTTTATGCCTAATGTATCTTATTTTCTTACATTGAATCGTTGAATGGATACGAATATTATATATCCAATGGACAGATGTTGATTGATCCTACAGCATTAACAGTAAACATACAATCCTTTTCAGTTATTTGAGGCGTGTAGCCACTCCAGGAGTTGGCAGCTGTTCGCTGAAAGTATAGTACTCAAAGAACCATTCATGGCCACCAAATGTGAGTCACTGTCGCTATTGGAGAGTTCACAATGCAAGGGACATGAAGTGCCTATGGGTGTACAAACTCCTCTGAACGCTAACGGGATTTATTATCTGAAAACTACAGGGGAAGAACCTTTTCTTCAGGTTAACGATGAGAAACAATAAAGAAATTAGAAAATAAAAGATGAGTGTTTAATTTTTCAAGTAGATCATACCGAAAAAATATGTCCTTAATCAAGGACGAACTTGGCAAACGTCATTTGTTGAAACTGATTTTATATTAAGCAATTACGTAATAGTGTGTTAATTATTATGACCAATTACGCATAATTGAGAACTGCTATTTTTTAAGAAAAATTATAATGAGTATCAAAGAGCAATCGTTACATTGATGGTTAACATACATAAAGTTGTATGTTTATGTATGAGTGATATATATGAGTTAATACATTTATCATTAAATGGTAAAAAAATACTATAATGAATAAAATGTAGTCAGCGAGATACTGAATTGAATCGATTTATGTACGATACCAAGTATTCGAGAAAACCTTATTTTTTTTAGCGATACATGATTTAAATGGTATACGGTATTAATAAAAAACATATTAAATAAAAATTGCTTTATCTTTATTATTCATCACCTTTTGAATAATAGCCATAATGCATTTCTTTAAACAATTTTAACGCATAATTATCTCGTATAAAAGTTTTAGTTAGTCCCTTCAAATTAGACAAAAAATCACTGATTTTGGGAAATTTTTCCTACAGCTAAGCGACTTATATAGAAAGTTGTGTTGGGGCCGTGTCAACATATTTTTCACCTAGCGCATGATAAAAAAGGGTTGTTTTTTAGATATAGACATATATGCGTCTTTTGCCGTTTTTTCGGTTTTTTGCGTTTTTCTGAAAAACTATGCATTTTTGAAAAAACATGACCTGATTTAATATTGTAGATCTTGCGATTCTCCACAATTTTTGTTGTTTTCACTTTTTCGAGATTCTGCTTAGTTGCGCCGCTAGAACGCGCTGAATTATTTTTGAGCTGTTTTTCGATTTTAAGCCAAAACTATGCATTGTAGAGAAAAATATTAAGAGCAAAGTTGTAGATATAAAAATTTCCGACACATTTTGATGTTTTGTTTTTTTAAAGTCGCACGGCTTTGTCACTAGAGGGCGGGAACCGTTTTCTTTCTTTTTGTAATACTCTTGTGGAAATGAAAAAACACTAGAGCATTATTTTTGATTTATAGGCAAAACTATAAAACATTTTTTAAAAAAGTTCAATCCCAAAAAAAAGTTGGAGAGCAAAAAACTTCCTACAAATCGTCTTATACTTTTTTTTTGCATAACAAAAATGCATAGTTTTGTCTATAAATCAAAAATAATGCGCTAGAGTGTCTTTTTCATTCGCACAAGAGTATTACAAAAAGAAAATAAAACCGTTTTCGCCCTAAACTAAAAAACAATCTAAAAAGCAACCCTTTTTTTATCATGCGTTCGGTGAAAAATATGTTGACACAACCCCAACACAACTTTCTGTATAGGTCGCTTAGTTGTAGGAAAAATTTACATCAATTTTCCTAATTTGAAGGGACTAAGTAGAAACCTCTTTTCTAAGTAATTTTTCCTAGCTGCAATTATTTTTATGTGTATCACTATTGCATTTGAATCCATCATTTTGACAGAGCTGCCTTTTTATCGCCTAACACGTGACAGCTAATGGCTAAAGTAAAAGATAAAAATAACAGAAAAAAAGTATAAATGATACAATAAGAAAAGCAACGTTGTATCGAATTTAGATTTTTATTATAATGGAACAGTTTAACAAATATAAACAGAAATGTTGAAGCTAACTAGTTTGAGATACTGTGTAAGTACTGAACTTTAATATACTTATATTAAACTACCTAAGGTATAGATTATTTGTAAGGGTTACTCTTTTTATTATTATTGTCCCTTAAAATTAAATCCGCAGGAATGCCATAAATTATATATATTTTTTAAATCACTTTTCTGTTAGAAAAAGTGACAAAGAAAATTAGTAGGGAAAAGATCTTACATGTAAATTTACCGTATTAGATCAGTGAGCATTTGTACATATAAACTGAGTAGAATGCATTTTAATCATATTTATATATTACCATTACCATCAACTACTTACAGTGAATAAAAGTTTTGATTATAGTCATAGGTTTCCTTAAGAACAAAACTGAATTTTTGAGGTATACTTTGATAAAAGAACTAGAATATAAACTACTTGAACTGTTGAATAGATTCAACAAATAAAAAAAAATGTTGACTGCACAAAAGTATTTAATAATTCTTTATTACGCTGATCCCTCTTCTTTCATTTTTATTCTCTCTCCATATTTATATTATAGGTATCCCATATAGCTATATTGTACGGTATTTCAATTATGCAAATCTATTAAGAAAATGGTTAAAATAACATCAATCGAGTATAGTGTGCCATGGAGAATAAAGTTTTCTCTTATAAGTTGGTGAAGTAAGTTCGATAAATCTAATTCTTATTGAATTTTGAGACATCTGAACATCCTTCAAATGTCTTCCACGGCTTTGCTTGGTGACACATATTCGGGATATTCAATTTTCGATGACTTTGTCGCATAAATCTGGCTAAATTTGTTGGATGACGTTCGTTGACATTTTTTGCAGTTTACTCGCATAGACCTGCAATTTAAGACAGTCTCAAAGAAATATATCTAAAGGTGTTAAATCGCACGATATCGGTGGCCAGTTCAATTGCCGCTGCGCGAGATATCCATGCCCTCAAATCTTTTGTGCAGAATGTCCATCGTGGCAAGGGCTGTGTGGCATGTAGTGCCGTCCTGTTGGAACCACATGTCGTCGGTATCCATATCATCCAATTTAGGCCACAAGAAGTTGCTTACCATCGATTTGCGGTGCTTGCCGTTGACGGTTATGGCAATGCCAGTTACGTTTTGGAAGAAGTACGAACCATGATTCCGTCAGACCAAAATCCGCACCAAGCAGTGACTTTCTTGGGATGCACTTGGTGCTGGTGTATCTCTTGTGGATTGGTATTGTCCCAAATCCGACAATTTTGCTTGTTTACATGTCCATTCATCCAAAAATCGGCTTCGTCGCTAAAGACGATTTTTTTGGCGAAATTTGTAGCAACTTCCAACTGCTCCAGAGCCCAATCGGCGAACACACGTCGTTGTCTATGAGCGTTTACCTTAAGTTCCTAGGTCAGTTGGATTTTATACGGGTGCAGACCCAAGTATCGACGTTAAATTCGCCATGTTGAAGTTGCAGAAAAGCCAAATTCTTGTAAATGACGAGATATTGGCTGCCTCGGGTTTTACCGTACACTCTTACGCACAGCAGCGATGTTTTCAGCAAACCTTGCATTTCAATAACGTGTGGTTGTTGGTTGATTATTTATAAAACCGGTTGACTCGAATTTGGCCGCAAAATGTCGACTAGTCGACTAGATGGGACGGTTGTGGCGACGATAAAAATCACATATTGCGCGGAACGTTTTTCGAATGGAGCACTGATTTTAAAAATAAAATTTGATGATTCTTACACGTTTTTTAACACTATAACCTTCCATGGTGATTTACCATACACTACTGAAGAATTCAGAACAAATTATAACCTAACAAATTTCGAGCGTCTCTATTGAAAGACCTTGTAGAACTACTTTCCGCTGGGGAAAGACAAGTCGATGCTGTAACCAAGAATTAGGAGGAGTTCATCCAAAGCCAAGTAGGGATAATAATTCTATATGAACATGAAACATACACAATGCTTTATACAACATTGTTTAGTCAAAACTATTAGTTTTAAAATAGGGAATGATATTGAAATTTGCTTTAAATTAGTGAATATAGTTCGAACGTAGCATAAAAAGTATTCCGTGTAAAATAAGAAGGTGACATCAACCTTCTTTACTAATGGAAGTGTTACTTACCCACGTGCCATTATTTACATCAGATAGGGCGCCCCCCCGGGAACTTCTGTTGACAAATTTTCAGTCAGATTATTTGTAGGTTTTAGAAACTTCTAATAGGCCACTCACCGTGATATACCCTTTCTGGTATTCTGGTATTCATTTGGTGTAAACTTGAATTTGAATTATTTCTACGGGTTTGGAAAAATTCGTACCTAATGCGCGTGTCTGATAAGTACGCGTTTTATATGCTAGCAATTTTGCTTTTATCATTTATAATTATTCGCGTATGCATTTCGACTACGATTTATCGTGAATACCAAAAGTTAGAATGCGTAAAAACCAGCGTATTGCTCATCAATAGTTTATTACTTTTCTGGCTTTCACTCTTATTGTTATTTAGTTTTAAATTAATATAGCTTAAACTGCTCTTAACTTGCTACTAAAAGCACATTGAAGAACGTAACAGTTTTGTGCCATGCATACTTCAGGTAAGTCATACTTTAGTTAAATTTTATATTCATATTACCATTTTTGTTTTAAATGTACTGTAAGGACTTTTCTGTGATGTTTTACTGGTTACTTCTTTTTTGAATAACAACTATATTTATTATTTTTCTGTTTTAAATTGACGACTATTTAATTATTATACAGAGGTCACTATGAAACCGAACTGAAAAAAATAATTTCAGATTTTTATTATTTATTTATTTTTACAGTTTGCACATCCATTTTTTACTAACTACTGTCTGTAAACTCGTTAAATATACTGAGCATCACCTTTCTTCTCTAACACCCAATTAACAAGTGTACGACTTTGTAAACGGTCTGTTACTTTTAATTGTTGTATCAACTGAATTTTGTATGCTGACAGATGATCTTTCTTTAAAATCCGATGCCGGGTGGTTCTTGATAGGTTCAGTTGTTGTGCATGACGTCAAATTGATGTGTCTGGATACTCGTACACTTTCTCTCATTGTAGCAATATTTTGATCTGACTGATCACGACAAAAACATATTAGTGTTGCCTTGTCAATAATAGAACCCGTCCCTTCACGTTTCTTGATTAAGTTACCAACTGTTAAACCTGTAGGTGCTTAATTTTATCCCAATTTTGTGCGAATATTTCTTAACGCAACTGTAAATGATCACTCACTTTCATAAAACAGTTGTACACAAACTATTCGTTGTTGAACTGTTAATCGCGCGACATTTTGTCGTATGGTTTGTAGATGACAGTCGTTAAATATTGACGCCCTATCTTTGATAGAACACAAATGGCGCACAATCCTATAGTTTCAACTGAGATACCCAATAATACCCAAATCTGTTTCAATGCTTCCATTCTGAGAAAAATTTAATTTAGGATGTGCAAAACTAGGTATCCTAATGTACTAACATCGAAATATTATACGACGCTCGACGAGCGTTTTGTAAATCAATTTAGCAGAATCAGGAGATGATTGAAAGTCCTTCAATCATCCAAACAAAAGCATTTTTAATCTTTCAGTGTTTGTGGAAAGTTAAGTATGATATAAAGTCGCATTTTCAGAGATTCATAGAAGAGATTCATACACAAAGTACTGTTAATTGTCAATTATTTTACAGATAAATTAAACGTATATTGGTACATGTAGAAAATTATTGTAATATTATTGTACACACGCCAATGAATATGCCGAAAATAGAAGGGGACGATAATTTAAAATTTAGTTATACATATACTGTAATCTAAATATTAGCGTTGATTTCGCGTTCCCTTTAGAAACATTTTTACTGCGTTTTCAACAATGAATTTCTAAAATATGTTAGCTGTAAATAATTACATGTGTAGATAGACTTAAATAATATTACATTTTCCGTAGGTTATAATGACATGTAGTAGGTTAAATTCTGTGGAATGTTCAATGTGGTTACACTTAGAACATGTTCAGATTTGTTTTATAACTCTTTCGACAATGGTAAATTTACATTATCAGTAAGTAGCATCATTTAAATTTAATGATTATGTATGATTTTAAATAAAAGTAATATGATTTACTAAACTATAACTTAGACAACCCGTTTAACAGTGCTGTATATTTCTGTACAACAATTTGCTGATAGTACATATAAGTATACTCGTATTCATAAGTATTTATTCGGATGATAAAGTTATTTAAAGATTTGAATAATATTTAAGTAATAACTGGAATCGGTTGACACAAAATATATAATTTTTATTAGTCTCGCATGTAGTCAAATAATGTTTATTTTAAAGAACGACTCACAGATGGCGATACATAGGAATGCCTAGTTCCATGGGCGTCATTAGGAAATTTTTCAGGGGGAGCAAACATTTTTTGTAGTAAGTTAGGTTAGGTATTTACGCGAATAAACAAAAACAGCATAATGTGAATGTATAATGAAAAAAAAAAAAACCAGAAACAACAATACAATACAAAATTGCAATATATTCTTGTATCACACATATATGGAGAGTTTAAAGTAGCGGGCAATAAAAGTAGATTATTTTTGTGTACCAAAAATCCAGGGGGGCAAGCGCCCCCCATGCCCATAGGTAACGACGCCCTTGCCTAATTCAGATTTAAATATACCATCATTCAAACCCCTAAGGAAGGACCTCTAATCAGTTTGTTCCTAACCCAAAAAAGCAAATGAGTATGTTGATGATATAAGGCAATTTGAATGACCCGTTGATTCTGACTTCTAATATAATTTTAACTATTGATGACTAGGTGGCAGCACTAATTTATAACTTTATCAAGATGTATAACTGGATATAGAATAATACAATGTATAATATTCCTATAATTCCCTTGTAATATGATAATTAAGCCGTTATGGCAGCTGAGTCGGCTATCGTATCCAGTAGGGCAAGTTCTGGAGCAAATACGACTAGCTACTGACTGTCCTGATCTTGGTTCGATTCCAAGCTCCGGCACAGGTAATGTCGGCGGGAATAGGTGTGACTGAATGATAAAATATATTTTATTGTACTATTATAAAAATAGAATGAAACCTTTTTTATAATAAAAAAATATTTATTTATATATCAACAAAGACGAACAGCTTTAACATGTCTCGATCACCTAATTTCTTTAGATAAAACCACCACTATTACTTGACTTTCATCGAAACAGTAACCACGTCCAAATCCTAAATTACCATACTAAAATACATTTGAAATACACCATAGGTTTAAATTGTTAATTTATAAATTGTAATTCATTATCAAAATAGCAGAATATCAGTAGGATACATTATCAAAAAAACTTGTCTACCATGGGTGTTATACTTGTATTAGTGATATAATATTCGAGTAATACTGCTTTAGTCGAGATTCTGTCGCATCATATATAGTCCAATCAATAGGGAATGACCTGGTCACTAATTGTAAACAGCAAAAAAAAATTGAGCACATAGAAAATAAAGTTTTAAGAAACTTACCGTTTTTTGCTCTCAAAATGGCGGCCGCTAACATAACCTAAAAAATTTGCAAAAGTCAAAAAACCGGTTTTTCGCGAATAAAAAGAAAGTTGCGCTCGGATTGGAAAAAGTTAAATGAGAAAGTTGTATATAATGAAGAAATATTTCGATTCAATTTTTGTGAGCTCGAATTGATTCATTACTTTTCGAGATATATCGAAGAAACCGTTGAAAATTGCGCTTTCTTGTTTTTGCTCTAAAAATAACAATATTTGATGAAAACATTTAATAATTTCAGAAAATGTAGTCCTAAGTGAGACGAAAACAATCGTTTTCGTACAATTCCAAAATATTATATTTTTTTCAAAGTTATAGTTAAAGCTATATGTTTTCGTAAAACAGCTTTTTCATTGAAACGGATGGTCCTACAGACTTGTTCGATGGCTTATTTTCTTCGTTAGGAGTTGTACTACAAATACATTTTCAGCAACAGTCGATTTTTTTTATTTGTTATATAAAAAATCGCGTTTGAAAATGACGTATTTTCGTACATCGGTTTTTTGGCAATAAATTCTTGTAATAAAACCGATGTACGAAAATGACGTCATTTTCAAACGCAATTTTTTATATAAATAATTAAAAAAAAAACGATTGCTGCTGAAAATAAATTTGTAGTACAACTCCTAGCGAAGAAAATAAGCCCTCGGACAAGTCTGTAGGACCATCCGTTTCGATGAAAAAGCCGTTTTACAAAAGCACCTTTTTTTACGAAAACAGCTATAACTTTGAAGAGAAAAAATTTTGGAACTGTACAAAAACGATTGTTTTCGTCTCACTTAGGACTACATTTTCTGAAATTATTAAATGTTTTTATCAAATATTGTTATTTTTAGAGCAAAAACAAAAAACCGCAATTTTCAACGGTTTTTTCGATAATCTCGAAAAGTAATGAATCGATTCTAGCTCACAAAAATTAAAACGAAAGATTTTTTCATCATATACAACTTTCTCTTTTAACTTTTTAATTTAACTTTTTCCAATCCGTGCGCAACTTTCTTTTTTATTCGCGAAAAACCGGTTTTTTGACTTTTGCGAATTTTTAGGTTATGTTAGCGGCCGCCATTTTGAGAGTAAAAAACGGTAAGTTTCCTAAATTTTATTTTCCATATGCTCAAATTTTTTTTGCTGTTTACAATTAGTAACCATTTAACATAGGGGCTTAGACAGATTGATTGGACTAATATATAAATGATTATTATATCTATAAGTAGTTGCTTCTAACTTTTACACGCCCCCATGCGCGTTTTTGAGGCACTAAGTATTTCTAAGATAATAAGTATATATTTCCTTATCCAGATCTGTAGTAAACATGACAAGACTCGATATTTGGACACACTGTATACATCGTATTTACATTCAGATTAAGTGACAATAGGGACAATATTATCATAGGTATATCAGTATTATTATGATTACTTATGAAATTGCAATGTTATAGTTTGTAAAACGCTGTAATACAAATACTATTTTTAGAGATTAATATTATCACATGATGATTTAATGAATTTTTGTAACTATCTCAATTGACTGAGTCTAAAGTCTACTCCATGTTAGACTTTAATCAGTCAGCTGGATACTTTATTTTACATAAATCATAATATATTATAGGTATATAAAACATATCTCAATTACAAATATTTTGCAGTTCAAAATTTGGCGATAAGAAAGCGAAAGGAGTTTTACAGATCCCTGCCTCCAGTGGATTTCAACCTGGCAGATGCAGTTAAGACAGATGTAGTTTACAAATATTTTGCATGCGCCAGTCAAGAGGCCGGGAAAATTTTGACAGAAGAAACTGTTGCTGAAGAAAACCTTGACCGAAGTATACCAACCGTACTGCTTATTCACGGATGGACGACCGACGATACTTCACCATGGTATGAGTTACTCAAAGATGGATATTTAAAGTTAGGCCCACATAATATTATTTACGTGAATTGGTCCTCGGCTGGAAATAAGTCTTACGACATCTCAAGCGCTAACGTCGAACCTGTAGGAAGTTACGTCGCAGAATTCTTGATAGCAAGTAGATTACCACATGAAAATATACACATTATAGGTATTGCAATAAAACACATGCAATTCTACGTATTTTGAATAAATTAAAAGTAATTTTGAACTTTTAGGTCACTCTCTTGGTTCGCATTTGGCGTCTTTTACGGGAAGAATGTTGTTTGACCTTACAGGCAAAAAATTGGGTAGAATAACAGCTTTAGACCCTGCAGGACCGAGATTTGAAAGTCCTTATATGGACAATAAGCATAAACTCTGCGAAGAAGATGCAGACTTTGTCGATGTAGTTCATACAGACGTTCAGCTATTTGGGTACACAGCACCAATTGGACATGTGGACTTTTACCCGAATGGAGGTGGACAACAACCAGGTTGTCCACCTAGAAATGTTGCAGGTAAATTTTTGACGTTATAGTAACCTACGAGTATATAGAACATCCCAAAGTTTCTTGCAAATGCAATTTGAAATACACTTTATCTGAGTGTCAGTATAATTATATATAAATTACTTTCTTTCTAGAGAACTGCAGTCATGTCAGGTCTACCCTATACTTTGCTGAATCTCTTTCACGAATATCTAAAGCCCGAAAAGCCATATTTAAGCAAGACAATTACGAAGTTACAGTTCAAGTAAGAGATGATGTCGAAGAAGTTGTATTTGGTCACCACATCGATAAGTCTGCAAGAGGAATATTTTATTTAGAAACAAATCATGAAAAACCATTTCTTAAATAAAGAATTAGTAGTATAACTATTATTTGTCTTATATATACTTACTGTTAACTCAATGTATTTATTTTGTTTATGGCAATCATGTATTTATTATTTGAAATTATTCTTAAATACTTCCATGCTAAAACAAAAGTAGTAATGATAATGATATAGACCATCTAATTACATTTATTATTATAATATAGATAATCAGTCTCATCCTTCATAATAATGAAAGTGTTTATAAAATTATGTTCTAATTTGGTATTTATATAAAATTGTGATTTGAATGCTCGTAATAAACATAGTAAAGTAGTAAAGTAGTTTACTTTAGTAGTTGACTAGTATTTCCAAATCTGAAATAAGTGCCCACATAAGTACTTTGGTCACGAAAATAATTTTACTTTAATGTGTATGTTAATAAAAACAACAAAGTTGGAGAACAGTCAAGTCTTTTATTTCTGATACATTAATTTATACCGCTATAATTAAACCTATACCGCTATTGGTTGGCTTTTATGAAGACGTTCCATGTCCCACGTCCCACAGACGTAACCACATCCAAATTTTAAATTACGTACTAAAATACACTTGTAATGAACTACATCAGTTTATATTGCTAATTTATAGAATTCATGATCAATATAGTATCAGTAGGCTATATTATCAATAAAGCTAATTACAATGAGTGCTACATCAGTGGTATTACATTGGAGTAACATTGCGGCAGCCGAGATTCCGTCGTATTAGATATTTTATAAATTATTATACCCTATAGTTGCTTATATGTACCTTCATGTGTATTTGCGAGGTATTACGTATTGGATGCAAATTTGTATACTAAATTTTGTACGCAAAAATATTTCGTGTAATATGTATACATTTGTTTATCCATATCTATAGTAAACATAACAAGACACGTGATATTTGGAGAGACTGTAGACACCGTATTTACATTCAGATTATGTTTGATAATAGAGATGATATTATCACAGATATATCAATATTTTTATGATTACCTATGAAATTGTAATGTCATAATTTGTAAAACACTGTAATACGAACACTACTTTTAGAGATTAATGTTATCACACATGATTTTATAAATTTTTGTAATTATATGTAGTTGACTATCTTAACTGACTGAGTGTAAGGTCTACTATACGTTAGACTTTACTCATTCAGCTGATTATTTTCCTTTACATAAAACAATACATTCCATTTATAAATTGTTTTGCAGTTCATGTTTTATCGATGGGAAAACAAAAGGAATATTACCGATCTCTACCGCCAGTGAATTTCAAATTGGCAGATGCAGTTAAGACAGATGTAGTTTACAAATATTTTACATACGTCACCCAAGATGCTGGGCAAATTTTGACAGAAGAAACTGTTGCCGAAGAAAACCTTGACGAAAGTATACCGACCATATTACTTATTCACGGATGGACGACAGATGATACTTCACCATGGTATGAGTTACTCAAAGATGGATATTTAAAGTTAGGCCCACATAATATTATTTACGTGAATTGGTCTTCGGCGGGAAATAAGTCTTACGATATTTCAAGCGCTAACATCCAACCTGTGGGAAGGTTTGTCGCAGAATTCTTGATAGCAAGTAGATTACCACAGGAAAATATACACATCATAGGTACTGCAATACAAAACACGTTCTTATATACTTTTTTATTTTATATACGTTTTTATATAGGTATATTTTATATACTTTTTATATATAATATACTTCATATTCTAGGTAAAGTAAAAGTAATTTTGAATTTTTAGGTCACTCTCTTGGTTCGCACTTGGCATCTTTTATAGGAAAAACGATGTTTGACTTTACAGGCAAAAAATTGGGTAGGATAACAGCTTTAGATCCTTCAGGACCGAAATTTGAAAGTCCTCATATGGGCAATAGGCATAGGCTCTGCGAAGAAGATGCAGACTTTATCGATGTAATTCACACAGACATTCAGCTATTTGGGTACACGGCACCAATTGGACATGTGGACTTTTACCCGAATGGAGGTGTGCATCAACCAGGTTGTCCACCTAGAAATGTTGCAGGTAAGTTGTTTTCGTCATAGTGGTCTATATCAAACATCCCAAAGTTTCTTCATTAATTCAGTTATCTGAGTGCACAAGTATAGATACATTATTTCCTTTCTAGAGAACTGCAGTCATGCCAGGTCTACCCTATACTTTGCTGAATCTCTTTCACGAATATCCAAAGCCCGAAAAGCCGTATTTAAGCAAGACAATTACGAAGTTACAGTGGAAGTAAGAGATGATGTGGAAGAAGTTGTATTTGGTCACCACATTGATAAGTCTGCAAGAGGAATATATTATTTAGAAACAAATCATGAAAAACCATTTCTTAAGTAAAGAATTACTAGTATATCTGTTGTTTGTTTTATATATACTTACTGTTAACTCAATGTATTTATTTTGTTTATGGCAATCATGCATCGTATTGATTATTTGAAATTGTTGTTGCAACAAACATGTAATAACTCTAAATCAAACTTTTCTTAAGAACTCGTACACCAACACAAAATTAGTAAGGATAACAATATAGATGATCTAATTACATTTTATTATTATAATATGGGTAATCAGTCTCATCGTTTATAATATAGTAATTGTTTATAAAATTATGTTATAATTTGGTATTTATATAAAATTGTAAATTGGGTGTTGGTAATAAACATATAGTAAGGTAGTTTACTTTATTAATTTACCAATATTTCCAAATTTCAAATAAATGCCCACTTAAGTACATTGGTCACGAAAACAATTTTCCTTTAAGGTAACATGTTAATAAAAACAACAAAGTTAGAGAACAGTTGAGTCTGTTAGTTTTGATTCATGAATTTATACCGCTATAATGAAACCTATACCTTTTATTTTATATTAACGCTATTGTTTGGCCTTCATGAACACGTTAACCACATCCAAATTCTAAATTACTATACTAAAATACACTTCTAATGAACCGCATCAGTTTATATTGCTGATTTATAGAATTTATGATCAATATAGTATCATTAGGCTATATTATCAATAAAGCTGATTACTATGAGTACTACATCAGTGGTATTACACTCAACTAACCTTGCGGCAGCCGAGATTCTGTCGAATTATATATTTTATAAATTATTATACCTTATACGTACCTTCATGTGCGTTTGCGAGGTACTAAGTATTGGATGCAAATTTTTATACTAAATTTTGCATGCAAAAATATCTCGTGTAATATGTATACTCGTACGTTTGTTTATCCATATCTATAGTAAACATAACACGAGACACAATATTTGGAGACACTGTATATAACGTATTTACATTCAGATTAAGTTTGACAATAGGGACGATATTATCATAGGTATATATCAATATTATTATAATTACTTATGAAATTGCAATGTCATAATTTGTAAAACACTGTAATACGAACACTACTTTTAGAGATTAATGTTATCACACATGATTTTATGAATTTTTGTAATTATATGTAGGTGACTATCTGAGTATAAAGTCTACTATACGTTAGACTATAATCATTCAGCTGATTATTTTCCTTTACATAAAACAATACATCCCATTTATAAATTGTTTTGCAGTTCAAGTTTTACCGATGGAAACGCAAAAGGAATACTACAGATCCCTACCTGCAGTGGATTTCAAACTGGCAGATGCAATTAAGACAGATGTAGTGTACAAATACTTTACATGCGTCACTCAAGAGGTCGGGAGAACTTTGACAGACGAAACTGTTGCCGAAGAAAACCTTGACCGAAATATACCAACCGTACTGCTTATTCATGGATGGACGGCAGATGATACGTCACCATGGTACGAATCTCTCAAAGATGAATATTTAAAGTTAGGCCCACATAATATAATTTACGTGAATTGGTCCTCGGCTGGAAATAAGCCTTACGACATCTCAAGTGCTAACATCAAACCTGTAGGAAGATTTGTTGCAGAATTCTTGATGGCAAGTAGATTACCACAGAAAAATATACACATCATAGGTATTGCAATACAAAAGAAGTAAATATACTTCATATTCTGGGTAAATTAAAAGTAATTTTTAATTTTTAGGTCACTCTCTTGGTTCTCACTTAGCGTCTTTTATAGGAAAAGCGATGTTCGATATCACAGGCCGAAAATTGGGTAGGATAACAGCTTTAGATCCCGCAGGACCGAAATTTGAAAGTTCCCATATGAGCAACAGGCATAGGCTCTGCGAAGAAGATGCAGATTTCGTCGATGTAATTCATACAGACATTCAGATATATGGGTATACAGCACCAATTGGACATGTAGACTTTTACCCGAATGGAGGTGGGCTTCAACCTGGTTGTCCACCTAAAGACGATAGAGGTAAGTGGTTGCCTTTTCAATTATAGTGACCTATATAAAAAATCCCAAAGATTCTCGAGTGTCTAATGCAATTTGAAATGGATCAATACATTTTATCTAAATATGGATAAAATTATTGATCAATTATTTTTCTTTCTAGGGAACTGTAGTCATGCCAGGTCCACCCTATACTTTATCGAATCTCTTTCAAGAATATCCAAAGCCCGAAAAGCCCTATTTAAGCAAGAACATTACGATGTTACAGTAGAAGTAAGAGATAATGCTGAGGAAGCCATATTTGGCCACCACATTGATAAGTCAACAAGAGGAATATTTTATTTAGAAACAAATCAGAAAAAACCATTTCTAAAATAAAACATTAGTACAGTTATCTGTTGCTTTTTATGTACTTACTGTTAACTCAATATATATACTTTTGTTCATTGCGATCATGAGTCGTATTGTCGTTATAACAAAAATATTAACTCTAACTGACTATTAATCAAATTAATATTAAGAACTTTAACACTAAAATCAAAGTAGTAAGGATAATAATATAAACGATGTAATTACATTTTATTATTGTAATATGGATAATAATTCCTCATCCTTTACAAGAATGCAATTGCTTATAAAATTATTTTCCAATTTGGTATTTATATAATATTGTAATATGGTTGTTCATAGTAAGCATATGGTAAAGTAGTTTACTGGTATTTTCAAATTTCAAATAATTGCTCACATAAGTAATTCCGTCACGAAAACAATTTTACTTTAATTTATACGTTAACAAAAATAACAAAGTTAGAGAACAGCTAAGTTCGTTACTTTTATTTACATCATGAATTTTCTTTATCCGCTCCTGGTGGCATATTCAAAATTACTTTTAGGTAAGTAAACTTTCTAAATATATCAAAATGAGTTATACAATACTATTCAATGTACTACAATGAAAACACTGATATTCAACTATTACTGATTCAATTGCTAAGGTACTTATTGAGTCTCATCATCAGTCTCCACTTTT
Organism: Rosalia funebris; assembly: GCA_037954035.1. NCBI lineage: Eukaryota > Metazoa > Arthropoda > Insecta > Coleoptera > Cerambycidae > Rosalia > Rosalia funebris. The sequence continues at coordinate 11,439,268 of JAZFAV010000008.1, forward strand.
TTGCTTCTGTAATAATTTTTACATTCAAATAAATGAATTTTAAGAACCATTTTTAAAACTAATCAAAGAAACATTTTTAAAATTTAAGGTCTAGGGGGCGTTGAATTTACGTTATTTTATTTGTTTTAAGTATACTTCCTTGGAGAAATAGTGGGAGAGAAATATTGTGAATAATATGAACATAATACAATTTTCAGATGATAAATATTTGTTATATATTGTATAGTTAAAGACGTAACACTTAATATATTCCAGCAAACCCAGAAGATATAAGGGACTTAAATCCTAACCAACTTCTCCAACTAGCTGAAGATGTCTCCCAAATAAACATTGGCGGTGTGAAAGATGAAGACATTAAATATTTTCTTTCTACTCGTCCACATTCTTCTCCAATAATGATAAACAATACAAATGAAGATCTAATAGATTTAAATAAGCCTACAAAATTTATAATACACGGTTGGATAGCAACTACTAGGAGATCCTGGATCAAACAGATGACGGACGAATTTCTTAGAAACGGGAATTTCAATGTCATCCAAATAGACTGGGAGCGACGAGCTAGGACTTCATATATTTCAGCTACAGTAGACACAAAAAACATCGGTAATTTTTTGTCAATTGTTCAATATTTTAAAAGGCTATTTCTGAATTATTTTTTTTTTGGTATCTAGGTCACAGGGTAGCTCAATTTATTATAAACACAAAGATGGATCTGCATAAGGTTCATATTGTGGGTCATTCTTTAGGAGCACACATAGCTGGTTTTGCTGCGAAGAACATAAATCAGATAACCGGCGAGAAAATATTTAGGGTGTCTGGTCTAGATCCTGCAGGACCGCTCTTTAGAGTATCTGTATCATCTAAAGATGAGAGACTGGATAAAGATGACGCGAGGGTTGTAGACGTCATTCACACAGATGCAGGTACAACAATAATATCAGAAAATATTTGTCTTGTCTTTTCAATCATATTTTTGCACAAAGTTACGTACTGCATATTCAGGATTAGGGATCAATTGATTAATACTAACTTAATGGAAAATTCACAGAAGATTATATCAACGTTATTTTGTTCTAAGGAAATACGTGAAAAAACTTGAATCCATTTTAAATATTAAAATTCAAGATAAGAAATTATCATTTGTTGACAAAGGAAAAAATCTAAGTATTATACTCGACATCGATTTAAATTTAAGGGGCGTGTTAACATCTTATTACAAAAATCATATATAGCTCTCTAATTTTGTTATATGTAAATAAATATATTTTAAATTTTAAAACAAATAAAATCTAAACAAGTAACAACTATTTGAATGAATTGTATTACCTATTTATTTTTAGGCAAATATCGCATATTCTTCCTGTTTGGATTGTGCTAAAAAAAATAAAATTAAAGAAGTGCAGAACACCTGTCACATCTGAAAAATATCAGTTTTTAAATATACAGGGTGTTAATTAAGTATGTACACAAAATTCAAGGGGTAATTCCTTGCATTCTACCATTAATTTTTATAATAATTTCTAAGACTAGAATAAACTATTGACATGGAAGAAAATGACAGGTACACCCCAGTTTTTGATAGTTGGTAGTTCAAAAGACAAAACAGTTGTATTCTTAGTTGCTTAATGCGAAAAAAATTATAAAAGTTTTAGAAAAGTAAGTGGCGCCCATTTTTATTTGTCAGAAATAGGTTAAGGTGCCCTCCGGGACGCCACTGGACTTAATAAGTTTAATCTACTTAGGGCTAAACTAGTCCTTCTCTATCATAAATAACACTGCCAAATTTCAACAAAATCGGCTAAAGGATTATTAAGATTTTTACGAAAAAACTATTTAAAAAAAAAAAAATTCACACTGTATCTTGAAAACGAAGCATTACCGGACCTATGTTTATATAAACTTTTCGTCTCAAAATCACTCAAGAAATTAGCTCTTGAAGTTTGTGTAGATACTTAATTAACACCCGGTATAATTACAAAGAATTTGATTATATATCTGACAAATTTCGTCAGTTAAACTGCTTAAATATGGAAAACAACTTTAAATTTCATTTGCTTACTTTTGTACATTGTCTATTTTTAACATCAACCCCTGAGTACCTTAAGACTAAATCAGTAACTAGAGATTAGTATATAATCGAGATATTACGCAAAATCAAATAATTACCATGCCAGGGTATCAACATACATCAAAATTTAAAAAATCTTTTTCTTATAATGAATTACAATCATACTTGTACAATGCAATTGAACATCAGGTAAAACCATTCGGTAAAGTGTCACAGAAAAAAGCAATTAGTACACAGTCAGCAGTGTCTTTATATTTGTGTATCAACTGTAAATTCTTTCTTACTTTCTTCCCTTTCATTTGTGTGAATATATTAAGTTAGTTATTATTTATTATAAATTAGTATTAATTAAATAATAAAAAATACTACTATATACTTAGAAAAAAAAATATTATTGTACATATAGGAAAATCCAAACAGTTGAGGGTGATCCTAATAGGTTCACATTAAAAATGAATAAGGACTGAAAACTTTCTTTGAAGCTCTGAAAATTTCCTAAGATATTGTAAACTCTTCATTGCTATTAATTCATGTATGATAATAATAAAAAAAAAAATGTAAAAAATACAAGATATAGTATTTTCACTAAATTACTAGAAGGAAGTATTTAAAATTACAAAATATTCTTTTTTAGGTGTATACGGTTTGGAATTCCCTATAGGAACTTTCGATATTTTCGTTAACGGAGGTCATGGGCCTCAACCAGGCTGCGTGAATAACTTTAAAGGAACATCTCTTGGAGGTTTACTAGAACATTGTAGGTATTACTTTCTAAAGCTGACCGCCCACGTTCCGATTACATGACAGATATTTTTCACTTTTAAAATTTGGTTGAGTTATTGTTTCGCAATATCCCTACAAATACATATTTTTTTGCCATTATTTGTTCTAAGTGATTGTTTGTAAACGTTACAAAAGGCAAAGTATGCCAAATATACTAACAGTCTTTTTATTTTCCACGTATACCAGCCGTGAGGGGTCAAGTTAATGTCTGAATAAATATTTAAAATGATTTTACTTTTCGGTTAAACATACTAGGTTCATTACTGTGGAATGTTTATCAAAATAATTTAGATGGAAGTGCCCAGAAAGCCTACCTGCTTAAGATAGGCTAGGTCACTATTGAATATATTAGTATTAATATTCTTTTTTATTTAATATTTATTAAGCAGTTAAACTAATAGATTTTTTAATATTTCTAAAAACAGCAATATTTAATTAGCAATTAGAACTTTGTTTGCTACTACGCTTAACAGAACAAATGCTTATATATATATATATATATATATATATATATATATATATATATATATATATATATATATATATATATATATATATATATATATATATATATATATATATATATATATATATATATAGTTTATTTCATCGCTATTTGCCAAATACAAAATCTCAAAACATACCGTGGCTTTCTTTTATGGTTAGGCTCAGGTAGACTGTTCCGCTTATCGGCAAGATAAGAGAGTTTTTTATTTGGCAAATAGCAATGAAATGAATAGTACTGTTGTGATAATATACATCGATACATATTTATATAAAAAATATATGGTCATATAGAAGATAGATAAAATAGGAAATGGTTCAAAACGATTTGTTACTGGAATGCTACTACTTTCTAGAGTATGGAAATTCTATTTATTTGTAGTTACAAGGCTTGATTTGGCAAAGCAGTCAGCTTGAAATAAAACTGACAGCTTACAATGTCTAATTAAGAAACTTTTTCAATTACTGACTTAGATATGCTATCTTCACGGGTACTAACAAAAGCGAAACCTCTATTTGCTAAAGCCTGTGACTATAAACTTTTCATTTCATCATCAGTTTTGGGGGTTTCCTGTTGTGTATACTGGAGAGAAACTCTCTGTAATTGCTGTAGTAGACAACTAGATTGCTCCCACTAGAGCAATGTTTCTACTCCGTTTACACACAGATGGCAGTACATATGTATCGCTTACATTTACTAGCTGACGTAGCTTATACATATGTCGAAATAGTTATTTGAGTTACGGGTGATATACTGTCAATTAAAATCGAAATATTAATCTTGAGCTTTCGATGGAAGTCGAACGAAGTATTTTTTCATGTTTACCGCAATTTTGGTTGCAATATTGTTGTCAGACAATGATTAATGGTATAGGAATAGTGCGCAACATTGGATCCTGATAGCTTGATCAAAAACATTTTTTTTCAGCCTATTGTAGTCACGAGATAAGTATAGCTTATTTCATTGAATGGATCAGCAGCGGGAAATTCCGTTGCATACTTTGCAATTCCATGAAAAATATTTTAATCGAGAATTGTGGAAAAGTCTTGTTCCTTGGAGAAAATGATGTCAATGAAAATGTAACCGGTGTTTGCTTTACGAAAACACATCAACATCCTCATTTTCTTTTAACTTATAATTAAGTTATTACATTTAGTCATGTGAATTATATGTCAGTTAAATAAATATTAATCGAAACATGTGTTGAATAACCTCTTATTTATCTAAATATGTCTAACATAATTAAATTTCCAAATGGAAATGAATAAAACAGTTACTACGATTTATACCACTATATTTTCAGAGAAACATGACTGCAGTTTCGACAATTTTCGACGTCATATTCAAGCGATGATTCAGTTAAGAATAAAATATAAACATTCTGTTCCTATAATATATACTATCCAAATACAGAGACATAAGTGTTATGACAATAAACAGGTAGTTAAAGTTTACAAGAAAACTTAATTGGTTAGAAGCAATAGAAATCTATAAATACAACCATAATGATAATTTTAGCTTGTTAAATGATCAAGTAGATATACTATATTCTCCTCTTTTTACTGTTACCCAAATTAAATAACCCCCTGTATAATAGTTCTTAATAATATTCATGGAAATTCCCACAATTTGATGGTCGGGATTGCACCATTTATGAAACACGTTTTCTTGTAAACCGTAACTACCTGTTTATTGTCATAATACTTAGTCTGTATTTGGATAGTATATATTATAGGAACATAATGTTTGTATTTTATTCTTAGTTGAGTCATCGTTTGAAAATGATATAAAAATTGTCGAAACTGCAATCACGTTTCTGTAAAAATATAGTGGTATAAAACTTAGTAATTGTTTTACTAATTTCCGTTGTGAATTATGAACTACCACGGAGTAACGGCTTCCTCTATTAATTTCTTATAATTAAATTTGTCAAACAAGGAGAAGGGAATTAAAACTTGATTATTTTGTTGTATAACACTAAGGGATGTATAAATCTTGTGTTTAGCTAATGCGTATAATGTCAAATGGAACTAATAAATTAACATATACCTAAACGAATATTAAATTCTTAAACTATTTATTTAAATGGTATTTGATATTACTATTAAAAACGAAGATTATATAATAATTGAAAATTTATAAATATTATTCTAATGTGATTGTTAAGTTGATTAGAGAAATATAAAACTTTTCAAATAGAAATTATTTATAATACGATGCCTAACTGATTTTGATTTATTAAATAAAATATTGTTACATACATCCTTTTCAATAATATATTTCAGTTTAAATAATGGGACCAGAAGCACTAAGACCATACAAAGATCTAAGCACTAGGTAAAATTTTTGCACTTTTGATAAAAAATTGTTCATCGTTAGGTAAATCAATCACCATAATCATGTGATATACTAAAATATTTTTGAATTGTACTATGATCTGTTAGGGTTTACAAGTAAAAGACGGCACTACTTGTTAAAAATGTAATCTGTTTTATCTCTAACTTCTACAGAAAAATGCCATTTATTTGTATACTAAACAATAGAGGCTCTAGATCTGTTCCTTAGGGAATGTCAAATTAAACTATAAATACTTGAAATCAAGAAGACTAGAGAGTAAGGAGACATAGCTCCTCGAAAAATCAGTGGTGAGGGTGGCACGAAAAACGTCGACAATATGGCAGGCTCGCGTAGAAGCGCGCGGGATCTGAGCATGCCGTTTATCCTTGTCTATCACGGTTTCTCTCTCACACTATCAAAATGTCGGGTTCCATTGAGCCACGATCAGGGCTTTTGCAGGAACAATTCTCAACGCAACAGTATCTCGACGCTTTTGACTTATTCAACAGAAAAACTGGAAACGCTCAAAACACAGCAAACAAAAATAACTTCAAATAACCTCGCTCGATTCTACGCAATGACCGCCATGATGAAGCACACCACGTGATCACAGTGCGAACGTTTTTCGTGCTACCCCCACCAGTCGAGTTATGTCTCGTGTTCTCTAGTCTTCTTGCTTGAAATATAACCAATATTATAGATCTCACGATTCATTAAAACATTAGTAAAATATTGTATTTAACTGTATAGAATACTTTTGTCAAATGAATGGAAAGTGAGCTGATGGTAATTTTTATTTATTGTTTCGTTCATCGTCTTCATTAAAATGACAATGGCGTCTGTCGTTTGTTCTTATATCAATGAAATTTCCCATAGTTTACAACATCTAAATTACAAGCCGCGTTACAAATAGGACATGTTACTGATATATTCAATAACATATGAAATTTTCCATCAGAAATGTATTTATTCATTAAAAGAAGTAAGTTAAATATGTTATACCATATTTGATATACTTCAAATTATAAGAAAAAAATCGGCAATACTTTGTGAGTCTCTTTTTCTGAAACTTTTTTAAGAACCGGCCATATTAAATTACTATTACAGAATTTGATTATGTAATATCAGTCATTTTTAATTCACGATGGAAGTGTTTTTACTTTTCCGCACTGAACTATACCGGAGCGGAAAAGTAATGTAATCGTGTAAAGAAAAATGTAAAAAACAATGTTCTAGCTTTTATTTTTCGTTTTCGGCCTAAAAATAAAAAAAAAAAATGGATTTTACAGAATTCGTGTCTGTGTGTGTCGTTGTCGGCATTAAAATTTCTTGCTAGCACGATAACTCAACTAAATCGTGTCGGATCGATCGGGTTTTGACTGATTTTGATCGGGGACGTCTCCTATATAACACTTATTGATTTTGAGGTGGATAGAATACACTCTACCATGTTCATGGGTCATGAGTAAGCACAATGGTGGAGTATTTGAGAAATATTTTTTGTTAGTACGATCACTCAATTAAATCGTGTCGGATCGATCGGGTTTCGACTGATTCTGATTAGGGACGTCTACCAGACGACATCTATTGATTTTGAGATGGATAGGACACACCTCATCCTGTCCATGGGCCACACGAAAGCACGATGTAAATGTTTATGTTCATTCTGAGATTTTAAACATAAAAATTTAACGCGTTGCTGATTTTGTATTGAACGAAAAAAAAACATATATTCGACATGTACCATATACGAATGAATGAGAAAATAAATTTCGTTCGATCACAAATGTATTATACGGCACTGAAGCAGTCGCCAATGAAAAATGTAACACTGTCGCATAATACACATATTCTGCATTTATGTGTTGGTTTATTTTTTCTCGGCCACTCAAGTTCGAGGTAGAGATGTTCTACGTGCAGAAAAGTCCGTTTTAAGGTTTTAAAACTGTTTATTCTTTCACACTGTGTCGATTTTTGGACACATATGTATATATCCAATAACGATTATATCCAAATATCATTGATAAAACGCGACATTTTCCTATCAAATACAATTCTTTGTTGAATAGACTGTAATATGAAGGAACCTTAAGGGTGACACATACATGATCACTTCTGAATTCAAAAAATTTCAGTATCGATGCAACATCTTTGACCACATTGATGTCATGCTTTTTACAGCCAATCAATAAACGCCAGCTAGGCAGATTATTATAAGGTTAGGCTTTTATGGAAATGTTACCTTACATTTAAATAATTATTCCATGAAGTGTAACCAATTTAGGAACAGTAAAATAACCATGTAAAAACAAAGAGGTCACGTGGTTTGTGGATATTATGAAGGCACTTTATTACAAACTCATTTCAATATACATTTAACGGAAACGTAAAAGTCAACCTTATTGAGTGTGACCTAAGAATTGACTGGGTCTACATAATTTATAATTTTAGTCAGTTTGAAGTTTCTGTTAAGCGAAATATAATACCTATTCTTTAAATCGTCAATGCTAAATTATATACTACTATATGATTTACTGCTCATGCAGTTTGACATCACAGATATTTGGTTTGTCCTATTCCTTGTAATAAAGTCTAGCATGCCCTAAGCTAACACTTCCTCTTTTCTTCATATATAACAGAGATGATTTCATAGCTGTTGTTAGCTTCTTCAATTGTAGAATTTAGAATTTCTATAATTTAAAGTAACTATTGTTAGGTGCTCTCCTCAGTGAGCAGATTTTCGAGGAGCCTGTATGACATATTTTATTTAGTGTGTTTACATAAGCCATTCAATAGACATAACCTACGAGCAAAAAGACAGACGTAGGACATAACAATAAAAGCGCTGTAGCGGCCAACGCTTGGTTGGGAAAGATTAAGAATATTATTATTGGTGCGGGCTCGGAGATGATTGATCTTGAGCTGTATTTGCTTTTCATAGTTTTCATTAAATGTGAAATACGGCATTAATTTGTGTTATTCTTGCGTTCACCCTAACACTATATATGGTAAATATTTGCAGTTGTAATGGAAATAATTGCGTACGTAATTATACGTAAATGCAAATATAATAACTGGCAGGAATTTATAAAACTCTTTATTTAAAAATAAAAAAAAAACTTAATAACAATCGCATTACATGTTGAAGCATTTCATAATATAGGTACCAAGAATTTTAACATTAATCACAACAGTATAAAAAGTTATCTATATCAACTAATTACTAACAATAATTTACATTATATTTACGAAAATTATGTAGTATATTTTAAATATACACTAACAAGACGCAATTAATTCAAATTGTAGTTCTTGAAGTAGTGAAACGATATTGCCAGAAATGCATTCACCTATACATATTTGGTTCCTAGTCAATATTAACAAATTAAGTCAATATTAACAAAAAAGCCAGATTTAGACTGGATCTATGCGTTTTATAAAGGGTGGTCCAACCATAATGCACGATGTTAATTGTGAGTCACACCTTAACGTCAAGTTTTTTGTCCAACTTAATTTGACATTTCTTTGTTTCAGTGTTTGACAAATTCAACCATGGAGCCATGGAAAGATTGTTGAAGCCTTTTACGAAAATGGGCGTTCAAATCAAAATGCATTTCGTGCACTTCGTGACTTTTTTGGTCAGCATAATTGACCAAATGTGTCCACAATCGGGAGAATTGTGCGCAAATTTCAGAAAACTGGGTCTGTAGGAAATGTGAAAACACCTGTGCATGCTCGCCCAGTTCGCTCTGCGGAAAACATTGCTGTTGTTCGTGATAGTGTAGCAGAAGAGCTGTCAACTTCGACTCGTCGTCGTACCCAACAATTGAACATCTCACGAACATCACTGATGCGAATTTTGAATAAAGATTTGAATTTACACACTTACAAGGTTCAATTGACTCAAGTGCTGAAGCCTACTGACCATTTCAAGTGTCGACAATACGCCGAATGGTTGGTTGAACAGACAGAAGTGAATGGTGACTTTACAAAGAAAATTATCTTCAGCGACGAGGCACACTTTCACCTCAATGGATTCGTTAACAAGCAGAATTGCCACATTTGGGCAAATGAGAATCCACGAGTGATTGTTGAAAAACCGATGCATCCACAAAGAGTGACTGTTTGGTGCGGTTTATGGGCTGGCGGCGTCATCGGGCCGTACTTCTTCGAAAATAAGTTCGGCCAAGCAGTTACCGTGAATGGTGTTCGCTATCGCGAGATGATAGCGGACTTCTTGTGGCCAGAAATTGAGGATATGGACCTGGACGATATGTGGTTCCAACAGGATGGTGCCACTTGCCACACAGCCAACGAAACAATGGCACTTTTGCGCGAGAAATTCAATGGCCGTGTTATCTCACGTCGTGGCGATGTTAATTGGTCGCCACGATCATGTGATTTGACACCGTTGGACTTCTTTCTTTGGGGATATTTAAAAGAAAAAGTATACGTCAATAAGCTAAGAACAATTCAATAGCTAAAGGATGAGATAATTCGGCACATTAACGACATTGAACCTCAATTATGTCTCAGTCATTGAAAATATGGACCATCGGATAGAGGTATGCCACCGAAGCCGTGGCGAGCATTTGGCCCATATTTTGCTTCACACATAATTGCCATAGATCCTTCTATTATAATAAAAAATATTAAGATAATTCTCTGAAAACTTTTTGTTTTATTTACAATTAACATCGTGCGTTTTGGTTGGACCACCTTTTATACCACAGTAGTGTCAAGCCCATGCAAACGATTATAAAATCATAAGAAAAGTGCGAGAAATTGAAAATAAAAAAAATCTTTGAGTGTAAGCTTTGAGCTTTTGATTCCGTTTTCTCTGAGATATAGAGCTCAAAGTTACAAACTCGACCATATATAATATTTGTACTATCAGAGTCTTTAAGGATAATATTCCTTATTTTTTATTATTTTCTATTTTAACCCATATTTCGGTAACAGTAAAATAAAATAGTTTAATAAAAATATAATAGTTTAATAAGAAATAGTGATTAAAGGTGACTAACTATCTGAAACAGTAAAATTGATACGTCACGAATAATTACCGTGATCCCTGTAAGGATATTCAGAAGGGCGTTATTGGATAATATTTTTCAAACACTAATTTATTACGAGTATTATTAAAATATTTTTAAAAATTTTGCATTATAGCTCAAAAATTCGAAATACAATAAAAAAAATTGTAGAAAGTATTGAAAAGGTATTCCATCATTAACTCCTTGATGGCACAAATATTATATCCTGCGTTAAAAAAGTCTGGACACGTTACTTTTATTTTTTTAACTTAACCTAGATCGTGCTATTTAAATTGGATTTGATACTATAGATATATTTCATTATTTTGTGTATTCAGTACATTTTCAATTACGTTACGGTGTTTATGTATCATACTTATCTTCTTTCAATTATTACTGTAATGTAGCAGTACTTTAATGTAGCAGTATTTTTTGTGTAATTACAAAATTTTCATCACTAAATATTTATTATTTTTATTTTTATTTTTCTTTTCATAATCAGAATTATCTTATCTGTCAACAATTATGCTAGCAACGATATTTATGATGGTTTACAACAAATCGTATGGATTTTCCATACGATTGTTTGATATCCAAAATATTAATGCCGCTATCCAGTGTCCAATATACTGCTCAACAATATAGACTATTAAAAATATTGAATTTAATCCAGACTTTTCTCAAACATTGTAGGATATCGTAGAGTTTGTTTCACTGAGCATTATATTTCAACTAATGCTCAATTAGCTTCAATTTTCCTACTGTCGTTGTTAAATAAATACTGAAGAAATACAATTTATTTAAACTCCTTATACTCTCTCCAGAAAATGAAGTAGATGCATGTAAATTGCTCTGTTGTTTATGTTAGACTTTGTGTTGAAAATTTTAAAATTCACGTACAATGGAATAATTAATTCACTAAGTATATAATGTTTACATAGACTCAGACAGAATATTACTTTGAATTATATGTAGAATTCCTTGATGATAAAATAAAGTAAATATAATCAAATGATGTACACATTAAGGTAATATACACGTATGTATTTATATGAACAGAGTGGTTCGAATTAATTTATAACCAAATTATCTCGTCCATTTGAAACAGTAAGAGTTGAAACAGTAACTAAATAAGTTAACGAGTTTGGTAAGTATTGTATATTATAAACTATTTAACAATCTCTATTTACTAAACGGTTATTTTCGTGTGTGTGTCACGAAATTTTTAGGTCGATGTATGAAATGCTTTTCGTTAGAATTTCGGCATTTTGACAAAATCAATATAGTAAATAGACCCTTGCGAACAACGTGGTAACTTTATTTTTTTAATCCGAAGCCTCTAGAGGCATGTTCCGGAGGTGCCCTCGATATGAGCAAGGGAGCGACGCAATATTATTGCGATTTGGTTACCCGTCTCTATTTACTAAACGCCTGTTTTCGTGTGTGTGTGTCGCGAAATTGTTAGGTCGATGTATGAAATGCTTTTAGTTCGAATTTCGGCATTTTGACAATATTCCTCGTCTTGAAGGCGACATTCAGCCTTCATTTAGTTACTGATTTTTCAAATTGCATGTTATTTTTAGTACATTTACCTATTTTTATATTTTTTGTTTGATAAATTAGAAGAAAATCAGTTTCATTTCGTATATGAATATTTAGAATTTGACTGTTAATAATTATTTTATGTTAATCCATGGATTTATAAATTATGTATGTATTTCAGAATGTGTTTTAACTTATGTTTTGTAATAATACTTCACTCTTTAGACTTAAATGGTATACATTGAAAAATTCAAGGTAAATTGTATTCGTTGTCGTATTAAAATAAAAAAAACATCATGGAATAAACATTACGAAAAATGTGAAAAATAGACAATAATTAGATAATTTAAAATAAGTTCTGTATATTTATGTATTTTATTAAGTTGCCAAATATCTCTTGAAGATAATTTAAGGTAAAAATTTAAAATAGTGTTTATATAAACAGTACATTATATATATTACTACAATTCTCTCATCATAATTGCTATATATAATGTTACACACTGAGTTATACACTGATAATATAGCCCCTTTCAGTAACTGACTTGACTAAATCTCATAATTATAAATACTGAGAGCTATATTTTTTTCCAAACGACATTGCGAGGTTTTAAAAATGGTGAAAAATATGTTACAAATGTGCAACAGTAATTTTTAACAATAATTATTATTCATTGATTGTATTAAATAAATGCGACATTTATTTATTTTCTTTTGGCTTTCGAAATTAACGAAAATCCTGATTTTCCACAAGCGATTGTATCGTTAAAAATCATACAGTTCAAGATTTTTTATTAAACTTTTGCACCTAGCCATTTCAGTGTTGAAACGTTTCTTATAACATTAATATTCGCCAACTTTTACTCAAGGTCTTAACCAAAAGATGAAGACGTTGTTTGTCCAGGTAATACTGGCGGAGGCTGTGAATCATCATCATCTTCCTCATTATCTTCACTGGTTTGCTCTTTAACTTCATCCACCTCTCCCATTAGCGCCCTATATTTCTTAGCGATTGCCTCCCAATCTGTAACATGTTCTATCCTCGTAGTCGTCGTGGTAAAGCTCAATTGTGATCCCATCGGGCTCAAATGCGCAATAGACAAAGCCACGGATTCCTTTGGAGCAATCTGCCTGCCTTTCTTTACCTTTGATAGCCACTTTGCGCCAGCTTTTGATCTTGGACTCATCTGGGTCCTCTGGAAGCTTCCCATTAGGTTAACCAAGCTCTGTCGTTTCCTTGTTTTAACTGAAAAAAAGCCTGTTGTCCTAATTTTATTGACAAACTAAGACTAATCATGGGGTATATACTCTACCTCGTTTTTTGCATATGTCCACCAAATAGAAGAGCCAGGTTGTGATCAGATTGATGGGGGATGGCGCGGTGGTAGTTCTGTGCATGGAACGAATTAGTTTGCTCAAACCAAACTTCCATTCGATGTCTGACTGGGCCTAAGAAAATATCAAATGTGTAAATACTATGTGAAGGGGAAAGTTGTGCTCCACTTCCCAGTCGTTGATAATAAGTGTGACAGAAAAACTGTTGGTTGAAAATTCACCAATTTTAAACCACACAAAAAAATTGAGAAAAATTGTGATACTCAAAAACAGGTGAAAATTGTTCAAAAAGGTTGAGAATAAGTTATTGGTACTTGCCGATGTATATAATAAAGTTAAGTACAAGTTGTACTTAATTCTATACGCGGGTATCTATCTATCTATCTACCAATATATACAATACAGCTGCTGTGTTTCTAATCAAAGCACTACAATATTTTTTGATCCAACTTCCATTTTGTTTAAGATGGTATGAATAATAAATTTCAGTAGTTACCACTATAGAAGGTCAGTTATACCGATTACATGATTGAATCAAATTCGAAAAATTATATATGTATTTATCTATGTTACAGTTGCGGATGTAGTATTCATGTCCCAATTTAACTGCAAGATTTAACAGTCATTAATTGGTCATTTATGTATTTATTTCTTTTTCGGAACGCCATAAGCTTGTATTTTCCATTGCATTGCTTGTACTTCAATAAATACCTGATGGTAAGGCAGGATAAATATTTATAAAATAATTGTGGGAGTAAGCTAATATATGACCTAAAAATAACTATAACTATAAATCTAAATAACTATTATGCCTGTACAATTTATTTTGTGCTAAGAATTTTTGTTATAGTATGCCAAAATTATATAAAAAATCATATTTTAAGTACTAGTGTCTCAAGAATGCTTCATATTTTTTGATAAGTAGATGTTTATATTTCTATATTTCTAATTGTTTTATTATTGTAATCATTTTCAAAAATATTACGTTAGCAGAACAGAATATCCACTTAGAATGTACTAATTTAATGTAAGTTTTCAACATATTGTTAAGTATTAGACATGTATCACTAGAGAGTAGGTGGCGCTGTTTGAAAATAGAGACTTATCACAGTCGACAAATATTCAATTGTTCCTGTTGGGTGTACATCATTTGTACTTTGTATCAAAGCTGTTGATAGTGATGCTCCATTGTTTTTAAGATACTGCCTTATAAGTCAAGATAAACCACAGTTTAACTTACTAACTTCATAAATAAGATGTTATCTCCATATTTGCTTAGCGCTTATACCAGTAAAAGCATATATAAAGATATTAAATTATATTACGAGAGTTATTAATTGAATTAGAGTAAAGTAAAATTATCTCGTGATATCTCTGTTTCTATTTATTTCTAAGTTAATTAAATGCGAGACCGTATAAATGCTATCATTTTCAATGAAGCTTAATGCTTATTAAGATTCATGATTTTGTGTTTTATATAATAATGTTGTATTTGATTTAGTTCTGAGATATTTTATTTTCTTATCAGTTTAATGAGAATGGAATTAATTTTTTAAATCCATTTTAATTCACAAGCATCACGTATAAGTGTAATATTACATCTGGTTATCTGCTGTCGGTGATAAGAGATTACATAGTAAAGTTATAATAGCAATTGAGACATAATCATATACAGTTTACTATAGCCATATATATAGAGCGATATCAAAACAACATTGGCGCCTCCGCCAATTATTTAAAAATGACAAGGCTACTATATTATTTGTAATGGGTTGAGGAAAAAGTAATTTCGGTTTTTCCCAATAGATGACTTTAAAGTCACATATCTCTAGGAAGACTTATTGAATGCAGCCATACCACGGCTTACTCAATACGTAAGCTGTGGCCATACTATAGCGCGTATGAAAGGTAACAGTCCACAGAACAGTCTGGATATAAAGGTAGCGACATTCGTTTACGCAGTCAAAAGTAATTGCGCGTTGAAAATGGAGATTCCAGAAGGTTATTTTCGACATATTTTGCTTTTTTACTTCCGAAAAGGGAAAAAATCAGCGCAGGCTCATCGAAAATTGTGTGGTGTTTATGGTGATGAGTGCTTAAGTGAACGCCAGTGTCAGAATTGCTCGTTTTCGTTCCGGAAATTTCGATGTTAAAGATAAACCTCACCCTTGCCGGCCAATCGTTCAAACAGTCGAAGAAATTAAAAAAAAATCGAGGAAAACCGACATATTTCATCTCGCGACATCGAGATAAAACAGATAAAACAGTTTCGAACCATTTACATAAGGCTGGATTTACATTTCCGTTTGTGAATCGCTGCTGAAACGAAACGAAATCAAGTCATTTTTGAAACGAATAATTGCGGGCCATGAAAAGTGGATCACGGACGACAATAATGTGCAAAAAAGATCGTGGTCGAAGCCCGGAAAAGCTTCACAAACGATTACAAAGCCCGTATTGACGCCAAGGAAGGTGATGCTGAGTGTTTGGTAGGATTGGAAAGGAATTGTTCATCATGAGCTGCTCAAACCTGGTCAAACCATTAACTAGACTCTCTACTATCAACAAATATTGCGATTGAAGCAGACAATTAAAAGAAATGGCCAGAATTGATCAGTAGGAAAGGCGTTGTCTTCCATCATGACAACTCTAGACCACACATATATTTAGTGACTCGGAAAAAATTGAGACATCTTGGCTGGGAAGTTTTGATGCATCTACCATATAGCCCGGACCTTGCCCCGTCCGACTACCATTTGTTTCGGTCTCTGCAGAACTCTCTTAATGGAGTCAAGCTGGCTTCAAAAGACGCTTGTGAAAATCACTTGGTTCAGTTCTTCGCCCAGAAAACTCAGAACTACAGTAACGGAATTATGGTTTTACCACAAAAGTGGCAAAAGGTCATCGATCAAAAGGGCACATATATCAGTGATTAGTATTCGAAATTTATATGAATAAATTTCCTTTGAAAAACATAAAAAAAACCGAAGTTATTTCTTCCCCAACCCTATATATTGTAATCAATGTTTTTTTTTCATTATTTTTGTTCCTACCTTTAAATATGGTAATAGTTTTTTCTGTAAAAAAAACATGAAACAGTTATTCTCATCTATATGAGAAAACATTTATGTATTATTATTGTTACAGTAATCAGAAATTTCGATATAAAAAAATAAAAGCTGATAAAAAATGATAAGAACTTGAATATGATAAAAGCATACGTTAAAAAATTATAAATAATTTAAATAACCACGTAATAAAATTTTAAATGTATGCAAATATAATCCATGCACACATTATAACATTTACAATAAATTTATCGTATAATCATATAAAATAAATATAAGTGTAGTTATAAATAACATAATTATATAAGTAACATAATTATAGATAGAAATAACATATAACATATGGAAGTATATATGTTATTTATGTCTATATTTATATCCAAGTATTAAATAAGTACCATACATACAATTATAATTGTATTATTCTTATTGTTATGTTTACTTTTTTTATGTATTTTTATTCTTTTTTTACTTATTATACGTTTAAGTATATTACTTCATGAATTTTGATGTCCTTCAAACATATGTTGATTTCTTATGTATTCTAGTATTTCATATATAACCAAAATTTGATGTTCTTGACGCGAGATATAGGTACCTAGCTGTTTTGTGATTTTTTACAGGGGATTTTGAAGTTGTGAATTTTTATTATTCTTGTTTATGTTAATACTAATTTATTTAGATGGATCACCCCTATTTAAGAAATCATATCTGACGTAACCTTCAATTAATATCATATATATTTAGATGATTTACATTTAACACACGTTTTAAAACTTTGAAAAGATCTAATATGTATCTTGATCGAGAGTGAATTATTAATTCTTTGCATTTCATATTTGGCTAACATCTTATAATAAAATGGTTTTTTTTGTTCATTTCAGACCTTAGCAGTTGAGAACTGTAAGAAATTTTTAAAGTAATTCCAAAAACGAGGAATTTGTTGATGCTCTATTGATTCTCTTTGCTTCTTATAGCTTCCTAAAATTTCACGTAATTTCTTAAATGACGCAGACATTGCAGAGGAATCGTTGTAGAAGTTATACTAGGTACTATTCGGTATTTATACGTTTATGTGAAAAAAGCTGCATCATTATAATACATAGAAATATGTGAGTGTTAGTTTAAATATCAACGTAAGTACGTGTAGTGCATAGTTCTAAATAAAAGTGTTGAATTAAGTTATGTTTGTACTTATAATAATTGGAACATATTGGACGATTGAAAGAGGGACAGACAGAGACATATAGAGAATTTTAATAGTACTGAGGCTGTTGGAACAACCACAAGCTTACAATGTTGAAAAGCATATAATGAGAAGACATTCGAACTATGTAGGTCCTAGTTTTTTATCTAGTTATATTTAAACTATATCTATTTGATTAAGTATATCAGAGGGATATAAATTGCGACAGAAATTGCAATTATGAACAATGAAGATAAATACACAAAAATGTTGGATATCATGTGCAGTACAATGGAGTAGATTGATCTATTAATTAATAAATATTCAATTAAATGAAAACAAATTAAGTCAGAATATAATTAAACCTGTCGAAGAAAGTTTAGGAAAGTAGCTATAATGAAGGCCTATAGATACAAGTTTAATTTAGGTGTTATGTACCTTGGAAAGTGAGTGTCTATGGCCACAATAATACGATTGCGAGATATAAGGACTGGAATGAAAATCTCAACTCACAAAAACAAGTTATGGAGTATTGTCAAAGGTGGTTTCAAAAACTACTAGTCTTTCCCTCAGTGGTGTGGTGGCTTTTATGTGATCAGTTGTAACAGTGACAGTCAGTGATCGAGTTTGAAGTGGAATTATAAAATAAAGGCAATTACCTGGATGCGCTGGTACGTGTCCGACATCATGGCAATGAGTAGGTTAATGAGTACGACCACCGATACCAACATGTAGACGCCGAAAACCACTTTGAAGAGGTTGATCGTCCAACTGGGCTGCGGATTTACCTCGCCTCTCGCGGGCTTCACGGTCAGATGGTCGTAGCCCGTTTGGCCGAATACGGCAAAAAACAACAGCTCAAATGCGTAGAGGGGGTTCATTTTCACTGGGAACATGAGATTAATAAATAGGTAACACCACGAAGGTCGTGGAACGTTCGGGACAGGGTTGGAATATTCGTCCTCGTGAGGGACGTGCCAAATATTAAATTATATAGATATATGCAATTCAATTCATTGTTATTTGAGTATGAATATAATAAAAATATGGGAGAGTATCATAATAATAATGATATTAGTCCTGTAAATTATTCCAGTAGGTTATATTCAATTACAGGGATAAATTTAATGCCAAATTAATATTTTAAGTGGTACAAGCAGTTTTAACACACAAAGGAATTCATCCCAGCCGTTTGAAATAATTGTAGCTAAATAAATAACTAAATAAGGAATATCTAGGCTACGTTGGCACTGAAGACGTCACAGAAGATAATATTCTTCACAATTTCATGTACAACATATCTGGGACTTGAAATAGAATATTGGGATCTCGCTCATGATAGCTACTAGTATTCATCAGTTAATGGAGGTTTTGGGTGGCAGTTTTGTTTATTAATTTGAACTTGATTGAAACATGAACCTTTATCGTCAGTCCTTCTTGCAACATATTCTTATTGAATAATCTATATCACTAGGACTATTTTACATAAGTGCTCTTATCATTTTTAAATAATTAGAATTAACAACGTTTTTAGTAGTTTCAAAATATTTGGAATTTAGCGGTAGAAGCGTCATGATTGGGGTCAGTTATGTATATCGTAGCCATACGAAGATATTCTCGAAGTCTCAGCATAATATTCATATAATCGGCCTCATCAAAGTGGAGCAACGTTTGAATGGTTTCATATAGGGTGTTCCAAAGCAAAAATCGTACGTTGTATTTATAGGAATGTACATTAACTAATAATATGTGCATGATTTGCTACAATTATGTGGAGCTATCTAAAAACAGATAATTGTGAAGGGAACGAAATTATAATACCCTGAAAAAAAGTAAATTTTTCTACTTCTTTTTTTTTTTTTATTTATCTATGATAAAAAAATCGTTTTCCAAACATGAAGCTTATTCGTCGAAGCATTTTCACAAAAATAAACATATACATCCCCATGTTGCTGTATTGTTCAATAATATTATATCCAATAACCAATTCGATATTTCAAAAATAATTTTGAAAGAAAAGGCACCCTATTTAAGAGATTAACCGGGGAACAATATCAGACTTTAAAATCTTTAAAGAAGATTTACCAAACATACTCTCTGTCTCACTCAATAGACTCAATAGACTCGCTGCAATTATTAAAACAGGAAAGAAATAAGGATTTCAAATTTACAATTAATTATCTAATTTTGGTTTCCATTTGACACTTTATTTATGCCTCCAGTTTTTGGACTACAATAAATTAAATTGGTAACGTTCAGTTTCCTGAAATGAATTAATGTGCACCTCTAGTAAAAATAAAATATATTAGAGGAGTTCTAATAACAGTAGATTTATATGAATAAATCGCTAAGCAATAGTAAAGTGTTTAAAATGTGGCGCGCTACTGGGTGGAGTCCTGAGATAAGACGAATTGACAAGTGAACTTTTCAGGTAAACACAAACTGGACTGAGAAGTATAGTCAACTACTGAGGATGGAGAAGAATAAAATAAAGAAGTTTATTCCATACGTAGGTAAATTGACCCTAACTTAACAAAAAAATGCAACACAAATATCCAAAGATTCGCCTAGTAGCTTGCAGCTTGTTGTATATAGTATTGTTATAGAAATAACCTAAAGTTATAAAAGCATTGAGTACTAAGAAACAACCGTTGGTCATACTCATAAAAACAAAAATGTTAATACACTATTCAATAAGGCTTGTTCGAAAATAAATTATAATGATTGATTTTAGTTGAAAACAAGATACAACGAAGAGGGGCCAAGAAAGTATAGATTATAATAGCAGTATACTCAAGAAAAATCTTCATATAATATAGTAACCAATCAACAGAAGGCCAAGAATTCCACGGCGGTTAATGACCTTGAAATTGCTCGCGGAATACAATGTCAAATATCAAGAAAATTATCCATTTTTTTCTTTCGGCGTGTTTTCCTTTTATCACTATTTTCTAAGCTCTTTCCCTCGGATTTCGTGAAAACTGATGGTTTTTTGGAACAATATGGATTTGATGAAAAGCTACGTTTTTTCCTCTTGCCACTCGTCTTTTCCGGGTAAGGCAGGTCTGAATTCAAACCTTAAAACATGAAATGAGATTGTTATTTCTTCTTTGAGAAAAATCTTCATATAATATAGTAACCAATCAACAGAAGGCCAAGAATTCCACGGCGGTTAATGACCTTGAAATCGCTCGCGGAATACAATGTTAAATATCAAGAATTAATATAAGACACGTAATTGTGCAGAGCAGAATACAATCATCGTGAAATAATACCATTTTTTATATTTTTCACGAAATAAAATAACTTTCAATGTCATCAATATCTATTAACATTGGATATTACACTGGGAAAAATATTTGAGACTGCATTTAATGCTCTAAAATACATATATGGTTTTAGAAAATGTAGTTTTTTGTTGTTGCACTGTAACTCAATCATGGATTTTAATATATTTTAATGTTATAATTTTTTAATGTTATTTTCGACGTGGAATCTTTTGCATTTCGTTTTTTGAAATACACATATTTAATTGGTCTAGATGAGAGACAATTCTCAACAATGCAATGGAATTAAATCTTGATGTTTTTAGTATTTGTCATAAAGGAGAATTATTTTAGAAAAATAGTAAATTGGTATACAAAAACTGAGATTTGTTAAAAACGACAACATTCTAGGAAATTAGTCTTTTAAGTACTTTCCATAAATATGTTTGCCTTGGTTCTTCATACTTCGTGTTCCTAATTTTTAAAGAACTGGAAAATATACATCGTATATAGTTGGACCAAATAATAATGTGAAAATGTTGGAAAATTTATTGAAACCGGGCAACATTATAAAAATACGCGTTAAAAAATAGTTACCTTAGTAGTACAATATCTTAAAACTTTAATATTTGGCACATACCCTAAGACATTATTGTACAACAATTCAAAAAACAAAAAACAAAATATGTACATGTGGTGAAAAATCGATAAAAAAAGGTAGGAGGTCAGTGGCTTGCAAAGAGCTAAAGCATATATCAATATGTTGGAAAATTTACAATGTTTGAAAGACCATAACGTCTACTTGTAGTTAAAGTTGGAGAAGCAAGTAAGTTGGAGAATAGTAAAAGTCATAGGATGTACTACAGTCCATATATTTATTCTAACGTCATACTAATTCCTTGTTTAACGTCGAATAATTACCGTCTGGTCAGTATGTGTTAGTGACATAACAGTTATTCTACTTTAGGCCTTCTTAAAGGGAAATACTCTATTATATATATGAAGCATAGGAAACTTAGAAGTTATGTATGGCACAAGAATTGACTATAGTAGCTTATGTACAATAAATAGTATATATGTATAAACATAAAAAAGCTGTTTCAATAGTACAGGATGTTTATATATATGAATTGATGTTATGAAAAATATAAAGTAGTACATAGTATACAATTAGTGAACGAGAATGCATTTCCCAAATCTTTATGTTATCCGTAATAAAATAGATATATTTTCTTTATTAATTGTTAAACCCTGCAGTTTTATTGGGAAATCTTGGTATTGTTAAGAGTTATCGTAGATTTTTATGTTTTATCATTGTATAATTTTAATTATTTACATTTGTTTATTGGAAATAATTTTCTTGTGGAATATCTTTCTTGTGGATACAAATATTAACGAAATCTTCCATTACAGTAAGTTGTTAACACTTATAACATTTGCGTATTTTAACATATCTAAAAATAGCAAAAATTATTAAATAAACCATTTCTATTGGTTTACATAGTTCATTCCTCTAAAAATAAAGCATGCTGAGTTTTAACACCCCCGTTGAAATTTGATAAAATGGTCTTTATTAGATACGCATGTATTTGATTATAATAAACTATTTGAACCAGTTGGTATGCCATTTTCATTTGAAATTTTTAATCGATGCCATATCTATAACCTGAAACGCGTTCTATTATGTTGATAGCAATTAACTGATTTTATCATCGTAGGTGATTGAAGATTCACAATAAACGATGAAAAAGCAACCAATCAAGAAAAATGTTTTCTTGATTAGTTGTAACTAAGCCAACTTGTAGTTCTCTTTGATTATGATTCATCCATTCTAAAATTTGACAACCAGAATATTACGTCTACTGAAGCAGCAATTAAGAAAAAATATGTATTGTAGCTTGTGTAAGATGGAGGACTAAAAAATTGTGAAACACTTTGAAAAGTTATTTATTGAAAAATGTGTTGAGGAATATGGGTTTGGTTATTTTTTTACATTTTTTGATAAACGAATATTACAGCTTATGCTCATCAATGAATTATATAAAATTTATAAATAGCGGATGTAATGGAATCTAAAAAATGATAGGTTAGTGCTCACTGGAGTTGAAATTAAATCTCACTCAGTAATGCTTCCAAATTCTCTCCGTTTCAAAATTAGGCTTACTTCAGATGTCGTGTTACTTGGCGTGGCAAATTTCGAAATATTAATCCTGCTATTCTTACAGGCTATAATAGAAGTTTTATTCTGATTTTACTTACTAAATAATATCTCTTAGACGCCCCTGAAATGGTAACTACTGAATCTGACCGATGTGACAGCGTATACGACACCAATCTGCGATTACTACTGGTAAGTTCTACATGGTGATTGCTACAATGACCCAGCCCAGGGGAACTGGTGAGAAACAGGGAGCTGATAGGCGTGACTACGACATCTAATTAGGACGAGAAGATTGTTTTATAACAATTCCCATTTAACAGAACCCACATGAGTAATTCACAAATTTAAACAGTTTCAAGTGAATGTATTTGAACTGTGGTAAATTCTGGCTCGACTGACTCTACTTATTAACCCCTACGTATCGTTTATCATATCCTTGCCTAGCGTGCTGTGAATTACTGACGAAGGGATCTTAAAAGGGAACTCGTTATCGTCTTACATTGGGCCCTTCATTACTTCACTCAGAAAATTTCACGTAATATTAATAAATGAAACGACTGTCAATGGAAAAGAAAATTCACACTTTTAAGAAAATGATTTTGGTGAAATTTATGTGAGACGTTTTCTTTGTGAAAATCATGTGATCACTAGCTTTAGGATAAAATATCTTCTTCCATATATATAAATTATGCGGTATTCATTCAACGTCCAAAGGTGTTTCTTCGTTAGTTTCCTTCTACACAATCATTTTTGGTGCTATTACAAATATCTTCTAACAAAAGTCTCTCAAAAAAGTTTGAGTGAATTCTATTCTACTTACTTCTTTAATCTCTCATAAAGCAATTTAAATTTTCATTTAACAATACTTACGTTTTTGAGTGTACACGCGCATATCCCCATTTTTTTAAGGAACTCTTGAATCAGCTCCTGATTAAATCATTTACCATAGTCTCTGAAGATTTAGAATGTTAATGGTAAACTAATGAATCATAAAAGCATATTTAACATATACCTGCAACACCAACAAATTAATTAGTTGTCTAACTTTATACCTTACTCCCCTGAAAGTGTTAGGATATTGAGGGAATTATGTCCTATTAAAATCTCTTCGTTCGAATGCAGAATAAGCCAGCAATTAAACATGGGGACCGTAAACGTTAATTTAGCCTTTTGAATTTAGAAATTGAATGTATTTGTAATTTATCGCATAATTATTGTATTCCTATAACTCCAGGAACACAATTCTGTCCTAGGATTGTATTGAATTGTACATACAATCTCTAGGTTTTATTTTTAATGTTATTCTTCAAGTAAATTTTAGCTTCCAAATGTATTAATTTGGAAGCCAAACAAAATCTCATAGTTTGTATTGCATTTGCTGATTCTCATGGTGTTCTATTCATCAGTCGCATGTGGTTTAACAATAATCTTCTGCGTACAAGCATATATTTGTAACACAAATATTTAGAGAAATAATAGTGAATTTTGTATTTAATCTTCGGGCAATACTGGCGATGACAACTCAACTCAAATCGATGAAATAAAACAAAAATCGTTTACAATACAATTAGTTGGATACATCATACGATAACGAAAACATTCAATTTTTAAATTCCGGTAGCTGCTTAAAATATGTGAAAAGCTATTACTAAGCATCTTATAGTATAACTATCGGAACTATCACATTCCTATTTTGATTAAAATTGGTATATGGGGTAGAGAGTCGAAAAATATGTGACACGTATTTTGTTTGTATATGCCCCTAAATGTTGTGAGAGTGATTTTTGTGGCTAACTATTGTATAAGCTATAGAAGTAAGTTATTCAGCTTATTTATGTCCAATCCACGAATCAAGGGCCAGTAGTCTTCTTGATTTAATATTTGGAGTATATACTTGAGTATATCATATTTTAAAATGTTTTTGGTGAGTTTCCCTGATTTAGAAGTCATCAAGGATTCATTTGGTGGCTTATTACCATATTTATTTTCTGTTTGTCTTTTTCCTTTGAGAACTACTAACAGGGGAGATAATAAATAACTGAATGCGCATACTACTGTTTGGTTGAATTGTATAATTGTGAGTTGTAGCAGATAAAAACAATTCTAAGCCTTCTACATCTTCTGTGCACTTTTCTATTCCACAATCTACGACTTGAATGTATCAGATCCTTGGAAACCTGGAACTCGTATTTCTTCTTGCGCCTGTTTCGCCCATAGTTTAATGTCATTATCGTGTATAATCATCATTCCTTGACTAGCTTTTTGAAACATGTATAGAAATCTGATAAATTTTATCTTGATGATTTCTATCATTCGATAATTGCTGTTTTTACTTATACAGGGTCCGCCTAAGAAATATGGTGTTTCTCAGACGACTTTTATACGCATTTGCGGTAGAATGTCTTTAGGATGGTTGGTATCTACTCGTTGCGGGATGACATCCCAGTAGCCTTAGAGCCATGGTCTGTGGCACATCGTGTGTTTATTTACAACACATTCATTGAATCTGGTAGTTTTGTGGTACTCTCTGGAACGTTTCCCTGAACGCCTGATTTCGTTGCGTGGTTGTGTAGCCTCTTCGGTCACCAGATCTGTCATCTTGTGACTACTTTCTATGGGGCTACCTAAAAACTAAAGTTTACATAGACAATCTGCGAACTCTTGAAGCTCTTTCCGAAACTATAGCACGCTAAATTGAAAGGATTCCTCGTGCCATGCTCGAAAGGATTATAGAGCTGACTTCTGTTATATATTCTTTAATGGCAATACACAACTAATGCATAAAAACAAAAAATGTTAAAATTCGTTCAAAAATAGGCTTGCGTAATTCTTTTTAAAGACGCCATACCTCCCTGACAAACCCTGTACCATTGGAAACATGGAACTTGAATTTTTTCTTGCGCTTGTTTTGCCCATAGTTTAATGTCATTATCGTGTATAATATTTATTCATTCCCTAGCTTCTTGAAACATATATAGAAGTGTGATAAAATTTATCTTGACGATTTGTATCGCTCGACAATTGCTGTTCTTACTTATACAACTATGTTTTGAAATAATGTGACGAAATTAGTATTGGAGACGGCTGATTTGCAAGGTTCAGTTTCTTTCCTATTTTCACCGTTTCCAAAATACTACTGCTTTAATTTTATACTGATTTATTATAATAATCGATTTACTTCTTTTGCATCGTCCCTTTTATGGTTCTTTTTCATCGATGGTATCAGTATTCTCTTCCGTCGTCCATGGGTTTCACAAAATATTTAGGTTCAGTCATACTGCGTATCTATGATACGCAGTATGAAAAAGAAAACATACAAAATGTCATACATGAAATTATGATTTCATGTATGACATTTTGTATGTTTTCTTCTCGTATTATTTATGAGTACTGCAGAAGATTAATTTCGAAATATACTATAACTTTATTATGGTTTTTCACAAATTAATGAGCAACAATTTTATAATCAGGATACAAGCTGCTAAATTAAATTAAAGGTAAATTGTAAAAAAAAATTGTTAAAGATGTAAGTCGGAGGAGGGCAGCTCTAGTAAAGAAATACGAGTATATTTAGCCAATTTACATCATGCATATCGTATAATTTTCCACAAATATTAAGACATCTCCATTTAAACAGTTTATGGGTACGTATAAAAATACGGGTTGCCTATCTTATTTTTCCATCCTCTATTCAAATACCAAATGTAATAAAAATGGGCGTATCATAGTTCGCTTGTTTGTAGACCTGTGAATGTGAATTTTATTGACCTGAATATGAATTAATGGCGGTAGCAGTAACGCAAAATGCTGGAGCTTCATAACTAACAAAATCAGGAGCCGTATGATTTTATTGTTGATGGAACTGCATAAATAATTTTGTGATCAACTGACAATCCGGGCTTAAACAAATGTTTCAAAATGGTCTCATTTTGAATTAAACGTATTAATGAAGTAGAAATTTATACGGAGATAATTTTGGACTAAAGAATTGAAATAACCATAACTATTCATACTAAAATTGCTCACCATGAGTGCTAAATCAGTGGCGTTATATTCGTGTGATTCTATGGTAACCGATATGCTGTCACGTAAAGTTTGGATATGTTACATGTTATATAAATTATTATAACTTATATGTAATTACTCATTACATATGGCATCGCCACCGATAAGAAACGCAAGTGGGCAACTCTAGTGATAGCTTCTTCTTGGAAGCATTCTGTAAATTTGGACTGCTATGACTCATCGACAGTATAAGGCATTACTAACATAAATTTTATTTTAAAATTACAACTAGTAAAATGCCAACAAACATATATTATTCTGGAAGACACGAGCTTAGAGACTACTGACAAATTAATTTCAAATATGGTATGGCGATGGGCTGTTTCTTAACCCACGATCCTTGTCAATTAGCTTGAATTTATCACTCCATCAAATATATAAAATTTGGTTTACCTAGGTAGATCTGTTATATTTATTACTGTTCCTGGGAAAGGGCTGGAACCTTCATAGCAGAAACAAGAACAAGGGACCAATTTTCCAGGAACACTGAAAGATTACATCTTACGCCACGCACATTTTCCCAACATTTGTTCATGAGATTATGTAAATCTCCTGATGATGTCAACGTGCTTCCAGTGACGCATAATCTTTCGGTGATCTTGGAAAAGTCGTATATGTACTTCTTGTCTTTATTACTATGTGTAAAATCTGCCTAGCTGTATGGAAAAGACACTATCTCACAACGATTTCAGCAAAATCACTACACAATAATCAAAGCATGAAAAGCCACAAGCAAGAGCGGGTCGTGGACCGCCATGTTTCACGGAAAGCGTGTGATGGCGTGCGACACCGATCCATTACCTGGAATCTCTGAAACACATCTGACATCACAGCGATAATCATTTTGAGTATCACGATTGTATAGATCAACTGGAAAATTCCCAAAGAGCACTTCATGAGGACCTTCGTCCAAGGCGGTTGCTTATTATTGTTGTTTTCGATGGCTTTATGGTTGGGGATATCGGGTAGCGCTATCTCTAGATTAAAAATATAAACTTATAATAAAACCTCGCGGGATATAATTGGTGTGGAATAGATAACGGTGGCTGCGCGTCTATATATAAGGATATAAATAATTTTGATAAAACGGTTCTGGTTTATTTTGGGAAGGAAAGTGCTACATGTTACATTGTTTGCATCAACTCCTCATCCTTGTATGTTATCTTCCCGCTAACGAGAAATTTTTGTGCATTTTCGTATCCGATGTGCTGATAAAAGGCAAAGTTCTGCAAAGCCATTTTTTGTCTCTTCTTCATGTTTTCGGATCCCTCTCCATTCCGCATCCGGAAGAAAGATTTCTGAAATCTAATTCATCAATGTCCATTGTTAATCTCTCATCTAAATTAGAAGTTTCAAGGCAACTCCAAGCATCTTAGTTTTTTAGTCATCTTCTATGGTTGAAGTCATCTACAAAAATTTGTATAATCAATGATTGCATAACACGTCATTGGACATTAATGGCAGAAATTCTTCTGATTTTCGATCTTCCTTCAGTATGAGATTTCAGAGATTGCCAGATTACACATTGTCGATTAAATAAAACATTTTCGGGCAGTAACGCAATGTCATGATTTTATTTTCTTTTCCATTCACAGGAAATTTTCGTCATTTATATATTTAAGCAGTTATTAAATGGTATGATTGATGAAGAATATATACTAAAACGATTACTAGCAAGCATAATTGGGGAATTATATATCTTGACAATATTTTGATTATTAAGGATTTACTATATCAACTATAATATATTTTTAAATTTATTTGAATACTTGACTTGTGTATCATCCAAGATCACCCGATCGTAACTTATTGAATAATTGTTACATACCCCTACTAAGTAATTTACTGCATGTCTTTGAATAAATATTTTTGGATATTGTTTGACAATTTTTATTTTTCATAATGAAATATTAATAAAAAATACTCAAATTATGATTAAAAAATATATACGGACTCTATCAATACTTTCATATTCCTCTAATGGATCCTAAATTCTCAAGTCGCTCATCCGGAAGAAAAGTGACATAACTCAAAAATTCTAATAATTTAGTTATAGTTATCTCGTTATAACATCTCCAAAATATAATCTATTCGCCCTAGGAAAACCGTGCCCAGGTTACTTGGCACGGTCTCCTCTAGGTAGCATAAGTGTCACTGTCCCATTGGTCATTATTCACCAGCCTGCGTTAAAAATAATGATAATGAATGGAAAGTTATAGTCGAAGAAGAAAATGCCGATAGAACTTCAGTTATGCGCTTAGTCCAGAAAGGTTAGTAATAATGATGTTGAATATGATACTATTTTGTTGATGAGTCAACAAATCTCAGCTGTTGTTTTAGAAATTGAACCTAAATCAATAGATAATATTACAGTAAAGTCTTTTCAATGTAAAACTACTTCCCGGGTTTTGTAAAATCAATATACTTACACATTTTTTGTGTAAATTTCAGTAGTCCAGCCTATAACAGATTTTGAATTTCAAGATAATCAAGATAGTCCCAAAGCGCCTGAAGTAAGTGTGAATGAAGGTGATCAATTATTGTCAGAGTCATATATTTAGTATAGTAGAGTTAAAAATTAAAAAATGCTCGTAAGTTATACTCGTAAGGTTGGCATTACAGAAAAAATAAGACTGGATTATTAACAGTACTTAAAAGAAAATTAAAGTCGGTACCATCCAGTTACCTGCCACTTTTTGAGGTACTATAATAATTTTTTATTTTTTTTTTTATAAAATAATGAATTTGATTTGAAAATGATCTCTTTGTTTGGTTTACTTTTCACTGAAAAGTACTAAAGTATTTCATAAGTGACACAATTTAAGTTTGAGGTAGAAACAATTCTTTTTAGGTTTGGCATTATTTTTCGATTACTTACTTTTTACTATAATATGAAAGTTTGTGAGAGTAGAGTTCAACATTTTAAATTTCAAGCTTGTAACACTAAGCACGAAAAAGTAATAGTTATATTTACTTATTTAAATCGCGTGACGAAAAATTTAAATCGCGTTTTCCAGAAATGTAGTTTTTTGACTTGTGTCACTTTTCTTCCGGATGAGCGATATATATATATATATATATATATATATATATATATATATATATATATATATATATATATATATATATATATATATATATATATATATATATATTATGCATTTATGTATTTTCTAAAAATATTGATAGCTTTAGATATCCTGAGGTTAAAACTAGACAGTACACCAAATCGTGTTTTCACAGTTAATTCACTTTTCATGATAAAGCTACTCATTTGATATCAATTATTTGGAGTGATAAAAATTTAAAGATTATTTTTTTTTAAATTAACAAATGTTATAAATATACTTTGTTGATTATTGTTGACGTGGTCTTGGAAGGGGGCTGTGGTCAGATTAAAAAAAAATGTTGTTGTGGTTTCTAGTTGAATGAAGCAATCTTAATATTGATCTAATACCATAATTTTTTCGTTTTCCAATTTTGTTAGTCCAAAGAAATATATTATAATTACGTGTAGAGATACTTATAGCTATAGATTATCATCATGAACATTCTATATAAGGAAACGTAATATTTATGATGAATTAAGTTTAAATTATATTGTAAAAGGTTTTCAGGTTATTTCAGTCTTGAGATCTTTTTAAAATGCATTTAATGACACCCTGCCAATTGTATGGTGGCGAAGACATAGCTTAAAATAAAGAAAAGCATGTAGTAGGTAGCGAAAAGGTTTGGCTGAGGTTCATCTGTATGTTTGATGAAGTAACATTGGAAGTTCAAGAGATAGAAACGCATGACCCAAAATGTCTCTAAAGTGAATAATGGAGGGCCTAAAGTGTATTTCGATCGAGAGCCGGCGCCTATGGGAAGCGTGGGTAGCGGGAGATCTAATCTGGCTACCTATCCGTTACCTGGATACGCTGATAGGTATCGGTCATCATAGCAATGAGCAGGTTAATCAGCACAACGACAGATACCAACATATAAACTCCGAAAACGCACTTAAAAAGAGCCTCCGTCCAGGGGGGCGGCTTAGTAAAAGGGGTGGCCGCATTGCCGCCGCTTTGGTAGTTGGTGATTCGGAGGTGGTCAGTGGTGGTTTGGCCAAAGACCGCGAAAAACAGCAGCTCGAAAGCACTGACCGGGTTCTTTTGGACTGGAATCATAAATAAAAGCAGTTACCTGGATGCGCTGGTACGTGTCCGACATCATGGCAATGAGCAGGTTAATAAGTACGACCACCGATACCAACATGTAGATGCCGAACACCACTTTGAAGAGGTTGTCCGTCCAGGCCGGTCTGATCGGTCTCTCGCCTCTAGGCGCTCTCATCCTCAACTCGTCGTAGGTGGTTTGGCCGAATACGGCAAAAAATAACAGCTCGAATGCCAAGAGGGGGTTCATTATCACTGGGAACATTAGGCTAGTAAATAACGTCCCCCAAGACCAGCGGAGGGCCACGGCGAACAAAACGGACACAGTGCATGCCACAGATGCGGACGGTTCACACTCTCGAAGTATATGCTAAATACTTTATTAAACAGTATTTAAATCAAGGCCTAAACATGGTTAATAAATCAGTTCACCGATAGCCTTGGTCGCCATGATTTATGAGGAAGGAAACACGGATTGCTAATAACATGAATCGGTTATAGTTTATTTACTTTCTCTGCCCGTCATCTACCATCAATCACATCCTGAAGCATATTCGGTAAGTGCAAATTTTGATGTACTTACACGGATATAGTAAGATTTGGGAAATTTTAGTGTCATATAGGCCTTCGCATGATGGTTACCTTGAGAGTGTACTCAAGGTAATCATTTACCAAAGCTGTAGTATACACCACCCAGTCATTTTCGAGAAAAAAAAAACATTAACAACTGATATATGTATTTATTAAACGACTGAGTGACTTAGGAGATAGCGCTTATAGTTTGTAAGCTAGTGGGTTCGGTTATGATCCTTAGTCCATTTTAATTTTTATAGGTTTTTTATATTTTTAATTTAAAAAATATATTTTTTAAAAATAATACAGTTTTCATTATTTTTGGTATTGAAATATAGAGCTTCTACCAAATTGTCCTCAATGCAATATCTTTTACATATTTTTTTACGGATCATATGAATTTACTATTAAAAATATATAAGGTTTTTAAAGAAAAGGAGCAAAAAATGCCTACTCCCCACTAGACTTTATCCTATCCAAATATTCACCACGAACATCCCATAGAGTTTCTACTATGTTACCTTGAATGCAATATCTCTTAAATATTTGTTACGGATGTAACAAATTTTTTATTGAAAAGTACACGATTTTTAGAAAGTTTGCCTCTCTCCCAGTAGATCTTACCCCATGTAGATATTTACCACGAATATCCCATAAAGTTCTACTAAATCAATCTGATTAGAAATCTCTTAAATACTTCTTTTACGGATGCTACGAATTATGTATTGGAAAAGTACACGATTTTTAGAGAAGAAAATGAGAAAAAATTCACCACTCCCCCAGTAGACCTCACCCTACCCTGATATTAACTACGAACATTCCATAGAACTTCTACTAAGTTATTCTGAATGAAATATATTTTATATACTTTTTTAGGGATCTGATGATTACTTTATTAAAAAAAAAAAAAAAAAAAAAATTAAAAATTTTAGACAAGAAAATGAAAAAGAAACTCACTACTACTGTGCAATACCTTATCCTACATAGATATTCATCAAGTACATCTGATTGAGTTTATATTAAGCCACTCTGATTGCAAAATCTCTTAAATATTTTTTACGGATATTACGAATCTTTTATTAGGGAAATACGAGATTCTTGGAGAAGAAAATGAAAAAAAAATTGCTACTCCCTGAGTAGATCTAACCCTACTCAGACATTTACAACGAATATTCGAAAGAGTTTCTATTAAGTCACTCTAGATGCAATACCCCTGAAACATTTTTTTTACAATGTTACAAATTTTTTATTGAAAAAGTTCACGATTTTTAGGGAAGAGAATGGGGAGAAGTCCGCCACCCAGCAGACCTTACACCATCTAGATGTTTAATGCGAATATCCCATGGAGCTTCTATCAAATCACCCTGAATCCAAAATCTTTTAAATATTTTTTTACGTTGTTAAGAATACTTTATTGAATAATATAATATTTTTAGAGAAAAAAATGAGAAAAAATTCGCCACTGCCCCTGTACACCTTAATCTATCCTGATATTTACTTTGAACATTCCATAGAGTTTGTACTAAGTCAACATGAATTAAAATTTTTTTACATATTTTTACGGACGTTATGAATTTTTTATTAAAAAAATTTAAGATTTTAGATCATAAAATGAGAACAAAATTGCTACTCTCCCAGGAGATTTTATCTTACCCAGATATTCACTCCAAGCGCACTATAGAATTTCTGTTAAGTCACTCTGGTTGCAAAATCTATTAATAATTTCTTTTTGGATGTTACAATTTTTTATTAAAAAAGTACATGATTCTTGGGGAAGAAAGTGAAAAAAAACACATGCCATAGAACTTCTACTAAGTTACTCTAAATGCAAAATATTAAAAAAAATTTTTACGATTGTTACGAATTTTTTTTACAAAAAAATACATAATTTTTAGATTTAGAAACAAATTAGAACAGACTAGTAGACATTACTCGACCTAGATATTTACCACAAATTTCCCATAAAACTTCTACTAAGTCACTCTGAAAGCAAAATATCTTAAATATTTTTTACGAATGTTACGAATTTTTTATAAAAAAAAACATGATTTTTAGAGAATAAAATTAGAAAAAATTCGCCACTTTCTCAGTAGACCTTTCTCGAACCAGATATTTATCACAAACCTTCCATAGAGAATCTGCTAAGTCATTCTCAATGCAAAATATTTTAAATATTTTTTTTACGGAAGTTACGGTTATTATGTTAAAACAATACAACTTTTTTAAAGAATAAAATGAAAAACTATTTGCCACTCCCCTAGTCGGCCTTACCCTACATAGACACAACGATAGAGATTTACTACGAAGATCCCATAGACTTCCACAAAATTACTCTGAATGTAAAATCTTTTAAATACCTACCTACGGATGTTACGAATTGTTCATTAAAAATGTAGCTTTTAGCAACTTATTCTCTGTGCCATCTAAGTATAACTGATCGTACAAATTAAATCAGATCTTTGGGACCCCTGTTATCCTAGAGGAGACGAGGCTTAAGGCGGGGGACGTGCCTAAATTGCTCCTTTTATGGGATAGCATTTTTGCATAATGACCCGGATAAGAGGGGATCGCCAAGGGACTACCCATGCGATCAGTGGCTGATGAGGCCCAAACCTGTATAATATAATAATAGTAATAATAATAAATCGGATATTTGGTTTAATATTGAGGCAATTTACAACGACTAGGAAGGTTTAAATATGGTTTTAAAGTTTACAGGGAGGCTTTATCTTAATAACCTATTCGCTTAGAATAATTTTGTTGTCACCAGTCCTTATTTCAACCAGGTAACTTTTAAAAGTGTTTCCTTTTTTAAATTCATTAACATTTAGCATATACTACGAGAGAATACAACGCAAAAAGTCAAAACATAACTGCGTTAATTAAAATTGACAAACATACACAAACATGTAGATTTTTTTCGGGACAGAGACAAACATAAAAGCCAATGGTCAGCAGACACGCAGAGCGAATATCTAAAATGCAACTATACAATCCTTTGAGGGCACTATACATATAGTAGTAATCTATAACAAAGTTCAAATATGACGGACAAACATGTATGAGCTTCTAGAGCTACACAAGCCCACACTTAGGGACTTACTCCCGGTAAGGGGTTGACGCTTTTTCCTTGCTCTCGCTAGAGGTTGAGGTTCGCCGAGTTCGTCTATCCATTCGGCATCATCTGTCAACGATTCGCGAACGATTTTCGTTTTTTTTTTTTGAAAAGGAAGATATAATACAAAGTGGTGAAAAGTTGAGTGTTGCTTTATGTACAGTAAGAACGGTGGGTGCGCAGCTGGTTTTAGACTTAAACGTGCAAAATTATATCGGATTCATTTGTGTGAGGAAGGTAAGAGTTAAATTGTTTAAGCAATAGATATAATATGCTATTTACAGAGCATCTGAACTAATAGAATGGACAAAATAATATTTGAATGCTTAAAGGCATTAATTAGATGCTAAGAAACGTGGCATCAAAAGTGGCAAGCTTTATTCTGCTTTACTTAAATTACATAATTCTATAAAGAAAAGTATATTACTACAGTTTGATGAGAACTATTGATAATATTCATGAACAACTCTATAAAGTAAAAGAAACCAGAAATGTTGAGTGTTCAAACAGTTTATTGGAACACTCAGTACATTTGACAAAAATTCCAATGAAATAAGCACCAATAATTACCAAAACTATGGTGCTACAAACAGTGACTTCTACAGATACAATTTTATTTTTATAATACTTTAATATTAAATGGAGAAAAATCTTTTCTAATATAGGAAAACTGCATATTCACGAAAAAAAACTCCACAAATGACACCAACGCCATTAACAGGCATACTTTTAAAAGAAGCGTAGTATAAAGGGAAGCAACTGAAGCCATTAGCAGCCTCTGGAACGTCGATAAAAGAGAGTGATAATTAGCATATTACCTCTATGCTATGTAGTTATTTAATACAAATTAATTTTCAATTACAATTTATGTTCTCTTAATATTGAAGGGGATTAGCGTTTCGCCCAGGCGCGAATTTTTTGTTTCCAGAATTACTTGAGTAACTTTTTGTAACCAAAGATAGTTGCGTCAAAATTAAAAGAACATTTCGTACAAGGTGTTGATATAATTAAATCTTTGTATACGTGTATACAAAGTATGTATAAAAATATAATTGAATACTTAGAAGGAGAATATTTATAAAGTGTCTTTATTATATATGAAGAAACTTATTACATTTTATTTCTTTCAATGAAGAAGAAAGTAGTCTATTTTACAAGATGTAACATTTAGTATGAAATTCGCTGAATTCTGAAATAATATTCTTATTTTACATGGAATTTGTAAAACAATGTAGAATATAAATTGTAATCTTGTTCTGTGCATTCAGTTGTATATTAAATTCTAAACGTGTTACAAGACTTTATTTATATTTTACTTATACAACAAGGTCATATAATACTTTTTCCTTTCCAGAGTATTTTAAACATAATGAAGAAAGCGAGCGAAATCACTTTTATAAGATAATTTTTCCTCTTCTATGTGATAATAATGACAAGATTCATATTACGTTTTATTTAAACATTTCTATGTTTCTCATGTTTCCTGTATTAATTGGTTTCAGTGTAGCTACAATCTGAAAAATTTATAGTTTATTATCAAAAAAAAATTATTGAGGAAGAAATTGTATTAAATTTATTGGATCTGGACGGATTTGTGTAAAATATTTCAAATTTTAGTTTGAAATATTTCATTTGATTCTTAATATATTTATATCGCTTTACATATAAAGATATGTCCATCGATATACACTCTGCAAGGGTCTCAATGTGACTGAGTAAAGACTAGTCTATTTACTGCGTACCTCGTAGGCGATCCTTTATCGCAATTTTGAGACTTGTTCCCACTCTTGACGAGATTTATCTCATAATATTGATTAAGTAATAATAGTATAGTGTATAACAAACAACTAGAATCCAATAAGTAATAGACTTTTACAGCAATACAAAAATACTTAAAATTTAAATATTTATCAAAAATAGGAGCCTCTCCTATTCTGTGGAACTTGGTAGTGAATTAAAAGAACTATAGATTTTTTACATTAATCATATCAAAAAAGGTCATAGAAGGAAAATACAGCCCTTTCTATATATAGATGAAAAGTTTATGTGACAAATAGAGTTCTTTCTGTTATATATATAAAGAACGTTTTTCAATTCCGTCTATATATGCATATAAGTTTCTTCAATATTCATGATTAAGAATTTGGACACTCTATATTTTCGCAGTTGGCTGTAAAATACATATGAATATTATTGTATACATTAAGGTATTAAAAACTTGCAACAGTTGAACGAATTTGGGGTAAGGGGTAAGTAATTAAGGGATTGATTTTAGAGAATGCCTTAATTACCCCTTACCCCAGATACATCCCAGTATTGTAAGTTTTTAATACTTTAATATAATCGATGTTAAATTTTATGTGATTGGTAACAATGACCTTTTCTACAATGATAATAGAAAATAGACATGATTGGTTTATTTGTTATTTCTCAAAAAATACCAAACAAACTCTAAATAAGTTATCGATAAAAATCTTGTTTGTTTCCTCAAGCTTATACAGGGTGCTGTATGACGAGTTGTACATAGGATGTAGATAACGTCTCATTGAGTGAGTCAGGAATAGGCAATAAAAATATTAAGTAACTTCTCCTGCTTGATATATATGGTAATTTTTTAAGTCGATGAAAGGATTTAATTACATTTGGTATAGTAGACCATTTGGTAGAATATAATAAGTTAATATAAGTTAATACTGAGTCCAGTATAAGTTAATACTGAGTGGGTAAAATTTTTTACCATTTTTGTGTAAATGTAGAAAAAATCCAAAATCCCAAAATCAAGTTTCTTATAAGTCTTGAAACATTATTTCAATTTATTTTTCTTTACAACTATCACGTTAGTTAAACAAATTATTGGTAATTACTATTTTAGTACCAAATAATTTACACAGCTCTAGTTTAACAAGCTTAAATAGTCCAGGACCGAATTAAATAAGATTTTATGGCTAAGTTTCTTTGCCTAATTTTTCACTAATAATTGATACTTCTAGGCAACATAATAATCGGATAATTAATTCTAGGATAATTCTAGTAAACAATCTAAATTACTATATTTCTATTTTTGGGTAATAATTCAATAATATGGTCAAATAAATATGGAAACAATGGATACAATAAAAAATATAACTTATTTTAGATCACCATCTCTTTTGAAATTATTCTACCCACTCAAGTTTAACCGTTTATTTATTTTTGAATGTATATATCGAAATCTAAAAATGTGTTTACAGGAACGTTTTGATCTGTATACAAAATTGATTTACTTGGTCCAGTACTGAATCTTTGAATTGGCTCTCTAATGGACTACTACAAAATGGACTATACAAAATTTGATCGAATTGATGCAACGAAATAAAAACTCAAAATGTTGGCCCTAATTATAAAATCCTCATATATATATATATAAAGAAGAGAAAGTTCATGAACATTTTTATTGGCCACTCCTGATTCATCCAATAAGGATTTATGTACAGCTGCAGTTTGTATAATTCGTCATGACTCAATATGGCTCATACTCATACTTTATGTAACAAATATCAGTGTATCATACAAATTCTCATATCTATATAATTTGCAACACCTTGTACGTTAACAAACATTTGACATTAACTAAATATACGTTAAAGACAATAACACTCACCGGCAGAAAAGTACGACGTTTCGCCTCTAGGATAGTTGATCTCGTCAATGTCCGCACTCGTCAGCGGAGTTTTGAACGGCTGATTCAACGCTACGAATTGCATCGAGAAACCGAACACGAAAATAGCCAAAACGGCCAGGAATCTCGCCAAGTCTTTCATCAAATTACCAATGATGATAGCCCACGGTCCGAACAAGTGGTGAAACGACAAGAAGTCCAGAATCTGTACGCAGGCTAGGACGAAACTTAAAGCGAACAATTGGTTCCTGCAGTACATCAACGTACCCCAGGACGGATACTGTATAAACAAGATCCCCAGTAGATGTACACCAACACCGAATATGCTGAAGAGCAGGACCGACAATTTGATCCATCCCAATCCGGATTTATCGCTGGGGTTCGTCAGTTCGAAGAGCAATAGTCCGCTCAGCCACACCAGCAGGATCCATTCGTACCAGAAGGGGAACAGGCCTTTTCTGACCACGGGATAGGGGGGAGTTATACCTACTATCAACAGGAAAAGCATGAGGTAAATGTGGGACGTAAGGTACGACATGAACTTTATAATCGGTACTTTGTAGTACTTATGGCCTAGGGGGAGGGTGAATGCTATCCAGACTGGGGGGCAGATTATGAAAAACACGAACAGAAGCAACGTGCGCCACGCCGCCCAGTTGAGCGCGCCTCTCCAGAGTTCCTGAAAAAAGAGGAATAATTAAGAACAATTCCAATTACAGTCTCATGAGGCTGATGATCACATAACTATTCTATGAAATATACCTATGTATACATGTGTAGCAGTATACACTTAAATAAGGATAGAGGGTCATTTGCTTTAAGGGGTAACACCACTGTCAATTCTTCGGAAAATCTATTTTTTTATTAGCTTAAAAAATTATTTGAACCTTTTAGAACATGGGGCAGAAAATTAGTTTCGTAAACATTTTTTTTTCCTTGTAATTTCGCGCTTTTTCCTGAGCGTATCGGACTGTTACGATGAAAAAATCCGTACGAAAATTTTAAAGTAAGAGAGGAGTGTATTGATCATGTATAAAAGAGAATGCGTGGGGGAGATTCCTCGCTTGAGAAATCTAAAAAAAAAACATGCCTGGCTTCGGAGGAAGAGGTAAATTAACTGCCAAAATAATTTATCAATTAACAATTTATTATGGTTTGACAATACGTCGGAATGCGAACTCCTTGGAAAATATGACAAATGAAATTTGGGCGACCTTACTTTGCGCGTTTTCAACCGATGAAAATTCGCAGCACGAAAAGTGCTCAGAGTCTTGGTGTGATTGGAAGAAGGTGCAATCAGGGGATTCCTTTTCATCATAAGCCGCCACTTCCTAAGGAAGTTTTTAAAGCCATTAAACCGACTTATGAGGACCTGAGCCGAGACAAGGTGCTAAACCGTTGTTTGGGACTCTTATTCAAGTGGCAAAAAAGTCTTGAATATAGCGACTGATATTGCTATGTGCAATTTTAATGATGATTTGATCAATATTCTTCGAATTACGAAAGGTTTGGAGATGGATATTGGTGTCCAATCATACAATTTTTGCATAAAAGCCGATGCTAAGCGGATCAAGCATGCTGAGATGTCTTTAATAGATGCAGCGATAGAGACACGCTCTAACATAAAATGTTCGAAAAAGAGAATGAGGAAGAAGATCTAAATATAGAAGGGCAGCTTTATGGTTCTGCGATACCAGATTAATGGTAAACAATTTTAAATAGACTGATTTTTCATTTTTTCATGTTTATAACACATTTCAGAACTTTAAACGCGTTCTTTTCAAAACAGGTTTTTTTCAAAACGGCACACAGCATAGCTTCAACAATTTTCATTATTTTCATGCGAATTTTGAAAAATATCTTTAAAATAACATTTTGAAGTGAAATACGTAGATACGTAATTTTCAATAAGTTAATTTAAACATTATTTATTAACAAATGATTGCCCCTTTTGTCGAAAATTTAAAGTTTTTTATTTAGAACTCGCTAGTCAGCGATCAGCGTTGAACGAAATGGAGGCAGTGTTGACAGAGGAATACGGAATGAGGGTAAATAAAAACAAAACTATAGTATTAGTGTGCAGAGGGTGCGAGAGCAGAGCAAAAACGAAAGTACAAATTAATAATGAAAGATTGGAGGAAGTCAAAGACTTTACTTATTTAGAAAGTAAAATAAATTGGGATTGAAGAAGCGATAAAGACATAAAACAAAGAGTAGCGCAGGGTCGAGTAGTTTTTAACAAAAAGAAAGCACTTTTATGCTCGGGGGTAATAAATTTAGAAACAAGGAAGAGATTCTTGAAAACATATGTATGGAGCACGGCACTATACGGCTGCGAAACCTGGACGGTAGGGGAAGCAAGTAGGAAGAAATTAGAAGCTTTTGAGATGTGGTGTTACCGAAGAATGATGAAAATACCGTGGACTGATAGGGTTAGAAACGAAGAAGTATTAGAGAAAGTCGGCGAGAAAAGAAGTATGTGGAAAAACATAAAGAAGGGAAGAGATAGAATGGTAGGCCACTTGCTGAGACATGGGGGAATAGTCTGCGATATTTTGGAGGCAGAAATAGAAGTGAAAAAAGGCAGAGGTAGGCCTAGATTAGACTACTGCTCGCAAATAGTAAGGGATGTAGGTTGTAGCACAATTAGCGAAATGCGCAGGTTAGCACAAGATAGGAGAAGCTGGAGGTTAGCGTCCAACCAGTCTTAGGACTGATGACCTCATGATGACTAGCTAGTCACGCAAAAATCAATATTTTCAAAATCCCCTATGTACGAGTATTTCACTAGCTTTAAATATGTAGATTGAGTGAATTTCTTTTGTCAGATTCAAATGTGTACCAATTAAAATGCGTGCTGTAGAGCGCTTTAAATTCGACATGCCTCGCGAAAATGGCTCCAGCGTCGCCATTTTTGAATATTTTTTGATAATAATTTTTTGTATTATACTTATATATATGCCTAATAACTTCATTAAATATTATTATCTTATCACCTTTTCTTCTATCAAAAAAAAAAGTCAGAAAGCTCCTTTTTTTTTAGCTTATTACAGAGGTGTTACCCCATAATAAAGGGTTTTTAATCGGTGCTAGCCATGCCTGTAAAATATAAATATACATTTTTTCGAATATTATTTTTAAAACCCATTTTTGAAAATCCTCTAAATTTCTTCGTCGTTGAATAGAATCTATGACAAGTAGTCTTCCACAAAAAGTTGTGTTATTAACAAAATGAGGTAATTATTTAGTTTTAGATATATTGACAGTTAGTAGTTCAAAGTATAATTAAAATTAATATTGTAAAAATTATTTTCACACAATCAGTTTTCATTAATTATTCTTGGTTATCTGATGGACTTCGCGTCTATATCTAAAGGACTGCTCTGGGTAACTCACCTTCAGTGGATGGCGAAGCGTAGTTTGACGCGGAGTCCATTCAGAATCTAAGAAGTCTGTGATGTATTTTAATCAGCTAATAGAGGCCTCTAGTTATAATTTTTCTATATTTTTTTCTGTATATTGTTGGCCTTTTTATTTTTTGGCATATTAATCTTTATGTATTTTTCCGTAGATTTTATAGGTGGCAAAATATTTCTGATACACTGTATATAAAATTGTTAAATATTAAACGGTTTTTCCTTATTCCACAAAGTATTGTCTGCGATTATTACCTATTCTTTACCTGAAGATATCGCTGTACAACGGTATGCGCAATGACCTCCTTCTGCTCGTTCTCTATTAAGACGTCCAGAAATTCTACGTTTCTTCTGTCAGTCGCAGTTAAAATTTTTCCAGCAGAGTCAGCTCCGGCAGCTAACGCTAACAATTCCGTAGCCATCGCTTCACAAAATTTTCCGGCGGCTATTAAGTCTTTTGCCCGCTCCTTCTCTTTGTTGGACAGCACAATCAAAATATTGGAAAGTTTAGCTGCCGTGTCGACGGGTGCCGGCGATACCAGGATGAATTCCTCGATTGGTTTGTTGTTGTGATTTTTTGAACAGACCATCAGATTGTACACAAACCTATAAAAAAATTTAGTTTATAGGTGACAATAATAATAATAAATGTCTTTATTCAGAAATGAAAAATTGAACTAAATATTTTTTAGTTTCGTTAGTAAGCTTTCTTCATTTTCCACAAGAATACTAACACGTGGTTTCCCAGTTTTATCACCCAGTCTTCAGTTCTCCCAATTTTATCATCCTATAAATGAAGCAACCAGCTCCATTCTCCATCATTAACTATAGTTATCAAACCTTGTGAAATTTGCTAAAAATTGCTATTATAAAAGGAGCATGTCTATTATTGACACATTATTATCGATATAATTAAATTCTGGAAACAACGAAGAACTCGAAGATCGTTTGTCTT
The DNA here is from genome assembly GCA_037954035.1 of Rosalia funebris. Lineage (NCBI taxonomy): Eukaryota > Metazoa > Arthropoda > Insecta > Coleoptera > Cerambycidae > Rosalia > Rosalia funebris. Next base: position 11,482,494 of record JAZFAV010000008.1, read on the forward strand.
CCAACTCGTGAACTTGCAACTTTTCCAACCATTGAATAGCAATGATTTATTGACTATTAAGATAAATAACAATTACTGACACAATTCCAGATTAAAATATGGAGTTAACTGAGCAGTTATAATGTTCTTTTGTGGTATATTTATATATATATATATATATATATATATATATATATATATATATATATATATATATATATATATATATATATATATATATATATATATATATATATATATATAGAAAAATATCAACAAAGAAATTTTACTAGGGTACAAACAACTAAAACGAAAAGGAATCTATATAATAATCTGATCTTTTGTAAACATAAAGGCAACAGATCAAGGATGTAAGAAAGTTAAAATGATAAGCGGAATACTGAATAGAGGTATTTAGAAGAGATGTAGACGAAAAATCAGAAGTAAAAGATGAATATTTAGAAACAGATGAGCAGGACAAATCACCAGGAATATAGTATAAAAGCAGAAATGGTAAAAGTACGAGGCTAGTGCCTAGAACAAAATATATTATAGAGAGAGATTGCTCGTATGGATAGAATCTGTAAAAACATAACCGTGGGAATTAAGAACAGAATAAATGAAATAATGGAAATGAAAATAGGTCAATACCAATGTGGGTCAGACATTAGAAGACATCAGGTGTTTATTCAATTAAGAAATTATAGATAGCAACGTGGACACAAATTGTACTATCTGTCGACTTTAAGAAAGTGTGTGGTATTATAAACAGAGAAAAAGTTTATGATGTAATGAAAGAGATAACTGTATGTTTCGGTAAAACTGAAACTCATGGGACTAGTAAAAATAACAATAATAAAGTAACATAATAAACAAATATCAGAAAAAATGACAATCAAAAAAGTCTAAGGTAAGAAGATCCACTATCAACTATTCTATTTAATATAGTTTTCGATTCGCCTTTAAGAATAAGTAAAATGCATTTCAAAAGTATAAATTATATATTCGGTGTACCGAATTATATTCGGTGTAGATGATATTGTAATTATTGCAAGAATATAGAAGGATTTACTAGAAGCATCAAAACTGTAAATAATATAAAAGTTTAGAATCTATTCCATCAAACACTACTTAGCTATAGTCCAAAAGAAAAATGACAAACATTTTGTATTTGTGAAAAATATCGAAAAAGATTCTGGGTAGTTGTGATTTCTTAACGGATTTACAATTAGCACATAATCTTCCAAATCTGATCCAATTTAATGGATCTTGTAGCTCTTACAGTTCCCACGATTCCAAAGGTGCGCAGCGAAATTGAGACACACATTGCATATGTATAAAAAGTATAACCCTGCAAATAAAAACGCAAGGCGTGCATAAAAAGTCGTTATTCCGTCTTCACCACAGTTTCTATTGTAATTATGATATACTCTCCAAGATATCCTCAGAACTACAACTACCTCTAAAGAGCTAACCTTCTGTCTTCCATAAGGGCATAGGTGTCGTGCTCCTTGGTCATCAAATATTCCAGGACAGCATGGTGTCCTTCGGAGGCAGCGAACCATATGGGAACAGCTCCAAGATTCGTCTCAGACTTGGGCGATGCTCCGGATTCAACGAGGAGCTTCACCACCTCGAAACATCCCGCTCGGGCAGCGCAATGCAAAGGAGTCCAACCATTCTTATCTGGAGCATTGATCTCGGCACCTTGACCTGGATGGAAAATTGATTAACTCATATCTTGCGGTCTACATCTTTCCAAAGCGCGACTGCAGGCAACTTTTAAATTGCAGTTATTTGGCATTAGATTCGTTTTATTTCAAAGAATTCGAGGGTAAGCATATGCGGTAAATATTTGTGTTAATAAGGAGAGCATATGAAATTGTATAAGTAATAACATGTACCATCGAAAAAGAAAGTAATGAGACACTTTCGATACGTTCCACTATAATATAGGCAATAATTAATTAATTTTAGAAATGATTATATTAACTTTGGTTCTGAAGAAAGTCGCATTTTGTATTGACGAAGATTGTAATTAACTTGAAAGTACTTTAAGGGAAACATACATTATTACTTGAAGTTAATAGAACCTATATAACACGAGTTTGAAAATAAATGTCGTCAAGATAAAACTTCGTCGAGTTAACGCAATAATTCCATGCACACTGGTGATCGACGGCAAAACCATTGAGGAGGTGGACAGCTTTTGTTACCTAGTAAACCATATTGCAAACGATGGAGGTGCTGATGCAGATGTAAATAACAGGATTCAAAAGGCAAGACAAGAATTTATATCACTCAACAACGTATGGACTTCAACAAAGCTATCAGGAAATCTGAAAATACGCTTTTTCAAAACCAAATGCGAGAAGTCAACTTCTTCCATCGAAAATAAAATACAAGTCTTCATAAACAACTGCTTGAGGCGAATACTGAAAATCAGATGGCCAGAAACAATTAAAAAGTAATGAAGAGCTGAATAGAATAACTGGTTGTGAGCAAATAGAAGCCCAAATCAAACGTCGAAAATGGAAATAGATTGGCCATACCCTGAGAAAACCAGATGGAGATATGGCCCACACAACATTGGACTAGAATCTACAAGGAAAAAAACAAATATGTGGCGCAGAACGGTTATCGATGAAGCTCGAGTAGCTGGTAAAGAATGGAACGAAACGAGAGCTCTTGCCAAAAATATAATCCGATGGAGGATTTCTTGGATGCACCTTGTTCCCCGGTGGAATACAGTTTAAGATGATGATGATGATATAACATGAGCACTGATTCTTTTAAATCGCTTATGGCATCTTTCATTACTTCTTACTATTCATTTCCATTTAAATAAACCCAAATTTAATTTTTTCCTCCGAGAGTTATGCTATATATATATATATATATATATATATATATATATATATATATATATATATATATATATATATATATATATAAAAATAAGGATTCAACTATTGTGAAGAAAACTGTTATTCGATTGATAAAGAGTTAGGTATCTAATCGTCAATTTGGTTACTCAGATTTATAAAACTCAATATGGCAAATCCAATTTGGCGGAACAAAATTTCAAGATAAACTGATTAAATAACTCGAAAAACTATGAACCGAAGAAAATATAGTTCTGAAAGGAACTGTTTGAATACCTCAGAAAAAACGTTCAATGAAATATATTACATAGAATTTCTAGACAGTCATGGTTTTTATTGTTCAATAAATAAAAAAAAAAGTATGACGTACCTAGTAACACTTCCACCATCTGATAATGTCCGTGTTGCGCAGCTATATGTAGACTAGTTTTTCCATGCTTATCCACACTCTGAAGCAGTTCAGCAGATCTACTCAATAACAGACCTACAACGGTCACGTGACCTCCGTAGCATGCTAGATGCATAGGATTATAACCCTATGAAAAATATTAATTACAATATTTTCTAGTTTATGATATGTACTGTCGGGAAAGAATATAATGAGACACTTTGATAAGTTCTCTTATAATACATGTCTGTAACACATATTCACAACATTATTATTTCTAAAAAAATACAGTAACAAATAAGGACCGAAATGGATCCAGTGGTTCTTGATATATCAAATTAACGAAAACGTGACCACGTGATTTCGCCGCGGCTTCGATTTGACACAAGATTTCCCTATAAAATGAGAGGCATCCTCGTCGAGTCGATACATCAGTTTGTACCGGGTTAGTCACCTAAAATTGACCCCCCCTTTATTTCTCTTAATTTCAATCGAATCGAAAAATTCAAAAAAGGATTTTACATGATTTTTTATAAATTTTTTGAATATTTAAATAAATTTTCAAAAACTTTGCAAATTGAAAGGGGGCGAACATTTTTTTATTTTTTTAAATGGAACACCCTGTATATTTTTACTTAAAAATGTTACCCACAGTTTTCTGATCACAAAAATATATAATTGTTGTATCTTGGTAAGTATAGTTCTTGAGATATTCATACAAATATATAGTCACATCACAGGAATAAGTTTGGCATAAGACCATAAATCAGGAGAGCTATGAACCGAAATGATTTAAAGAAACAATAATGCTTCGTTTGACAGTTATGTTATGTTTGACTTATGTTTGATTGTTATATTATTAATACGCTTTAAGTTAAGTTTTAATACACTTGTTAATATATCTAATATATTGATATGGGATATTCACTAGTCGAAAGGAAAGAAATATTAGAAATTTACTTAACCAGCAATAAAAACAAATATATAGCTAAAAGAGAATATGCAAGAAAATATCCTGAAAGACGCGTTCCCTCCAAGAACACTTTCTCTAATATTTATCTCAAGTTTTGGGACAGCGAATTCTTAAAAGGTAAGAAACGAGAAAGAAAGAAGCCCAAAACAGGAGAAGATATGGAAATGGACGTTTTACTTTTTTTTCCGAACACCCCAATAAATCTACTAAAGCTGCTGCAGAAGAATTTAATATTTCTCAAGCAAGTATAAGACGTATATTAAAACGTCACAAATATAAGCCTTATAGTATTTTGCCAGTTCAGCATTTAGCTGAAAATAACTTTGCCGACAGAAGAGCTTTTTGTAGAGAGATGATTGAGAGAGCAGAAAACGACAATAACTTTTTAAAAAACTTATTTTGGATCGATGAAAGTAGCTTTTCAACGGATGGACTTTTTAATAGGAAAAATGCACATTATTGGGTGCCCGCAAATCCACATATTATAAAAAAGATAAAAACCCAAGGATATAATACAGTAAATGTGTGGTGCGGTATTCATCAAAATACAATTGTGGGTCCCGTATTCACTAATGGGTCCTTGAATGCCGTTCAGTATTTGAATATTATTCGGGGTGAAGTAGAGAACTATTTAGATAATATTCCCCTTGCAACCAGGAATTCTGTTATTTGACAACAGGATGGTGCTCCTCCACACTCTGTACGGAACATAACGGAATATTTAAATGATAAATATCTATTTTGGATAGGAAGATACGGTCCTATACATTGGCCTGCTAATAGCCCAGACTTGAGTCCTTTGGACTTCCTTTTGTGGGGAACACTAAAACAAAACATATACGGTATATAATAACTCGGATGAGTTGAAGGACTGTATCAGTCAAGAAATAGAAAATTTGCGGCAAAATATTCATTTATTTGAAAATGTTAGAAATGAATTTATTAAAAGATGCCTTGGTAGAAACGGAAGATACGTGGAGAACATATAGATATGTTTAATTTTAATAAAGTTCATTGGTTTTATGTTATTTATTGTTGTGCATTGTTTCTTTTATCATTATTTCGTTATTTATGTTTTGTGTTCATTAAACTTTGTTGTTGTCATTTTAATAAAGGTTTATTTGTTTATTATAATTATTATGTGTTGCCGCATCAAAGAATTTTCATACTTTTTTTCTTAAAAAACAAGATGTGTCGTTATATCTCAAAAACATAGCTCTCCTGATTTATGATCTTATGTCAAACTTATTCCTGTGATGTGACTATATATTTGTATGAATATCTCAAGAACTATACTTACCAAGATACAACAACTATATATTTTTGTGATCAGAAAACCGTGGGTAACTTTTTTAAGTAAAAAAATACAGGATGTTCCATTTAAAAAAAATAAAAAATTGTTCGCCCCCTTTCAATTTGCAGAGTTTCTGAAAATTTGTTTAAATATTCAAAAAATTTGTAAAAAATCATGTAAAATCATTTTTTGAATTTTTCGATTTGATTGAAATTAAGAGAAATAAAGGGGGGGGTCAATTTTAGGTGACTAACCCTGTACTTTTTAATATGACAATTCAGATGCAAGGAAGTTATCAGTCGTCAAGCCGTCTCGATCGCTGAAAATTGTTCAGCATATTTTCTACCGTATTTGTAATTATCCAGTTTTCCATAATACATCAACGTTTTATGTCTTACAATTTTTAACTGACCATTTTATCAAAATATATTTAAAAAAAAAAAAAATATATATATATATATATATATATATATATATATATATATATATATATATATATATATATATATATATATATATATATATATATGTATATATATATATATATAAACCATATTAAAGCGGCAATCTTATTAAAACATGTTTCATACGCGCTAGAACATAAAGTGAACTTACGCATTTTAACATGAAGTTATCGGTAGAGCGAAATTTTGAAACATACGTTGTGTTTTATGCCACAATGTTTATGTCTAAAGATTCTGTTACTTCATTTGCCCATAACGAAGAAAGTAAATATTTTTTTTCTTTATGGCAACGAAAAGTTTCATGTACACACATACATTCGCTTTACTAAATTTTTGGCGTTAGTCTCGATCTAGATTTTTTACTGAAGGTATCAAGTACGAAGTACATTGGATTTAGAGGTGCGGAGAATACGAAAAGCTATATGGGAACTCGTTGTTGGATCTCTGTCAAACTCATTTAATATATTCTTTGTTGTTGGTTTTGGTTGGCATTATTTCGATCCCCATGTAAACTTCCTAAACCTTTCTCAATTAATTGCTGGTGAACTCTTGTGAACACATTACGACTAGGATGAGTACTTTGCGGATATTTCCTTCTGTATTCTCTAGCGAATATTCAATACATTATCTATTGAATATTTCATATGTCCTATAAGGTAACGTCCATGTAGAACTAAAGTAGATTAATCCCTCAATTATCTCTGGTATTATCCTCTAGTAATTTAGTTTTAATACTACAATTCTTTTCAACTCTCTATAAAATTTATTAACCGCATTTTCTAAGGAAGAAAAACCACTACCCACGACCTGGAACTATATTGACCTTTTCGAATGTTGCGTGATGTAATTCTAAGAAAAACCGTGATTTGCGAATAATCAGATCAGAATAATGATTATTTAGCATGTGGTTAAATGGGTCCTTCTTAGTCGAAGGTCACCTCATTTCCTTAATTCCATTTTCCAGACGGAAAATCTGATTTTGGTGTGAATAAAAATACGTCACCAGCATAGCAAAGTGTGTAAGTTAATAAGAGTTATCGAATTTCATCTTAATGAACTCTATAAATAACACGTGGTGGATAACAAAAGTAAGTATTAGGTGCTATAAATAAAATGCAACCAAGAATTATATAACGACCTTATCTTTTTTACAATAAATAGCTTAACATTTCACTATTTTTTTAAAGGCTCTAATCTTAGACTTAATAGATTTATAGATAGATAAATAAGATTTGAGTATAAAACTAATACGCATATTCCGATGTGTAGTTTAAACTTTGATTATGGTAGGTTATAATTCTATTGCATATGGTAGGTTATGATTGTTAAGGCCTTGGTACATGCTAGAGTTGTTTTGACAGATCTCTGACATCAGAGCTGATAGAGCGCTGTCATCGGTGTTTACACGTAGACAAAAATCTGGCACTTTAATCTCTGGCAGAGACAGTGACAGAGAGCTCTGGCAAGTCTCTCTATCATAAACTCTGGCGTCTGTTTACACCTGAGATGTATCTTTAGGTGCGAACAAACAAAATAAATATATACTTCACATTATTCACAACATGGCAGCAACAGTTAGGACAGCGGCAGCAGTTGTAATTTATTTATTATTGGAAGAGGAGAAAGAAAAAGAAAACAGAAATCAAGTGAATAGAGTTGTGTGGACTAAATAATATTTTGCAAGAAGACCAAAAAGTGGTTTTTATATTAAAATGAAGTTGGAACTGAGAAATGGTGAACCTAGTATGTACCAAAATTTTTGACAATTTTCTCACTATTTACACTAAATTGACACTTCAAGTTTTACCATTTTGACATCTAGAGGCTCCTTTCCCAGTTCAGTTGCAATATATGCAATAATCGTATTGCTTTATACAAATTCCTATAATTCTGTAAAGTTGTCCCATAGAACTGGATGTATTTCGTAGTTGTATTAACAGTTTGGTTTCATCTTTTGACCATGGTCGGAAAATATTCCTAGACTTTCGACTAATTACTTTCATCTTTGTGTTGTTGCCATCATTCAAATCACACATTGCGTACGAAAAACAAATAACCCTGTACCTAGAGAAAAAAATATGGTACGACGACAACCAGAGTGAAAGAGAACTAAATAAACTGCACCAGAGTAAGCTTCATAGTGTTTACAAGCTAGATGAAAAATTTGACAGCTCTGCCAGCAGAGCACTCTGGCGTCACCTCTGTCATACGTTTACACGTCTCTGGCAGCTCTGATGACAGAACTCTGAAAAAAATCTGGCATGTACCTATAAAGCCTTTATAATAATATTTTGTGAGTTTTACATTGGGAATTTAGGAGATCTTAAGTAATGCGCAATTTGTTTAGGCTCATTAATATAGTCCCAAATGACTTGATACCCAGTTTGATTAAATAACATAATTCCAAATTATGTTGCTTATCTTAAAGGGCGAACGTTGAGTTGAGAATGGTAGAAAAGATAATACGTAATTAACTGAACAATTTAGGATATGTATGTTCAATCTTGATATAGTTGAATAGACTTTCTCTTAGTAAAAATTGAGTATTTATAAGAATATCAATTAGTAAATAATATTAACGTCGAGAAAGTAACCAAAGCATATCTATTATTGTGACAAGATTATCATAACGAGGACGGTTTGTCGGAAAAATTTGTGTTGTGTTGTTGAAAAATTTGATGACAGGAGAGCAAGTACAATTCGAAATAATACTCTCTCTGCCTCAAATCATTACATAAATTGCGGGTTTTATATTTGTCTCAAAGTACGGCTTAACTTGCTCTGGTTTTTGGTAAGTTTAAGCAAAAATTTCAACATTTAATTATTCTGTTCAGAAGTTATGTTGTTAGAAGGTACTTTGTTTAATTTTTTTGCAACCTACTATTTTCGGAATTCGTATTTTATTTATATAAATAACAATGGGTGTTATGGAGTATTTAATTATAATATACACCTATAAATATCTATTCAAAATATCTTTATAGAAAATTATACCATAATTTGAGTTTGGGAATATCAAAATTGTTTAATCTTAGACCACTACGTATACAGTAAGTTCCTAATTGTTGTAATAAAATTCATAAAATTAAAATGAACTTTTTGTGAAGAAACTCCTCGAAGGCGTCAAGTTTTATTTTCAAAATAACACCTGTAAAGATACTTCTCATTATCAGTCCTATAAGCCGCAACAACCCCAATTTTAAGATCACAAATATAAAGATGTCTTCTGTGATATATATATATATATATATATATATATATATATATATATATATATATATATATATATATATATATATATATATATATATATATATATATATATATATATATATATATATATATATATATATATATATATATATATATATATATATATTTGTATATAAGTATTTGCTGTACTAAATTTCATTTTTTTTTGTCTAATTTTGCACAATAAATGTTTTAAAACGACGTATGACAATAGGAACCCTTATCTTTGAAATTTTTAAAGTTGAACTTCTTTTATAGCAGTGTCTACATATATGGTCATTGGCCACTATTTTTCTGTACAATATTTTCTGTTCCATTCGCTTGTCATGTTTCAATGCGTTGGTTTCTAATAGATGTCTTTATGTCACTATTGTCACTTGAAAAGATGTCACTTTATGAATGTCACTTGAAAATATGTCTCTATATTGTAGACCAGGTTTCTTCTTAGCCTGGTCTACTATATCGTTGCCGATTATTTCTATATGTCTGAATATCTAACACAGAATATATTATTTATGCAATTCTTGTAGCTTCCCATATATAGTTGGACTTAGGGGGTTGCTAAATGCAAGTTGATAATAATACTCATTTCATAACACCATATTTAAACCAGACATGCATTACATTTAATACCAAATGGTTTTTCATGCAACGCTGTGTACTTTCAATTTTTCTAATGTTTACTCCTGGTATTCTACTGATTTCATTAAGCATTGTGTTTCGTCCTTAATGGCCAGGTCATTGCAAAGTATCAAAATATTTATTTTATGCATTACTTACATTTTCGTGTGTTGCTGCATCAACCTGAACACCAGCTGAGTTCAATAGCAATCTGACGACATTCTCGTTTCCAGAAAAGGCAGCCAGATGAAGCGGGGTCATGCCAGATTCGTTTCCTAAGGCCGGTACTAAGGAGGCACCATTAGGAGAGTCCGATTTCACAGTACCAGGTACATGCGTCAAAAGTTCTCTAACCGTATCCGCTTGTCCAAAATACGCTGCAACGTGCAGTGGGGTCACACCTAACTTCTTGCTCGTCACTCTTAACGTATTGGACGATCTGAGCACTTCCAGTACTTGCATGTGACCGTACTGGGCGGCCAAGTGGACAGCCGTAAACCCGCTTTTATTCTCGTCGGTTACACTAGCTCCGGCTCTAACTAACGCTTTGACGACTTCCGCGTGTCCGCCTTCCGCAGCCATTTGCAAGGGGGTGGCGTCTGTTATCTTATTCCTCGCCGATATAACGCCCTGCCTATCGAATTTCATCAGTTCTTCGATTACAGTGACACTTCCCTGAGCTGCAGCTATATGGGCGCAAGTATTGCCGTCTTTGGTCGTCGCCATTACTAGACTAGGATGTTGCTGTAGGAATAATTTGACAACTTCGGAGTGATTGTTTTGGCAAGCGGCGTGAATTGGTTTTTGACCCTGTTCATCCGTGGCGTCTATATCGGCGCCTAATTCGAGCAACAGTTTGCAAACTTCGATTTGTCCAGCGCCAGCGGCAAGATGCAAGGGCGTTTGTTTTTTCAAAGTCAAAATGTCTATGACAGCGTTATGGTCTTTGATGAGGAATTTCACCAAATGGATGTAGCCGTTTAAGGCGGCGAGATGTAGAGCTGTCCTGCCGTTTCTCGACTTGGAGTTGATGAAGGCCTTGTTTGTGAGTAAGGAGTCGCATACTGGGAGATAACCCTGTTCTGCAGCTAAATGTAGCGCTGAGCGACCCTCGTTGTCAAAGACGTCTACTCTCGCATGGTTCGCCAGCAAAATATTTACCAGATCTAGATGACCTGAAAAATCGTGATCCTATAATAAATATATTCATTGCAATAGTAAAAACCATACCTTTATGAGAAGCTATCAGTAACGGCGTCCACCCGTTAACATTCTGCCTGTTAAGAGCCTTTTGAGAATCAGTAGATGTCATATGCGAGATCATCTCCATAAGTACGTCATTATTGCCAGCTAAGGCAACGTAGTGGAAGGCAGACTCGTGTTGCCTCGTTTGCAGCTTGACATCAGCTCCGTTTTCTAGAAGTAATTTGACAACATCTCTATCAGATTGAGGGGTCTCTACTTCCTCTTTTGTCACAGTGCAGACGTAGTGTAAGGCACTTTCGTCATTCTCGTTAACTTCGTTAACGTACGCCGCCGATTTGTCCTCCCCTTTGTGTTCTTTGACATAGCTAATGAGATGTTTAACAACGTCTGGTCGACAACCTCTGCTAGCTAGGTGAAGGGGCGTTTCACCTTTCTGTAAATGAGATGGTATAATTAAACAGAATTAGGAATATTTCAGGAAATAGAGTACCTTGTTTTTAAATTGAGGATCGCCTCCATCTTCTAGGAGAAGTAGCAGCGTTTGTAGGTTCCCATACCTAGCGGCAACGTGGACAGGAGTTTGACCATCGTGGGTGGCTAAGTTTGGGCCGGCACCGGATTTAAGAAGCATAAGGGCGCATTTCTCTCCATCTTTCACACGGGCTGCTATATGAAGAGCTGTCTCCTTTAGTTTACCACCTATGTGAAAAATTCGTCGGGTTAACAAATAGAAATGTATTTTAGTTTTATTATAAAAATTATGTTGATAAGTTTGGCATAGATTATTGAAATATTGTTTATATGACAAACAAATACTGGGAAATTATTGTTACCTTCGATATTAAAACACGAGAAAGGGTCGAGGATCGCTTTTAGGTATAACTCAATGCCTGGCGGGGCTTTAGCCCGAGGAGTAGTTGTTTCCTATAGCGATTATGTAATAGCCTTGCTATTCGGGAACTACTTTGATAACTGCTTGGCGGTTTGGTGGTTCCTTCCTCGATTTTTGACTTATATGTTAGTGACCTTCGATATAGCAACAAAAAGCAGAAGGAGAGTAACAATTATACGTTATTCAGTGCGTGTTTCGCCTGCCAAGGCGGCATCATCAAGAAATTATTAATGTTGAGACCTTATTTACATTTCTAATTTTCAGTCTTAATTTTCAATCCTCTGATATTAAAGAGTACTGTTGAAAATTGTGCAAAAATAAATGCTGATTTCCAAATTCCATTAACTAACATAACGGAGAATACGCCTCAGTTATGTAAATTTTGTATTTTGTGGTGAAAACCATAGTTTGAAAGCTGTCTATGATTACAATAGGAACAGAATTTCCATACAAGAACTACATTTTTGTCAAGAGGAATTTCAGATCAAAATGTTACCAATTATGTCAATAAAAAATTGACGTGTGTCACAAGTATAACTGAAAATTCTAAATTACGTAGAAAATTAATTTATAGGTCATATACTACAGTATACCGAGTGATTTTTTTAAAGGGAAACATCTCTGTATCTCTGTTAATAGTAGATTTACGCTACAGGTTCTTTAGAACTGTTTTTACATTGGTATATAATATACTGAAGGGCCAACATAAATGTTTTACATCACTTCTGGTTCTCTCTGAAATGGTATGAGCTCTTGCTTTTTAAACGAGACATCCTGTATTTATTTGTGCAGTTTTATAGAACGATCAATTGTAAATAGCTCCATGTCTCTAAAATCAAAAATAACTCGGCTATAGAAAATACATTTTTAATGATTTTGATCGACCTTGTAATTTAACAAAACAAAGACGCCCTTGAAATACTATATAAAAACTTAAGAACAAAATATATTAAAAACGATTTTCAAAAATCTCCCATATCTATTGAGGCAAGTTTCTGCTCCTATCATGATTAAATCGTTATAGATATCATGTCTTCTGGTGCATTTTCTAAAATCTTTTTTGATAAACCGGTTTTTCATTGTTTGTCTGTTTCGCTATTCATTGTAGTAAATCTGACCATTTAATGTAGTTCTACAGAAAATAGTTTAGAGGATTTAGATTGGCAGATCGTTCGGACTACCAGACCATTGTTTGCAATCCACTCTTTAAAAAAATCACTCGGTATATGTTAATAGACAAAAATAAATACACTACGCACAAAAATTAAAGTATGTAAAAAATCCTAAATTTTTAGGCAACTTTCAAATTGCTGTAACATGGGAAAAATGTGACAGAGCAATTAAAAAAAAAGCAAATTGAAGCTCTAAGCTTCTACTTCTCAGATCTTGAGTTAAATTTTTTTTACCATCAGCAGTTTTTGAATAATTATAAGAAAACCATAAAAAAACGAAAAAATAAATTTCCAAATTTTTGCTTGCCTATCAAAAGGTCCACGGATTTTAATACATTTTTTTCAGTGACTTCATCATAAGAAGTTTTCATAGAACTTTATGATCTTTAATATGAGTGGTATAAAAGCCTAATATAATGATTTTTAGCTGAGTTATCGTCGTTCAAACAAAAAACTCAGTTTTGACTTTGGTAATTAATTACTCGGGAAATAATTTTTTTTTAATTTTTTCCTTACAATAATTAACATTTTTTGATAAAAAAATATGGATTATTGCTAAAAAAGATTTTAACCTCAAAAAATAAATAGAAAATGAAAAACATCCTTAAATAAATTTTTAGAAAAAACGACATTCAATTATTCCCAATGCAATGAAAAATAAACAGTTTTAAAACCTTAAAACGGACTTTTCCGTACATAGAACATCTCTATCTTCAAATTGAGTGGCAAAGAAAAATAAACCAACACATAAATGCAGAATATGTGTTTAATGCGATAGTTTTACTTTTTTCAAATAGTCCACCATCATGTTTTCTCATGACCCATGGACAGGGTGGGATGTATCCTATTCACCTCAAAATCAATAGGTGTCGTCTGGGAGACGTCACCGATCAGAATCAGTCAAAACCCGATCGATTCGACACAATTTAAGAGTAATCGTGCTAACAAGAATAAATACCGACGACAACGACAACGACGACACACACACTGCAAACATTTTTTGAAAACCATTGTTTTGTGGTTTTTAGACCGAAAAACGAAAATAAACCCAAAAAAAATTTTTGTTTTTTCACTTTTTCTTACACGATTACATTACTTTTCCACGTATAGTGGAGTACGCCAAAAGTAAAAAATATCGCAGCGCTTTGAAACTTCAGGTTTCTTTAGGATACTTGAGGTTGAAAAGAATTAGTCACCATCGTTAGTCGATCCATTATTTGCAATAAAACATAGTTATGTCAAGTTAAGCTATTACACCTAAATACGCATTTTTTCCCTTCCTTTCAATCAATATTTTCGCACTGAATTTTATTTTATCAAAAAGCTATAACTACCACTTATAAAGAATACTTTGCAGTTTTAAAAGCCTACTTAAATTTTCTATATGATCATTATTTCCCAAGTTATTAATTATCAAAAGTCAAAACTGACTTTCTTCCTTTGAACGACGAAAAAAATGTATTTGTCTGTGGACCTTTTAAAAAACAAACAAAAATTTGTAAACTTCTTTTTTCCATGGTTTTCTTATGATTACTGAAAACTGCTGATGGTAAGAAATGTTGAACTCAGAATTTGAAAATTAGAAACTAGTGGCTTCAATGTGCTTTTTCTTAATTGCTCTGCGACTATTTTGCTCCAAGTTACAGCCCTTTGAAAATCACTTAAATTTTGGATTCTTTTACATCCCTTAATTTTTGTGCCTAGTGTATAATAAAAAATTATATATAAATCACATATATATATATATATATATATATATATATATATATATATATATATATATAAATATTGGAATAAGATTTTTTTATCCTCGTAACCATTAAACTTGTATTTACCTCTGACATGTACATCTGCGCCATAACCTAAAAGCGTCTCCACTACCGCCGGCTTGCAGGACTCGACGGCTATATGCAGCGCCGTGTAATTATCCTGCAACAATAACCGTTAATCCTCCATAACTCGCCAAGGATCATGCATATCTTACGTTTGTTGTCACGTCGACTTTTTCGCCCTTTTGAAGCAGCGTATTGATTATTCCCACATGGCCGTATCTTGCTGCGGTGTGTATGCTTCTGGCGCCATCCTGCGGATTGTTAATTTTAACCTCATGAATATTAGTGGACGTATACAAGCGTTGCGTCGAGCTGATAAGGAACGTTCCAAATTTACATATCAAAGTAATGCGATTTGGAGAAATAAAAAAAAACGTAACATGATAATAAGAAGTCATTTGTTTCGGAAAATATCAAGGTGAATGGCGTAGGTCACATTTGATTTAGTACCTGCGACGTTTTGTACGTAATCAGATACGGTGTTATTTAATATCTTGCCTACCTGGAATTAGCGGTTTTAATAAATCATTTTCAAACACCAAGGAATAATGAAATGCTTGCCGTATATTTCGACTACAATAAAAAACAATATTGAAGGAATGAAAATGTATAGTGGTGGTTTTTCAATAGGGACGTTCAAAATTTGTTAGATTATAGCGGCCATGTTGTTACAGCAGTATCTGTCAAATTGGTTATGAATTGTTAGTAGTGTATGGCAAATTACTGTAGAAGGTTATAGCGTTCAACAACGTGTATAAATCATCAAATTTTATGTTCAAAATCAGTGCTCAGTTCGAAAAACTTTCCGCGCATTACGTGATTTCTATCCTCGCCACAACCGTTCCGCCAAGTCGACTATTCGACGTTTGGTGGCCAAATTCGAGTCAACCGGTTTGATAAATAATCAACCAACACCCGTACGTTACCGAAACACAAGGTGTGCTGAAAATATCGCTGCTGTGTGTGAGAGTGTACAGGAAAACCCAAGGCAGTCAATTTATCGTCGTTCACAAGAACTTGGCCTTTCTGTGCCTTCAACTTGGCGAATTTTGCGTTGGGACTTGGGGCTGCACCCGTATAAAGTCCAACTGATCCAGGAACTTTAGGTAAACAACCATAGACAACGCCGTGTGTTCGCCGATTGGGCTCTGAAGCAGTTGAAAGTTGACACAAATTTCTCCAAAAGATAATCTTTTGCGACGAAGTCCATTTTTGGATGAATGGATATGTGCACAAGCAAAATTGTCGGATTTGGGAAGATACCAAACTATAGGCGGTACACCAGCATCAAATGCATCCCGAGAAAGTCACTGTTTGGTGCGGAATTTGGTCTGGCGGGATCATCCGTACTATTGTCAAAACGAAACTGGCATTGTCATAATAGTCTACGGGGATCGCTACATATCGATGATAACCAACTTCTTGTGCACTTTTCTTTTGAAGTATTTCAAATTCCAGCAGTGATTCCTGATAGATACGATGTTTTTTATAACGCACCATAAACGGTGGAAATGAAGGATAAAACCGACTCATATATTCTCTTCTATTTTGTGCCACGCTATCTTACTATCTTCCTCGATATCTTTGTGCTATACAAAGTGACGAAAATTAAAATTATGTATTGACTTATACGCACTTCCATTTCCGCGTGGAAATTTCGAGTGTTCCTAGTAGGTTTAATCTTTTTAAGACAAAGATTTTTTCATGAATACAAATGAGGCGTGTTTTGACTCGATATATTAAAACAAAAAACTGCAGAACATGAACTATAAGAATAAATCATTTATTCAACTTACACGCTCTCGCACTATTTTATATTTGAATTGATTTTATGACATGTGACTTCTATATCAAATATAATATGATAAAGAATATACTAAATATGTTTTCGTTGTTTGCCTCTTTCTATTAGAAACAAAAAAAAATAACAAAAAAGAAAAGATATACCCAACCTAATACTAATTTTTGAATAGCAATTAGCCCATTATTCTCGAGAGATAGAAAGACGCCTAGAACTTTAGAACAGTTTTAGGACCCTCTATTTGGAACTACATCGAGGAGTTGGATTAGACTAAAAGGTGTTTAGTGTTCTACGTGTGTTCTAATTATTGCAAATTTATTGTCAGAAAACGAAAATCGTGCAAATTCTTAGGGGGTGTTTTCAATATTTATTTTCAGTTTTGGACCATAAAAAATATACACGGTATCCTGCAATGTTTGACCTCATTTGTTTGTTGAACATCTCGGAAAGCGGTAGTGATAAATATGCGCGCGCATGTGTGCGTTACACACCACTCCTTGGAAATTCAGTTGCAAAGGATCGTTTCACCGTTTAGTAATGTGCCATGTGCGTCAGAAGTTTTCTCTTCTCTCATACTAGCTCGTCGCCTGTATCGAGTGTACTACTTCCTTCCCTACATTAATAAAGTTCCTTTAGCAACATTAATTAAATCGTGGGTCACCAGAATTGAATATTAAATCATTAATATAAAATCAACGGGTCGACCAGAAGAGTAAGAAGTGTCGAAGAAAACGTCGAGCGTATTCGTGCAGTAGTGACATGTACATCTCCCTGTTCTGTGCGAAAACATGCAGCCGCCTTAAATTTTTCGAAAACCACGACATCCTGACAAACGATTTCATTTTCCATCTTTAGGAGATTCAACTGGTAGAAGCTTTGAAGGTTCAGGATTATTGAATTATATCCGCTTTTGGGCAAGAATTATTCGAAGATATTGATTCACTAACGAGGCATATTTCCATTTACACGTATATGCAAATAAAAAAAAACATATTACTAGTCTATAGAAAACTCTCGAGAATACACCAAAATCCTTGACATTCTCCCAAATTACCGGTTTAGGCGGCAATGACTGCATCTGGCATAAATGGCACTTACTTTTATGAAAATGCAAACGGTGTTGCACTGGCGTTGCACTCACCGGTACTTCTTTTCGATATAAGGAAATACTACAGCCAGAACTTAAAAGTTTTGCTGGATTTAATGAGGACACATGGTTTCAGCAAGATGGGGTTATACCCCATACTGTAAATTTATCAATGGAAGCCGTTAGAGTCCAAAAGAGGAAAACATTCCAGAACATGTTATTTATTTTTACATTTATATGTTAACATGGCCTACTTGACAGTTTAGAATTATTTAAACTTTTTGAAAGTCTTTGTAAATATAGTGCTATAAATTTCGCACCAATTAATTATAAACTGTTTTGGCAGAAGTATTTTCATTATGGTAACGATTTGCACAAAAAAAAATAGAATATTATAGAAAGTTTTACCTTATTGGGCATATGAAGGTAAACCCCCTTTTTGAACAGCATCATGGCGCAGTCCGCATGACCATTAAGGGAGGCTATGTGCATGAGGGTAGATCCATCTTTCGTCCTCTCCAGTATGCTGGCCTTGAATTTGTCCGCCAGTAATTCGATTATGTTCGCGTGGCCATACTCCGCAGCTAAGAAAAAATAATTAATCTTTATAGACGAAGGAAAGAAGGAATATTATATTGGAGAAAAAACCTTTAAGTATATAAATGACGAAATGAGATAAAGTGATGGGCGTCTCAGCTTCAACTCCAGCAACTTAACTTACTGCGATATGGTGTCCCACCCAGAATCAGTTGATTATTTTTTATATCTTTACTTATTCTTCAAATAGATTGACCTTTTCAAGAATAGGTTAAACACCGATCTATTCTTGTTTAGGCAGGAGGAAAAGGGGGAACATAACAGGTGCCAAGTGTGGCAACTTGAGATGGTTGCCATATCTATGTATCACATAATCTATTGTAGGCAATAGGTGCCGAGTTATATCGCATACTGAAGAGATTTTCTTTGTCCCCTATTTCCAATAATCGAGGTCTAGATTCATTAAACTGGGAGTAATAAATTTCCCTATTCACTAATTTGGAAACAACTAAAAATCGAGTTTTCCTATTTCATCTCTTTATGTAAGAGGTTTTCTTTGTAAATATACCCAATAATCAGAGTCTAGATTCACTAATTTGGAAATAATTTAAAATGTTAATATGTTGTTGCATTTCATCCGCTCATTTCCATATCCATCAGTTAAAAATTGGTGAAAAAACTGAAAAACCAGTTTTTTAGTTGTTTATAACTCCAATATTAGTCTCTCTATACTCCGAGTAATATAACAAGATGAAATTGTTATAAAGAAATTAATACTTCAAAGAAGCTGTTACAGTTCTTGTAAAATACTGATTTGGCAACAACGATCAAGATCCGAAGCATTGTCGTCAACAGTTGGCCAGATCGAGACGATTTAGTCTTAATAACAACATATTTTAACATGCATGTTCATAAAAACCAGAAAAATGTAATTCGGGAAAAACAAAGAAAGTCGATTGTAACAAATTGTGAAACGTAAAACAACGTATTAGGGCTAATTACATGGAATGCGTTTATGTTATGTTCTAGTTATGTTTCTTCCGAATTTTGCCTGACCACGCAAAACTCGGTTCTTATTTTCCTCCTTTTCAAAAGATCACCTAGATACTTCACAGTTTGAATAAATGTTTAAAATAGGTTTTTAGTTATTATTTTTATATATGTGTCAAATAGTTATCGTAAAGGTAAATAAGTTACCTAAATGCATCGGAGTTCTATCCTGGTTATCTGTAATGCTAGCTGAAGCTCGCACCCCATAGAAATATTTCACCAGGACCTCGTCTCCTTCCGCGGCGGCAATGTGGAGGGGCGTTTGTCCTTCTCCATTGCGAATATCCACGCTCGTACCATAGTCAACCAAAATGCGTACCTGAGAAATGTTTAAGATTTATTTTCAAAACAAAATCTTAAATAATATCCCTGCACTAAGATACTGTTGTTCATTTACCAGCTTGTAACGGGAATGTAAGACTAATATTAAAGAATAAAACTCTCGTAATTGCAAGCAGAAGACAAGGAAAGCCATGAAAGTTTTTTCGAGATCGCAATTATTCATTTCAATAAAGATTGAATCATCTCGAGATGAATCGATTCAGTTGAATGTTTATTTTAGGAATAATGTTTAATTCACCGGTACACTGTATCCAGTTACTAATAAATATAATCGTAATGTGTAAAGAGGTGAGGTTTATATGAGAGAAATTGTACATTTATTGGAGGATTATAGATTTGAGAATATTTAACTAGGAAACTACCAAGAGATGGCGGTTGGTACATTCTACTGCGGTGGAACGTAGCAACGTCTACTAGATGTGATCTTCATTTGTCAAAGGTATACTCGTTTACACTGCACTGACGAGACCCAAGATAAGGTCGAAACCAGTCTGCATTTAGCGATATCCTGAGATAGAGGACATTTTGCAACTTTCTTGTCGTTTTGGAACAATCACTATATTTTAGTTCCAACTCTGTTAGACAAAAATACGGCAAATTTTGTCATATAGCCAGAAGAATAGCTGTTTTGACCTAACTTGTTTAGTCCTTATTATATACGGCATTTTCAGATGGGTTGGAGTATATCTTCTTATTTCTGTAGTTTAACTAGGTTAGTTAACGTTCTTAATTGATACATGTATATTATTGCGGTGAAAGTAAGGATGACAGAAGTTCAATAAGGAATGATAATGTCTTGGGGATATGCATTATAAAAATCATGCTGCCGATAAGTATGTGTCGATACTTAGGATTCCATACGATACAGTCAGAGAAATTTTTGGATTAGAAATATAGATACCCATTAGTATCACTAAATAGCAATTGAGGTAGGTGTCGATAATATAATAGTTGTATAAAAGTTATATAGCGTTTTTAATGAAAAAGTGTGAACATTGAGTAGTACAGACGTATCAAGAACATAATTTATCTTAAGCTGAAAGTAATATCTATAGATGGAATTGGTCGACGAGTCTAAAATAATGACAGTTAACTATGACAGTTTATCGATCGTAATTTTGAGAGTACTTCTTGGAAACCATATTACCATGCAGACCTGAGACGTATAAAGCATCTAGTTATGATGAATTTTGCTTATTTTGAAAAATTATGTACAACAGGTCGTTAAACAATATAGGCAAGAAGTTGTAACATGAGAACCCTTAGAGTTGGAGATCTAATTCAGATAAACTTATATTGTCATACTTAAACAATACTTTACCATATCAATATCTTTTCGTCTAACAGCCAGATGAAGAGCTGTATCGCCATTCGCAGACTGTGCTTTCAGTTGCTCGGCCGTTTGTGAACTAAGCAACTCCCTACACATGGACTGGTTGCCTGCCTCGACAGCCAGTAGAAGAGGAATTTTACCCCTCTGAAATAGGAAAACGGTACTTAATTAACACTATTAATAATGTACTCACAGTTCATTACCAATTTCTTCCAGTGAGTCTTCATAAGTTCATTGTTTATCATACTATTTCATTACAGTTATAAAGCGTACATAGAAGTAGTAGAAGCATTTGTAGTTTTTCCGTTCTACGCGCTTCTCCAAATATATTGGTTTGTGAACGATTTCATAGTTATTGTGCACATTTGAAATAAACAGTTCAAAATAAATGTGCACCAAATAGTTTATTCGATTTAGTAATAGACTCGATACTAATAAATATCATTGCCACTTTTTTGAAATTTTATTCAATCAATTAAACTAATATTAAATTAAATTAAAAATGCATAAGCATCATGTTACAATGTCTTACTACATTCTCCTATTCAGTCATCTACTTACATCAACAAAACTGTGAAACAACAAGTAGATATAAATACCGAACAGAATACGCACAATGGTATAAAACGATTTTACCAATAATAGTAACTTAGTATAATGTCTTGGGGAATCTTCAATTGATTTTCATTAATAAAAGCCAACTAATGAAAGTAGAAGCCAATAGAACTGTGACTTTTGCTCACTTCACGTGAAAACCGAATGCATGTGTGTGATTACCGGCCGTAAAAAAAGAGCAACGATCTGTTGAGGTTCGACTTTGCACTTCGCAAGCTTCGTGACTACCACCAGCAGGTACTCATCGAAAATGCAAGATACGAGGCAGACGGTTTACATCAATGACACACATTAACTCAAGGCTTTGAGGTTTCTGCCAATTTATCACGAGATAAAGAGAAGCGGTCGATAAGAATAAGTAAGCAGGAAATATACGATATCATATATACTCGTAATATGAAGCGCTCGGGAGAAAAAGGCAGTAAGCCACAATAAGTTAGTTGTGAGAAAAACGGATTTTAAAGTTCCAATCAAATCCTGTATAGGATGTCTGCATATAATATTTCTACATAATGTTCAAAATTAGGTTTAATTCAAATTTATATACGGAATTAAGAGCTGAAATGTAAAGTTTAGGAAAAAAGTAAAAAAAAAACTGAAAAAATGTGGCTTGTCACCTTTTTCTACTAGACACAATGGGCTATATTTTGGACGAATATAAAGAAAAAGTCATCACTATTTTAAATAAATAAAGTATTATTAGTTACATATTATAAAAAAAATAAAATCATTGGAACATGTAATCGCTCATATCATGTCTGCATCGCTTCGCTTAGTTCTTCATCCAGCTGTAAATAGAAGTGTTCTATCTCAGGCGGCTCTAAAATCAAAGCAGCTTCCGCATCAGCGACACCAAGTATTGCATAAAAGTCGTGGTAAATTAGTGGGATATATTTTGTGGTGGGTGTGGTGGGATTTTGCGGACAATTTCTCTTGCAGCTGCATGGCTCTCCCATGACCTTTGATGATTTTTCTACGCCCTTATAAGTTTTATAAGCATACCCTAAGTTCAGTCTTTTACTTTCTTTTGTTCTTTTTATGTATTCAGTATTCACTTGTCTCCATCTGGAAGGATCCCTTTTTTCTGGCGTGACAATACTACTTCGACTTCCTGTTTAATCTTCTCCCTGAAGAAACAAAAAAAAAATAAATAAACGAGCAAAAAGGGAATATATCATAGTGTAACCGCGATTGTTTTTTAATTTCATTGTATACTGAATTGATTTCAAATAACTTCTCTTCCTGCAAATACTAGAATACATCGAAGAGGTTCTTGAGCAAATAATTGTTTACAAACTGTTTTTGAAGACTTTATATGATTGATAGCAAATTTTATACCTAAAGCAATATGCCCAGATAAATTTAATTTTAAAAGGGAGCATGCCACAAATAAGTTTTACTTACTGATTCTGATGAATCTTCAGGCTCAGACGACTCACTTGATGGATAAACATAATCTTCATCTTTAACGCTGTCATCTGTATCACAAATGCTGTCATTGTCTTCACTATTTCTACTAGAAAATAAACGTTTCCTGATGCCACTGGTACTTGGCTCTGGCGCCATGATGCTTTTAACTGTGGCTTATTCCCTTTTTGAGACACACAATGCTTGTTTATTGTTGAAGTGAAAACGAAATTCAAGCATAAGTGTTGCCATTTAGTATTCAATAAAAGAAATATTTTCATGTGGCTTGCTATCATTATAAAGGTTTTAGATGTGCTTAAATCACAATTTCACAAGAATTGTAGCTTATCACCTTTTTCTCCCGAGCGTTGTATATAATAAGTGGGTACAATTCGAGTCTTAGAGGATCTTAGTGTGTTGTGGTCCTTAGAGAACATGATGGTTGAAAAATAAAACATTTGTTAATAACTAGAGCTGGGGATGGTTCCTTGTGATATATGCTTTCACACTCAATATTACAAGGGAAACAAAAAAATATCTACCCGAGTGTAAATATGAATATCTATTTATCCCGACATTTGAATTTCTCAAATTGTCAATTTCTTGCTTGGATAAATGGAATTTATGAGTATGAATACTAATATGAGTATAGCAGAATTATACCCCGTAATATGAGTAGAGTATATGTAGGCAGTAATCATATTTTCAGTAAATCAGTATGAGTAGTATCGTAATTATGAATCAGTAATTATATAAATGAGGTAGATAAGTATGTATATTGTATGAATACACAGTGAACAGTGATTATGGGACAAAATAAAAGCTATACAAGCTTGTACACCTAAATAAATAGATAAATACAAATAAGGAAAAATATGAAATCAGAGACTCTATTGATATCTGTGGTTATTAATTAACAAAGCGTCCGACTGTTAGCATTGAATCAGTGATGGTAGACTCGAGTAATTCCATGGCAGCCGAGAGGCCGTCGCGTAGTCTTGAGATATTTGAATCGATGTAGGCACAAGCAATTCAGCATAGCGTTACCGTCGTGATTGGTCACCTGTTTTTTAGTTCGCTATGATAGTGTAAATATTTACATATAACTTGACTCAGCGACTCTCGTACAGCGTAAATATTCCGAAAGTCTGCAGTAACACGTGACTATTTGCATACAATGTGAAAAGGTTCCTGGAAAAGAGTGGCCGAACGCTTTATATCAAAATTATTTTCGATTTCATTGTTATATTGCTGCATCCGTGTATATATAGTGATTTATATTAAATAAGGAACTACCTGTATATGGTCAGTTTTTAAACACATATTATCCTATATGGGAACTATCCAGCTGAAGTATGTTGGAGACAATTACCATCTGTGAACAAGAGACTTGAAAATAATATCAAATCCCACATATACACTGTAAAGAACGGTGGTTAACCGTGGACGAGATAACTGATCACAAAAAGCATTCTATGAGTACACTTGTTCTGTTTTGACCATTAGCCACTGATATTAACTATATTATAAATATTTCAGTTTCAACATCAAATGGTACTATTTTTTAGTGTTAGCAGTTACCTTTGCTGTCTGTTGGCTGTTATCTCAATAATGTGTATGAATTTCATAAATAGGATACTGTACTAGGTATTAATGTACCAGGTATTCCAAGACTTCCATAGACGATTATTATACGACGAGGATGATGGTTAAAGAGAACACTTGATTATCTTCAAAAGGAAATCAAAACCTTATTCCAAATTACGTGGAAAAATTAAATAACATGTAAAAGGTGCTACAGTGTAATAAAAATCCAAATTGGTCCAGATCAAGATATATTAAGCTATTTGAATTGAATTGTTGTTTTCTTTATGTAAGAACATTTTGTCACCACACCGGATACCGTTCACGAAAATGACTTCGCCACTCTACCTTTGAGATTTTTTAAGTAAATAATTAGATGTGTGTTTCTAATACCTATTCCCAATCATATTTACACTATAATACTTATGTTAAAATGTAATACAAACAAAGGTATCAATAAAACGTATAGCCTGACAGTGGTAAGTTTTTAATGCGTTTTTCTCTTACATTGGGGGACTTTTGGAAAGCTTGTGCCAGGCGCCGGGCCCGATGTCACGCAAGCGAAAGGTATATTTCAGCCGTTTGGACCACGTTGTAGATGGAATTGGGAATGCGATGGGATATTCAACCATGTTATCCCCAGAAAATCTATATTTACGTCTCCATTAACTACGTATTATAAGTGCATCCGTGGAGGCATTTAGTCATGTGCATCTTCCTTTAAACCAGTTGCGATGTCGCGATGAAAGAAACGATGTCGTAACTTATTATAAGGGAATTACATACAGAAGTTTAACATGCAACTTCAATTCAAATTACATGAAATAAAAATGATTACATTTTGTTGCAATTTTGGAATCTTGTAAATGTAATACGGAATAAATTGACAGGCAATAGCACTTTGTTTAAAATATATACAATAATGCTGAAATGAGATAAACGCAGACAAAATGTTATGTACATATTCTATATTCTGAAGTAAATAAATGATTGAATAAAAAAATCTTACAATATAAGATCCGTACTCATTAATTTATGTGTCATCCCCAGCATGAATGACGACTTATAGTCAGCATGGAGGGGATTGACATAGCCGTTGAATGGTGCCCTGGGGAACGAATTATAAGCAGCATCTACCCGTGTTAATAGTCCATCTGTTGTATGTGGCGCAAGTGAGTACTGATGTGTATTTCTACCGACTATATTTCACAAATTTTCGATAGAGCACCAATTGGGCAACGGAAGCATTTCAACACCATCCTTATCAAAGAGGTCTTTTATGTTTTCTTCGTATCTAAATCTAAGCATTGGTTGCGTCACAGTAGCCTTCCTTGACAACACTGCAGTCTACAACGTCGATGATTTTGAGCTAATAGTAGATGGAATCAATGTGGTCGAGCTTTTAGACCAAATTTCAATAAAAGGAGGCAAATGGACCCGGATGGAGGAAATTCTATTAATGCCCAGCACTGCTGCATTAAACTTCTTATTGTGAGAGTACGATGGGCTATAACCATACGACGAAGACGAAGTTGTCCATATTCACATTCTAATGAGAGACGATGTCCTCCTGATCCATGTTGTTGACCTACTTCTTCTTCCTTCTCCCACTGTCAATGCGTTCGCGTGACAGTAATAGCTGGTTGCTCAACGCGCACCGCAACTTGTTGTATTAACATGCCGGCTTCCTACAGGCCAACAATTCTTCTTCATTCGAACTCTTGAACGTATTCATGTCACGCTTTACGTCGTAGCATATTCAATCAATTCTGACACAATAGTGACCCCTTCAGAGCGCATTAGTTTATTTCAACGCGTAAAGAAAGAATTACATTTGACTCGGCTCTATTGGAATTATTATAATCTCTATAGATATATGTGATACAAGCACGAAATTTTAATGACTGCTACTTCTCCCTTAATACATGCCCAAATATTATTCACTATTTTCCATTACATCTTGGTATTGAAATTTGAATGGAAACTAGTGTATAACTGACTTGAGACGATCCGTAAGTCAACCTTGACGCAATAACACGATCAATTGTCTCTACATAAAATTTTCCATTTTGTGGATTCCCTATTTCATAAATAAGGGTTCGCATTTAATAATTTCAAGTTATCTCTAAAATAATCTGTCTAATTGTCACTAAATTTAATGATAAAATCTGTGACTATCGAACTAAAATTTTTAATTGTTCTAACTTTTGTATTTAACATATTTTTAAAATACACATATTAATGATTTCTTGCGGTGCTGGTATTTTTATTATATCTATATATAGGGTGTCTCAGTTGGAACAATAATATTTGAACTGAGCGACATTTGTATTCTGTCAAAGATAGGTCATCGATAGGTAGAATAGTTTGTATACAACTGTTTTATGAGAATGAGCGATCATTTCCAGTTGCATTAAGAAAAATTCGCACAAAATTAGGATGAAATAAAGCACATATAGAGTTAGCAGTTCGTAACTTAATCAAGAAATTTTAAGAGATGGGTTATGTTATTGATAAGGCAACATCAATGCGTCCTCATCGTGGTCGGTCAGATGAAAATATTGCTGCAGCGAGAGAAAATGTATGAGAGTATCCAAACACATCGGTTTGATGTTGTGCATAACAATTGAATCTGTCAAGAGCCATCACGTATCGAATTTTAAAGAAAATTCTCGATCTGTCAATACACAAAATTCAGTTGACATAGCAATTAAAGTTTAGAGACCATTCACAACAACAGTTAGAGACAACGTGCATTTGTTAATTGGATGCTAGAAAAGAGAGAAGGTAATACTGATTTTTGCAACAAAATTTCGTTTAGCGATGAAGCAAAGCACATTTTCATCTTGACAGAAGCGCCAGTAAATAAAATTGTCTGTTTGCTGACGTATTTGTCAAGATTGACGGATACGCCAATTTTGATGGATTGACGCTATATATATATATATATATATATATATATATATATATATATATATATATATATATATATATATATATATATATATAGAAACATTAGCCATATATATAAAATTTTCATTTAAATCTGTAATAAAATAAAATAAAATGTGAAGTGAATTACTGCATATATATATGAAATAGATTTGATTTTCGAGTAATTAACAATATGCTGTTTAAGCCTCGTTGGTATTTTCATCATTGACAATGAAATCGTTCTTTGGCCTTTGATTTTACACGTGAACGCGTAACGGTCTTCACGGTATTAATTTATTATTAGTAACATATTGAACTGTCTAATTTTATCGAAACTTACCCCGTCTGGCTTAAGTCTAATATCTTTCCCCGCTGCCTGTAGAAGGGCTCGTAATATGGCAGTGGCAGTTCCTGTCTGTCTCGAAGCCACCAGATGAACAGCTGTTTGAGTTCGACTCTATGAAAAAAAATTGACTTAAAGCACTAATCTAAAGTTGATAAACTGTAAATTATAGAGAATATTTCTGTTAAGAGTCGACACCTTTATTCAAGCTACGACTGGTTCTAAAGGCCAAGTTGCGAAAACGGAAAAGTTGGGATTTTGTACATAATTTAAATCTTCATGGCGCCTCAGCGACACCTGTCATGTTCCCATGACAACTTTCAACAATTATCGCGAGTAAATCCAAAGTAAAATTTCTACTTATGGTGTTAAATTATAAAAGCAAGACATGCAAACATCAAAGTAATTGGCGTGCCTGCGCTAGTTAGTTTTATGGGTAAATTTCGTTTGAGCAAATAACTTAGACGTAAGAGAGTTTCATCGTTACTTACCCCTCCTGTAGAGTACGGATCGACGCCTTTTTTTGTTAGTAGTAACTTGACGACGTCTTCGCGGGAATACATCGCAGATATGTGAAGGACATTGTAGTTATCCTGCAGAGAAAAACTTGTGTCATTACGTTATATTTACTACAATGAAAGTTGCATGTTACTCAAGAGTGTGGTAGGTTTTAACAACATTATTTAGTCTTTTATAAACTTTTTTATTGCTCTTTTTTTACTGTGAAATTGTAGCCAAAAATACCCATCTTAAACCCAACTAACTATCATACCCAACTTTATATAAAATATGGCAGTGAGAACACTAAGAAAGCCAGCGGTTACACCTCAGGTAAAACGAAGACGAATAAATGCAAAGTGCAATATACGAACAGTGTTTTATTCCCAACTTTGTTTTGATTACTTAGCTTTGTTTCACATATATAACTCTACTGGGGTGGTAGGATATAGGACCTGGGAATATATTTTATCCTAATAAATCTATATAATGAACTAATAAATGTAATTAACTGTGTTACTATTAATAATTTAATGAAAATATTAGAACAAAATTAAAAATGTAATTTTAAAAATTTTATTTACTGTGATATCTTTAAATTTGCTATTTCAAACGTCGATTAACAGATAAATAATTATCGTACTTTTCATTAGTGCTTCTTCCATAAAATAGAAAAAAGTACGTATTGACAGCTGTGAAAGCATTTCCATTATTGTGCTTATTTAAGATCTTATCTAATTATAATCTAACCCAGAACCCAGTAGAGTAATCTTGGCAACAACTCTTGATTTGGGAGATAGACATTATATTTTGATAAGACGTATACAATTCTTTATACGATATTCTCTAACACACACTTTTTCTATTTCAAAATCAACAGTTCCAATAGTTGTATAACCATTTTATAACATGAATAGTATTAATTCGACAGCATATGATGATGTTTTTCATATTGATATTGCATCTAAAAACTATCAAATATGTCACATGTGTGGTAATGACAATGACTAACCAATAGTAGTCGAAGGAGTTGGTGTGGAAATAGAGAAATGCAGGATATTCAAAGATTTAGGCAATACATTACATACAGGAATATATCAATAAAATAGGTTATAGAAGGAAAAAAGATTTACGTAATTTTAGATCCTTGAAGAGGGTTGGGACCTTCGATACAACTACAAAAAAATAGTTTTCAAATTTTCTACAGACGGAGAAAAATTATACGTCGATTGACTGGCGTTTCGTCAACCAAATTAACAATCAGAGGATGATTAGAACTGATGATAGTTTTAAAGTATTTATATTTAAGTCAAAAATTATTTGAAACTGTAAATAGTCCTTAAAACAACTGACTAGAAGCAACAAGTATACTTTGGTAGTAGTTGTAAAGTGCCTTTCATGTCATAACGCAATAGTTACTTTGGCCAAAAGCTTCATTTATGGATCTGGACTTCCACTGGAAGTCCATTTGGAAGACATGGGAAAATATCTGCAAGAAAATTTATAAATTGAAAAATTTATAAATGTATTTATTGGCGACTTAGATATTCACAGTCAATATAACATGTCAATATGTCATTCACAGCCAATATAATGAATTAATACCGATTATTAGTTAAGGTATAATACTTAACTGTATAATAAAACTCATAATGGTGGAAGTAACTGTAGATCTAAATGTGCGAATACAGATATAATTAAAATGGGATCAAATCAACAGAGAATTAAAATAGAAAACGTTGATTCACCTACTTTTAGTAGGTATGTTACAAATCCTTAGGGGTTCGTGTCGAAAAATTAGGTTTAGGATTGTACACGTTAATGTATTATGTAACTAATATAAGAAACGTTATCATATTAGGGTCAATTTATCGAGGTCATGGCATATAATTCAACGCGCTTATTTGGCATCTAGGTAGTTGAATTACTTCTAAAATTGAGGTCTCTAGGTATCCCACTTTTCATTATTGCTATAAAGGTAAAATGCACTAGTAACTATTAACATATCACTTTAATTTGAAATCTAGTAAACCACACCGCAATTTTAGTAACAATACGGGGATGTTGACTATATTTTAGGGAATATTTTTTAATTTAATAAATGTTATTAATAGACGAGATTTGATTAACTTTGAAGCGCTTGGTTTAGCTTAAATGAAGAACGGATATTGGTGAATGCGATATAATTTTTTTGTTAATTCCAAATCAATTATCGGGTTAATTTTATACCAGAGAATACACCGTTTTAATACATTTAATATGTTAATACTTCCTGTTTTTATACAGCTTTCTTATGAACAGTATCAATGAGTAAATTGTGTTGTATTTCTTGTGAGTCATTCAAAAGATGATTAATGGTAAAATGAAGGGTGAACAATACATTCTAAAGGTTTGCATATTAACTTATTAACTGCAGTGACTTAATAACGTCTGTCTATTTTGGCTTTCCTAGTCGATTAGATTGCCTAAAATGTTTGTAAATATTTATCCTATTCTGCTTTTTTGTAGTCTGTTGACAGTTTTTGGCCTACTATAAATAAGTTCAAGGTAGGTTTTTTAAGAATAGTATTAGGATCCTCTTATACGACTCAGTAATACTTACAAATAAAACTGTTTCAGAGATTAACTGTTACCTCGATTATTTAAAAGTTTTAACAGAATGTTAGAACTGATGTTCTTATGTTAGTTTTAATTTTTTTATAAATGATTAACGAAATATATTAGGCATATAAAACACCAGGAGAGGATGAATGCAATCGTCACTGGCTATAATTGAAATCTATTTGGCTAAGTCTGTTGGGGTGTCCCAAGGATCTAACTTAGTACCGCTACTATTTATTACCTTTACAAATGGCGTCGAAAATTTTATAAGTGTTAATTTCTTACTGTATGCTGATGATCTTAAATTATATTGAGATGTTGCTGATGTGTATGATTGTGAGAGATTCCTGATGGACTTCAAACGTGTTGAAAACTAATATAAAATTAACAAGCTACCTCTGAATTAGAATACGTGTAATGTTATCAGTTTTTCACTCAAATCCAATCCAATTGTTTTTAATTATACCGTTTCTAATGCATCATTTTCTCGGATAAAAATATTTGTGGATTTAGAGATGACATTTGGTGTTGAATATGGAATGAATTAATCAACAAATGGCAATTGTCAATGCGATGGTGAAAAAGCATACCGTTCATATGGGTTTCTTATTAGCTGCATTGTAATGACACACATAACTCTGTACTATGAATCTGAGAAGTCTAAACTTAGAAATACGCCTTAATTGTGTGGAGGCTTTATTATCAAGTACATATAACTAGAATTGAAAACATATAAAAAAGTTTTCTGAAGCTTTTGTCTTTTAAATCTGACAGTTTGTATCCAAAAATAGGTACACGAAGTACCGAACTGATTGAAAATTTATTTACGAAACCTATTTATCATCGTTACATGTATTTTGTGTACAAACAGATCAGTAACCAATGTTTTTGTGTATAGCCTACTAGATGTCTATTGTTGTATGTGTAGGCAAATAAAAAATCATTTTCTTGAGTGAGCTGCTTGATAAATAAATATATACAAACTCACAAGGTATATAATGTTGTTATACTATTTATTGTTGTAAGTTTTCAATGTGTTATATACTATTGTCATACTTTGCTTAAAAGTGAAGTGTATTTTACGTGACCCATTAATATCTCAAGACTTAAAATAACGAATTCGGGATAAAATTATTGTAATTCCTGAAGTAATGATCGAGCGAGTAACCAGAAGTTAATAAGAGCAATGTTTGCAGAATGATGGAATACATCTTACTGATGCCCTTTCCAAAAAATGAAATAATATAATAGTGAGCTTAAAATAACATCAATATATCAATAAAAAGTTAAAAAGGAAAGACTCCATTTCATTTCAAAACCATCAGGTTCCTATACCCCACACTGTGTAACATATATTATGTTAGATGATAATGTTAAATATACACCATACATTGTAGTTTGTAGATTATATTGTGTCTAGCGTTATTCATGAAAATCATTGAGTTATTTTTGCCATAAACACTATTTTCGCTTTATGGTCGTAATATCAATGAAATAGGTACATAAATCTTGGAAATTATACGCGTTTGATGTGAAACGATTTTCTACAAAATATCGAAATATCATTATCCCTTTTTTAAGTATCTTATTTTTAAATACACATACATGTAAAATACGAATATTCATAAATCTGAACAATATGCAATTCGTATGTTTAATTTTATGTTAAATAAAATTGTAAAATATTTTTTAGTGAATATAAAACCTTTTAACGGTGAATATAAAAACTTTTTTTTAAGTTCATTATGAATATGTAAATAAGTAGAATAAATGTTTGAAATGTATAATAAATGTGAAAAGGACATGAAACATATCCATCATAAATGTATGGGTCCTGTCTTTATTCGTGTAAGTATAGCGAATTTAAATAGATCCTTGGAGGTACCTGAAATGCTATTCGTGCATTCAGCTACCTGATCGATGATCAGAAAATGAACTTTATCATGGTATTTGAAGATTAATGCAGGTCTATCAACTATTCCATTCGATATTAATAACCGTTTAACCTGATTAGAAGATAATTAGGGGTGTGGCAACCCACGGGTTCACTACGGAAAAAAGTAATTTTTTATACGGTGTGTGAATAAGTTGCTTAGCATAGTATCGATATACGGAGGAACACATTATTATGATTAAACTAAAAAACTTGCATGTTATACATGCAGGAAGTGGCTTGAAAAATGAAAAGTAACTCATTGTCTATCGGTTGATTAAATTATATTTAGATTATATTCTCTCAGCATAACGCATGTTGGGACATTAATTAAAATTAATGTTTTACATGCTTAATTAATTAATACCGTCAAAGGAACTATTTAAAGTAACAAATACTGAGTGATAATTTTAACGGGGATGAATTTTTAATTTGAATAAAGAAAACGTATTGAGAACTAAAATACACACATAAACTAAAAAGCGCTCACTGTATATAGTACAAATAAAGCTAAGTGCATACAGTATTTTTCTTTTGTTTAACGTTTGTTATGCAATTTGTCTTTATACAAATATTAAGTATATGTATATATGATTTAAGATATAAATGGTGTGAGAGAGTTCTATTCCATCGAATGCAACTATATATGACACAATTCATTGTTCATGAGTTCATGAGTTTATGGCATGTCTGTAATGCACACTTTAATATAAAAGTGATAAGTCCGATGGTTTTGTAAGTTTCAATCTTCTGACATCTTCGCTGATATCTAGAAGATCCAAAGCTAGTGGATTGGGATATCTTTCGAGTCGTTGCAGATAGCGCCTACTGCATTCCCTGATTGGCTCGTCTACTGTAGGAACTAGAAGGAATCCATCTCATGCTGCATGTTTTTATTTGTGACAAAGTAGGGAGCATCAATTACTGCACGCAGTGTTTTTGCAGTTTTGTTTTGGCTGTTATATCCCATATATGAATCCCGTATGTCCAAACAGGTTTAAATATGACATTCTACATATGTCAAAATGAGAAGCCAATAATGTTTTCGGAATTTCATATCAAGTTGTTTACATTTTTTCCATATGTGCACTCTCCAGTTTAATTTCGAATCTAATAATAAGTGTAGGCCTAAATATTTAACATTCTGTTGTAGGTATAAAGCCATGCCCTATTTAAAACACAACAAGCTTGTCTAAATCGAATAGAATATAAAGAATATTGCATAAAAATTCTTTATTTTGAAGAGATTGTTGAATTTCAGTAGAATTTCTCTATACTACATATTAATTTTGCACAATTCGGATAGCAGTCGATAGATATAAATTAAAAAATATGTGTTTTATAAAAAGAAGTATCATTTGTGTATCTTTTTCTGTTCTTCCTTTGCATTTGGAGATAGATATACTCAGTACAATATAAACTAAAAATTGAAGTGATGAGTGATATTTACGTTCTCTACACGGTACACAGAGATTGATCTGGCCGTAGCCGCGCGTAAAGTACATCCCTTTCCCAACAAATGCCTGACTCTTTCTTTTAGAGAATCTCATAATTTCTCATATTCTTGACAAGCTGTACGTAGGTACCTTTCAAGAAACCAATAAGAGACAAGTTACGAGCATAATATAATACGTTAAAGTAATTTAAATGGCTTGCTTACTTAAATTAATAAATATACTTCATTTATTAAAATATATATATTATTCACAAGACTGAAAGCGTCAGTAGGTCCATAAAACCATTAATTTGAAATACAGTGTTTAAAAAGTAATAAATAAATGTGCCCACCGTAGGGACTGCATTAGTGAAATTACACTCTGGTAACTCTACTGTAACCGAGATGTCATCACGTACATTTTAAATATTTGAATCGATGTAGGTGCACATGGATTATTTTAACGTTACCATCGTATTTGACCACCTGTCGTTTGATTCGTTGAAAATACTATATATTACATAAATTATTATAAATTTATTATTATAAATATATTATTATAACTCTAGTAATAAATCATTAGAACTACATTCACAAAATATCAGCCTGTATTTTTGGAAACCCCTATCTTTGAAAATACTATAATCATATGTGTGTTTTCTATTGTTTGTGAATTAATTTTTTCTTAAAAACATCTATGTAGTATTTATAATTTTTGTTGTAGCTCTTTTATCAATTCACTAATACTGAAAGAACATGAATAGTTACTATAAAAAGGTGGTGATGTTAATATTCGAAAACCAATGACTATCGAAGTCTAAAATTTATGTTTTCTTGTCATTATTTCTCTCTTTCTTTCAAGACTTACAAAAAAAAATCATATGGTAATTTTAGTAAATTTTATCAGTAGGTACATTTATATAGTCAATTTTTTTCGTTCATTATATGATTAAAATAAGTCAATAACTAACTAAACGTGTGTCTTAATCAAATATGGTAGGAATTACCGAGCGATATACCTGTATTACTTACATTATTTCTCGCTCCAACGTCAGATCCCAAGTCAATTAACTTGTCTATCAAAGACGTCCTATTATCTTTGACTGCATACATCAGAGGTGTCATTCCGGTCGCCTGGAAACAAAGTTTATATTAAATGTTTGTTCAATAGTCATTGCATTGCAATATTAAACGTGTGCGATGCGATTTTCCTTAAAGTAAAACAAAGAAATGATATAACGGAACTAATGTTTCCTTTGCACTGTCGTTGATACGATTTAAATTATATAAACTTGTTCTTTTGTCACCATATTTTTTCAAATGTTAAATGTATATTATGGTGAAGATACCTAAAAATACCATACTGTGGAATACATATTCAACAATGCTCATTGATATGCAATATTTCTTCTTGAAGATATCTATAAATTGTAGTTAAGATAACTTATTACCAACTAAATCTTACCTTATATATTTATTAACTTATTACCAAACAAATAATCTAAATTATTACCAACTACCATTGAAGTTACTTATTTTTATACTCGAAATAACTTATCACTCTTTAAATGCCACATTTGTACAATCTACAACCATATATTCAGCTTCGCTGCTGCTTCTGTGTAGTTAAATTATCTTTATTATTTGAAACATTTTTGTATTTTTTGTAGAATGAAAAAATGTAGCGGAACTCTTAAGCATTTTTAGCTTTCATAAAACTTTGTACTAATATATTCCTTTCTCGTTAGTGTATTATCACTTTACTATAACTAATAAATTAATCCTCTTCGGATAAGAACATTATAGAACACTTATGGAACTGATATTGGACATTTCAGTGTTAAAAGTTAGATAGTTCATCAGGAATTGCTAAAATTACTTGATAGAATATAAAAATTTTCAGCTGTTTTTATTATCTATATGAACAAGAGTTATCAAGCTTAAATAATTATGTTTTACCGGGGATTTATTATAATTTTATTTCTTCCCTTGATGACTGAGTCATCGACTTGCTTTTAACGAAAATTGCGAAAGTGTTGAAATAGTATTTTTATAAACTACTGAAGTGGGAAGATACCTCCACACCATCTGCAAATGCCTTATACAATAAGGACTAAAAAAATTAGGCCAACAGCTTAGGTAACAGTTATTGCCTCGGCTACATGTCGACGACGAGCGCTGAATTATATGGCAAAATTTGCCGTATTTTGTCTAATAGAGTTAGAACTAAAATACAGTGATCCAGATTATTCCAAAACCAGAAGGAAGATGCAAAGTGTCACCTATCTCAAGATATCGCTAACTGCAGACCGGTTTCGACCTTATCTTGGGTCTCGTCAGTGCAGTATAAGTAGACCTTTGACAAACGATGCTCGCATCTTATACACGCCGATAAGTTCTACCACAGTAGAGCGTAACAAGCGCCATCTCTCGACAGTTTCGAAAACAATCCAAATCGAAATAAAATTGATATCATGAATACAATGCAAAGTTTTACTTGGCAGATGGCAATTTTCGCCATATAATTCAGGGCTCGTCGACTTGCTCGTCAGCAAGTAGCCAGGAGAATAGCTGTTTTGGACTAATTTGTTTAGTCGTTATTGTATAAAGCATTTGCAGATGATGTGGAGATATCTCCCCACTTCAGTAGTTTATAAAAATTACCATTTGCAGATGGCGTGGAGATATCTCCCCACTTCATTAGTTTGTAAACATTACCATCTGCTAAGTAAAACTTGCATTGTATTGATAGGCAGTATTTTTATCATTACTACATTTTTCACAGTAAATGTTAAGTCACTATTTTACAAGCTACAAATAAAAATGAGTAAACCAGATTCCTGAC
Organism: Rosalia funebris; assembly: GCA_037954035.1. Lineage (NCBI taxonomy): Eukaryota > Metazoa > Arthropoda > Insecta > Coleoptera > Cerambycidae > Rosalia > Rosalia funebris. Next base: position 11,519,797 of record JAZFAV010000008.1, read on the forward strand.
ATTGTTATTACATAGCTTGCATGCCTTATAATTATGATAGATTTAATACATTCGTGCAATATATACATGAAATGGTGTTGAGTAAACTATAATTAATTATTAAAGTTTACTAAAACAGCTAGTTCATAACATTTAAAGTGGCATCCTTCGTAGTAGGAGTAATTATCTAAATTGATAACTTTCCTGTTCATTAATAGAGTTGAAGAAACTAATAAACTGCCCCTATATCAAGTCTCATTTTTGCTAACTTGACTTTGAGAACTTTATATTACCTGCCTGAAGTAAAAATATCCCGTTACGAATGTTATGTTGTAAGTGAATATGACTGTTTATTCAGTTCATTAACATTTAAGTAGAACTAAAGTGATACTATGAAAAAAGTAGATAAAATGTCTATATAAGTATATATAAGAGAGTACATATAAAAGTAAATAAATATCTGAGCTAACAGTAGATGGTTATTCAAAACTGGTACAAGAATTGTACGAATAAATGCAGCGAAAGATAGAAACAGCACATAAAATTTACATACCGGAGTAGGTTGGAACCTTTAGTGTGAAGATAACACTAACTTAGTTTTCCACAAAACACCAAAACACTATACATTCGATGCGCGTTTCACCAAATTGGCATCATCTGGAGATAATTAAAACTGTTTTAATATTTTTTTCATGGTGTTTTGTGAAAAACTAAGTTGGTGTTATAAAATTTACAGTTTATTGATCAAACCTTCTGGGGCAATAACTGTTACCACTGTATGACCAGAATCCAACTATCAATACTTGTTTTATATTAAATATTCAAATTTCCAAAGAAGTCGCGGCCTCAATATGTTTTTATAATTGTTTCTTAGGTAGTTGTACGCCTGGATGAATATCACAAATTATTTGTCACGCAGACACTACCGAAATTATCATCAATAGTACTGGTTGAATTCATATTATAATAGACATTTTACAATGAATTGCATTTCTCTGCATCTTGTAAGCTTGTAAATCTCATCAGTGTTTCCAGAAGAAATCCAAAGACTGATGTTGTCTTCGACTCTTCGTTGTATATCGTGGGTCTGCTTCTGGATCAGAATCATGTACCAGTGGATGAAATATTGATTCGATTCAATATTGAAAGAAGATATTTCTCACCTAGCCCAATTATATTTACCACATACATATTTTACGTGGAATATTATTTTGCGAATGAAAGCACGAACCAGCAGGAATCGTTATTCTCACTGGTGCTGGTGAGTCTAGTAGTAGATATCAGAAGGCATTCGAGAAACAGATGCTGTATTGCAGTTTGAAGAAACCAAAATATTGGCTATGATATGTGGAAAACAACACCGTCTTCAGCATCATCTGGATCCATGAAGAGTTATCTGTAACTGTCCTTTGACCATCTGAACAGTCAACATTTAAATATTAAATTCACAATGAGCAAGAAGGAATCCTGGCATGTTTGTATGTATTAATGAAAGACACTTAAAATAACATGCTCATGAAGAGAAATCTACAGATGTCACTATCTATCTACGTCCTGTTATTTATCTTTACCCGTAATAGAGGATATCTTTAATTGGAAAATTAATCACAGAGCCAGCCTCCAATATATGACGAACTAAGTAGATCCGAGGAATTAGCAGATATCGAAAAGAGTTTGGAGAGGTTTGGATATGGACGAAGATATTAGTATATAGTGGGTCATGGATTACGAGAACATGATAACTGCAGACCATAATCAATTAACGAGTCTCGCATGTCTACCTTAGGTTTTTGGAGATACAAACAAACTAAAAAGTGTATTATATAAGAAAACGATAAGTGTATGTTTCCAAACAGTTAAGAAAATTCAATGGGCACTTTTTCTAACGAAGGCATTTTTCCAGAATTAGTAGGGAAAATATATTAGATGAGCTGAAAGTGGAAATATGAAATGAAAAGGGCTATAAGAGCCATAACGAACATTAAGGTGTATCGAGTGTAGAATTATGGAAGATAATTGTATTTTTTTCTGTATTTATGTATATTTTATTTAACCAATCATATTGTTTCTTCTACTTATTTAATTAAATTTTACCGTAGCAATAATTTAGCGTAAAATGTGATGAGTATATGACTCCTAGATTGTTTGATTTGCGACATAGGCAATAAGAACTGTCAGGGATTGGTTGTATGTGTAGCACGATTTGTATTCGTAATTATCTCTAAAGCAATCAGATCTATTAGTAAACCAAGATATTTTTTGTGTGTGTGTGTGTGAATTTTGAATAATGCAGTGAATTTACGTAAAGTAATCGTATTAATTAAAATTTAAATTAGGCAGAATGACTGAAATTAAGAGAATGACTAATATATTGGGTGCTATAAACTATATCTGGATAATGTGGCGATATAAAGGAATCTATTTTATAGTAAGTATATGATAATATTGCTTTTAATGAAGTAAATTCATGGCAGGCATAGGTATTATGCAATAGTTCACAAACACGCAAATCATTATCACTGATTTGGAATTGAAGTCATTCAAGTCTCCTCTATTGGAAATGTATATTATTCTTCATACGAGTGTATTATGATAAACAAAAACATTCGCGATGTGTAATATGAAATTAGTATTCTAAACTGTAGGTACCTTTTGGTGTTTACACAAAATATATAAACAATTTGTATAGTGGTAACGTAAACAAAATTTATTCTTCTACTCTAGTTGCGTAATGCGTAAGGTAATTAAGAACTGATGATTCTAAATTTTAATTCTATTCTATTCTCATTTTTCAAGCTGTATAGGTAAACTGAAAAGTGTAGCTTCTTTGACTGATTTATGCGATAAATTGGGATTTATCTCAAGTAGAGGCTCTTATTATTTTTTTATATCTATAGAGACCGAGTTGCCTTCCTTCTATGTGACTATATGTAGAATATTTTTGTGTATTTTATTTTCAAGAGACTGACTATTAGAACAAGATTACGCAACGATTCAAATCTATACATTTAATTGCTAAGTAAATCAACGATCAAGTTGTCATCATATTATTAATTATTTATTCATAAAATTAATTTAAATTAGGAGTAAAACATACCCAACTAAAATTAAAAAGCTTGCAAAAAAAATTTACAATTTACCGTATAGTTTCTTTAAAAAGAAATTTTTTATGGCCACTCGTTTTAAATAATTTTGTATAACTTTCTAGCAAATATTTCTAACTACTTATTTATGTTTTAAAAAATGTTTGCCCTTAATTTCACAGAAATATAGGAGAAATTACATCTCATATAATTAAAAAATATTATGTTTATTTTTATACTCTGGCAACTCCAAGTGCTTTATGGCTTGATTCAATAAAAAGAAAATAATAAATTCTTGTTCTAGGTGGTTAGAGAAAGAATTAAAACATTCGTATCACTAAACTTTAAATATCGTTTTGTTCACATTGGGAAATATTACATTGCTTATGCTTACGTAAAATAACTTCCGCAGGTCACAAAAACACCTGCAGGTGAAGATGGACGTGCATGATCGTGAAACACGGGTCTTTCGTGTAAAATATGACGATCTTTGTCTATAGCTACTGATGTCTATTAATTTATTTAATTCCTCACGCATATAGACTGACGGAACTCTTTAACTGCGTATGTATAGAACTTAAGACATGTTAACATTTTAACTTGTAGCTGTATAGGGTTATCTGGGTTAATTTATGATTGATTCCTATGATATCAATCCTACTTAGAAGTTTAGTCCTTTTTTTCTAATGCGAGATGATTTTATAGTAAACAATAAATTAATAAATAAATATTTACCACATCAAGGACTCCCGCCAGGGGCACGGTGTTTGCCTCTTCTCCCGCGTTGGCGATGGCTTTATCCATGGACTTGAGTATTTGGTCCACTGGTCCCCATTCTCCTTTTTGGCATAGAACCAGAATCTTTTGAGCTGAATCTCTGACGTTAGCTCCTGCACTTTGGGGCTTCGAACTGGTTCCCTCTTCCCCTTCCGGGTTACTGGCGGTTTCATCTTTGTCCTTATCCTTTGAATCCTTGGAGTTGCCTGAAAAAAATAAAAGAAGATTTAAACTTAAGTAACTAATTGATCGCATGTGTAAATAAGAAAAATAAATATAATGTAAATAAAATAAATACGGAATGAGGGTGAATAAAAACAAAACTAAAGTGTTAGTGTGCAGAGGGCGCGAGAGCAGAGCAAAAACGAAAGTACAAATTAATAATGAAAGATTGGAGGAAGTTAAAGACTTCACTTATTTAGGAAGTAAAATAAATTGGGATGGAAGAAGCGATAAAGATATGAAACAAAGAATAGCGCAGGGTCGTGTAGCTTTTAACAAAAAGAAAGCACTTTTATGCTCGGGGGTAATAAACTTAGAAACAAGGAAGAGATTTTTGAAAACATATGTATGGAGCACGGCACTATACGGCTGCGAAACCTGGACGGTAGGGGAAGCAAGTAGGAAGAAATTAGAAGCTTTTGAGATGTGTTGTTACCGAAGAATGATGAAAATACCATGGACTGATAGGGTTAGAAACGAAGAAGTATTGGAGAAGGTCGACGAAAAAAGAAGTATGTGGAAAAACTTAAAGAAGAGAAGAGATAGAATGGTAGGCCACTTGCTGAGACATGGGGGAATAGTCCGCGATATTTTGGAGGCAGAAATAGGAGTGAAGAAAGGCAGAGGTAGGCCTAGATTAGACTACTGCTCGCAAATAGTAAGGGATGTAGGTTGTAGCACAATTAGCGAAAGGCGTAGGTTAGCACAAGATAGCAGAAGCTGGAGGTTAGCGTCCAACCAGTCTTAGGACTGATGACCTAATGATGATGATGAAAATAAATTATTTTGAATATGCTTGGGATAATCCTTAAGAGACTTCTTAACCAATAATATGTTTATTTGCCACATCAATGGTATGAAATTTAGAGACATGATAGTTATGGTATATTATATTGATATTATGTATTGGTATTATGTATAGTATAACACTTTGTTTTAGACAAAAATTGTTAAATGAACCCGGGACTTTAATGAAAAGGTAAGAAGTTATCAACATCTTTGTAAATGCCAAAGGTAGATGAGTTGATTTTCTCTACAAGTGACAGTAATATATATGTTTCTGATCCTATTGCTACCCCCATGTGTCAAGTTACTATTGTTCCCAACCCTGTAACCTACCCACGAGCCGCCACTTTGAGTAAGGTTAATTTTTCTGATATTTTAGTATTCTAGTATTCTTTCCACTATTAATTGCATAGCCTACGTTTTAAAGTTAATAATTAACAACCAGGTAATATTATTAGAAGTAACTTTTCCCTTCAACCCTCACGTATTTTGTTTACGTAATTATTCATACTTTACTGGACAAAGGAAAAAAATCTCCAATATCAAATTTCCAATTATAATAAAATCTACATTTTCTGAACGATTTTCAAAAAACACTAATATTTTTCCTTCGCTATGGATTTTGTCATAGCTTGTGGTAGCTTGAGTAACTAACATTATAACTTGTTCCACCTGGTAACCATTCCTTTTAGTCACATGTCGCAGATACGTGTGATTTTGACTGAATCTCAAGATCTCTCCATTTGTTGTACATTTTTTATTTTTACGTATATAATTATTAATCAATAACAATTATTGATATAATAGTTGTACGGTAAAGGTATCACGAATTAACTTTTTAGGAAATATTATATTTTAATTAATTATTCGTTATTGTATCGTCGTTATTAATATAATTAATCTTTATACATATGGTATAAATAGTTATATAACGATTTGCAAAATCTCGTTTTGATTGTAAATAAATTGCAAATACCTGCTTTATTAGTTCCCGCATCTTTTTCCTCGTTCTTCTCCTTAGGAGGGCCCTTGCCTCCACCTTTCTTTCCTCCTGACTGCGACATCACCACATTTTGTTAATACACATTAAGAAACTTTTACTTTTTGTCTTCCTGTGAGAGAGTTTTATAGAATAACTGTATCAACAGAACTAAACATTTTATAATTATGTCTCCACTGGATAACATTTTAAAATTGTTTATCAATGTTTATCGTTCATCTGAACTAAAATTATATTTACGCTCAGTTTCGTGCACCAAACAACCACCAATTCCTGCACAGGCCTTACAACGTCTTGCACTACTAGTTTGAATAAATCTGCGATTCCACCAAGAGAGTTACGGCAATCTTGGCCAATCGAGGGTTGTTTCTCCCCTCTAACGAAGTTGATAAGGGGTGCTGTGATTCAACAATCCAGCTTTATCGTGTAGACACATTAACCTACTATAGTAATATGCTAAATTCTCCTAGTATGGATTATGCTTGAGTGGTAAGGAATAGGGGTGGTCGGTGGAGGTATTTAAATTCAAATGGGCATCAGGTAGCTACGTGTGGGGTAAGTTTAATTTTTTTCGGTTCTGGGTAGGGCGGTGATTAATGTTGCAGAAAATGCGGGGTTAGAATGCAAACATCGCTTTGTTTTTTTTGGCGGTGACGACACACTGTCATATGTTAATGTAGAACAGATTACCTTTCGTGTATACAACTGTGGGAAATAAGCCTGGCACACCTTAAAAACTTGCAAAAAATTTTTTTCTTGCAAAAACGCTCGAAGGCGTCGAAAACCATTTTAAATTTTCCGTCTTTTAAAATACTTTAGTTGTATATGCAGTGGCGTACGTTTTCAGGATCAAAGGAAGCGTATTTTTGTTTAATAGCAACCCCTATGTTTTGTTCAATACAGTGAAAGAGCATACTTTTTTGTTTATTATTATGAAAATTGTATTATGTTGCATAAAGGAAGTTTCGTGAGAAATGTAAATAATATCTTCATTGTGAAAATTGATTTAGTTACAAACAAAACAAAACAAATTAAATACTTCAACTAATACCATGTTCAAACTTTTGCCTATTAACTATTTGACAATGTCCTAGTATTAAAATAAATTCTTTCGACACTCTGTCAACTATTTCCGGTTCTATATTACGTATTTCTTGTCGATTTCATGCCTTTAAATCATCTATTTGGGTTTATTGATATAGATATTGGTTTTTGAGTTACTCCATATAAAAAATCAAGGGGTGTAATACCTGAGGAACGAGGGGGCCATTCTATAATTCCACGTCGCCCTACACATCCTTATGGAAAGATGTTATCCAAGGAAGTGCGAATAGAAAGAGCGTAACAAGGAGGTGCACCGTCTTTCTGATAGCAAAGTCTGTCATCAGGGATGTCTGGTTCATTTACATTTTGTTATAAAGCTGTCAATGTTGGAATCAACCCTTGCTGTAAAAAATTGAAACACCTTGCGCCAATGAAGTTGTCATAAAGAATACGGATCATTTGTACGCATGCCTAAACGTTCACTTTTCTTGAATATTGAGTAGTGCAAGGTCCACGTCTTCCAGTTCTGTCTATTTACGGTTCCATTCAGATAGAATATGGCTTCATCCGAAAAAATAATAACATATTGTCATATTACAACGTAATTGCATTGCCTCACAGAACTGCACTCATCGATCAAAATAATCTTCTTCAAGATAATTTACTAAGATAATTCTTGAGTCAATGTAATTTTATAAGGATGAAATTTATATTTATATAAAACACTAGCCATACCCGTCATGCCTTGCTGTGCCGTTCGTTTACTAAATTTAAAGAAATACTAATAGTTTCGTTATTGTGTATATCAATGTTCTAATATACCTCGTATATCGGAACATAGTAAATCGGAACATAGTTTTACTAACTCAGACCTTCGCGGGCATGCGTCCAATCATTCCCCAAAGTTTCATCGCAATCGGATGAACGGTTTAGGAAGGAATAAGAGACATACAAACATTCATTTATATACAGTGCTATTCAAAAGTCCCCTCCCCCCCTCTTATCTTTGGAACGATTATACATAAACTAGTGAAATTTGGTAACTGAATATTAAGGGTTGTAAACTTCCCTACTAGTGATGATAGATGACGTATGCGTCAAAGATGACGGCACAAGGTCATTGTAACCAATAATTTTAAATGGAACGTTATGGCAAGCGACACCTCTTTTAAAAGGTATCGAAAAAAACCTATTCAATGATACTAATATTGTGTCTGTTTACGGCAGTTTTGACAACTGGCTTTCAAAAACCGCAAAGCTGTGATGAATTAAATCAGTTAATAATAAAATTTAAAATTCAAGCTCCGCCACTGGATAGTTGGATAGTAAATAATCTGACGTTTTTGCAAGTCTCCCCAATTTGATGTTTTTTTAGCTGTCAAAGTTTTTATACATTTAATAATTTGTGTATTGTTGATCGAACGTTTAACTGTTTTAGTACCTTGTGGTAATTTTAAAATATTTGTACATTCAATAGTTTGTTAAACTGTTGTGAGCTGAACGTTTAAGTGCTTCAAGAAGAGAAATGGTACGTGTTTTAGGTGATAAAGTAGCAGCGATCCCAATACTTGGTGAAACTGGAGAAAATATTCATGCAGCAGAACGCATTTTTAATGAAAGGTTTCCCAATCGCCCAGTTTCGAGGACTTATTTGAGAGAGCTTCTTCGTAAGTTTAAAACAACGGGTAGTATTAATGATGCAAAACGATCTGGCAGACCACAAATTTCTGATGAGAAAAGAATTGATATACTGGCAGAAGTAATAGTAAATCCTACTTCTTCAACAACTCAAGTTGCATCAACCTGTGAAGTCAGTCAAAGTACAGTGCACAGGGTGTTGAAAAAAAAACAAATTTTACCCATACAAATTAAAAATGGTTCATCAACTCTCAGACGACGATCCAGACCGAAGACTGCAATTTTGTGAAAATATGGAGACTAAAATTAACCAACAGCCAGACTATGTCAAAACAATTTGTTTTAGTGACGAAAGTACTTTCTATCTAAATGGAAATGTAAATATACAAAACGTGAGATATTGGAGTGACGCAAATCCTCACATGTTTCGTGAAACATATACTCAGTATCCCGAGAAGGTCAATGTTTGGGCAGGTATACTGGGAAACCACATCGTTGGGCCTGTTTTTTAAATACCAACTTAACCGGTGAGGTGTATCTGCAGATGTTGCAAAATGCAATAGAATCGTTAATCCTTGAAATTTTGGAAGATAATCAAGATGAATTCGACATTTTCAAAATAACATTCCAACAGGATGGTGCTCCTCCACATTATTACGGTGCAGTAAGACGGTATTTGGATGAAGAATATCCTGGTAGATGGATTGGACGACGAGGTTCAATAGAATGGCCGCCTCGATCACCGGACCTCACACCTTTAGATTTTTTTCTGTGGGGGTATCTTAAATCGAAGGTTTACGCCACTCAGCCTGACAATATTGATGTTTTAAAACAACGTATTGTTACAGAATGTAGGGCTATTTCCGCAGACACATTTGAAAAAGTACGAGAAGAGTTTCGCAATAGGATGTTTTACTGTTAGGAAGTAGATGAAGCTCACTTCGGACAATTACTATAAGTAGGTACTGATTCTTGAATCTGTAATTAAAATTATTATCCAAGTTTACTGATTACTGATTTAATCCATCAAAATTACCATAAATACAAACAATATTAGTATCATTGAATACGTTTTTTCGATACCTTTTAAAAGAGGTGTCGCTTGCCATAGGGTTTCATTTAAAATTATTGGTCACAATGACCTTGTGACGTCATCTTTGACGCATACGTCATATATCATCACTAGTAGGGAAGTTTACCACCCTTAATATTCAGTTACCAAATTTCACTAGTTTATGTATAATCGTTAAAAAGATAAGAGGGGGGAGGAACTTTTGAATAGCACTGTATATATATATATATATATATATATATATATATATATATATATATATATATATATATATATATATATATATATAGATTAATCACTGTGACATGACTCAAATTCATATTCAAGCCAATCTTTCGGGAACTGGAATGTGGATTTTCACCCAAGTCTTACTAAAATGTCAAGTTGTATATTTGCATTGATTGCTTGGCGACCAGCTTAGCTACAATTTTACTGATAGCAGATTGTACTATAGGTGGACGATCTTAATCAGCCTCATTAAAGAGGGCGCAGATTTCTCCATAACTATATAAACATTTTTAATCAACTAAATTTAAATTTCGTTAATAATAAAGAATCAATCTAAAATTGACAAGAATATATTCGATCCTGGACCGTATTTACAGAAGACCTAATTGTGTCAGGTGGAATTGCACCCTGGACGATTCACGTACACCTTACTCTTCAGATAACCTCATAAATAGAAATCTAAAGAGGTTATGTCGGGGGATCTTGGTGGTCATTCAACCACTCCTCGTCTGCTTATTCAATTGTTTAGAAACGTTTAATTTAAGAATATTAATATTTGCAGCATAATGTGCTATTGGCATCAAATATGTTCTTGAATATTGTCAGGGCATCATCACGTGGGTATAAAGCGGTTACGAAAACGAGCAGTTATATACTATTTGCTACAATTATACCACAATGGTTCAATCATCATCTTACGATTCTACTGTTATGCACTGTTATGAAATAGCATAATAACTAAAGAACCTAGTAACTAAGAATTGTAGAAATGGAGAGAGGTCGCTGGACACTTGGTGAAACATTTTTGAATAGTAAGTAAATGAAAGAAAGCACTTGGTAGGTTACGCAAAAATTGCAAACAAACTATACAAAAACTAAACAAAAAACCGGTCATTTCATTTTACTTGAGTAAAAGTTACTCTTTAAGATGGCATAAAAGCCGAAACAAATGTTAGAAATACAGTTTGCAATTTTTGTGAAGCCTATCAAGTGTTTTTTTTTTCATTTACTAATAATAACTAAGGTTATACTTATATTACTAGAATATTCCTAAGTAACAGTATATATGATTATACTGAAATAACTAATACTTTTGGAAAGTGACATTATATCATGATTATTTATTCAGAGAATAAATACCCTAGCTTAATTTTCTCTGAAATCAGGTTTATGTGTCATATTTCCAATGAAACACTTTCGTTATTCGGCTATTTATAAGCATTTACTTTCGCAAATGTTACTCTTATAAGAACTCGCTACTTGGACGTTATATATTGACCAATAAGAGGTCGTTTTCTGGAGTGCGTGCTCGCCTGTAACACGCCACTTCCGGAACAGCGAAAACTACGGTAGAGCTCACTCGCGATGATATTGCCCTTAATGGCAGGAGAATTTTTAAGCTGGAAAACCGAATAAGGAAAAAAGTATGTATACAAGGCGTCTAGAGGCGTTTCTGAAAAGCATTGTTAATTAGGAATAGCCTTGACCAATTCTCTTTGTTGTCTCAGGTTTCACAAAAAACTTTCTGAACATTCTTTTCTGACTACAATAGGATTTTAGAGGATTAGATTATCGGTGAAAGTATACGGGAGATTGAAATTTTGAAAATTTTAATTCTGTTTTATTTTATTGATTGTGAGAATTTCTAAACATGTCCTCAATCACTGATAAAACTATTCATTCATTTCATTTTAAAACTTTTTTATTTCTTAACTATAACTACAATTATATTGGTAGCATTTTTTTGGATTATAATATGTGTATCATTTCCTCCTTGGCAGCACCACGTACCTGAACGGAGTAAGTAAACATAAGTAACGGTGCAGCCTGATCAATCTTATGGATCTCCTAGAAAACTGATCATTTCTCAATTTACAGTATTTATTACGCCCTTTCCCGTAACACAGTACCTCATTCCTGTATAATTCAACGAATTACAATAATTTTTTTTTTGGTTGTTAATTTTATAAAATAACTTTTATAAATGTATTAACTTTTATAAATTTATTCCTCATTTTATTTGCAGGAAAGTCTTTCCAAAAACCTAATCAAATGAAGATATGACTATTCAGTTTCGTTATTCAACTATTGTAGACTATTTTTGACTGTTAAACAAGGTTTTATTCATACCTGTATTTCCATACTTTATACTAAATGGTGTATGCTTGTTATAAATCAGGGATTTTTAACATGACTGCTTAACAAAGAATTATGACGCATAAAAAACTACATACAAATGGTTTTTAACTAAATTGTTCAAATTTACATAATTTGTGAGATATTAAGTTTCCTTTATTTAAATATTTTTCGAAATATCTCCAACAAGACTTATGCGATTTTTAGGAAATTCATATAATACAAGATATTTAAAACAATACATATTTTAGCATTAAATGTGGACAATTTTCTTAAGCACATGAGTATAAGAACTGCCAGTATTCTGACCGACTTTTCTACTTTTAACAACAATTATTGATATAACAAACACGTCTTGATATATTTTTCCCGTCTTCAGGTTGGTTTAGGACAAATGCAAATTTTCTCACCAAATCTCATGATAGTGAGATTAAATCTCAAATGAATTAAAAAAAATGAATGTGGTATACTATGGTCTGGACTAATACAAAGACGATTAGATTACATAATTTTATGAAATATAATATATACATATTTTATGCTTATAAAAATGTCGATTGATGTCATATTGTTGATTTTGGTTTAAGTTTTCCTGAGATTTTTCATATTCTGATTAGTTAACTAGACATTTTCATATTTTTGTTCTTAATTTTAAGGGTTATAACATAGACAGATTTTATTATACAGTGCATTCATTTCAAAACTACCGACTCCCATTATTTCTTTTAGCAAGGAAAATATCCCCTAGAAGTAAACACGCCAATTTAAATATTGGAGGGAACGTTTAAAGCAAGTGTCCGTTGCGTTTAGGTATCACCCCCGTACCCGCAGCTACCCCTAATTGAACAAAATCTTGAAACCCATATTTCTAAATGCCTTAAAATATTTTATTGAACTCCATTGAGATAAATGAAGTCAGTTAATCTGTTCTCGTAATAGAAGCAAAAATGAAATACAAAATAAATTAATGTAATATTCAAAGAATGGTAATGCCTGAAAAAAATTAAATTAAATATAAAACTTATCGATTTTGCTAGACACACTTAGTAACCGACGAAAAAAAAGTGTACCCCTGGTGGGACTCGAACCCACAGTCCCCGGCTTAGGAGGCCGATGCCTTATCCATTAGGCCACAGGGGCTTGTATATAAAAGTTTTCCAAGAACACTGATAACAAACCTCACATTAATATTTGCAATATGTATTATTATAATTAAATACATTTAAAACATACAAAATGAAACAAACTATAAACAATATTTAATAACAACAATGTATATGTAACAATAAATATTCTGTATACGTACAGTGGCGGCGCCAGAATTATTTTGCGATTGGGCGCAAATAGGCAGGAAATATCTAGGATGGGCGACTGATTGGGCGAAAAGTATTTTGCCTGGGCGCTCGCCCACCCGTGCCCAACAACTCTGTCACCGCCACTGTATACATAACCTTTTACATAATTCATATTTATGTGAATTATTGCATTATGGGAATATCTGAAATAAGTGTACGTCAGAAATATTACGCAGTAAAGTAATACTGGTATAAAGAATGTCTATTTTTAGTTTTTATTTATTATTTATATTTGGTAGCTTTTACAACTATATTTAACTAATCAATTACTTATAAGTACTAATTATTTTTGCTCAAATATTTAATAAAATGTAGCAATGAAAATATTGTTATTTTGAATGATCTATTCAAACAAACATTACTTAATAAACTAGCTTTTAAATCGGTATATTCTAATATACACCGTGTGACAAAAATATTTACTAGATAGCATGCCATTCTCTTTTAATGATGGATATCGATTTAAAAATATCATTATATTATTCTAGAATGCTACATCGACTTCAGATTATATAATTCCAACATCAACTAAATGAATGCAAGAATGTACTTCTATTAATATCACAATCACTTGTACCATATTAGTAAATAAATGATTGAGTTTACTGCAATGATATTCATCAGTTCCTATAAAAATATATTCATTTAAAAATATTATGTATTTCAATTACATGAAGCTAATAGTTATATACAGATTCACTTTTGTCGACTATCGTAATATCGAATACACAAAAGAATCGACAAAAAGTATTACATAAGCACATGTTAATCCTTACAAAAGACGAAAAAGAATACAGTGGACAAAAGGACATAGTAGCAACATCCTTGTTTCCGTAACAATGTCAGATCCATGAAGCTGTATCAGTTCTTGCTGCAGAATCCTGTTTTGACCCTTGTCGCAAACAGCTAATTCTCCAGATATTAGTCTCCTATTATTACCAGCTTATTATTAGTTGGTTATGATCATAATCAACGATTCTTTTAAGATTCTCTATGCGTGATTTCTTGTAATATTTTTTTTACACGCATATTTATGATAACTCAAAGAACTGTTTATCTAACAACTAACGAATTTTAAATAAAAGACGACTGAAAATTTATAAATATATTTTATTTATCGGAAGTTAATAATACAGTGTCATACAAAAATATAGAAAATATTAATTATCTCGTAAATAAATAGTTTATGTAAATTAGTGTTTAGTTAGTGTCAACAGAAGTAAAATCAAGTGAGCTAATTGACCATTCAACACACTGTATTAACTATCTGTTTATCTCAACAATGGCAGTCGCAGACTGACTGATGTTAATTAAACCTTAGTGGTGTAATAAGACGATGCTACGTCTTCTTGACATTGTATATTGGTTCTTGGACGATAAAGATATTTGAAAATATTCGATCCCATCTTATTCCTGGTTGAAATAAACTAATTTAAATATATCATGAAAACTCGTTTTACTGTCACGTTTGACTTATTGTCAGGCCATATCTGGCAATAAGTATTTCCACACAGATAGGCAGTAGATGTGTGTTGAAATAAACTAAAAGCATGAATATAAAACACATCGTATAAATTAGACAATCCCCCAAATCCAAAACATAAGCTGTCCGGATGAGAGATATACCACGACAAAACAGAGAAAATGGCTCCTAGTATCGCCTGACTTGTTTCCACTTGACTGCTAAAGTAATTCAATTTGCATGATTATTTTTAAAGCGGAACATTATATATAAAAATGTCGAAAAATTATGAAAGCTATTAAGATAGCTTTCGTTGTATCTTATACCACTGTTTTTCTTTTTCTATAATATATCGTTTGATGTGAATATTAATTAAACGCCCGTTACTTGTCCATTTAATCATTAATTTAATAATTTTCAGTGTGACCAAAAATGTAAACAGAATTACGAGATAATATAATAAAAATGTGATTTTTTATATAACTTAAAGCAATCAGATACACATTTTTTAGACTTGAAGACGTTACTTCTCACTTTTACAAAAGTATATTTATGTATTTGGTCCACAAATGACTGTTAGACAATAAAATATTTCCTAGATACGTTACATGAAATACAACAGACAATAACTTCCAGGAGATATTTAATTTGTCCGGTTTAACTAATCTTATCCGGAATGTGAAACGTTCTCTTTCTGTAAATCGTTTTTTCGTTTTTCCTTTTGAACCATTTCAACCAGTTTAAATTTCTGGACCTTCCCGGACGTTGTTCTAGGAAAGCTATCGACAACAATGAATGTTGAAGGAATTTTAAAACGGGCAATTTGACCGTTACAGAATTCTCGTATGCCCTCCAATGAAACACTGCAATCTTGTTTGAGTCTAACGCATGCGCAGACTTCTTCTCCTAGCCTCTCGTGTGGTACACCTATCACCTATGACATAAATAAAGTGGTATTATATAGTAGGGAACAGAATTTAGTAATAGTCAAAAGGAAATGATTATAGCAGGGCTTATATCAATATTATGTCCAGGAGCAGATTGATAGTTAATTTACAAGGATATTATTTTGGATATATATATATATATATATATATATATATATATATATATATATATATATATATATATATATATATATATATATATATATATATATATATATATATATATATATATATATATATATATATATATATATATATATATATATATATAAGGAGTGTTACAGTAAGAGTGCAACATTTGAATTGCGCGCCATTTTGTCTTTCATGGCTTCAAAAGTGCTAACTTCTTATGATTTCAATAGAATTTTATTATATTCTGTAAACAACTTTGATTCATATTTATTTTGGATATAATAAAAATTATCAGTTAATACTACAGGACAAAATATGTGGTAAAATATTATCTTTCAGTTATTATTATTGGATTCTAAGTCCGAGATCGCATAAGTTTAATACAAGCTGAGATTTTAGTGTTAATGTTCAGTTAATTGAATATCAAAATCTAGTCCGTTTATATTACATTTTAACATGCTCAATTATTGTATTTGAATTTACAAAATGTCCGTCTGTCTAATCCTGGTATATTACCTGTGATTCTATAATACTAGGATGGGTATTTAACACGTCTTCTATTTCTCCTGGATATATATTCTCTCCGCCCCTAATTATAAGGTCCTTTAACCTACCAACCACTTTGCCATAACCATGTTCATCCATCACAAACTGATCCCTTAAATAATAACATTTATTAAAGCGCGTCTTCTTTATGTTCTCTGTATTATTTTATTTTTGTTATGGAAAACATATAGCGCAGCAATATTAATAGAAACACATCACTACTAACCCAGTTTTTAACCACTGATCCGGACCAATCATCTCTTTGGTTTTTTCCTCGTCTTCCCAGTATCCCAGCATTGTAGAATAACCCCTAATGCACAATTCTCCAGGTGTGCCAACTGGTACAATTTTACCATCTGGATCTATCACTTTAGCTTCCACGTGATCGTGCACATACCCAACTGTGCTGGTAGACTTTAGTTCATCATCGTCATGTAAAGATTGAAACACAACAGCCGTTGTTTCCGACAGCCCATATACGGACTATAATAGGGTGTTTTTTTATTACCACACACTTACAAGAGAAGTTATACACGATTTCATACAAGTTATCAGAATAGTTACCTTAACTTTTTTTACGCCTAGGACTTTCAACATTTCCCTGAACAAATGCGGCGAACACAACGCTCCTCCTGAGACGGCTATTTCAGCAGACACTTTTTCTTGTCTCGTTTTTTGAACATTTACGAGATCCACATACATTGTAGGCGTTCCATGGATAATTGTGCAACTGAAATTTAATTGAAAATATTATTCCGAAGATTGTAGGATGATTGCTTTGTAGATGTACTACTGCATTAGAGATCTTTTCATATAGTGAGCTGTAAAAAAACAAAAAAAATTGCTTAACTGTATCAGCAATGTTTAGTTAGATATTTGGTGATTCTATTTAAGTTATCACTTTAATTTGTCATATAATACAATTAAAGGAATTTCGGTAATGAAATTATGATACTTTTTATATATTAGCCCAAAGACACTTACGCGCTGCAACAAATTGATAGTTAGAAATATATCCTGAACGTTGCTAACCTCACAATACACCTTTTCGGCAGATAGAGGTTACTTTGAAAAGGTATGGATCATTACGTAAAACGTCGTACATTTGTTAATTGGGTGTTAGAAAAACAAGAAGGTAGTGCGGATTTTTGCAACAAAATTTTATTCAGCAATAAAACTGATTTTCATCTTGACTGATACATCAGCAAATAAAATGACATCATGCCAGATGAGTCGTCATATGAATGTTATTTTTTTTCATTTGTAGCCGTATCGTCTCCATTTTATTCACACACCACATTCTATACTTGCAAGTGAGACACCCAAGCATGTTAATATCATATGGTTTGTAGATGATAGTCGTTAAATATTGACGCCCTGTTTTTGACAGAACACAAATGGCGCGTAATTCAAATCCTATAGTTCTAACTGAAATACCTATAAAAGATCTGGCTTTAAATGAAGCACGAGGAAATTCAGAAGTTTCTATTGGAGAAATTGAAGACAACACACATGTACGAAAGACTACAGCTTACCACATATTTTACTACAACTGTCTTCCAACTTATAGGTTTGTATAATCATCGAAACAGTATACAATAAAAATTCTTGTGTCAAAACATTTACTCTGAGATAAAGACTGTACTTTTTGAGCTACTTAATAGTGGTCGTCTTTTACCTCTCCTCCCTCAGTGCATCGAGGGATTTATGTGGCTCGAATCCAGGAGATGGAAGGACTAACGTGGATCCATAGTTCAAACTAGCAGAAATGGTGATCACAGTACCAAACGCGTGGAAAAATGGTACCTGTACACATATTTTGTGGTGTTTCAGACCGAGCTCGTTACGTTTCCCCACGTAGAAGCCATTGTTGACCAGAGTGAAATGGCTGATGACGGCAGCTTTGGGAGAACCTGTTGTTCCCTACAAAAGAATAGTAATAATACATTTTCCTAAAACTAAACTAGTTGTTTAGTTTTGCTTAAACTTACAATGTTAACATTTTTTTCGTCATGCCAACAACATTGCGTATTTGTATGTAGAATGCAACAGTTAGTGGCATTTTGTCATAGACTATGTTTTGCAAGCAACAGATAGATTAACATTCTATAAAATTTATAATTCTTGAGTATTATGGTGATGATTTTATTGTATGGTATTTGACTTTAAATTATTAAGTAAACATTTAATTCTAAAATCGTTTCATCATTAGAGCAGATCC
The DNA here is from genome assembly GCA_037954035.1 of Rosalia funebris. Taxonomy (NCBI): domain Eukaryota; kingdom Metazoa; phylum Arthropoda; class Insecta; order Coleoptera; family Cerambycidae; genus Rosalia; species Rosalia funebris. The sequence goes on from JAZFAV010000008.1 coordinate 11,538,425, forward strand.
CATTGTCTATATCTCCTCTTTCAAGCCCCTGAACAATATTGGCGATTAAACAATAGAGGCGTTGTTGAAATTCTTCTAAAAAATATTGAATTGGTTCCGGGGTTACTAGAAAAAGTTTTGAAGTATTCTGGTTTTTATATCGACATTATTTTATTTGTTAAATTATACCTTCAATTACACATAACTCTATAAAATTCACTAAGCGGGTACAAATCTGAGGAAAAGACTAGCCATTGAATTTCACTGAGCCAATCTATCTATTTGAAAAATATATTGAGATATACTTTGAGATTTACTACAAAATATTGTGTAGATTAACCCTTCCGATATCAAAAGGTTCTATACATTTCATTAGGGTTACAATCATCAGGGAAAAGAATTTGTAACTTCTCAAATTTAACGTAATTGATCACTTGTGGTCGTAAGAGCTCATCGACTTTATTGTGTCGTGGTGTTCGAAGAACAAACTATCAATAAACATAGATAAATATAAAATTTGCTCGTATACCTGAAAGAAGCAACCACTAATATATGTTTATTCTCTTAGTGGTACAGTTTTAACAGTTTCTGAAAATATTAAGGAACTTGGTGTGTACTTTGATGAAAAACTATCATTATTTGAGCATATCAACTATGTGGCTATTGTATATAAAACTCTTGATTTCATGATTAGAAACACGGTATTAACACTAGGTCACTTTATTGTTGCTAAGGTTGTTAATTTGTAATCAGTTGTAGGATTTATATATGTTTTCGCAGGAAAATAAATCTGAAAAACCTTCTCCGAGAAACAATATCTAAGGACATTGAATGTGTATTAAATGTGACAAAGATCCACATTAGATGATCTGTATCCATTATATCCAATGTGCATGTCATGCCTTCTTCTTGTTGATATCTACCAATGTATTTAATTTATTTTAATCGTCTAAAATGGGTTTGCGTCATCGTCTAAAATGATTTTAGTAAGAAAAAGAAACTAGAACGCTATAACCACTACACGTATCTTAAGAGCTACTTGTTGTGTCACCTATTTAAAGCCCCTAGCAACGTGTTTATTTGGAAAGTCAATATTAATTGTTAGTTGCTGAGGATTTGGAAACTCCGCAGATAATCTACAAGTGCAGTAATAAATTAAGATGTAACCTTCCTAGAATCTAGTATTTCACTAAAACAAATCTTTTATGTCGTTATAATTGTTGAAAAAGTATTTATGTCAGTAAACAAAATAGTCGGTAAATGTTAGGATATAGATAAAACAAAAATACAATAAGTTTTATTAGTGTTATCTTTCAACCTAATTTACACGAAGTTTAATAGTTTACCTTTGATATTACGTAAGCGTAGAATAAAGATATTACCTACTACATAGGATAAAATACTATTTAATAAAAATACCATTTATTACAATTTAGGTATTTTTTCTTATATTCGCCGTGGTTGGAAATAATTTTATTTTGTACCAGGAGAGCAGAAATATCGAAGAAGTTTTCGGCGTGTGTTTCTGATATTTTCTATAAATACTTTCACACTCCAGTCACTCCTCTGCTTTCCTAATACCCCATATAATTTTACCCTACTTTAAAAATTATTTTATTTTGTATCACGAGAGCAAAAAACCGAAGAAGTCTTCGGCGCGTGGTCCTGATATATTCTAAAAATACCTTCTCGCTCTTCTGTTTTCCCAGTACCCCGTATAATTTTCCCGACTTGGAAATAATTTTATTTTCATACCAGGAGAGCAGAAATACCGAAGATATCATCGACATGTGCTACTGATATTATCTAAAATACCTCCTCGCTCTTTTGTCTTCCTAATACCCTGAATAATTTAAACTGATTTAGAAATAATTTTATTTTGTACCAGGAGAGTAGAAATACCGAAGAGGTTTTCAACGTGTGCTCCTGATATTTAAAAAAAAAAATACCTCCTCACTCTTCTGATTTCCTAATATTCCGTATAATTTCTCCCGATTTGGGAAAATATATCTTGATATAAAAAAATATAAACGTAAACCGAGATGGATCGAAATAGGATCTTTCTTTGGGTGAGGAGTAAACGCGTAAGTAATCAAAATTTTAGATATGTGTTGGTGTCTTAATGTTGCCTAGAAATATTACAGGATGAACATATTATTGATTAAAATGTAATATTTAAATAATATATAATTGCAGTAGTAGATATGTAAAGAATTATTTGTCAACTGTTCACCACTCAACAATGTCCCTTATTGCCCTCATTGGCACGTGCCTGATATTGCAGATGTTATTCTATTTTTAAACAAATGAAGAAACCTCTCAAAAATAAAACACCTGTGCCAAAAGAATATGGAATATTGAATTTTACAAATATAATGTAAATCAATAAATATAGTGAAATATGGTATGAAATGAAGGAGATTGAGGAGAAAACAAAATACAGCATTCATGATAGAAGAATTAATAACAACTGAAGAAAAATACAGCCAGGCAATGAAGCTGTATTTTTTGTCTGTTTTAGTAGGTTATTTAGCAGTTACTTTACTAACTAGGAAAATGGTTTATGGTAAAAAAAAAAAATTGTGACTATAGAATCAGTATACCGAAAAACTATCTAAAAGGAAAATACCACCGTATATTAATTTACTAATATTGACACTACAGGATCTTTCGAATTTGGTATTAATCTGTAAATCTTATTAATATGTATACATATATCAAATAATATCTAATAATAATGAGAAACATTTACCCTACTTCCGGTTTAAGAAATACATCTATCTTTCGAAATTTAAATGGAATACCCTGGTTTTTTACTTTAATGTTATATTGTATTCTAAAAATAATAATTGTATTCTAAACAGTTTTGGAAATATAATTTTTTACTTATTTCGCAGATTTTGTTCTTTGCTCTGCTTTACCTAGATTTGCTTTGAGTAAATGATTATTTCTGATAGGAAGACCTGTAAATTAATTAAAGTTTTCGCGTTAATTAATCTTGTGTTAATACTTAATTATTGTTGATACAAGTGGAATATTGTTACTAGTGAAAGAAATAGAATATATTCAGAAAAATTATAAAATGAGATGTGTTTGAAATAGTAGTTCTGTTCGGTGAGTGTATGATAGTCTATACGAATCCAAATAAAAAGAGACTTTATCATAAAATTCTCAAATCTCTTCCTGGTTATTTAAAATATGGCGGAAAATTCAAACTAACAAAAATAAGACAATAATTACAGTGGTAAAAGAGAGACTAGAATTAGAATTTGTGTTATAATTGACAAATCTTTGTCAATTAAAAAACTAGACTTTCGTTTAAGCACATGTAAAATTTTACTGAAAAATAAATGTCATGCTCAAAAATATGCACTTCACCAATACCTTAGAAGCAGATAGCCCAGAAACAAGGATCTGCGCCTCCTTTATCGATCCAATTATTTAAATATCACTTTTTAAATGGAAAATGTTTGTTAGTTTTTAACGACGACAGGTGAATTGAAAATAATGGATCAGATAAATGACCAGCATGGTCCCCTGACTTATTTCATATGGATATTTTCCTATAATGCTACATTAAAGACCAAATTTCTAATAACGAATTGGATCTAAAGAAATAATAAATACCGAGTGCGGGAGGACTTACAGACTCTTATAAAAAATGTGATATTTATGATAGCTCAATACACTTTACAAAAAATAGAGGCTTGTCCTAATAAAAATTGTAGCATTTCTGAAATTTCTGAAATTGGACTATCGAAGATATCCCAAAATACAAATGTGTATAGACCAGAAGCAAAAAAAAAAAATTAAAACTAAAAATATCTTTTTTTACATAGCTAAGTTATTTTTTATTTTAGAGATATAATTCTAGTTACAAAATTGTTACTTACAGCCGATTAATACTTACAGACGTAAATAATATATTGAATGGGTCATCGACTTTTATATCCTCTTGATTACGTTTTATTAGATTGACAGTGTTTTGGTCAGCTGTTTCTAAAATTTCATTATAATTGTAAGTTCCCCTAAAACAGATGAGATATAAAGTATTCATTGTTTTCGTTAGTCGTGTAACCTAATCGAGTCTTTTTTTAACCAGTCAAGATATTTTGTCAGATTAGAATACACTTATGTCTTGATAAATACAGCAGGTTTTAAATTAGATAGTATTTTAACCATTGTTAAGATGTAACAATTCTCTCTAATTAAATGACATAGTTAAAGTCCAAGTTATTAATTAGCTGAATCTATAACAATGTCAATATAAACTTTATTTGATTGACACTAAATACATATACGTTACCTCCGTTATCTGAGATTATTATTATTATAGAATTACATGTTTCTGTGACAGAGCAGAACAGCTATCTTCTATAGCTATACCACTCCCCTAAATAGCTTAGTTTTATTGTTTTAAATATACTGATAAGTATACTGATAAGTTGAAAATATCTATTTCATTAAATTCATTGAAATGTTTACTTAATCTGGGTTCGACCATAATTAGTTCTGTCAAATAGTATAGAATTTTAAACGGGATATTTGGTTATATAAATAAATGTATTTACGGAAAATAAACTTAACAAAAAGGGACATTAACAATAATTTAAATATAAATATCCTTCCTGCATTTATGCTACGAAGTTCCAGCTATATATGTATTTCGTTTCAAACAAATTTATAGGATATTGATGAGTGGGTGATCGTAATATACAGAAATAAAAACAGTAGATAGTTTATCATGGACACAGCCATATTAAATCTTTCTCAATGAGCGTTACGTCAATCAGGTTAGCATCATGGACAAGATGATTGAGACTTAAAAGATTTAGTAAACTCCCGATGATGCCAACTTGGTTCGCATCGATAAACGCGTAGTCTTTTCGGCAACAAAAACTGGTATCCCGTTCTTGTTGCTGCATCGAAGGTTCGAGCCCCTTCCCAGGACAAATTGTATGGGGTAGCCCACGACGTTTTAAAAAGACGATATCTTGAAAACATTCAACATGATGTAAATTAAATTTGGGCGGCCTGTACCACAAGCAGTGTCGAATGTTTCTTCTGTAATAAGTATTCGATTTATTGAAATTTATTTTGTGATGTAGTTATACTCACGATTAATACGAGTATATAGTGCGCATCTACCCTTACCCCCCTTTAAATTTGGAATTAACAGACCTACAAGAATGAAAATCTGCATTCATACATTAATGCATAAAAATAATGGTTTAGTTGATAAAAATCATCAAAGATGGTATTGCAGTACCATATTGAACATTATTTTTAAGTGGAAATAATGAGAATAACATCTGATGATCAAATTTTGTTTTCATGTCTTTTGATTTTTGAAAGGCTCGGTTAAATTTGATATCGTCATATTATCAATTTTCAACACTTAAGTGTCATGTTCTTTCTGATATAAATCACGCAAAAAGTGTAATTTGTTTAATCCTTGCTGTTTACGGACATGTTGTTGGATGCTGGACAAATGGTTGGAGTATAAGCCTCCTTACAACATCTTGTAAAACTTATCACCTGAAAACTTTTGCGTTTATAGATGATTCCTGTCATCGTATATGACTAAGTATTATTTTGATTTAGATTGTTTCCGAAATTGCCGAGAGATGGCGCTTGGTTATGTTTTACAGTCTACTGTCGTAGAACGTAACGGTGTCTACAAGATGTAAAGGCTCGTTTGTCAAAGGCATACTAGCTTACACTGTACTGATGAGACCCAAGATAAGGTCGAAACCGGTTTACAGTTAGCGGTATCCTGAGATAGAGGACGCTTTGCATCTTCCTTGTGGTTTTTGAGCAATCCAAATCACAGTATTTTATTTCTATGTTAGAATAAAATACGGCAAATTTTGCCACGCAATTCAGCGCCCGTCGACGGTATATAGCCGGGGTAATAGCTCTTGTGGTTTAATTTGTTTAATCCCTAATGTTTAAGGACATACATATGGTTGGAATATAAGCCTCCTACGACATCTTGAAGTGACTTACATGTTTTTACTCGCAATTAATTCTGAAGTTAAGGGTTTAAAGAACTTTTGACTCGCTCTATATATTTGTATTTTATTTATTGCTATATAAATAAAATACTATTATTATTATTATTATTATTATTAGTACTTGCCTTAAAGTTTCTTCTGCAACAGAGATGACACACTTCAGTGACGGCATATTCTTACTATTCAATTTCCCAGGTTCACTCTCGGCCAGCTCGGGGCTAATATCCCTCAACATTCGGTAATAATCTTGACTTCTAAACACATGACCGCATATAATACTCCTCATTCCCACTTTATTTATACAATATTCTATTTCCCTGCTTTGGTACATAGGATTTATTGCTACCTTAAATGAAGTTAAGTGAATTTACTGTTCTGTTCGCCGAGATAGCGATATGTACCACAACTAGTCCTGCTCTAGCACATGCCAAATTTGCTACATACCACTCCACTAGATTGGGCGTCCATAAACCAACCCTATCGCCTTTTTTGTGACCCGTGTTTATCAGACCAGCTGCTAAACGGTCCGCTTGATTTAAAACCTCGTGATACGTGAGGCGTTTATTTTGGTGTCGCGATACGATCGCCTCTTTATCTCCATGATGCTTGGCAGTTTTTTCTAATAGCCGGCCCACGGTTAGGGATCTCAATGGTTCTTGACCAACATTGTGCAAGTAGCTGAGTCTGCTCTTTCTTCTTATTCTAATCGTCAAAAAATACGTTCAAATCTGAGAATTTGTTAATAAATATGTCTGGAACTTACGCTCTAATTGGGTATCTTAGCACTAACACTCCAGTGGGCACTTTAAATAACATTACTGACGCGAATTGGAAAAGTCTACTGCCGGCTTACACCAATCCGCTCCGTCAAACGACAGCCAGTATATAAAAATTTCTTGTTGACCTTATAGATAAAAATATACAGTTTGAGTAATTTGCATAATTATCAGTTGATAAATGTTATTAGTATTATGGTAATCTAAATCGAAGTTCAGAGGTGGACTCAGGAACTATAGAATATTAGAAATTAGTGCTGTAGTACTTCATCCTGCGTATTGAATGTGTGTCGTAATTTCAGGGTCAATATCATTTACGTAATAAAATTATTTTTATCTTTTTAAAAACTGAAATGTTAAATACCATGTGTTTGTCTACACATATTATAACATTTTAATATTGCATCTTAAAAAGTTATTTAGTGTTTAATAAACCAGCGATATTTAACAGAAACTTCTACAAAACAACTTAATTTTACAGAAAACGATGTGACAGTAAATATTTTACGACAATCCAACATCAAGTTCACACTAAATTGCCAAGAAAATAACATCATACTATTGTTTTGAAATATTTCCATAAAGGAAAACATAATCTCTATAAAGTAATATTTGCTGAGGAGCTACCAAAAACGATACAAATTGTACAGTTAATAATAAACTCTTTGAAGAAATAAATAACAACAATAGATAAGATGTGTTAGCTCTTAATTTTATTATTTTTATTTCAGATGACTTTCACGTTAACCTAGCAGAATATAGGTATTAGTCATAGCTGATTGGATAGGGTAGATACATAAAAGATCCTCAAAAAGTTACAAACAAGGCCAACAAAGATTTTGTGATCATATTTTCTTTCTACTTTTTGGCTTAGTTATATACCATGAACTACATAAATACTGTTTTGTTTCCATCACCTACCAGTATTTGTAAATGTGTTATTCATTTCATAGCTATTTGCCAAATAAAAAACTCTCTTATCTTGCCGATAAACGCAAGAGTCTACCTGAACCTAGCCATGAAAACAAGCCAAGGTTATGTTTAGAGATTTTTTATTTGGTAAAGAGCGATTAAATAAACTATATATTGTACAATAATTTGTAGTTATTGGAATCGAGGTTCTATAAAACTAAATTGTGTCTCCATCTACGACACAAGGCGCCCCTGTGTTTAATCGGTTTGAAACGTATACACAAGTGTGGGGGATTTACTGAAACAAATTTGACCGGTGAAGATATTCCGGTTTTGTACTATTCGGGTATTTAGATAGTCGCTGTAGTACATTTTTAATGTGTGTACGTTTACTTGTGCCATCGCGTCATGTACTTTTATTTTGTTTTAACAATGCCTAGAAGTTGTAAAAATACACCAAATATATTTTACAAACTTAACACCTGGTTCAAAAAACGTTATTTATACAAATTTGGTTGATCCGCACAAATTCTTTTGCCGCCACTTCATACTAAATATGTAAGATATGTAAAAGCTATAGATAAAAATAGGAATTATTTGAAGTACTTATGTCGCAAATTTCCAGCTCTTTCTGAAGCAAAATTAAAGAAAGGCATTTTCGTAGGATCAAAAATAAGAAAATTAATGGAGGACCAACACAATTGAAGAAACAATGACAGAAATTGAAAAAGAATCTTGGATAAGTTTTAAAAATGTAACAGAATTTTTTTTAGGAAATTATAAACATGGTTTATAACAATTTGGTTGTAATAAGAGCATAGAAATTCATTTTCTATGCATTCTATGCATTCATTGCATGCTCATCTGGACTACGTTCCAGACAATCTTGGTTCTGTTAGTGAGGAGCAAGATGAGAGGTTTCATCAAGACATAAAGGAGATGGTACCAGGGTACCAGGGTGGATGGGTTGTGGCGATGATGGCAGATTACTGCTGGATGCTGAAAAGACAACATTCAACGAATGATGATTACACAAGAGAAACTACAAAATAAAAGTTTCTTGTTAAAAAGGGAGAGATTTTCAATGAAAAAAAGAATTTAGAGAGCCAATACTATTTGTATTGTTGCTTTTTACTATGTTTTTTAATGTTTATGAAATATAATGTTTATTAAAATGTAATTTTTCCTTTAGTTTTTAATTTATTCTAATTATTTAGTTGATCAAAAATCTTAAGTGAGGGGTAAAAACGGAAGGCAGATATGAAATCAGCGTAAATAAATCACTTACTAAACCCAAATTAATTTCAAAATGTCAAAATTTGTAGGTCTGTGTTATCGCTTGAGTAGGTTTCATGGGCAACCATATTGTCCAATCCATATGTCCAGGTTTGATTGACGGGAGTTCGGAGACGAAGTAGATAATGTTATTGTTGTTCTGAAAAACTTATATCCAAACGTAATAGATCCGATAATACTTGCAAAATGCATAAAATGATATTATCTGTTATTCCTCTTGTGGAAGGAATACAGAACACATAACAGTTAGGTGTTTTGCCTTAGCTGCGTTCTACTAAGTAAAAATGTGTTTTTGTTTTTTATGCTATCAGACAGATATTTCCTTTATCAGATGGATTGGGCACAATTATTGAAGTAATGAGTACAATGCCTCATTATCAGTTTCAACTGGTTGGACGCTAACCTCCAGCTTCTCCTATCTTGTGCTAACCTACGCATTTCGCTAATTGTGCTACAACCTACATCCCTTACTATTTGCGAGCAGTAATCTAATCTAGACATACCTCTGCTTTTCTTCACTCCTATTTCTGCCCCCAAAACATCGCAGACTATTCCCTCATGTGTCAGCAAGTGTCCTACCATTCTATCTCTTCTCTTCTTTATGTTTTTCCACATACTTATTTTCTAGCCGACTTTCTCTAATACTTCTTTGTTTCTAACCCTATCAGTCCACGGTATTTTCATCATTCTTCGGTAACATCACATCTCAAAATCTTCTAATTTCTTCCTACTTGCTTCCCCTACCGTCCAGGTTTCGCAACCGTATAGTGCCGTGCCTCATACATACGTTTTTAAAAATCTCTTCCTTGTTTCTAAGTTTATTACCCCCGAGCATAAAATGGTGCTTTCTTTTTGTTAAAAGCTACTCGACTCTGCGCTATTCTCTGTTTTATATCTTTATCGCTTCTTCCATCCCAATTTATTTTACTTCCTAAATAAGTGAAGTCTTTAACTTCCTCCAATCTTTCATTATTAATTTGTACTTTCGTTCTTGCTCTGCTCTCGCGCCCTATGCACGCTTTACTTTTGTTTTTATTCACCCTCATTCCGTATTCATCTGTCAACACTGCCTCCATTTCGTTCAACGCTGATTCTAATTCCTCCTTACTAGATGTTAATACTGCTATTATCCGCGAATCTCAGTATTTTTAGTTTCTGTCCCTGTACTTTAATCCCGAAATCCACTCTATCTTTTACCACATTAATCGCCTTTTCGATGTACAGATTAAATATTAGTGGTGATAGCGTACATCCTTGTCTTACTCCTTTCCTAATACCTACTTCCCTTCTTTCCCCTTCCACTTCTATAACAGCTCTTTGTATAGATTGTGAACTACTCTCCTATCTCTATACTTCATTCCCGCGCTCTTTAGTATCTCGAACATTTTTTCCCATCTTACATTATCAAAAGCTTTTTCTAAATCTACAAATCTTATATAAGCTTTCTTTCCTTTTTCTATTGTTTTCTCTAATATTACTCTTAGCGCCAGAATAGCTTCGCGAGTTCCCCTATTTCGCCTAACCCCGAATTGGTCTTATCCTAGTATTTCCTCCGCTCTGTTTTCCATCCTCTTCTGCACTATTCTGGTTAAGATTTTTGACGCGTGGGAAGTTGGGCTAATCGTTATAAAGTTCTCGCATTTGTCGGTTCCTCTCTTTTTCGGTATAGTAACGATAATGTTCCTCTTATAATCCTCCGGCATCTCACCCCTTTCGTATATGTATTTTACCAGTTCAAACATCCTATTTGCTACTTTCTGTACCGCACACTTCAAAATTTCCACCTGTATTTTATCTACATCCGACGCTTTATTGTTCTTTAGCCCCCTTAGTGCTATTTCAAATTCCTCTCTCAATATAGGTTTTCCTACATATTCGCTATCGATGCTAGATTCTTCCTCTAATATCTCTCCTAATTCCTGACCCTTGTATAAATTTCCTAAGTACTGCTTCCATCTATCCGCTTTCTTCTCTCTTCCGATCAGTATGTCCCCCGACTGACTCCTAAAGTTTCTGCTTATTGGTCCTATATCCCCGAAGTTCCTCTTAATTATTTTGTAAGCCTCATCGGTCTTACCTACTTGGAGCTTATCTTCTACTTCTTTGCATTTATCCTCTATCCATTGTTCTTTAGCTTTTCTACACTTTCTAATGATTTCCCACTTTATCGACTTATGAGTTTTCAGTCCTTCCTCGTCTCGTCTGTTTAGTACAGTGCCTATGTGTACAATAGTCCAACTATACATTATCACAGGAATAATATACCATATATATTAGATATGGTATATTATCTATTTATTAAACAAAAATATTTAAGCAAAACTTTTCCTAGGAAATATATTAGATGAGACTATAGAGTTACCATCTAGATCACCAGACCTTATACCGCTAGATTTTTCTGTACAGTTATCTTCAGACTAAATATGCAACAAGGTCCGATAATATCGACACTTATACTGATTTATCATTAGAATTACCTAAAAAGTGGTTTTAATTTATTACAGGAGTGTTCACTATCATATTTTCTAATTTGTTAAGTACTTTAATAAAGATTAATTACTTTTTTATGTCGATGGTAAGAGTTATCTAGCTCTTATCATTGCCGGTAATATAAATCAAATTATTTACTTGCCTTATCGTCACTTGATGTAAATAAAATAGCCCGTTATATATAGATCGTTGAATTTATTTTTCAAATCTCTTGTTATTAAAATGAAAACTTAGCAAAGGATGTATAAAACACAATAGCAAGGTTTACATTGTTGCTAGTCATAAACAAGTAACAAATAGGTATTACCCTGTAAGTTGATTTTTAATTTTAAAAATGGCACTTAATATGAAAAACATTTTGTAGAAAGATTCAAGAATGCACTTTATTTACATATCATGAAATATCTAACCTGTTTCTAAATAAGTACTATGGAAATAGCAAATGAGTTTCAAATGCATATTTATAGTATCGACGATAACCGTCATCGAGTGCATCGAATTAATTATCGATCGAATCGATAATGACGCAAATAATATCCAATTGCTTCATTCATTCATTTAAAATACAGAGGCGGCCCGTCCAAATTGTGAAGGGCATATTTTTGAGTTTCGTGATTGAAGCAATATAAGCTAATAAAAAAGAAGCACATCCATAAAATCAGCCCAGCAGGGAGAAGTAACCTTGCTCGGTCCCAAGCTCATAATTTAGAGGCAAATAATTTAGCCAGGCGTATTGGTAAATACTACCACAAATAACTTCTCCATTTCATTCATTCCAGTTTAATAACACATAGTATGTTTTACATCCAACACAAAATAAAAAAACTACAAATAAGAATATATCTTCACAGACTATAATTTCACAAATATTGAAAAGATAAAATTAATAGAAAAATAAATAATAATCTATTAAAGTTCCCACCAGCAGTCCAATTCACACCTGGTTTGGAATTTATTCATCCAGCTATTTAAATACCTTAACGGATTCTGCATATGAAACTTTGTAAAGTAATAATCCCTTTAATCACGTACTTTTTGTAGATTGGATTGACCATTGCTTAGATTGGTCACCTTCGTTCAATTCATTGGAATATAATTCAAGACATGACGAACACACAAAATTGCAGAGTTTTATCACTGTCTTATCGTATTGGGATCACATATTTTCACTTAAGTAATACTCAAGTAAAGTTGGTGATTAGAAACCGAGCTTTATCTTTTGTTACTATCTTAATTACTTACACATTTAAATAGTCTTATCTATTCCATATTATATTCTTAATGTTGGATGAATCAACCTATCATTAAACAAATAAATAATAGACAAATAACGAATAGATTAGAAATGGTAACTGTTTGTTTGTCCCAGATATTATGTCGCTATCGTAATATTGAACGAGTTATGTAACGGTGTCCCTCTTTAAGAATCCGTTGCTAATTGTGAACAACTTATATTGTTCACTTTTATAACTATAATTTTTGAAGTGAATACTTCTTTGGCGGCGTTCTGATATTTGAGGAGAATGGAAAGTGAATTGGAAAAAAATGTAACGTTTCCAGATTTCGTTACACGAGAGAGAAAAAATATATAACGTAGAGAGAATGAGAAAGAGAGCTATACATTTGGTATATCTAAAACACAGACTTCGTTACAAGACAGAGTACACAGATATATAACATAGAGAGAAAGAGAAAGAGAGCTATACATCATATATATATATATATATATATATATATATATATATATATATATATATATATATATATATATATATATATATATATATATCAGTTTAGGCTATCCGCGTCTCCCTATTGTCGCACATGCGCGCGTTATAGATGTACGCGTCCAGACGCTATATATTAACAGCTGAAGCAGCACGCGTGTGTACCGAATATTTATCATTATGTTTTGTAATTATTTGCGTTATTTACATCTGTGTTTTGTTATTATTTGATAATATCCTTGAATCGTTTAACTTGTTAAAATCTAGAAGATATAATATATTTCATTCACTGCTCCCTACTGGTTTACAGCCACACAGGTGCAAATGCACTTGGAAGAGGCGAAGACAAAATCCCTTTGATTCTCGGGGGAGATTTCAATGTAAATTTCGGATCCAATGATTCTTTGACGTTGATTAACTTTCTTCGAGAAACATTTGGTCTGCTTATAAATAACAATCCCAAAGAATCAAGAACAAAATTCGGAACAACAATAGATGCAATTTTTACACGTTATCTAGAAAATATCGAATCACGAACATATATTTCATATTTTAGTTATCACAAACCAATCATATCAGTATTACCAATTGAACCACCAGCCGATGATAGTGTAGATAATGAATAAACCGAATATTTTTTACACAAATTTTATATTGTTATATTTCTTTTGAAATTATCCCTCTCCCTTTCTCTCTCTCTCTCTCTCTCTCTCTCTCTCTCTCTCTTTCAATCTCTCACTCTTAATCTCTCTCATTCTCTATTCTAAAGAAGTATTCACTTCTATCACGTGTAGCTACTGTGCTGCACATGATATTTGTTTTTGATATTATTTTTGGACCCTTGATGTTTATTCGTATTAACTTACTGACAATTAAATTTTTACTTGACACTTTGACACTTAAATTTTTACCACCGTATCATCCCATGATTTTGTCACCAAACTTAGTAAACCTTGAGTAGATTTAACGAAAAATGTAATAGAGTCTGCGTTTGTTATGGGGAGCAATAGTCATCTAAGGAGTAGACTAAATAATATAGTGTAGCATAAAAATATTTTGTTTAAGTGTTTAGGAAAACAGGTCAAAATGATTTAAATATTATAATTTAATCATTAAAATAATTGTGTATACTTCGTTGAAGAGCTCATATGTGCAAATATTTTAATATAGGGTGTCCCAGTTGGAACTATAGGATTTGAATTGCGAGCCATTTATGTCCTCTCGAAGATAGAGCGTCAATATTTAACAACTGTCATATATAAACCATTAATAGCATTTCCCATTTACTGATTTTCATGAACAGCATGTTGATTTTCACCACGCCAAATTATATAATTATGTTTGCTAACGTATCCGTCAAGATGAAAACGTGTACGTACAAAAGACGTAGATTTTACATTAAAAACCCTTGAACGCTTGTGTGGTGAATTCTTCAACAAATTTTCATAACATAAGTGGAATAAAGGCTTTGAACAGTTTTTCTTGAAAAAAGGAGCCAGCGTTAGATTTAGTAGTAGACGAGTTAATAATAAATTTACAAGAAGATAGTGAAAGTAACTTTGAAGCAAATGATTCGCATTCAGATAGTGACCTATCAGGTATTGACCTCCTCTAAAGAAGCTTGTATCAATATGGCAATATACTAATATATATATATATATATATATATATATATATATATATATATATATATATATATATATATATATATATATATATATATATATGTATATAATGTAATGTAATATTATATATGTATATAATGTTTATGCTCTATGCCTTAACAGAATGCCGCGTTAACTACAGATACATAAACATAATTAAAAACCTGTATGGGAGAGCAAAGGCTTGCATAAAATTACATGACTACACCGAAGATTTTCGTATAGAAAGAGGAGTTAGACAAGGTGATGTTGTGTCCCCAAAACTTTTTACGACGCTCTTAGAATACATGTTCAAGAAAATCGATTTTGAAAACATGGGCGTAAACATCAATGGCAAGAGAATAAATCACCTACGATTCGCAAATGACATTATCATAATAGTTGACCGTATTGACGAAGCAAAGGAAATGCTACAGAGACTAGACAGTGCTTCTGAAACAGTAGGTCTAAAGATTAATACCAAAAAAACACAATACATTACAAATTTGGTAATAAGCGAACAAATATCCCTGGGTGAAAATCACATAGAACAAGTAAGCTCATATAAATATCTAGGCTATGAGATCCGCATAGGAAGAGATAACCAAACCTGTGAAATAGAACGTAGAATTGGCTTATTTTGGGCAGCGTTTGGGAAGCTTAACAACACTCTAAAGTCGAACATTCCAACTTGTTTAAAAAAGAAAGTTTTTAAACAAGTTCCTGTACTTACTTACGGAGCAGAAACTCTTACATTAACAAAGAAGACCGTCAACAAAATACGTGTTGCACAAAGAGCCATGGAAAGGTCAATGTTGGGTGTTTCCCTCAGAGATAGAAACTCAAATGCAAGGCTTCGTCAAATATCTGGAGTAACTGATGCAATCGAACGCATAACAAAGTTGAAATGGAACTGGGCTGGGCATGAAGCAAGAATGACAGACTGATGGTGGACGAGAAAAATTTTAGAATGGAGACCGCGATAAGACGCCTTTCGACACAGAGGACGCCCACCAATAAGATGGGCAGATGATATCAAAAGGATTAAGATGAACTGGATGAACGCAGCACGTGATCGCAGATGATGGAATGGACTACGGGAGGCCTATGTTCAGCAGTGGACATAATTGGGCTGATTGATGATGATGATATAATGTTTGCATATATATTATATTTGTTTGACAAATATTAACATGATATGTATAGTCACATGTGATATAGGTAACAATTAGAGTTGCTTAGTTTAGATAATATTTATAGGCAATAATATGAAGTATTTTTTGATGTCTTATATAATTATAATATACCTGAATTTACCTGGTAATGCATACCTCGTTTATATTAATATACTTAGATATTTGATCATAATAACCTCATTAAGCAATTATTATCTTATTAAAATACTATTGTGAAATTATATTCCAGGTAATGATATTATGCCAATGTTATTGTAAAATAATGTCATTATTTTAATTATATTGAAATAACTGAAATAATGATTCATGAAATCTTATCTGTGTTTTTTATATTATCCCATTCCTTACATTTCCTTCTAAATAAATATAGAAATACCAACTTAATATCACGAAATAAATAATAAGCAATAGCATATTTTTCTTTTGTGTAAATTGCAATAGCGTATGATGTATTGTTGCTCAGTCGAGATGATATAGTTTTGAATGTGAATGTACATAGAGTTCGATCTGGCCGCGCGTGCATCCTTTTCCCTACCTCACTCTTTCTTCTACGCAACATAGAGAATCTCACACTTTTTCCTATTATTGACGACTTATATTTTTTGCTAATTGTGAGAAGTATCATGGTGAAATTTCACTTACTATTACTAAGAGGGTTGAAATCGCCACTTCTAATCATTAGATGCTGAAAGATGCAGAAAGGTACCTACTTTTAGAAAAAAAATTATTAAAACAAAATGACACAAAATATAACTTTTTAACACAAAATATCTAGTGACCCCCTTAAAAGTTAAATCACACATTATTTTCGAAACGAGACTTTCCACCATTCCTTTACCTCATAAGAATATGCATTACTTCTTAGTACTATAATATAAATGGTTTTTCCAATCGTGACATACAAACTGATTATACGGTTACAAAACGTGCCTTACATTATCACTCAGATAAATAACAATAATACATTCAAACGCAACACGCATACAAGAAGTTAATTTTTTTGGAATTCAACATTTCGATTATAATATTTAATTTTCATCCTGTTTTCTCATCAAAGAAAATTTTAATTCCTTAGTAAGCAGAATGTCTTATTCGATTTTTGTTTTGAGCATATACGGGGTGTACGAACGTAGATAGGGTTTTCATGAAATTTTGTAACACACATTTGCTCTAAACGGCTGCGGATACACCTGCGGATATCTACTAAAATAAAAATATGTCAACATCTTTTCTGCACATATTGGTATTAATTTATGTCATCATGTCTATTATTGAAACAGATACACAGCAGAAATTAATTTTACTACTTTGTTGTGAAAACAAGGCAGGCAATGGGAAACTTTTGTTTTCCATTTCCCAATTAACAAGTTAACGTAAACCATCATAAAGCAAGACTACAATTCGCTAGAGAACATGTGAATTGGAATTTTTAAGAAATGGAAGCATGTCTCATTCACTAACAAGTTGTTGCAGAATATATTGAAAATATAGTCAAAGTGAAATAGCTACTACTAAAATAAAGTTTGGTGAACCAAATAAAATAGGAAACAACTATAATATAAAAGGAAACCTTAGGAGTGTAAAGCCAGATGCTTTAGTCTGCTAGCAATCCCTTGCAGACTTCAGAAATACATATTTCAAACTGCACAGTTTATATAATTAATTTACATAAAAATTCAAAACGTTCAATGTTCAATATATCTCTTCATGTTCTGTTTACTAATAAAAATTCGAGGTAGTTATTATGTTTCCTTTAGTAGTCTTTCAAGTAGTAAATTGTATGCCTTAATGATTATTTTAAACACGTTAGTGTGTTAAATTCTCTATTTGCATACTACCGGCAGCGTATTAGTGTATTATCCATATGAAGACCTACGACCAAAAGGGTAAAAATGGTGAATAAACGCCCTTACCCCTCTCCTGCTTCATATCTGCTTTGGATTTGCATGCTTTGGGGGAAACTTCAGTCACCGTTGTCACCCCTTTAAAAATTAGCACGTAAAAAATGTATATACCTTATTATTCAACGTCGTGTTTTTTTACAAAGTTTTATCGAAATTGGAGCGAGACAGTTCTTAGAGACTTTGCTTGTTACTGTAAAGTAAACTGAGGAAGCTCAATATCCTTGAAGAATTAAATACAGAAAATAATTCACCAGAGTAGAACAGAACACCACAAATAGTCTTTATAAAAGACATACATACATATATAACTATATTTTTAAATTCATGATAAACATGTTTACTATTAACGACGTGTTTACCTTCCCATAGTTAGCATAGCAGATTAACTTTTGGCAAAATAGATACACGCAAGCTAAACTTCACGTTGATATAGCATGGAATTTCCAATTTGGAAAGTAAACAGGCTTTACCCCACTATAGATTGCAGTACTAGAAAAGTAAATAATAACAATATTAAAATTCCCTATGTGAAAATTCCACGAACTGATTATCCCTCTTTTATGATTAATACACGTTGGTGTATTGTTTTAAGGAGTATATAAACCCTGAAGATTTGTCAATGCCCCATCAGTACATCGTGATTGCTTTAATAGTCAAGTAAGTATTTTTTTTATTTCTATATATCTTCTAATGTTCTAATCTCTATGATTTAGTATTACTTTGGTTTGAGGTTCTGCAATAATTGGAGGATTACAATGAACTATTATTTTAAATATATTTTAGAATACCCAAATCGAAAGAAAAGAAATTACTTGTTTAACAATCAATCGGTTTCATTTATTAAATGCCCATAAGTTATTGAGCAGGGTAGACGTTCTAAACGAAAAGAAAGAGGTCAAACTTTTTGATTTCATTCGTTCACTTTACTGAATTTAATTCGTGCGTGAACAATTTTTCCTGATTTACATTCTAATTTTCACCTCGAAATTCAATAGTGGATGTTTTTAAATATATTTTTTTCAATATATAATAATATATACGAACTTTATTTTTGTTTTAAAATTCTGGAATACTTCTCTCTTAAATCCACCCCCTTAACCCCAGTTATCCCCATTTACACATTTCAAATGGTACCCCCATTTTATAATTCATTTTGTTACGTATTTTGTTTTTTAAATTTTGTCTTATAATTTCTACCAAAGAAATATATATATATTTACTTTGTTTTTAAATCTACTGTAATTAGAATATATACATAAGTGTACAAGGTGCTAAATACAGAAAATAACAAATATTAGAATATAATAATAAATTCTAGAACATTAATTTATACAGAGAAATTAGACAATAGTACATATTATGGTTTTATCCTTTTAAATGATTTCTTCCTGCGTTCACTGAACATGATCTGATACCGCTGCAACACTATATGATGAGGAAACTCAACGAGTTACAATAAATATATAGTATTTCTGTATTTCTTTCAGAACTGTACAACATTCAGCATTTCAAACAATGAAGTTCATCAATATCTTCTTCATCGTCATCCTTGCCCTTGTTGCTTTACAACAGACTGCCATGGCGTGTATTAAAAATCGTAATGGTTGTCAACCAGATGGTCGTCAAGGAAACTGCTGCTCTGGTTACTGTCACAAGCAACCAGGCTGGGTTGCTGGTTATTGCAAAAATCGTTAAAATATAATGTAACGATGTAATCAAGGTATATTATTATATTATAATACTGTACAAAATTATATATATATATATATATATATATATATATATATATATATATATATATATATATATATATATATATATATATATATATATATATATAAGTATAAATATTTATCTAAATGTCCTAAACCTGATCTCTTAGTATGTAGTAGTTACATGTTTTTTATATTCTGTATGCTTTGTAAAATAGATAAACACTTGTAAGATAAAATGACACAAATAAACCACCCTTTTAATTTTTTCAGTAACTTTTATTATACAGTATATCCTTAACGCTGGGAGTAGAATTCGTTAAAGAAAATTCCGGTTTCTTAGAGAAATTCCTGGGACATGTCGATTTTCATTTCAAAACAACACCTGTAGTGTTTGTTATCAACTTATCACTATTAATCTGTCAAGTCCTAACATTTTAAATATGATGATACGCCACGTTATGACGTTTTAAATCATTTATTGTGCCGAATTCAATAAAAGAATAAATATTTGATTGAGTAAAGTTATATTAAACAATAATCTTGTCGAATGGATATCTATGAAGATGTCCTACTACTGGTATGACTCTTTTACACAAAATTCCTTTAGTCCGTCGATTTTCTTTTGAAAAAACCGTTTTCTAGAGGAAAAATCTGAATAAATTAAGGTAAAAAGGTTAGACGAATTCAATGGTGGCCAATCTGGAATTCAGATTTTCTCTATATCCAGAGGTTATCTAAGTTAGTCCATTGATTCTCTTCCACAAAAAATGTTTTTTCGAGGAAAAAATCTGAAAAAATTCGTACGGACATAAAAAGGCCAAACGAATTCAACAGTATCTTCGGACTTCCTCTAAATTCAGAGGTTCTCTAGATACGTACGAATTTCGAAGTTGCTATTTGTATTCTGCGTTTCGAAAATTATTTTTCGACTTTACGAGAAATCCTAGATTTTATCGTTAAAACGGAGATTTCCATCGTATACAGGAGGTTACTTTATGTCTTATTCAATGTAATTTATGCTGATTTTCAGACTTTTCTGTCTTCCACAAAACTCCCGTCAACCCATCGATTTTCTTTCGCAAGAAACGTTTTCTCGACGAAAACCTGAAAAACTGTGTTTCGAAAATTGTTTTTCGGCTTTACGAGAAAACTGGTAGTTTATCATTAAGACGAATAGTGCTATCGTATTCAAGAGGTCGATCTCTATCGATTTTCTTCCGGAAGAAACGTATTCTCGAGGAGAAAATCTGAAAAAATTTGTATGAAGGTAAGAAGGTCAGACAAATTTAACGGTTTCTTCAGATTTCCCAAAGGTTCTCTAGATACGTATGAATTTCGAGGTGCTTATTTTGATTCTGGGTTTAAAAAGTTATTTTTTGGCTTCGCGAGAAAACCGATAGTTTATCATTAAAACGGAAATTGTCATAGTATTTAGATCAAATTTATGGCATATTCAATATAATTTGTGTTGTTTTGAAACTTTTGTATTCTCCACAATATTCCCAAAATTCCATCGATTTTTTTCCGAAAATAAAAACATTTTCTCGAGGAAAAATCTGAAAAAATTGGGATGGACCTAGAAAGGCTAAATTAATTCAATCGTGCCTTCGTATTTCCCGTTAATCCAAGGGTTCTCTAGGTACGTATGAATTTCAAATTTGTTATTTGGAATTTCCGTTTTGAAAATCGTTTTTCGAAATTGTAGTTTTGTTCAGCTCTTTTATAACAATGAAATTAAATTTTGTTTGATATTTCCATTAATTATTACCTATAAATTTCGTAACCCGTTAAATAACTTCAGAGATTGTTTCAACTATGCGAAGGCTACGTTCAGGGAAATAACTTTTGAGGCTAACTGGGTAAGAATTACGGGTTATATAAAATATTATAACTTACATAGTTGCTTATATAGAGCACCTCTACTGATGAAACGTCCTAGTAGGCAGCTCAACTAATGTAAGTCAAGCACTTGTTCCACCTCTTTCATAGGCATGGGTGTCCTATTCTCTATTGAAGCGTCTGCAACGATGCCATTCATTCTGCGACCTCGGGCGAAGTATTGTCCGTGCTCAATATGGAGAGTGCCGTTCGAGCTACAAAGGGGGCGTTTGACACTTCTCCCTAAGCAGGGCGTTTGTTCTCTTCGATTTGTGTAACCTGTTCCTTCATAGCCAGAGGACAACTTCTGTATGTCTAAACCATCTTATTTTTGTGTATATTACATGAACTTCGTAACCAGGTATTTAATTTTTATCAAAATGCTTATATGACTGCAAGTTGTTGCAGTCCTAGAAATAGTTTTCAATGTATCACAGGTAAAATGTTCATGGTTCTATAACAGTATACAACATAACTGTTTAATTCTTGAACATTTAAGAGTTATGAAGATTATAGATTTGATCATCATCATATCGGTTTATAACGTCCTTCGCCGTCTTCCGATTCCTAATCTCCATTCCTCTCTATTTCTCCACATGTCCTCGTCCAGACCTCTCTCCCGAATTTCATTATCAGTGCCCTTTCTCCAGTTTTTTCGTGGTCTTCCTCGCCTTCTTCTTCCTTGTGGTTTCCAGTTTAGAATTTATTTGGGTATTCTGTCATTTGACATTAGCTGAACATTCCCGTACCATACGAGTTCTTTGGTTCTCATATCATCTACAATGTCATGTGTTATTCCCATCATATTTCTTATTCTCTCATTTGTTACCCTTTCTCTCTTTGATTTTCCAACTGACCTCCTCCAGAAGTCCATTTATGTGGTTCTTATCATTCTTTCTGTTCTTTCTTTTATTGGTCATACTTCACAACTATAGGTTACTATACTTTTAATTATATATTATTCTTTTATTTTCTTTTGTTATTTGTTTATCCCATAGAATGCTGTTCAACATTGTAATTGCTCTCCTTTGTTGAGTGTTTCTTTCCGAAATCGCTTCATCAAGTGTCCCGTCGTTTGATATTTTAATGCCTAGATATTTATATTCATTGCAGTGTTTGATGTTTTGCCCGGCTGACAGAAGTAGATCTTGTTGTTGTTCTCCAATACACATGTATTCCGTTTTCTTCACATTAACTTCTAAACCCCATTTTTCATACTACTCGATAAGTTTGCGTGTCATATATTCCACATCATCGATATCTTGCGCAACAACAACTTGGTCATCCGCAAAGGATAATGTGTATAGTGTGATGTATCATCTATTGGTATGCCCATATTGTGACATTTTCTTTTCCAAGTCATCAATGCGCGTTCTAGATATATCTTAAATAGTGTAGGAGATAGGCAGCATCCTTGTTTAAGTCCCTTAGTTACTATAAATCCCGTTGTTATATTGTGTCCTATTTTTATTCTAAATCTGGGATTATCATACAGAAACTTTACAGCCTTTATTAATTCTACATTTATATTAGTGTTTTGTAAAGTTTCCTAGATTTTTACCAGAGGAATGCTATCATATGCTTTTTTTAAATCCACATATAGTAGATGTACTTCTTGGTTAAATGCTATCTTCTTCTCCAAGGTTTGTGTGACTGTATATAAGTGATCGATTGTGGATCTTCCTGCTCTGAAACCGGCCTGTTCTTCTGCTTCCATTTCACAATATTCGTTCTCCATACGGTTTTTTAATATATTCCCATATATTCTGCTGATGGAATTTGTAACAGATATTCCTCGGTAATAGTCACACTCACTTTTATCCCCTTTCTTATGAATTGTGGATAAATATGATACCTTCCA
This sequence comes from Rosalia funebris, assembly GCA_037954035.1. Taxonomy (NCBI): domain Eukaryota; kingdom Metazoa; phylum Arthropoda; class Insecta; order Coleoptera; family Cerambycidae; genus Rosalia; species Rosalia funebris. Next base: position 11,561,819 of record JAZFAV010000008.1, read on the forward strand.
CTCTTCTGGTACTTTTGATCTACTCATACATCTTTGGAAAAGGTCTCTCAGTGAATGGTATAGTTTGTCTGTTCCATATTTTATAAGTTCTCCAGGAATATTTCCTGGTCCTGGGGCTTTGCCATTCTTTAGTGATCTATATACTTCCTTAACTTCTGATATACATATTCTTATCGGAAATTCTTGAGTAACTATATCGGGATTAACGTTTTCTATGTTTTTAAAATTTTTTCTATATTCTGATAACATTTTTTCAAAATATTGATTTCATGTTTGCGCTGGTATTGGTGAGATGATATCTTTCTTCCGCTCCTGTCTCATTTTCCTGAGTAGTCTCCAGCTTTCCGTACTTTTCCTACCTCCTATATATGTGTTAAGTCTAGAACATGTCGCCTGCCATTTTTCATTCTTTTCTGTACATATCATTTTACGCACTCTTGCTTGGGCTTCTTTATATGTCAGCTTGTCATTCATATTTTTTGAGCTTAAGTATGCATGATATTTTTTTCGCTTTTCCTCTATTTCAACCTCAATTTCGTCATCCCACCAATATGGTTTCCGCTGTTTTCCTCCTTTTTCATAGCGCCCTAATACCTCTGATGCTGCCGACTGTATACACGTTTTTATATACTCATACTCCTCTTCTATATTGTCAAATTCTGTTCGTTGTAATTTGTTGTCTAATCGGGTTTTGTATAGTCTTCTCGTACTTTCTTGTTCCAGGCTACTTAAATTATATCTTATCTCTGTATCTTTTTCTTCCTTCTCATCCTCATGCATATTTTCTTTTTGATCTCTTGTTCCTATGGGAGCAACTATCTTTGCTTTAAGGAAGTAGTGGTCACTACTACAAGAAGTTCCTCTATTTACTCTCACATCCATGAATTTTAAGCGGGATTTTTGTTTTGTTATTACATAATCGATAATAGTTTTTAGGCTTCTTGTTGTCTATATCCACGTGTATTTATGGATCTCTTGATGTTGGAAATATCCATTTAGAATTTTCAGCTGGTTATATTCGCATATTTTTATTAAACTTCTTCCGTTATCATTTACTACTTCCTATCCAAACTTTCCAACCACGATGTCATTGTTTTTCCTTCCCACTCTTCCGTTAAAATTTTCTAAAAGTATTATTTCTCTCGAGGTTCCAATTTTTTATATATTTACAGAGATTATAGATTTACATTTATTATTATTTATAGGAAATTAATAATTCTGTTATAATGTGCAATAATATATTTGAAAAGTAATGTAAACTAAACGTGGACGCTAAGTAAAAATAAATTTTTAACAACTATACTAAACAATATGTGAACTTTTAATATTATAAATATATAAAACATATATTATGATTAATTAGAGAGAGATGTTACATATTATATATTAAAAATAAATAGATAGTATATTATTCAGATCAATAAAATCAAACCACTTTTCGGTCATTTATATTCACGTTTAATCACTTTTTGGTAGAAGACCATTTTCAGTTGGTTGCAGAAATTCCTCACAAATCGCCGTTACCATCTCACTCAATGTATCTGCGATAACGGTTTTGTCCCTAGAAATATAACGAACAAGTATTTTAGTTCAATTTGTAATACAAACACTTATAACGAAATAAGTAACATAAAGTGTTTGACAAACGGAAGATAAAGGGATTCAGTAAAAGTGAACGATCATTTCATATAAATTTAGCCGTGTCATGATTAGCTCAAGTTTGAATTTTTGAATTGGGTAAGTACAAACGAAAATCAAATTGCCGTCAGAGAAAACGGCTTGTTGATTTTAATAACAGAAATAACTTAGCATAAATAACAGATTAATTTATACAGTATTTCTAGAGATCTCAAATACTTACTTTATGTGGGGACTGGCACACAACTCAGTGTAATATTTAATTTTCGGTTCCGTCCCGCTGGTCCTCAGTGTGCAAACCAATCCGTTGGAAAAGTTGAACGTAATCATTTGACTGTCTGCGGAAACAGGCAGAACTGCCTTACCATCGGGTTGATTACTGTCGTATCCGGTCGTTAAGTCTCTCACTGATGTGATCTGATACTTATTGTTGAGAATACCACTCGGATACTGCAAAAATAATCACTACATTCATAGAATTATCATTATTAGACTTAAAATGACGATCAAGCCAAATACTCGTACATAAATACGCTATATGAGAGGTGCGCATGCGTAACTGTCATAATTTTCACGTGGCATGCAAAAAGCCCGCTTATAGAGTAAAGGCGGAGCGCCTTTGTTTTACAAGTCTACTTAATATAATCGCATTAAGCTCGATGCCATATAAAACATCGTGTAGCCTTTATATACCATCGTTTTTCTTAGAAAAAATATAGCAAGCAGGAAGTAATCGAAATCGGTAAAATTACAGCAACTTCTAAATAAACGCAGTAACTTCTTTGTTGCGCTTTATGCTTACATTTTGATAAACGACTTTGCACAGTTTCCTCAGACATTCGAGCACTCATTTGAATAAGTTATGGTATAAATTTGCAATTGCTAAATATTTTTAGTTACCGCTTGGTGTACTGTCCCGTTTGCGATAAATAATTGCTACATATAATCAGTGAAAATGAAATCGTTTACTACGGGCAGAACGAATAATTACAGTTAATAATACATAATTACGAACAGAAAAAAAATAACGGAAATTAAAAAATAAATGAGAATAGATGGAATAATCATAAATAATATAAAATATTATACAAATCTGAATTTGTATAATCTACTGTAAATTGCTTAACAAAAATAACAAAAATCACAAATTATGTGTATTTAGGAAGAAATTAATCGAGTCTGTTAGTATAATGGTATCTGGTTTCTTCTTGGCTTTCATATAAGTCTCGTGTTAAACTGGGTAACAAAATTTCGTCAGTCAACGCAAGTGACTTCCTCAGTATAGTTTTCTGGACAATTGCTGGATCGAGACTGATATCAGTACCGGTCACGGCTCAACAATAGTTCGGAAAAAGTCAGAAGCATTGGTTGACAAACCACGTTTTTCTAAATATAGTTCATACAAAGCAAAAAGCAATGCACGTCATCATGTGACGTAATTCATTACCACTACACTTAGAGTTTCATTCGTTTTTAATGAACAGAAATTTAAATTTGGCGCCCATTTTAACATTGGCAGCAATTGACATATATATTGACAATTTTTAAAGCGTTTTAGCCACAAGTTAATAAGACAACTGTTCTTTTGAGAACAACAGTACTTGGTATTAGCCAGCGCAAGTACCACAAAGATCCGGACTGTAGCATTCCTTGGGCTGATGTTTACACAACGCCGAAAAAAGTTATAACATAACCTAAGTGTTATGATATTTCCTTGAGTTCTATAGTATTTTTCATAATGTGGCAACAGTGGTCGTCTCTGACGCGTCAGGTACATTATGACGTGCATTGCTTTTTGTTTTATATGAACTATATGTCAAACATAAAATTTGTCATATATCTTAAAGTTTTTAAAGGCATATAGGAAATAGGTCGTCATTTGAGAATCAACGTAAATGTTTCTTCAACTGTAAGTACGTGATTTGAATTTTAGTTTCAAAGATAATTTCTCTCAACTATTGTATAGAAATACGTTTATAATTATAATGTTTATTACATCACTTGCGCCACAGAGATTCTTTCGTGCTATTAGCAGTGCTAGAATTGCTTTAAGCCACCTACTATCAGAGTACTTACAATATTCCCTTCATTAAAATTTCTGATCCTATCAAATATCTCTTTAATTTTGATTGGATCGTGACAGATGTAATACGAATTACAGGATAAGTGTTGGCCGTAAGTTGAGTAAATTTCTTCTAGTTTCTCAGTTAATGTTTGATTATTATTATAGATATAGGAGGTCATAGTCGTAAACTGGAAAGCTGCCGAAATTCCATCTTTATCGATCACATTGGTAGAGCACATAAAACCGATGGCTTCTTCAAAGCAGAATATGACTTTCTTCCCCTCCTTTTCCAGATCTAATGCCTTATTGCCTAGAAAAAGGGTTTATTACTCTTTCGTCATTCATAAAATGTCAGATTGTCTTCAAAAGATGTTGGAAAATCATTTACTGGGATGTTGGTAATAGGGTAGTTTAATTAAGTAGTCAATTTCTTAAATAATTATAACGTTGGACATATACTTACCAATCCATTTAAATCCTGTAAGAGTATCCAGAAAATTGAAACCCTCTATTTTACTCATGCTTCTCAAAATCATGGAACTAACAGTACTTGAAATCATGTATACGTCAGATGAAGGTACTTCAGGACTTTTTATTCTAAAGCAGTGCAACATCCACCAACCAAATAAGGCTCCCAATTCATTGCCTGTGAATACCTTCCATTCTCCAGTACTGGAAGACAAAAAATAAATTACAGTGAAATTACAGACAACGTGGTAGAAAAAGTTCTTTATGATATACGAGTACATATTTTATTAGCGTTAGCCTACGTTCTATATTCACAAAAATATATTTACAGGACACCAATGTATTGTAAAATATTAAAATACAGGGTGTCTCAAAAGTGACGCCCGTGCTTTCGGAATTTGACTTTGTGAGCTAAAACAAATTGAAAGTTAAGAGTAATGAAATTTCCGTTTGGCCTTCGTTAACGATTTGTTGAGAAAACAACTTTAAATTTTATTTAATTTTTTAATTTAATTTCTACATAACATCTTAGTTAGTTTTTACAAAATATGCTCAATTAGGTTTCCTCCTACTTCAATGCAAATAGCAGCCCCATGTATCATGGAAGCACGACCACTCTCTAACATTCCTTCATTTATTAATGCCACAGCATCATGAATGTGAGCCACGATATATTCAGCATTCGCAACAGGTATGGAGTAAACCTTGTCCTTCAAAAATCTCCAAAAAAAGAAATCTAAAGGATTCAAGTCGGCCGATCTAGGTGGCCAAGATACGGGTCCATCTCTTCCAATCCACTTTCCAGGGAGAGAATTATTCAAAAACTGTCCTACTTGTACACCATAATGCGCTGGTGCTCCGTCATGTTGTTGGAACCAACAGTTTAGTCTAGTTTTGGAATTTGGAACATTGGCTTGCGATGACACACTGCAAAGGCTTGTTCTTGATTCTGCCTCAACAATGCCAATAGTTTGTTCTTCTTGATCAACTCTCAATCTGTGTGGACGCCCTGAAAGTTTTCTTCAAATTACCCGTCTCCAATAACCGATGTTCAACGCGTCTTATGGTTCTCGCATCAGGATGACGCCAATTTGGAAACATTTCCGCATATGCAGTAGCCGTGGCAGTTGCATTATCATCGCACGCACCCAGTGTTTTCAACATGTCAACATAATCTCGATTACAGTAGAAACGTTCCATTTCAAATTACTGAAATGTTGCAAAATTATGCAAATGTGACACAAGAAAATAGCGTTTGGCAGTTTTGACATTACTAGCAGCAAGTTTTTGAACAGAGACCTATCGGAGCCTGGCTAACGTGATCCCTTCTTAAAAAAGACATGGCAATCGAAACTCGCAATCTCGATGGAGTGAAGCCGCTATAGCATTGGTTGAGATTCACATCGATCCATTTTTTTTTTAAAGGCTCGAATTCAAACTGCTGCGGAATTAATATGACACAATCACATCGGCTGGGCTCTGATTAGTTTCTTATGCGTTTTATTAGTTTTTCCTTCATAACTCGTTAACGAAGGCCAAACGTAAATGTCATCACTTTTAACTTTCGATTTGATTTAGCTCACAAAGTCAAATTCCGAAAGCACGGGCGTCACTTTTGGGACACCCTGTATATGTATACTATAAAAACCAAAAACATATTAAAATGTATCGTATAATGTTAGGTTTCGAACCCGAAGATACTGGTATTCAAAAGCCGCTTTCTGCATGAAGGACTCCGTAAAGTTCAAAAACTATTTTACATATTAACAGCTTTTAAATAGATTACAACGTTTTAACTATTTAAATATTTCAGTCTGCAGTGCTCCTGGGTGGATTGAGTAGCCCAGTAGAACTGTGCCGGTCCCAAGCCCGGAAGAAAGAGGAGGGTTAGAAGGCCAGGTTAGCTGCCTACCCTCTGTAAAAAACAGATCCAGCTCATAGTACCGATGATATTCATCGAAGAGGAACAGGTCATAGACCTACTTTAGAAGAAGGAAGAAGAAGAAGAAATAGATTACGGATTTAATGTAAAAATAATTAGCTACTTAATAAAAAACATCAAACTGTAAACTAAAATCGCACGAGGCATAAGCATACTCGTATTGTAATAAAACTAATTAATATACATGGATTATTTAATTGTAATGTGAAAAAATTAAAAATATAAATGTCTTTATTGTTACTATTATGTTCTTTTTTGTAAAAATTTGAAAATTATTTTTATATGCTCTACATTTATGCAATTATCTCAGAATATTACCGATATACGACGCTCTTTTACTTGACTACATTCTATGACTATTATCAAGTGAGGCATGTGTCTTTTAAACTTAATTCGAATTTATCTTTTAATTTGTCCAATACACTTTCGATTGCAGTTTTGGCATATAGATTTCTAGATCCCAGACCATGTTTTGGATCACCGAAAATTTGCTGTAATTTTTTCTCGATAGGCCAACATCATTCTGGATAAATATTAAATTATTTAATGGGCTCTAGTATACAAAATAGTAACCGAAAGAGTTTCGATTGCCTTGTAGCTATCTGGCCTAAACCTTCCTAAATCTGCTCAATTTAACTTAAAGTCTCATACTGGATAATATGCAAGTTATTAAGTGCTGAAGTTTCTAGAAAATACATTCAAAATGGAGAAATAACACATATTCCTATAAAAATCCGTGGACAGGAGGCGAATACATTGGTGAAGTTATTTTACATTCTTCCACGTTCGCTACCTTCCTCCAAATTTATCTACAATTAGTTTATCATAAGCCAAAAACATTTTATTGTAGACATATTGTTCGCATCACTACATTCTCATCGGTTTATTTGTCAATACAGTTTATATAGTTTATATGCCAATGTTATCTATTAATTTTGAATATCCTATCCTTCCTTATTGTAATAGATAAATAAAATCACTTACTTGGTATTTTTTTCGGCGGCAGCCATTCTGTCTGCGTCCGGGTCATTAGCTATTATAACCACACTATTATTATCATTGGCAGTTTTGAATGATAAATCCAAGCTGCTCTTTCCTTCTTCTGGATTTGGAAATCTAAAAAATAAAAATACTGAGGCCAAGTAGATGCAAAGTTGGAATTTCCTTTCGTATAACTTTCCGTACTTACTTCACAGTTGGAAAATCTGGATCAGGATCTCTCTGCTCTAATACTGGTACGATTCTTATTCCTATGTTATCACATCCCTTTTGTACGAACGAGTAACCTACCCCGTGCATGGCGGTGTAAGTGAACAACATATTGACTTTTTCATTGATCTGCTTGTGTTCAGGTAATATACTTATATTTTCAAGGTAGTTTTGTAATACTTCTGGTAATGGATCGGTTAACAAATTGCTAGTGGCTAAAATGGAGGTATCCCAGGAGGTTTCTAGAGGTTCGAGGTTTTCAATAATGCATTTTTGGATGTTCTTGTCGACTGGAGAGATGATCTGAGCACCATTTGGTCCATACACCTAAGAATCATGTTTGTGTTAAAGAAATTCTTCAGCCTCTGATATTCTACTACATACAAGAAATTTGATATTAATACTATACAGTGTGACCTCGTTAAGCCGAACACACGTTAATCCGAACACACGCTAGTCCGAACGGCCAAATCATGAAATGATAGTCCGAACGCTGCCTCGATAATCCGAACGAGACTCGTCGCCGCTCTCGGATCGCATTACCGCATGCCGTTAACAGTTTGCGGAGAATCATTATCTAGCGATTACGATGCAGTATTGCCTGCAACATTAATAAAAGAAAAAAAAATTTTACTTTTCATCAAATTTACAATGCCGATGAAAGTGGGCTTTTCTGGAGAATTTTACCAGCTAAAACCTTAGTGCATTCAGGGGAAAAATATGCCCCAGGGCGAAAAGTAAGCAAACAACGCATCACCTTTATGCATTGTTCCAATGCATCTGGGTCTCATAAGCTAAAATTGTTGGTCCTCAGTAAAAGTATGAAACCCCGTGCTTTTAGAAACGTTCAAATTCCTGTTTCGTAAAAAGGTCAACGAAGAGCTTGGGTAACCAGAGATATTATTACCGACTGGTTCCGCAATGAGTTTGTTCCATCAGGAAGACGCAAAATGAAGGAGCTCAACCTTAGTCCAGAGACAATTTTAATCTTGGACAATGCACCTGGACACCCCACTTAACTGTCCAGCAACGATAATAAGATTTCTGTGGTTTTCCTTCCTCCAAATTGCACGGCACGCCATTGCTACAGCCAATGGATCAGCATATTATACAGACTATAAAATTTGTATACCGCAAAAAGATGCTCAAAGAATTATTGCTTCTGATTGTGGTGTTTCACAGTCACTGAAAAATGTGAATCTAAAGGACGTTGTATTTTATTTAGACGAAGCTTGGCAGTATGTGAATACTAATTTAATTAAAAAATCCTGGAGTAAAATATTACTGCTTAAGATACATGAAGAAAATGTTTGTGATATTGATGAAGAAGACGAAATTCCATTAGCTAGATTAGCCAGACAAATCACTGAGCCAAAACCTACAGAGATCGAAACTGAATTGGAAGAAATTACGTACTTGGGTAAGAAGCTTAACCAGAATTTAACGAGAGCAGAGATTGGAGAGTGGTTAGTACATAACAAAGCAATCAGTGATGAATTAGTAGAAGCTGACATCATTTAAGAAATTGATGGAGATTCTGATTCTGACAGTAATTTTCACGACGATATTTCCGTAATTCCATCTTTAGTCAACGATGGCGATGCCGTCTCAGCTTTCCACACCTGTATTGCTTGGGCAACCCAAAATAATATTCCTGAATATCGAATCGTCTTTCTGCAGGAAATGCGAGTCCAAGCCCAAGATGAAGCAATAAAAAATAAGAAACAGACGAAAATTACAAATTCTTTCACCACTGCAAACAAAAATGAATGCCTCATTATGTGGATATTCTTTTATTTTAGGTTACTTAAATTGTTAAAGCAATCTACAGTTTTTCGTTGTAATGTAAAATTACGTATATATCTACATACAGACATGTACATACATGCATATACACAATATCTAGAACAAAAAAATATATTTTTATTATAATATATTCATTAATCCGAACAATTCGATAATCCGAACAACGTCTGACAAGGAGGTGTTCGGATTAAAGAGTTTGTACTGTACTTTAAATATATAAGTATGTTATATATTTTAATTGCAAAAAAGGGTAGAGAAAAATCTTCATAACTATAAAATATACCCTTAGTCAGAAGTGCATACGATTTGTCTAAAAACAATTTTCTTATGTATTGTGTTTAATATAACACGTTTATAAAAATAAAAAATTAGCTCGTGGGGGGACGAGATTAAGAATAAACTCCAGTGATTTAGATTTTAAAATTGATAAGGATATTATAGCAAGCTTGACTGACACAATTTTCTGTTGACGATAATAAGGCTCATTGATCATAGCCTGTACAAATTATGAATGAGGACAAATTGCCATCAACTGAAGACATTCAAGAATTCCTGCAAGTAGTTTGGAATATTCAAAATAGTAATAATATATTTCAGTTCAGTTTAAGGCTCGTAAAAGACATTGCATCAACTAGATTTCTTGTTTTAGAATACGGACTTCTGAATTATCTGACAACTGTAATGATAATTATTTATAATATACTCGTATGCTTACGTCGATAGGCACTAACAGTATACCAATAGGATAAATTAAAGCTTTCCTATATCTCTAGTAATGGCAAATTACAACAGATTACTACTAACTTATAAACAAAGTTAAACCATAATAATAATATTGACACATAAATGGAACTGAAAAAGTCTATCATGAAATGAGTCATATTTTTGACATCAATGAATGTGTATATTATTTTAATCTATACTCAAGTATAGATTAAAATAATATACACATCCTCGTCCCTTTTAGTACCCATCGTGACGATGTATGTGCAGGAGGTGCCTGCGTCAATTGCGCAGCGTGTTATCATCAAGTTTCTCGCCACGGAATGTGTAAAACCAGCTGAAATCCTGAAAGAGACACTGTCCCGATCTAGAGTGTTTGAATGGCATAAACAGTATATGGAGGGTCGTGAGAAAGTGACAGGCGTCTGACCACCAATGATATTGCATCTAAGGTTGGAATAAATTATGGAAGCACTTTTTCGGTCATCACAGATGATCTAAGGTTTCGTAAGGTGTGCGCAAGGTGTGTCCCCTGCCTTCTGACAACTGAGCAGAAATTGTATTGTTTTCAGGTGTGTGAGCGTCTCCTAGCGAAATTTCGGGAAGAGGGAGACTCGTTTCTCACTCACGTTATGACCTACGATGAAACGTGGATGTACCACTATACCCCTGAGTCGAAACAAGCGAGTAAGGAATGGAGACATCAGGGGGAGGCTGGACTAGTGAAAGCCAAGTCAAGGCTGTCAACAGGCAAGGTTTTAGCTACAGTTTTTTTACCAGCGTGGCTTGTTGCACCTTGATTTTTTGCATGATCACAGGATAATTAATGCG